>CM069136.1:41641998-42241998 GCA_035221665.1 Okamejei kenojei | reverse complement strand
ACCAGGTCAATTAACCTACAAACCTGTGCCATTTTGGAGTGTGGGAGGAAACCGAAGACCTCGGAAAAACCCCACACATGTAACGGGGAGAACATACAAACTCAGTACAGACAGCACCCGTAGTCAGGATCGAACCCTGTTCTTGCCACCAAAGTGGATAGCCTCACATTTATCCACATTATACTGCATCTGCCACGCATCTGCCCACTCACCCAATCTGTCCAAGTCACCCTACAGCCTCATAGCATCCTCCTCGCAGCTCACACTGCCACCCAATTTTGTGTCATCGATAACAATCAGCACTGGAGTACCTCAAGGCTGCGTGCTCAGCCCCCTGCTGTATTCACTCTATATTCATGACTGCATAGCCAGTCATAGTGCGAACTCCATCATCAAGTTCGCTGACGACACCACTGTTGTGGGACGTATCACTGATGGAGATGAATCAGAGTATAGAAGTGAGATTGACCGTTTGACCAAATGGTACCAGCACAATAACCTGGCCCTCAACGCCAGCAAAACCAATGATCTGATTGTGAATTTTGGAAGGGGTAGGATGGGGACCCATAATCCCCTTTATATCAACGGGTCGATGGTGGAGAGGGTCAAGAGCTTCAAATTCCTGGGCGTGCATCTCTCTGAAGATCTCTCCTGGTCCAAGAACATTGATGCAATTATAAAGAAAGCACATCAGCGCCTCTACTTCCTGAGAAGATTATGGAGAGTCGGTATGTCAAGGAGGACTCTCTCGAGCCTCTACAGGTGCACAGTAGAGAGCATGCTGACCGGTTGCATCGTGGCTTGGTTCGGCAACTTGAGCGCCCAGGAGCGGAAATGACTGCAAAACGTTGTTCACATTGCCCAGTCCATCATCGGCTCTGACCTCCCTACCATCGAGGGGATCTATCGCAGTCACTGCCTCAAAAAGGCTGGCAGCATCATCAAGGATCCACACCACCCTGGCCACTCACTCATCTCCCCGTTGCCTTCAGGTAGAAGGTACAGGAGCCTGAAATCTGCAACATCCAGGTACGGGAATAGCTGCTTCCCCACAGCCATCAGGCTATTAAACTCAACTCAAACAAAATTCTGATCATTAATTGCCCATTGCACTTTATCTGTTTATTTATGTGTGTATATATATATTCGTTGGTATATGGTCACACTGATCTGTTCTGTATTTATTTATGCCTACTATATTCTGTTGTGCTGAAGCAAAGCAAGAATTTCATTGTCCTATCTGGGACACATGTCAATAAACTCTCATGAATCTTGAATTTGTAGATGTAGATTTAATTCCCTCGTCTAAATCGTTAATATATATTGTAAATAACTGGGGTCCCAGCACTGAGCCTTGCGGCACCCCACTAGTCGCTGCCTGCCATTCTGAAAAGGACCCATTAATTCATACTCTTTGCTTCGTCTGCCAACCAGTTCTCTGTCCATGTCAATACCCTACCCCCAATACCATGTGCTCTAATTTTGCCCACTAATCTCTTGTGTGGGACTTTGTCAAAGGCTTTTTGAAAGTCCAGATACACCACATCCACTGGCTCTCCCTTATCCATTCTACTTGTTACATCCTCAAAAAAATTCCAGAAGTTTAGTCAAACATGATTTCCCCTTCATAAATCCATGCCGACTTTGACCGATCCTGTCGCTGCTTTCCAAATTCGCTACTGTAACATCTTCAATAATCGATTCAAGCATCTTCCCCACTACCGATGTAAGGCTAACTGGTCTTTAATTCCTTGTTTTCTCTCTCCATCCTTTCTTAAAATGTGAGGTTACATTGGCAACCCTCCAGTCCATAGGAACTGATCCAGAGTCTATAGAACATTGGAAAATGATCAGTAATACATCCACGGTTTCTAGGGCCACCCCCTTGAGTACTCTGGGATGCAGACCCTCAGGCCCTGGGGATTTATCTGCCTTCAGTCCCAACAGTTTACCTAACACCATCTTCCGATTAATGTGGATTCCCTTCAGTTCCTTTTAGGAACACTAGATTCTCAGTCCCCCAGTATTTCTGGGACATTGATTGTGTCTTTCTTAGTGAAGACAGAACCAAAGTACTTGTTTAACTGGTCTGCCATTTCCTTGTTTCTCTGCTCATCCCTCTGCAATTGGATCCTCAACTTCCTCATCCACAGACCACAGTCTGTCCGAATTGGCAGTAGTACTTCATCCTCAGTAACAATCAGTAGGGGAGCACCTGCATGTTCATCCCCCTGCCTTACTCACTTTATACCCATGACTGTGTAGCCGGACATAGTGCAAACTCCATTTTAAGTTCGCCGGCGACACCACTGTTGTTGGACGAATTACAGATGGTGATGTGTCAGAGTATAGAAGTAATATGACCAAAAGGTGCCAGTACAACAACCTAGTTCTCAACATCAGTACAACCAGGGAACTGATTGTGGACTTTGGAAGGGGAAGGATGAGGACCCACAATCCTGTTTATATGGTGGAGAGGGTTAAAAACTTCAAATTCCTGGGCGTGTATATTTCCGAAGATCTTTCCTGGACCCAGCACACTGTGAAGACTGCAATTATAAAGAAGGCAAATCAGCGCCTCTACTTCCTGAGAAGACTACGGAGATTCGGTATGTCAAAGAGGATTCTCTTGAACCTCTACAGGTGCACAGTAGAGAGCATACTGACTGGTTGCATCGTGGCCTGGTTTGGCAACTTGAACGTCCAGGAGCAGAAAAGACAACAAAAAGTTGTGAACACTGCCCAGTCCATCACCGGCTCTGACCTCCCCACCATCAAAGGGATCTATCGAAGTCGCTGCCTCATAAAGGCAGCCAACGTCATCAAAGACCCACACCATTGGCCACACACTCATTTCACCATTGCCATCAGGAAGAAGGTGCAAGAGCCTGAAAACTGTAACGTCCAGGTTCAGGAACACCTTCTTCCCTACAGCCATCAGGCTATTAAACACAACAACAAATAAGTTCTGAACTACAACAGGCTATTATTATTATTGCACTATATTTGTTTATTTATTGAGTATGCGTGCATGTGTATATATATATATATATACACTGAACTTTTTTTTCTTCCATTACGTACTATGTTTACATATTCTGTTGTGCTGCAGCAAGCAAGAATTTCATTGTCCTATCTGGGACATATGACAATAAAACACTTTTGGCTCTTGACTTTAAATTCACCTGTTTCTGACTGGGACCTACATTTGTCTTCATTAATCTTTTCCTCCAAATAAGTTTTTACAGTCAATTTTTATATTCCCTGCAGGCTTTCTTACATTAATCCCTTTTTGTCCTCTGATGAATTCTAAATTTCTCCCAGTCCTCAAGTTTGCTGCTTCCTCAGGCCAATTTATATGCCTCTTCCTGGGATTTAATACACTATCCTTAATTTCCCTCGTTAACCATGGTTGAGCCGCCTTCCCCGTTTTATTTTTTTGCCAGACAGGGATGAACAATTTTGTAGTTCATCCATCCTTAAATCTTTGCCATTGCATCTCCACCGTCTACCCTTTAAGTACCAATCTATCCTAGCCAATTCCCATCTCATACCGTCAAAGTCTACTTTCTTTAAGTTCAGTACCCTAGTCTCTGAATTAACCGTGTCACTCTCCATCTTAATGCAGAATTCCACCATATTATGGTAATTGTTGCCCAAGGGGCCTTGCACAACAAGATCGCTAACTAATCTTTCCTCATTACACTATACCCAGTCTAGGATGGCCTGCCCTCTAGTTGGCTCCTCTACATATTGGCATAGAAAACCATCCCGTATCCATTCCAGGAAATCCTCCTCCTCAACGTTGTTACCAATTTGGTAGGGCCAATCTATATGAAGATGAGTCACCCAACTGCTGTACCTATGCTATACGCATCCCTAATTTCCTGTTTAATGCTATCCCCAACCTCCCTACTGCTGTTTGGTGGTCTGTATACAACTACAACAAGCATTTGCTGCCCTTGGCTATGTTTCTGTTTCTATGTTTCTAAATCTATTTCATTCAGCTCTTTCCTAGCTCATTCAGTACTGTTGATTTTAAGCACTTATTCAGATTTTCCTGCCTGTGAATTCCCACTCGTTTAAACCCCCCTCCCCCCTCACACTCCCCCCCCCCCCCCCCCCCCATCCTGCTCTCCCCTCCCCCTCACACTCCTCCCCCTCACACCCCCCTTGGGTTAAACTTTACTCCCTCACTCAGATATAGTGGACAATCGGCAATAACAGACACCATCCTTCCCCCCCCCCCACCCCAAGATCCGTTATTGCAAGCATTTATTGTATATAAAAAAAACAAACAGACAAATAAATAGACAATAATAGTGTAAAGTCAAAAATAATGTTCCCAGGGCTATATAGTTTGGTGCCTATTTGGAGTTTCAGTGTTTAATAGCCTGATAAGCTGCTCCTGAACCTGGACGTCCCAGTTTTCAGGCTCCTATACCTTCTTTCCGATGGCAGGCGTGAAATGAGAGCATGTTCATGAGAAATGAGTGGTGTGGGCTTTGATGAAACTGGCTGCCCTTTTGAGGCAGCGACTCGTGTAGATCCCTTGGATGGTGGGGAGGTCAGTACCCATGATGGACTGGGCAGTGTTCACCATTTTTTGCGATCTTCTTCGTTCCTGGGCATTCGAGTTGCTGAACCAGGCTGTGATGCAACCAGTCAATATGCTCTCTACTGTACACCTGTAGAAGAGAGTATTTGTCGATGTACTGAATCTCCTCAATCTTTTAAAGTTGTAGAGGCGTTGATGAGCTTTCTTTATGATCACACCATGTGCTGGGTCCAGGGCAGATCCTCAGAGACAAGCGTGCCCAGGAATTTGAATCTTTGACTCTCTCCACCACTGTCAACGCTGTTGGAGGAAGATGTTAACGCTGTCACTGACCAACATTTAAAGTTGCTCATCTCCATCTTCCTTTGCTGGGCAGGCTGCAGGCATGGAGACTTCAACTTCCAATGCACTCTTTCATTAAGAGGCATTCCCTGAAACAGATGAAAAAGTAAATCACTGTGCCTTGGCCTTTCTTTCCACATGTAGTTGACAGCAAGCAAGCCAAAAATAGGATGAAAAGAATGATGTGAGTGTGAGAAACTTGAAGTGCATTAATTCAAGGCAGTCTTTGATGAAAGAAAATGTTCAGAAGTAAAAGGAATGGGTTGTTGATGATTTAGCAGTACCCCGTGGATTACTTGTTAGCTTATAGCTAATTAATTACATAAAATATTCACACCCATTGCTGAACATACTTACAAACAAGTGTGATTTTACGACTTTAGAATCAATCCCTTTAAATTGCAGCAGCTTGCGATCTCCTGTTTCCTCTTCCAATGCCTTATGTTCAATATCTAATGAGAACTAGATCTGATTAAAGAAACGCTGCAGTTTTTGCACATAATGCAGAAAATCCAACTGGTCCAAATTAAAGGGTTGCATCCACACGCTGGGAAATAAGTGGGTCTACAGAAATACATGGGTGGCAATAATATATATTTTTAAATTTCATAACTAATTGGATCAAATTATGAAACCTTTATGGCAAGGAAGTGAAAACCCTTGGTACATAAATGAATCAAAGAACATCTAATCAATCTGATTAAATGAACCGACCTATTTACAACAGAATCATTTATCTGCAAATACGTAACATGTTGGGATGATTGGCGACATTCAAATTTGAGTTGGATCAACAGATGTTGATTCTTAAATAACAGAATTCCTCCTTTCTGCTCTTTAGAGTGGTTTATAGCAGCTGGCACTAGGACACCATCAGGTTCCAGATTTTGCAAGATGCTGCACTCTGTATCTGACTCAATCTGGGAAATTCAAGAGAGAGTCAAGAATGTGTTGTTGTCATATGTACCAAAGTGGAACAATGAAATTCTTATTTGCAGCATTAGTACAACAGGTTTTTAAAAATCTGATCCTTGATTAGGCTTAAGGAAAGAATATTTTAAATGTTCCTCAGAATTCAAGCTGCCTTATCGTACCTTCTCCTGAAGGAGTTCACAAGGCCAGCGGGCCGACGCACAAAGCTGAGAGGCAGGCCCAATGGTTCAGAAAAGGATCCGTTAATTCCTACTCTTTGCTTCCTGTCTGCCAACCGGTTCTCTATCTATGTCAATACCCTACCTGAAATACCATGTGCTCTAATTTTGCACACTAATTAATCGCTTGTGTGGGACCTTGTCAAAGGCTTTTTGAAAGTCCAGATGCACCACATCCACTGGGTCTCCGTTATCCATTCTACTTGTTACATCCTCAAAATACTCCAGAAGTTTAGCCAAACATGATTTCCCCTTCATAAATCCATGCCAACTTTGATCGATCCTGTCACTGTTTTCCAAATGAGCAGCTCTTACATCGTTAGTAATCGACTCAAGCATCTTCCCCCACTACCGATGTAAGGCTAATGGTCTAAATTCCCTGTTTTCTTTCTCCCTCCTTTCTTAAAAAGTGAGGTTACATTGGCAATCCTCCACTCCACAGGAACTGATCCAGAGTCTATAGAACATTATAAAATGATCACAAATGCATTCAGGATTTCTAGGATGATTACAAATGCATCCACTCCTTGAGTACTCTGGGATGCAGACCATCAGACCCTGGGGATTTATCTGCCTTTTGACCCAACAGTTTACCTAACACCATTTCCTGACTAATGTGGATTCCCTTCAGTTCCTCCCTCCCACTAGATTCTCGGTCCCCCAGTATTTCTGGGAGATTGTTTGAGTCTTCCTGAGTTAAGACAGAACCAAAGTACTCGTTTAACTGTTGTGCCATTTCCTTGTTTCTCTTTTAAATTCACCGGTTTCTGACTGTATGGGACCTACATTTATCTTCACTAATCTTTTTCTCTTCACATATCTAAAGAAGCTTTTACAGTTAGTTTTTATATTTCCCGCAGGCTTCCTTTCATGCTCTAGTTCCACTCTCTTAATTAACCCTTTTGTCCTCCTCTGATGAATTCTAAATTTCTCCCAGTCCTCGAGATTGCTGCTTCCTCTGACCAATTTATATGCCTCTTCCTTGGATAGAACACTATTTTTAATTTCCCTTGTTAGCCACGGTTGAGCCACCTTTCCCGTTTTATTTTTTCGCCAGACAGGGATGAACAATTTTTGTTCATCATCCATGCGATCCTTAAATCTTTGCCATTGCATCTCCACCGTCAACTTGTTAGCTTGAAGTGCAGTCATTCAAGGAAGGCTTTGATGAAAGAAAATGTTCAGGACGGGGTTGTTGATGGTTTGGCAGTACCCCGTGGATTACTTGTTAGCTCATAGCTAATTAATTACATAAAATGTTCACACCCATTGCTGAACATACTTACAAACAAGTGTGTTTTTACGACTTTAGAATCAATCCCTTTAAATTGCAGCAGCTTGCGATCTCCTGTTTCCTTTTTCAATGCCTTATGTTCAATATCTAATGAGAACTAGGTCTGATTAAAGAAACGATGCAGGTTGGCACATAATGCAGAAAATCCAACTGGTCCAAAGGGTTGTATTTTTTTTATTTCATAAATAATTGGATCAAATTATGAAACCTTTATGGCAAGGAAGTGAAAACCTTTGGTACATAAATGAATCAAAGAACATCTAATCAATTTGATTAAATGAACCAATCTATTTACAACAGAATTATTTATCTGCAAATACGTAACACATTGGGATGATTGGCGACATTCAAATTTGAGTTGGATCAACGGATGTTGATTCTTAAAAAACAGAATTCCTCCCTTCTGCTCTTTGGAGCGGTTTCTAGCAGCTGGCACTAGGACACTATCAGCTTGGAGATCAGGCTCCACAATTTGCAAGGAGATGCTGCACTCTGTATCTGTCAACCTGGGAAATTCAAGAGTCAAGAGTGTGTTGTTGTCATATGTACCAAAACGGAACAATGACATTTTTATTTGCAACATTAGTACAACAGGTATTTTTAAAATCTGATCCTTGATTAGGCTTAAGAAAATAATATTTTAAAAGTTCCTCGGAATTCAACCTGCCATCATACCTGCTCCTGAAGGAGTTCACAAGGCCAGCGGGCCCAAAGCACAAAGCTGACAGGCAGGCCCTATGGTTCTCCTCATTGTTCCTTCAAGTACTGCAGAATCAGGGGGATTGCATCCCTCAGAAAAATGTACAGATGGTGGAAATCTGAAATAAAAAGGAAGTGCTGGTGATATTAAACAGTCCAAGCAAAGTCTGAAGAGGGAGAAACACAATTCATATTTTTTAGATTAGGTTTATTATTGTTATTGTTATTATTGTCACAGTGACGAGCTTTGTTTTACATGCTATCCAAACAAATCAGATATACCTTGCATTAATACAATCAAGTCAAAGTAGAGTACAATAGATAGAATAAAGGGGAAGATACAGAGAGCAGAATTGAGTTCTCAGCATTACACTGTAGCATAACAGGTCAATGATCGCTCATCAGAATTGGAAAACTGAGAAACAATGTTTTAAGTTGCAGAGTAAGGGTGGGCTGGAGTGAACATATCTGTGATAGGATGAAGACCATGGTTGACCAGATTACACAATGCTTTTGGAGCCGTCTAGTTAGATAATGAGAGCTGTTGAAGTGAGAAAAATAAATAAAACAATGTGCTGGATGAGAAACAGAATACAACAGCGCATGCCACATACCCATCAGGGAACCGTTAAGTTACTTGAGCTTATGTAGCAAACAGTGAATTGGATATTATCCTGCCTCTCAAATGTGTCCCAAGAGAAACGTGAAGCTGAAATCTGTAGAACATATTAGATGACTCTTGGGTGTCCTCAGAACTAATTTGCAATTAAATGCACATCAGGTCCCGGACTGGGTATTTGATTAAAAATGTTGACAAACTGTCCTCTGCTTTTAGGACATCATCAGCCATTTTTATCCTATATCCTTACAAGTCCTATATTCAATCTTAATTATTTCAAGCTTTGCAGGCAAAAATGTAATGGAATACTAGACCGACAGACAAGATCCTCCAACTGCCCAGCTCTAAAGTGTAGAGAAGCTGAACAGACAAAGCAGGATGGAATGCACAAGCTGAGGCATGTATTCAATGAGTTCTGAGAGGTTATTCCTTCAAATGGTGCACATCCGTGTCATATTTAACAAGTCTCCTCTGCCCATTAGAGCTATTCTACTGGGTTACGTCTGTAGGTCCAACATCCAATCCCTACCTCCACTCCTCTATCTCTAAATCTAACCCTTCTCTAATTTTCCACCTCTTTGTTCTCTATTCTGATCAGCATGACACTCAGGGTCTGCACTGGGATCACGCAACATTTCCATTTTCTCAAACCTGTGCTAATCATTGGAATTATGTCTTGGTTAATCAAATTAGGGCATGATGACATAAATGCAGCACTTCTGATGAATCAGTAGGGAATCAAGCAATGCTGGACATACAGTATGGTCTTTACTGCCTCTACTGTGTTCAACAATAGAATCCTTGTAATAGCCAAAGGATCAAAGCCTCCATCCTCTGCACATGACTCCTTTCATTCCCTGACACTGATTAACTCCACCTTCAATATGCCCAAATACTCTTCTTCACAGACTCTTCTTCAGGACTCCTCCCCTAATCTCCTCCATCTCTCAGTTCTCCTTCCCCTAATCCATATTATCCTCACTACTCACTCTCTCTTCCCCCGACTTTGCTCTTCTTTCCCACATTCAATCCTCCAAAGGCTTTTTCTCTCTGTGCTCATCTTCGTTTGTCCCTGCAAGATGATGGATGGTTATTGACTACAACATTAACCCTATGGAGCCTGCCTAACCTGCTGGCTACCCCTCTGGTTCCCATCCAGACTGTTGGCCCCGATCAGAACTGATTCATCTATGTATCACATCAGAAGCTTGCTCCTTAGATGCTGCTGCACCCGCTGAGTTTCTCCAGCCTTTTGTGTACCCTCGATTCTCCAGCATCTGCAGTTCCAGATACGACCTTGGTAAGGCCATCAAAAAGGCCAAAGGGGAGTTCTGCTCCAAACTGGAGGATGAGACAGATGTTCGGCAGCTGTGGCAGGGACTGAATGCAATCACCTCCTACAAGGCGAAACCAGGAGGCAGCTCGGATGTCGCCGGTACATCACTCCCTAATGAGCTCAATGCATTTTACGCACGCTTTGATAGGGAGAACACCGATGTGCCTTCCCGAGCCCCCATTTGCTGTGATGGTATTTCAGTCTCAGTCACAGAGGCCGACGTCAGGAAATCCTTCAGAGGGGTGAACCCTCGAAAAGCGTCTGGACCTGATGGCATACCTGGTCGTGTTTTAAAAACCTGTGCGGACCAACTGGCTGGAGTTTTTACGGACATTTTCAAGCTGTCACTTCTGAGGTCTGAGGTTCCCACCTGCCTCAAAAGGGCATCAATAATACCGGTGCCCAAGAAGAGCAAGGTGACGTGCCTCAATGACTATCGACCTGTGGCACTAACGCCTGTGGTGATGAAGTGATTTGAGAGGTTGATCATGGCGCAAATCAACTCCTACCTTGACAAAAACCTGGACCCACTGCAGTTCGCTTACCGCCACAACAGATCAACGGTGGACGCGATCTCGCTGGCCCTCCACTCCGCTCTGGACCACTTGGACAACAAAAACTCATATGTCAGGCTGTTATTCATTGACTACAGCTCGGCATTTAACACAATCATCCCCTCCAAGCTGGTTACCAAACTCGCAGAACTGGGTCTCTGCACATCCCTCTGCAATTGGATCCTCGACTTCCTCATTCACAGACCACAGACTGTTCGTATTGGTGGAAATGTGTCAGACTCGATAACAATCAGCACGGGAGCACCTCAAGGCTGCGTGCTCAGCCCCCTGCTGTACTCACTCTATACTCATGACTGCATAGCCGGTCATAGAGCGAACTCCATCATGGAAACATAGAAGATAGGTGCAGGAGGCGGCCATTCGGCCCTTCGAGCCAGCACCGCCATTCATTGTGATCATGGCTGATCGTCCGCTATCAATAACCCGTGCCTGCCTTCTCCCCATATCCCTTGACTCCACTAGCCCCTAGAGCTCTATCCAACTCTCTCTTAAATCCACCCAGTGACTTGGCCTCCACTGCCCTCTGTGGCAGGGAACTCCATAAATTCTACTCTCTGGGTAAAAAAGTTTTTTCCAGCTTCTTAAATTACCTCCCCTTTATTCTAAGACTGTGGCCCTGGTTCTGGACTCGCCCAACATTGGGAACATTTTTCCTGCATCTAGCTTGTCTAGTTCAATTTTATTCTATATGTTTTTATAAGATCCCCCCCTCATCCTTCTAAACTCAATGAATACAAGCCTAGTCTTTTCAATCTTTCCTCATCTGACAGTCCCGCCATCCCAGGATCAATCTCGTGAACCTACGCTGTACTGCCTCAATCACAAGGATGTCCTTCCTCAAATTAGGAGACCAAAACTATACACAGTACTCCAGTTGTGGTCTCACCAGAGCCCTATACAACTGCAGAAGAACCTCTTTACTCCTATACTGAAATCCTCTTGTTATGAAGGCCAACATTCCATTAGCTTTCTTCACTGCCTGCTGTACCTGCACGCCAACTTTCAGTGACCGGTGTACAAGGACGGCCAGGTCTCGCTAACCCCAGTGACATAATAATCTGCCCCCTTGTTTTGCCACCAAAGTGGATACAGTGGTGTCGTCAGCAAACATCATCAAGTTCGCTGAGACACCACTGTAGTGGGACGTATCACTGATGGGGATGAGTCGGAGTACAGAAGAGAGATCGAGCAACTGTCCATATGGTGCCAGCACAATAACCTGGCCCTCATGATTGTGGACTTTGGACCCACAGTCCTGTTTATATCAATGGTTGAAAGGGTCAAGAGCTTCAAATTCCCGGGCGTGCACATCTGTGAATATCTTTCCTGGTCCGAGAACACAGATGCAATTATTAAGAAAGCTCATCAGCGCCTCTACTTCCTGAGAAGATTACGGAGAGTCGGTCTGTCAAGGAGGACTCTCTCTCTAACTTCTACAGGTGCACAGTAGAGAACTTGCTGACCGGTTGCATCGTGGCTTGGTTCGGCAACTTGAGTGCCCTGGAGAGGAAAAGACTATAAAAAGTAGTAAACACTGCCCAGTCCATCATCGGCTCTGACCTTCCTTCCATCGAGGGGATCTACCACAGCCATTGTCTCAAAAAGGCTGGCAGCATCATCAAGGACCCACACCACCCTGGCCACACACTCATCTCCCTGCTACCTTCGGGTAGAAGGTACAGGAGCCTGAGAACTGCAACGACCCGGTTCAGGAATAGCTAGTTCCCCACCGCCATCAGGCTATTAAACCTGGCTTGGACAAAACTCTGAACATTAATACCCCTCCATCTGTTATTTGCACTTTATTAATTTATTAATAATGTTCTACTATGTGCTGTTGTGCTATGCAAAGAAAGAATTTCATTGTCCTCTCAGGGACACATGACAATAAACTCTTTTGACTTTTGACTTTGACTTCCTTCTTTAACACAGAAGCTTCAAATTAACTGTTTTGGTCTTCTTTGCTACTGACCTCCAGATGGCAGCAGTGAGCTCAACAGATGATGCAGGGAACCTGAGAGGGCAACATAGAGTGACGAGGAGTTGAGGTGGGGTTGAAGGTTTTCTTTTAACGATTCTTCAAATCAAAAATTGAAGAAGTTACAGATGCGATCGTCCTGCTGAGGGGCTTGTTTTAAACGAAGGCTTTTATCATTTTTAACAATGGCTTTCATGATTTTAGTTTCGGTGCTGGGACAGCCGAGTTGGTGGTCAGGCTTTTGATGAGCATAATGTGTACGTTGTCTGTCTGTTCCTGGCTGATACCTGGGAAGTGATATTCAGCAGGTCAGGCAGTCTCAGAGCAGGGGTTAGAAGGAAGATAATAATGGGGAGGACATTAGAGTAAAGAGTACAAAAATATAAATCATTGCAAAGCAGTATGTGCATATGACCCTGTGTGCATATGTGTGTATATGTATGTGTGCCTGTGGGGTGTGGGGAATGGTCAGAGTGCACAGTGTTCAAAGTGATCAGAGTGCAGCAACATATATTCCACTGACTTGCCGCCAAACCTCAAAATCTCATTCCCTCCACATTATTCTTCTCATGTTCCAGGATTTCATTGAATCCTTTCCTTTTCACCCACAATATCTGCTTTTTTTTTAAAATCCATGCAGATAGAGTTCTTGTGTATTCAATTGAAATACAACTGTCAATTGTTGCAGTACTGAAAGCAGCTAAAATATCTAATAATTGATCATATTATTAATGTAATTAATGATGATTAAATCATTGAGATTTTTAAAGAGCTTCAGAGATAGTTGCTAGGAACAGAAATGTGAAGCCCTGACATTGTCAAACATCAGATGGTCATTGAGAAGCCATTGCTTCTGTGTTCTGTCATTGATGAGTGATCCAATTCATTTCAATCTGGATTGCTGGTTTGCATCCTGGAGAAGATCTGATTTTTCTTCTAAATTAGTTTAAAAAAAATAATGATTTAGGATATTTATACATTTTAATATATGTTTAGTTTTCTTTATTTGTATGGATATCAGAGGTATTTTAATAGTTTTTATTTTAAATTCAGTATTAGATGCAAGTCAAAGTCTGGCCACTGCTTTGCCTGCTGTCAGAGGCTCCCTGTGTGTTCTTAGACAGAATCTCAGCATTACACTGCCTGAGGCCTTCTCACCATTGAGGCCACATTACACCTTCCTACTAATTCCTGAATGAGTGAAGTCAGCTCTTCTGAATGGCTGACTAACTTCAGCATAATCTGGACCATTCTGAGTCTGAAGAACGGTCTCGACCGGAACGTCACCCATTCCTTCTCTCCAGAGATGTTGCCTGTCCCGCTGAGTTACTCCAGCATTTTGTGTCTATCTTTGGTTTAAACCAGCATATGCAGTTTCTTCCTACACTATTCTTTTAGGTTGTTCATTCTCTGTTATTACTTAGTTTTCATAAAAAATTTGCCATGTTTCTAGTGACCTTGTGTGAAAACATTATTCATTCAGAATTATTCATTCAAATATCTCTAACATTTCTTTACTCTGCATTATAATCCTGTCTCATCCTGTAAACCAATGTTTGCATAGTTCTTGAAACCCTTACAACAAGGGTTGGCAACCTTGTTCTACATAGGGGCCGGGATGCATGTCTGTGAGCGGATGGCGGGCCACATCTATCACGTGTACACATGGATCCTGCCCCCATCCCACCCCGGATAGCAGGCATCAAATCACGTGTTCACAGAAGGCAGACAAAATGCTGGAGAAACTCAGCGGGTGAGATAGCCTCATGCAATCCTTGCATGTCTCACCCGCTGAGTTTCTCCAGCATTTTTGTCTACCTTTGATTTTTCCAGCATCTGCAGTTCTTTTTTAAACGTGTTCACAGAAGGTGCGCGTCAGCTTTGCGCAGGATGCGGTACAGCCCGAGCGGCCACGCTCGGGGTGGGCGCTCGGACCAGCGCTCGGGGAGGGTGCTCGGACTTGCACTCAGGGCGGGCACTTGTGGCGGGCGCTCGGCGGGCCGGATGAAAACAGGAAACAAAATTTGCCTGCGAGCCGGATGATTTTGGGTCAAGGGCCGCATTCGGCCCGGGGGCCGTAGGTTGCCGACCCCTGCCCTACAACAACAAAATATCCAAGTTTGAGACACCACCTGAACTTGAACTGCAATCAGGTATATCAATGATTTGGATGAGAATGTATAAAGGGCCTGTCCCACTTACGTGTCCTTGGCACGCAAATTACGCGACTTCGTGGTCGCGTTGAGCCAAGACGGTCGAGCGAGAGTCGGGCGCAATTTCATGCGTACGCACAGTCGTCTGGAGCGCGTGATGTCATTTGAAGATGGACACAAAGCTGGAGTAACTCAGCGGGACCGGCAGCATCTCTGGAGAGAAGCAATGGGCGACGTTTCGTGTCAAGACTCTTCTTCAATCTGAAAAGAAGGATCTTGACCCGAAACGTCACCCATTCCTTCTCTCCAGAGATGCTGCCAGTCCCGCTGAGTTACTCCTGCATTTTGTCTCTAGCTTCAATTTTCTTGGCCCTGCTCTGGGAGTAGAAGTGGGGGCGGGTCCGGACCGCAACGGCCGTGAGCCCCAGGCCGAGCTCGGCGTTCGTTTGCCTGCTTCTGCTGGTGTTAGAGGTGAGACGTTGCGTCGCGCCAGGGTCTTGGGCCTGTCCCACTTTGGCCGTCAGTTCCGCAACAGGCCGTTGGCACGCGAAGATTTAGTTCACTGCAAGAATTTCGGAGCCCCGCGCGATGTCGGGACCGGCACCGCACAACTACATACCCCTCCGCGCTTCTAAGTGGGACCGGCCCCGCACGGCCATACGGTGCCCATACGCCTCAAGCGACCACGAGGTCGCGTAATTTATGAGCCAAGGACGTGTAAGTGGGACAGGCCCTTTAGGCATGATTGGTAAGTTTGCAGGTGACACTAAAATAGGTGGTATCAGAGACAATTAAGATGGTTATCTTGAATTATAGCAGGATCATATTCAACTGAGCAAGTGGGCAGTTGTGCAATGGCTAATGGAGTGTAATTCAGATAAGCATGAAGGGGTTGCTCTTCAAACCCAGGCAGGACCTTCACAGTGAATGATAGGGCCCTCAGGAGTGTGGTAAAGCAGGGAGTTAACTAGGAGTTCAAGTATATTGTTCCCGGAAAGTGGCGTCACCAGTAGATAACGTGGTGAAGAAGGCTTTTGGCACATGACCTTCATCAGTCAGGAAATTGAGTATAGAAGTTGGGAGAAACACAGTGCTGGAGAAACTCAGCAGGTTAGTCAGCATCATCAATGGAGGGAATTTTTGAGTTTTGTTCAAGATTCTGGCATTTGGAGTTCCTTGTGCCCCATAGAAATAGTTTTCACTTAGCCCACAGCTTGTTTCCTTTATCACCGTTACTTTTATGCATATATTTCATTAATTTGTTCTATATCTCTCTATATCTCTCGTTTCCCTTTTCTATGACTCTCAGTCTGAAGAAGGGTCTCGACCCAAAACGTCACCTATTCCTTTTCTCCAGAGATGCTGTCTGTCCCGCTGAGTTACACCAGCTGAGGGATGAGCTTATAGAGGTATATAAAATCATGAGGGGAATAGACAGAGTGCATGCACTTTGTCTTTGTTCCAAGGGCAAGTGAATCAAGAACTAGAGGGTATAGGTTAAGGTGAGAGAGGAAACATCTTAATAAGGACTTAAGGGGCAACTTTTTAATATATAGAGAGTGGGAGGTATATGGAACGAGCTGCCAGAGGAAGTAGTTGAGGGAGATAATTTAACAACATTGAAAATACATTTGGACATGGCTAGGAAAGATCAAGGAGGCTATGGACTAGCTCAATGGGTCTTGGCCGGCATGAACGAGTTGGACCAAAGGTCCTGTTTCATTGCTGTTTGACTATGACTATATCAATCTGATATGTGCAATTTATATGAATATTGAAATAACATATAAAATGACAAGATTTTTTAATGTGCCCATTACAGTTAATATTCTGCAACTACTCTGAGGAGCCGGAGGATTCATTTGTTCTATATCTCTCTACTGTGTATCACCATTACCTCTATATCACCAGCTTGAGGATTACTCCTCTTTTATGGCTTTTAATGAAGAATCAAGGATCAAACAACCTTCCAACTCCTGGACGCGACAGGCCCGATCAGCGAGTCCTGCTGCGTCCAAAGAGACCTGCAGCCGACTGGCCTTCTCAATACATAGAAACATAGCAAACAGGTGCAGGAGTAGACCATTCGGTCCTTCGAGCCAGCACCGCCATTCAATATGATCATCCAAAATCAGTACCCCGTTCCTGCTTTTTCCCCACATCCCTTGATTTATTTAGCCCTAAGAACTAAATCTAACTCTCTCTTGAAAACATCCAGTGAATTGGCATCCACTGCCTTCTGAGTATAGACCATAGACAATTGGTGCAGGAGTAGGCCATTCAGCCCTTCGAGCCAGCACTGCCATTCATGGCTGATCATCCACAATCAGTAACCCGGTTCCTGCCTTAGCCCCAAATCCTTTGACTCCGCTATCTTTAAGAGCTCTATCTAACTCTCTCTTGAAAGCATCCAGAGAATTTGCCTCCACTGCATTCTGAGGTAGAGAATTTCACAGATTCACAACTCTCTGGATGAAAAGATTTTTCCTCATCTCCGTTCGAAATGGCCTACCCCTTATTCAGACTTCCCCCAATGTGATCGACACCCTCCCAGAGCTGCCAGTTACATGATTGGAGAACAGGCCCCAACTTCATGGACCCCAACACTGTGTCCTGACATCGGGGCCCAGCCAAATCAAGAGCCTGACCTTCTGGAGCACCCGACTGAGACCTGACGTCAAGGCCTGTAGGACTCTCAGGACAGGTAATATCTGCGCAGAGAGACGTAGAATGGATGAAAGGTCAATGATCTTTCTTCTGAATTGAAGAAAAAAGTTCAAATCAAATATGTTTTAAGTTGCAGGGGATGGGGAAGCATGGGGCGAGCTAAGAATGTCTGTCACAGGGTAACACAAGCTGTGGGGTAACCGTTGAGAGAGGGTATGAAAGCTGATTAATTGCATCGACCAGCCTAAAGGAAATGCAAGTAGAAATGAATGAAAACAGAAAAAGAAAGAAATGATACATATACATATATGTACAATACTGCCGTTGCTGGAAATTTAAAACAAAAACAGAGAATTGTAGAGAAATTCAGTAGGTCCGGCAGCATCTGTGGAGAGAGAGATCTAATTGATGATCTTTCATCAGAACTGGCCACACTTGTTATCAATTGGATATGTGGTTTACCTGAAATTGTTGAATTGAATATTAATCTGAGGGCTGCAATGTGCCAAGGTGAATGGTATAAGATGTTGTTACTCGTTGATGTTAGGCATCATTGTATGAAGACGTTCCACTTGGTCACCCAATCGCATGTGGTATCCTCAGTGTACAGAAGGCATAATTGTGAGCCCAGCAGTGCACTAAATTGGTGGAGATGAACAGAGCAATGCTTCAACTAGGAGGAGTGTTTAGGTCGCCGGATGCTGGAAAGAGAATACATTAAAGGTCATATACATCAATGATTTGGATGAAGGGATTCAAAGTAACATTAGCAAATTTGCAGATGACACAAAGCTGTGAACTGTGAGGTGGATTCTATGAGAATGCAGGGTGACTTGGACAGGTTGGGGGAGTGGGCAGATGCATGGCAGATGAAGTTTAATGCGGATACCACTTTGGTAGCAAAAACAGGAAGGCAGATTACTATCTAAATGGCATCAAGTTGGGAAAAGGAGAAGTACAACGGGATCTGGGGGTACATCAGTCTATGAAAGTAAGCATGCAGGTACAACAGGCAGTGAAGAAAGCGAATGGCATGTTGGCCTTTATAACAAGAGGAATCGAATTTAGGAGCAAAGAGGTCCTTCTGCAGTTTTACAGAGCCCTAATGAGACCACACCTGGAGTATTGTGTGCAATTTTGGTCCCCTAATTTGAGGAAGGACATTCTTGCTATTGAGGGAGTGCAGCATAGGTTTACAAGGTTAATTCCCTTGGGATGGCGGGACTGTCATATGCTGAGAGAATGGAGCAGCTGGGCTTGTACACTCTGGAGTTTAGAAGGATGAGAGGGGATCTCATTGAAACATATAAGATTGTTAAGTATTTGGACACGCTAGAGGCAGGAAACATGTTCCCGATATTAGGGGAGTCCAGAACCAGGGGTCACAGTTTAAGAATAAGGAGTAAGCCATTTAGAACGAAGACGAGAAAACACTTTTTCTCACAGAAAGTTGCGAGTCTGTGGAATTCTCTGCCTCAGAGGGCGGTAGAGGCAGGTTCTCTGGATGCTTTCAAGAGAGAGCTAGATAGGGCACTTAAATATAGCGGAGTCAGGGGATATGGGGAGAAGGCAGGAACGGGGTACTGATTGGGGACGATCAGCCATGATCACATTAAATGGCGGTACTGGCTCGAAGGGCCAAATGGCCTACTCCTGTACATATTGTCTATTGTTTATGATGTAGAGCTTCTTCTGTTGCCTCTGCACCTTTTTCTATGCAAAGGAGTCCTCACCACCCAATGATGACCCCTTCTCCGTCTCCACAGGTTCCCTTCCTCTTGGACTACCCAGAATGGCCTTCTACCCTCTCTAGACCTCTTTATTTCTAACTGCCGGCATGACATCAACTGTCTAAACTTTTCCACTCCCCTTACCTACTGTAACCTCACCCCCTCTGAATGTACAGCCCTCTGCTCACTCTGCAGAAACCCCAACATTATAATCAAACCCACCGATAAGGGAGGTGCCATCGTAGTCTGCCGAGCTGACCAGGCGACAACTCTCAGACACCTCCTCCTACTTATCCTTGGACCATGATCCCACAGACGAGCACCAGGCCTTCATCTCTCACGCCATTACTGATTTCATCACTTCTGGCTGTCTGCCTTGCACAGCCTCCAACCTTATTGTTTCTCAGCCCGGTTTTACCTTCTCCCAAAAATCCATAAACATCACTGCCCTGGCAAACCCATTGTTTTCGACCACCTCCTTTAAACCTTGAAACCTCTCCCCGACTCTCAGTCTGAAGAGTAAACAGATAAAGTGCACTAGGTTGTTATAGTTCATAGTTTGTTTGAAGTGGTGTTAAATAGTCTGATGGTTGTGGGGAAGAAGCTGTTCCTGAATCTGGATGTTGCAGATTTCAGGCTCTTATACCTTCTACCCGATGGCTGCGGAGAGATGAATGTATGGCCAGGATGGTGTGGGTCCTTGATGATGCTGGCAGCCTTTTTGAGGCAGCGACTGCAATAAATCCCCTCGATGGTAGGGAGGTCAGAAGCGATGATGGACTGGGCAGTGTTTACTACTTTTTGTAGCCTTTTCCACTCCTGGGCGCTCAAGTTGCCGAACCAAGCCACGATGCAACCGGTCAGCATGCTCTCTACTGTGCATCTGTAGAAGTTTGAGAGTCCTCCTTGACATTAATCTTCTCAGGAAATAGAGGCTCTGATGTGCTTTCTTTATGATTGCATCAGTGTTCTGGGACCAGGAGAGATCTTCGGAAATCTGTAAGCCCAGGAATTTGAAGTTCTTGTCCTTTTCCACCATCGACCCGTTGATATACTGGAGTAACCCGATGAGTTACTCCGGCATTTTGAGTTATCTTCAGCATAAACCAGCATCTGCAGTTTCTTCCTACACTGAAATATCATCTGTCGATTCCCTCCACAAACATGGCCTGACCTGCTTAGTTCCTTCAGCTCTTCAAGCTTTGCTCAATTTTCAGCATCCTTTGTGATTCTAAAAATACACTCATTGCTTTTGAAAATACCTTTAATTTTGAAAGATTTGCAGGAAAAATAACTTTTTTATTGTCCGATAGCCCCTAATTTCCTTTCTCCCATTGACATAATTGTTTTTACAATGCAATTTTCTATAATGTGAAGTTTATTTGGAATGCAACAATTGCATTATAGCATTATACCTGTAATTTATTGGTTCATCTGGAAAGAGTATTTGAATGTAAGGTAGTGAAAAAGAAAGGCTAAAGAACAGCTGCCGCATGGAAAAAGTGCCATGAGCAGGAGAGTGAGTTGTGGAGATGGAAGAGCAACTAGAAAGGTAAGGATTGTCCCTTTGAAGAGAAGTGGAGGTAATGTGTCTGGTGAAGATAGACACAAAAAGCTGGATGGAGTAACTCAGCGGGACAGGCAGCATCTCTGGAAAGAAAGAATGGGCGACGTTTCGGGTCGAGGCCCTTCTTCAGACTGAAGGGTCACATAAAAGTTGTCCCGCTGAGTTACTAAAGCTTTTTGTGTCTATCATTGGTTTAAACCAGCATCTGCAGTTCCTTCTTACACAATGTGTCTGGTGAAAGTGTGTTAAAGATGGTGGAAATTATTGAGGATGATTTGTTAAATGTGCAGGCTGGTTCGACTGAATGTAAGGACAAGGTGAGGCCTATACTTGTTCCAATTGGGAAGGGTGGGGGAAGGAGGTTTGTGGTGACAGTAGCACAGGAGAGGAGAAACAGTGTTGAACCCGGTCAACTATGGCAGAGGCTAACCCATAACTTGTCTTATCCAATGTTACCCAATTTTACATTTTCAATCAATTCAATTTTAGCCCATTAAAATACAAATTGAGAAAATACTGTTTGTGATGATGATTTTTTTAAAAACTTAATAGATTGTATGTTTAAGAAAGAACTGCAGATGCTGGAAAAATCAAAGGTAGACAAAAAAGCTGGAGAAACTCAGCGGGTGAGGCAGCATCTATGGAGCGAAGGAAGAGGCACCGTTTCGGGTCGAGACCCTTCTTCAGACTGATGTGGTATGGGGGGGTGGGAAAGGAAGGAAGAGGTGGAGATAGTAGGCTGTGGGACATCTGGGAAGGGGAGGGGAAGGAGGGAGAAAGCAAGGACTACCTGAAATTGGAGAAGTCAATGTTCATACCGCTGGGGTGTAAACTACCCAAGCGAAATATGAGATGCTGCGCCTCCAATTTGTGGTGGGACTCACTCTGGCCATGGAGGAAGCCCAGGACAGAAAGGTCAGATTCAGAATGGGAGGGGGAGTTGAAGTGCTGAGCCACCGGGAGATCAGGTGGATTGTATATCGTTTCCCATCTTGCATTCTTTCCAGAGACGTTCACCATTTTAAAATCACTAGCCTGACAGAATGCAACGTGCCTTCCCGCTGGTTGGAATGATTGGCAAACTCTGATCCAAAACAAACAAGCTGATGTTCTGTTTGTGGTGATAAGCTAGCACATGGGGTGAAATGCCAAGTCAGCTTAAAAAGCTGTTGGTTGACAAGTTTGCACAGGCCAGTGTTTCACACTGATCTCATAATTCAAGCTGTCCAACAAATCTGTTTACCATGCCAAAAGGGATCAAATGCGTTTACAAACAGAGTGCAAGGAAATAGATATTTAATACATGACTGGACCATTGAGAATGCTGGATGACCAGAAGAAAATGTTGCAACATCTTATGTTTAACTTGGATACCTGCCTTTGGTATACACCAACCACGAGTAACAAATAACCACAACACACTGCTATTGAAAACATAACAGCTGGATGAAGTTGGATTGCTGTTTTACCAAGAGGCAGTTTTGCCCCATGTTGAATTTGTATATATATGCACATATATAAGCTATAAAAACTGGACTAAAACTCCGTTGTTGCAAGTTTATATTACACGTCTTTGACTAAGTGCCGATGTTAATGTATTCAATAATGTTTTGTAAATATAGTGTTGAATAGAGAAGAGAAATATATTTGGCACAATAACAGTCCTCTGGATTCAAGCAGTCAAAGATCTTACCATAATAGGCAGTGATACAATGCTGTCACATGCCAAACTTGGTCATGTTTAGGAAATATTTAGCTGAATATATTCAGTTCACATGATCTCTCTCAATAGATCATATAGAAAAGAACATAAACCAAAAATGCTGTAAAGGCTCAACATGTCAGACAACATCTGTGGAAAAGGAAGGGCGAGTGAATATTATCAAGTCTGAGACCCAGCATCAGAACTGGAAAAGAATGAAACCAAGTTAGTTTTTAGCAGCAGAGAAGTTGTGGGAGGGGGTTGTGGGGGTGGAGACATGGGTAAAACAAAGGGAACATCTTTGATTGGGTGAGACGTTATAGTTAGAAGAAGCACATCATTATTCTTTCTTTGTTTTGGCTCTGTTGCCCATAACCAACTGTCTCGGCTCATAGAGAGTGAAAAATGGAAACAAAATCATAGATTGAATGAATGCCTTAGCAGAAAATGATTCAATTCTGATAAAATGGAAATAAACAGTAAGTTTCCTCGAGTGGAGAACTAAATATTGTGTCCAGAAGACTGTGATGTGCCCAGGGAGAAGATGAGGTCCTATTAACAAGCACAAATTAGGTATCATTATAACAGTACAGGGATATGTAGGTTCATGATAGGAATGAGGTGGGGGAAGTTAAAAATGGCAGCCAACAGGAAGTTTGGTGTTCCTTGTGTGGCATGAATATAGGTGCTCCACTAAACAATTAAATTCAAAATCTATATTTGATTTCTCCAATGTACGGAGCCCCCACCCAATGGCGAGCACTGAATGCAGTACATAGGATTTGGTGAAGTGCAAGTGAATTATTGTTTCATTTGAATGGTGGAAAGAGAAGGAGCGAAAGGGCAGGTGTTGCAAATCCTGTGATTGCATGGAAAGTGCCAGGAGATTGGGAGTCATAGGCAGGGATGAAAGATTGGACCAGGGAGTTACAAAGGGAAGGATGCTTTCAAAATTATAAAAAAGGAGGGGAAGTGAAAATACTGTGCGCCTGGAGATGGAATCATGCCAGATCCAGCGAGATCCCCTTTAGGAGACTGATGCCTCCATCAAAAAAAGATAAAAGAGCAAGGACCTCCTTCTGGTTTTGAAAATCTATAATTAAGTTATATTATAGATAGACTCAAAAAGCTGAAGTAATTCAGTGGGTCAGACAGCATCTCTGGAGAAAAGGAATAGATTTTTCAGGTTGAGACCCTTTTTCAGACTAAGAATCAGGGTAAAGGGAAACAAGAGATACAGACGGCAATGTAGAGAGATATAGAACAAATTAAATAAAAATATGCAAAAAAGTAACGATGATAAAGGAAACAGGCCATTGTTAGCTGTGGGCTAGGTGAAAACGAGTAACTGACAATGAGACAACAAGATGACGTTGAATCTTGTGGTGGGGTGGAGGGATCTTTGTGAGAGAGAGGGGGATGCAAGGATTACTTGAAGTTAGATAAATCAATATTCAGACTTTATAAAATCTAATTGAATCTGAGCTGGAGGATTGTGTTGTGTTTTGGTATTTCACCTTATAATGGAGCCATGGGCTTCGAACAGGTGCACAGGTGCAATATGTGGACTGCACTACCAAAAAAATTCAACAATCATTTTCAAATGCAAGGGCACATCAATATTTAAACATACAGCAGTTGATAAAGCATCTAATTGGACTGGTCTATTAATGTGCTAACACCAGATGCATAAATACTAGGGAAGGAGGAAATAGAAGTTGAGCTAAGGAGTTAAATGAGGAGGGGTGGCAGGTTGCGACATTATTGCTGCTGTGCACTGCTTGTATTAAATTATCCCTTCTTGCTTTGTTTCTTTCTGTGCTTTATAAAATCCAGATTGACGGAAAAGGCAACTCCCTTTTTCTGCAGGACGCGAGTAGAGTTGAAATTTCATTGAAAAATCCACTATTTCCATAACCTTTCCATTGGACTGGCTCAGATTTACAAAATTCCATTCAGTTGCATAATTAGCCATAAGGAGATTGACATCATAATCACTGCATCGCTGAACTCGTGCATGGACGATTACACCATTATACCTTGCATGCACAAAAATAAGCACGTCTATTTGCCTCGTACGTAGACAAACAAAATAGTAAGAGATCAGTGTTATTTCTCAATGTTAAAATAATTTTCATCTTGAAAGTTTGAATATCAGTTCAATTCCTCTAATTGTTTTAAATAGTAAAGAATGAATAAAACTAGTTCTGGTAGGTTATCCAATAACTATAAAGTTTATAGATTTATGAAAATCAATGTGTCAGCTAGGAAAAGCTAAAATGAAGCCAACTCATTTGTCTTTCTGGATTGTTTGAAAAATTCACATTTGACCTATTTGGCCATTGAAAATGCACAGTCGATGAACTGTAATCAATGCTAATGTCAATACTAATTCCGAATATTGTGTCTGAGACTGCATAGATCAGCTATTGCTATCTGTCTCAGTCAAAACACACCTCATTTCCGTAGGACGCAATGGAACTGTTATTTCTACTCATCACCGTGGACAGGCTTTGATAAAATGAATTTCTGCTCTATTTCTTTCTGTCAAAAGACTGGTGATTGATATTACACTTATTTTCAGGGTCAGTTATTCCACAGAAGCTGTTTCTAGGCAGTGTATAAAAATTGCATAACAATTAAAATGCCAACTGTCCACAGCCTCCTTCTTCCAATCCTCTTTTTAGACTACACAGCCAACTAGGCAATTGATGAAACCATTTCATGATGCACAAAATTACATAAAACATAAAGCATTAGAACAGACCATTCATTCCATCTAGACTAGATCAGCATTTACACTCTACTCAAACATCTTCCTACACAACTGCATCAAACTCATTACTCAACATTCAATTCTCTTATTCCTTGTAAGTATATCTATTTTCCTCTTCTGTTATACTGTTTGCCTCAAATACTTACTTAGTATTAAATGCTTAAAGATAATGAAAGTTATATGATCGGCTAAAATAAACTTCTGCTTCAAGATCATCTCTCGGATAATCACTGCACTTTAAATAATATTTTAAATATAAATGTGGTAGCAATTATAAACATATAGATTTTTAAAAATTTAAATCACCTATCCATGTTCTCCAGAGATGCTGCTTGGCCCGCTGAGTTACTCTAACACTTTGTGTCTTCTTTTGTAAACCACCATCTGCAGTTTCTTGTATCTACACTTAAATCTTTCCATTCTTTTACATCCTTTGCTATGTTACGTCATTAGAAAACAAGAAGTAAACAATTCAATTCCAGGTATAGTAATACCAGTCCTTTGTCTGTTTACTTTCCCAAAGAATTCCAACAGGTTTATCAGGCAAGATCTCCTTTTAACAAACCCATGCAGAATATTGAGGGTGAACAGCCAGTTGTCATGGTGCACATTGGCACCAATGATATAGGTAAAAAACGGGATGAGGTCCTACAAGGTGAATTTAGGGAGCTAGGAGATAAACTTAACAGTAGGGCCTCAAAGGTAATAATCTCTGGATTACTACCAGTGCCACGTGCTAGTCAGAGTAGAAATAGGAGGATATTGCAGATGAATACGTGGCTTGAAAAATGGTGCAAGGGGGAGGGATTCAAATTTCTAGGGCATTGGAACAAGTTCTGGGGGAGGTGGGACCAGTACAAACAGGACGGTCTGCACCTGGGCTGGAATAGAACCAATGTCCTTGAGGGAGTGTTTGCTAGTGCTGTCGGGGAGGAATTAAACTAATTTGGCAGGGGATGGGAGCATGAGCAGAAGTACAGAGGGGTTAAAATGAGGGTAGAAGCAATAGGTAGCAAGGGTGAAAAGTAGAAGTTGCAGGCAGACAAATCAGGGCAAAATCAAAAAGGCACTTTTCAACATAATTGTATAAGGGTAAGAGTGTTGTAAAAAACAAGCCTGAAGTTTTGTGTCTCATTGCAACATGCATTCGTAATAAGATGGATGAGTTGAATGGTGCTGATAGTTATTTATTGAATATGATATAGTTGGGATCACGGAGACATGGCTCCAGGGTGACCAAGGCTGGAGCTGAACATCCAGGGATTTTCAATAATTCAGGATAGACAGAAAGAAAAGGGAGTGGGGTAGCGTTGCTGGTTAAGATGAGATTAACGCAATAGAAGGAAGGACATTTAGCTTGGAGGACGTGAATCGATATGTAGAGCTCGAAACACTAAGGGCAGAAAACGTAGTGGGAGTTGCGTACAGGCACCTAACAGTAGTAGTGGAGTTGGGGATGGCATCAAACAGAAATTAAAATGCTGCAACAAAGGTAAAACAGTTATTTTTTTATTTTTTTTTTTTGTTTGTTTATTTTTGTTAGAAGTAAGTACAGTAGTCTGGTACTTAAGACCTAATACATAATACATAAATACATATTTTCATTCTTGTAAAACTTCATATTTTTGGTGCAATAATAAAAGAACAGTGAGAGAAAAGAGAAATAAAGAGTGTCGGAATAGATAGACAAGCAAGTAGAAACAGAAAGTAAAAAAAAAATAAAGGACAGAGGTGAGAAGTTAAAAGATTGAAAGAAAGGAAAAAGTAATAAGAAATGAAAGATTAGGAGAGATCTAACCTATCTCATATTTTTGCCCATTCGTCACCAGTTCTGAACCATTTAATTTCTAAGGTTTATGTTATGTTGCACCATATGCTTGTATAAAGTTGATAAACGGAGACCAAATCTTTAAGAATTGGTCTACTTTGCCTAGTAAGAGGATTCTCATTTCTTCAAGATGTAGCGTTTCAGACATTTTGAGATCCACATTTTGAATGTTGGCGTAGGTGCGTTTTTCCAAAATTTAAGTATAAGTTTTTTCGCTGTATTAAGACCATAATTAAAAAGGCTTCTTGGAATATATTAGGTTTACTTCCCTCTTCCTTGATCCAAAGATAATCATTCAGTATTGGGGTTCAATTTTGTGTTTAAATAGTTTTGTAAAAATTCAAAAATTTCATTCCAAAATGTATACAGTTTTGTACAAGAGACAAAGGAATGTGCTATAGTGGCATTTTGAGTTAGACATTGTCGCAATGGGGGAAACATTTGAAAATATTTTATTCAGTTTGTTTTCGAATAATATAATCTATGTAAAATTTTAAAATTGAATTAGGTTATGTCTTACATTCATTGAAATTTGTTTACATATAATAGATTTTTATCCCATCTATCGTTCGGAATTTTATCAATAACTCTTGTTCCCAGTCTCTTCTATTGCTTCTGTCGTTGGTGTTTCTATATTTAGAATTATATTTATATAAGTAAGATATTATAATTGCTTGATTCTGCCTTTCTATTCATTCCTTCCTCCAGTAGATCTGGGGTTAAAGTTTGATATCCTTGTATATACTTTTTCAAAAAATCTTGAATTTGAAGGTATTTGAAATATTGATTACTTTTCAAATTATTATTTTAGTTGTAATTGTTGGAATGATAAAAGTTTTCCCATTTCATACATATCTCCCATCATTTTAATTCCTATTCTTTCCCAATGGGTAAACGTTTATCAATAATGGATGGTTTGAATGAGGGATTATTAGCTATTGGAGAAAGAGCGAAATTTTCTTAATTTTAAAGTTAATTTTATTTGTTTCCAAATTCGTATTATACTATGAATAATTGGATTCTTCTTGTATATTACATTGTTCAGTTTTATCGGGGAAAGAAGGATCGCTCCTATATTATAAGGGGAACAATCCTCTTTCTCCATTCTTATCCAATCTACCTGTTGGGCAGAACTGTCCAACCAGTAGATTATATTTTTATATTCACTGCCCAATAATAATACAATAAGTTAGGGAGTGTCAGTCCCCTGATTCTTTAGATTTACACAAGTGTTTTTTTTAATTCTGTGTGATTTTATAATCCCATATAAAGTTTATAATATCAGAATCTAATTTTTGAAGAATTTTTTAGGTATGTATATTGGTATTGATTGAAATAGGTACAATATTTGTGGTAAGAAGATCATTTTTTATCGCGTTATTCTGCCTATTAATGACATCGGCAGTGTCTTCCAAAATTTTATCAGCCCATTTATTTAGTTAGGCATATAGTTTGCGTTGAGTAAGGATTTATAGTTACTATAATTTGGATGCCCAAATATTTAAATTTTCTGTTGTAATTCTAAAAGGGAATTTCAACAGATGTGTCGACTCTGAGTTTTATCGTCATAATTTCGCTTTTGTTCCAATTTATTTATATCCTGAAAAAGAACCAAATTCCTCTATTAAATTTAGTTATTTGTTTGCTAATTGCGAATTTGTAATATATATTAATATGTCATCTGCATATAATGAATTTTATTATTTGAGTGTTTGGTAATATACCCATGAATGTTCGGTTGGATTCTTATACTTTCAGCTAAAGGCTCTATCACTAGTAAAAAACATTTATAATGGGTGACTTCAATAATATAGATTGGGTGAATCAAATTGGCTGGGGTGCAGAGGAAGAGGATTTCTTGGAATGTATGCGGGATAGTTTTCTAAACCAAATGTAGAGGAACCAACGAGAGAGCAGGCTATTCTAGACTGGGTATTGAGTAATGAGGAAGGGTTAGTTAGCAGTCTTGTTGTGCGTGGCCCCTTGAGCAAGAGTGACCATAATATGGTTGAGTTCTTCATTAGGATGGAGAGTGACATTGTTAATTCAGAAACAAGTGTTCTGAACGTAAACAAAGGTAAATTTGAGGGTACGAGACATGAATTGGCCAAGATAGACTGGCAATTGATTCTTAAAGGGTTGACAGTGGATATGCAATGGAAGGCATTTAAAGACTGCATGGATGAACTACAACAATTGTTCATCCCAGTTTGGCAAAATAACAAATCAGGGAAGGTAGTGCATCCATGGATAACAAGGGAAATCAAGGATAGTATCAAAACAAAAGATGAAGCATACAAATTAGCCAGAAAAAGCAGCCTACCAGAGGACTGGGAGAAATTCAGAGTCCAGTAGAGACAAAGGGCTTAATTAGAAAAGGGAAATTAGATTATGAAAGAAAACTGGCAGGAAACATAAAAACTGACTGCAAACGTTTTTATAGATATGTGAAGAGAAAAAGATTAGTTAAAACAAATGTAGGTCCCTTGCAGTCAGAAACAAGTGAATTGACCATGGGGAACAAGGACATGGCAGACCAATTGAATAACTACTTTGGTTCTGTCTTCCCTAAGGAAGACATAAATAATCTGCTAGAAATAGCAGGGGACCGGGGGTCAAATGAGATGGAGGAACTGGTGAATCCAGTTAGTCGGGAAGTGGTGTTAGGTAAATTGAATGGATTAAAGGCCGATAAATCCCCAGGGCCAGATAGGCTGCATCCCAGAGTGCTTAAGGAAGTAGACCCAGAAATAGTGGATGCATTAGTGATAATTTTTCAAAACTCTTTAGATTATGGAGTAGTTCCTGAGGATTGGAAGGTAGCTAATGTAATCCCACTTTTAAAAAAGGGAGGGAGAGAGAAAACGGGAAATTACAGATCAGTTAGTATAACATCGGTAGTGGGGAAAATGCTAGAGTAGGTTATTAAAGATGGGATAGCAGCACATTTGGAAAGTGGTGAAATCATTGGACAAAGTCAGCATGGATTTATGAAAGGTAAATCATGTCTGACGAATCTTATAGAATTTTTCGAGGATGTAACTAGTAGAGTGGATAAGGAAACCAGTGGATTGTTATATGTGACTTTCAGAAGGTTTTCGACAAGGTCCCACATAAGAGATTAGTATACAAACTTAAAGCACACGGTATTGGGGGTTCAGTATTGATGTGGATAGAGAACTGGCTGGCAGAGGAAGCAAAGAGTGGAGGCAAACGGGTCCTTTTCAGAATGGCAGGCAGTGACTAGTGGGGTACCGCCAGGCTCAGTGCTGGGACCCCAGCTATGTACAATATATATTAATGTTTTGGACAAGGGAATTGAATGCAACATCTCCAAGTTTGCGGATGACACAAAGCTGGGGGGCAGTGTTAGCTGTGAGGAGGATGCTAGGAGGCTGCAAGGTGACTTGGATAGGTTGAGTGGGTGGGCAAATGCATAGCAGATGCATTATAAATGTGAGGTTATCCACTTTGTGTGCAGGAACAGGAAAGTAAGACTATTATCTGAATCGCGACGATAGAAAAGGGCAGATGCAACGAGACCTGGGTGTCATGGTACACCAGACATTGAAAGTAGGCATGTAGGTGCAGCAGGCATTGAAGAAAGCGAATGGTATGTTAGCATTCATAGCAAAAGGATTTGAGTATAGGAGCAGGAAGGTTCTACTGCAGTTGTACAGGGCCTTGGTGAGACCACACCTGGGTATTGTATACAGTTTTGGTCTCCTAATCTGAGGAAATACATTCTTGCCAGAGAGGGAGTACAGAGAAGGTTCACCAGACTGATTCCTGGGATGGCAGGACTTTCATATGAAGAAAGACTGGATAGACTTGGCTTGTACTCGCTAGAATTTAGAAGATTGAGGGGGGATCTTATAGAAACTTACAAAATTCTTAAGGGGTTGGACAAGGCTAGATGCCAGGAAGACTGTTCCCGATGTTGGAAGTCCAGAACAAGGGGTCACAGTTTAAGGATAAGGGAGAAGTCTTTTAGGACTGAGATGAGAAAAACATTTTTCACACAGAGAGCGGTGAATCTGTGGAATTCTCTGCCACAGAAGGTAGTTGAGGCCAGATCATTCGCTATATTTAAGAGAGAGTTAGATGTGGCCCTTGTGGCTAAAGGGATCAGGGGGTATGGAGAGAAGGCAGGTACAGGATACTGAGTTGGATGATCAGCCATGATCATATTGAATGGCGGTGCAGGGTCGAAGGGCCGAATGGCCTAATCCTGCACCTATTTTCTATGTTTCTATGCTGACTTTGGCCTATTTTATCATGTGCTTCTAAGTACTCAGAAACCTCATCGTTTGGATTCTAAAATCTTACCAACTACCGGTAAGTGGTAATGTTGATATGAAATCTTTGTTATGTTCCAAATGCGACCCTTCTAACCACTGGCCTCTGTAATTCTTCATCACATTCTTAGTCTGACCTCTCTGTCCACTGCCTCCTTTGTTCCAATGAAGATCAATATAAGCTCAACATAAAACTCATCTTCCAACTGGGCATAGACACAAAATGCTGCAGTAACTCAGCAGGGCGGGCAGCATCTCTAGAGAGGAGGAATGGGTAATGTTTCGGGTCAAGACCCTTCTTCAGACTGAGAGTTAGGGGAAAGGGAAATGAGAAATATGGACGGTGATGTAGAGATATATATAACTTATGAATGAAAGATATGCAAAAATATTACAATGATAAAGGAAACAGGCCACTGTTAGCTGTTTGCTCGGCGAGAACGGGAAGCTGGTGCAACTTGGGTGGAGGATGGATGGAGTGCAACACTGAGTTCAACAATTTCAGATAACAATTTTGCTTCTCCAATTTGCACTGCCTTAGACCAAATATCCCTAAATATCTTTCCGCACCATCATCTATAATATTTATTGTTCAATAAATACTGAATAAAGTTATTGACGATTGTAAATACATTCACTTTTAATTTTACCATGGCCACTCCAGGGAAGTATTCTTTGCACTTTGAAAACATTTCATCTTTTATTTTTAAAATAACGAAAATATATTATGTCTTTATTTTCCCCACCAGGTTTTACCTTGCCCCATCATTACATTTGTCATTTAATTTCTCTGGAATTCTTTCCGATCAAAACTCTTTTTTGACTTCCTCACCCATCTTCTCATTGTATCCTAAAACTTATTTATCGTCATCTAGTTCTACCGAACGCTAATAAATCTGAAACAATATTGTTTTTCTCTTCACAGATCTTCTGTTTCATGTTTCATCTTCTGATCATCCTTGGTTTCATTGTCTAGAAAGTCACATTAGACATGACATTACTTTGAGCCTGGGGTCAAGGAAAGAGCATTCACGTCGCGGCCCTGTTTCTAGCAATCTTTCCATCACCACGCACAAGAAGCACAAGACAGACACCATTGTATGCAGATGCCGAGAAGTGTGTTCAGCTCTGGCAGAACAACTTCTAATCTTGTGTGTGGACTCGATAAGAAGAAGACTTTGAGCCTCTCCCCTCTAAGAAGATAAAAATGTTAGAGATATAAGTAGTGAGGCCAAACGGAAATTGGAGGAACAGCACCTCATATTTTACTTGGGCAGCTCACATCCCAGAGGTATGATAATTGATTTCTCTAACTTAAGGTAACCCTTGCATCCCCTCTCTCTCCGTCCCTCCGTCACCCAAGTCGTTGTACTAGTTTTAAAGTCGTCTTGTGAGTCCCATTGTCTGTAACTCATTTTCATCTAGCCCACAGCTAACATAAATGATAAAGGAAACAATGGCCTGTTTCCTTTATCATTGTTACTTTTTTGCATATCTTTCATTCATTTGTTCTACATCTCTTTATATCATCGTCTATATCTCTTGTTTTCCTTTCCCCTGACTCTCAATGTGACAAAGGGGCTCGAATCAAGATGTGACCTATTGCTTTTCGCCAGAGATGCTGTCTGGCCCGCTGAGTTACTCCAGCTTTTGGTGTCTATTTTCAGTTTAAACCAGCATCTGCAGTTCCTTCCTACACGTTGTATTTCCGATGGCTGGTTGTCTGGAATCAGGGGTCACAATCTCAAATTACAGGAATGACAAGAAATGTTTCATCCTGAGATTCACAAAAAAAGAGGCCAGAGAGGCTTAGTGACAGTGTAACGGGTAAATTTACACCATATCTGAATTTAAAGCTATAAACTGTAGCTCTGGATTGGAAAGTCTATTTGTACAGAAAGTAAATCAATTCTACATGCTCCTAAGCATCCATCCTTGGTGATCAGCACAGAAGGATGAAATTTCAACCTTTATTATCCATTCTGTGTTCACCAATGGAACTTTTCTGACGTTGTACCATTGCGGAATATAATTACCATTTGCGCACATTATAAAAGTAAATTAATTATTTTAAAAAGATTTACAAAGCAGGCCATGAAAACCACCTACACAGTACAGTCTGTAGATAATGTACAAAATACAATCAGCAGTAAAGTGCAATTTATGTTTCAATTATTCTGTTGTCATGCTCATGAATAGAACATAAATGATATTTCATGCATTGCTCTGATTTCATAGAGGACTATTTTGTCTATTTGTATGTGTCACGTTACACACAGCTCTTATTAACAAACCTCTAAAAGCCATATATTCAGATGTAGCTCCAATATAGCCATATTAAAATAAAACTTAGTATTTTCACTGAAATCATCACAATACATAGAGGATGGTTTCAGAAAATGCATGTACTTTCATCAGGTTGTTCTTCGACACTAACATACATTTCTAAATGTTTTGCATAAGAACTGTTATTACATCCTTAAACCTAACTTGCTATTGCCTTAATAATTCCTCTACCACTAGAATTACTACCTCTGGCAGCTGGTGCCATATACTCACCACCCTCTGTGTGAAAAAGATGCCCCTCAAAAATGTCCTATTTAACCGCTCCCCTCCCACATTAAATCCATATCCTCTAGTTCTTGATTCACCAGCCCAAGGAAAATGACTGTACTTTTATGCTGTCTATTCCCCCAATCTAACACCTCTATAAGATCTCATCTCAGCCTCCTGTGCTTCTTACAGCTCAGGCCCTCAAGTCCTGGCAACATCTTTGTAAATCTTCTCTATTTCACGTTTCATCTTTTTGATCATCCTCAGCCATCATTGATATTACTTTGAGCCTCTCCTCTCCTTTAGGAAAATAAAACTGGTGGAGGTAAAAGTGTTTGCATTCCACGAGGTCCCGTCATGCAGCTTTGTTATTCGATAATCGCATTGCTGATAATACAGGTCACTTTCCTGCTGCATCCACATATTGTGCTTGTGGCCAGAAATCCATCGATCTCAGCTTCGTCAGTTCCATTAGCATGCAAAGATTAAATGTAAATGAGTGTCAAACCTATCTCTGCTTATTAAAATGAATGCAAGGTTAAATAATGAAGATGGTCATCAAGCAATGTTACATTATACTTAATAAGAGGAATATATTGATTTGTATAAATCCATCTGATTTGCATTCTCCAGCAATGGAAAATTCTTTTGGCATATTGAAAAAGTACTGTTTTCTGAATGTTTTACATTTCCCACTCAGTATTTATGAAATACGATCAGTACAAAAATGCACCCATTCCAAAAACAATCAAAATCAAAGTTTTGGCCCAGCCCAGATCCCTTTGCTTCTGTTTAGTTTTGGTGTTTATGTTGATTTCAATCAATCCATGGATTTTTTTGTTGTATAATAAGACTGTCATCAATAATTCTCCATGTGCACGTTTAATCCGTCTCTGAGCATACGCTTCGCGTCAACTATTCAATTTCCTTTAAGTAGTCAGGATCAGTATCACTTGTTTAGCAAGCATTTGTAATAACCAGAAGGCATCTAAAAGACCACTGACAACAGACTGGCAATAGCAATATTTTTTCAATTTTGCTTTTGCTCTTATCTTCAATCAAGCGACAAGAGTCAAGAGAATTTAATTGGCATATGTCCTGAATTGGAACAATGAAATTCTTACTTGCAGCAGCACAACAGATATGTAAACATAATACTCTGTATCATGAATTAATTGTGAATTTTGTGCCCAAAGTCTGTTCACCTCCACAGTGCGGAAGCAGGCCCTTCGACACACCGAGTCCGTGCCGACCAGTGATCCCTGACAACAGCACTATCCTACACACTAGGGACAATTAGCCAATTAACATACAAACCTGTACATTTTTGGAGCGTGGGAGGAAACCGGATTGCTCGGAGAAAACTCACGTGGTCAGGGAGAGAACGTACAGACTCCCTATAGACAGCACTTGTAGTCAGGATCTCTGGTGATGTAAGGCAGCAATTCTACCACTATGCCACCATGCTGCCCTATTTTGCCGATAACATATTTATTTGAAGTCATTGTATAGTTTTTCCATGCATTTAATTAGATTTCTGTTTCTGCATGCACTGAATGATAGAAATGATAGAATGATAGAAATACAGTGACAACCAATGGGAATTCCAGCTGTTGCATCAATATTTTGTATAATGCCAGTAAAGGTAATCGATGGAATTCAATGACTCAATAACATCAAACATTACTTCTCAAAATGTTAATAAGAACTGTTAATTCCAACAATAAATGAACAACTGATGCCTTTCTATGTTATTATTGGTTATATTAGCAGAAGAATATAATTTGGCTTAAAGCAACAATTGTATAAATATAATATCATACTGATAATATTTTCTAATGCACTGTTGCCTGGAGAGAATTTTTGGCTTTGAGAATCCTCTTGCAAATTATGTTGCACAATATAATTATACACTGTTAGGCATTATTTTCATCCATCACGGCAAAGCTCGGTAATCGAAAGCATGCAAGTGCTGCATGCATATGTATTTATCAAGTCTCTCCTGTTAAATGAATGGTCAATGGGCATTTCGGTTCTGTGTAACATTCTCTGTCAATACTTTCTTACTTTTATCTACCATTTCACTGATCTATTCAATAGCTAAATTATATGTAAAATAATTCATTCGGTTGGTATTTGATCTTCCCACACAAAATTTAATTACACATTTAAGAAGAAAGCATAATGTTATTTTTTATTTCATACATACTCAAGAACTAAAGTTCCCTATTCTATCTGCCGCCATGTTAGCGAGTGGCTGGACTCAGGCAGGGGAGATGGATTAAAAGAATTTCTGTGGACGTCAGGGGCCTGGGCATTTATTCTAAGCATTTATTCCAAACACATTGCAATTTTTTTTTTTTAAATTCAATCATTTAATGAGAACATTATTGATAATTTGGGCATTTATTGTCTTATCCCCTCATTGTCCATGAATTGAGGTAATTAAGAATCAAACCTCTTTTTTTAAGTGGGGGGGGGGGGGGGGGGGGGGGGGGGGGGGGGGGGGGGGGGGGGGGGACTGGAGTCACACATATGGCAGAGTTCCTCTCCTCAGGGATATTAGTGACTCAAGTAAGTTTGTACCACAGTCCTGTAGTTTTATTGTTAAGGGGTTGTCCCACTTGGGGAACCTAATTGGCGAGTTTAGAAGAGTTTGAAAAAATGACATGTTGAAGATCTCATTCAACTATATGGAAGATCTCATTCGACCATGTTGAAAGACTAACTTCGACTAATATTCGCGGAAAAAAATTGGGCACCGAATAGTTGAAGAAGAGTGAAGAAGACGACTTACTCCTTCGATCTCGCTTCAGAACCTCCCTTTCGACTCCCTCGACTATGACCCGTGTGATGAAGATTACTTAATCACGACTACCTTGACTACCTTCGGCTCCCCCTCGATTACCTTGCGCATGACTTACACATGCCAACCTACTACGATCTAAACCTACAAGTAAAAAAAGTAACAAATTTTTTTGGAGAGGGTGACCTATTTATTACTCGCGGGCATTTTTGATAAGTATTGAAAAAATACGGCGCGAACTCTAGCTGAGGCCTCGAGTATCGCCGGAGAACCACTCTCGAGCATGAAGGAGAGTTACAAGACCTACCTAATGACCTCGTGTTGACCGTGCAGCGAGTAACGAGTCGCCAGAACGGTCGTTGGATTAGGTCCGCCCAAGTGGGACAGGCCACTTTACTATTACAAGAAGAACACTGATTCTACCAAACTATTTTGAATTCAGATTCCTCACAGCTACAAAACCGCACTCTTAGTATAAAGCTTAAACTTGTAGGTAATGAGGATTGCAAGGGTTAGTTAGGCCCCGTTGGATACTCTCAGCCCATTAAATTAATCTTCATGGAAAACAGAAACCTGTAACACTATCTCTATAAGTATTACCTAGCAAATGCCATCTAGAGACAGATGTCTGGAAATATTTCATCAGCACAAAACATCCAAATAAAAGTGTATGGGCTGTTGAGATAAAATCAGGCTTAGTAAAGTTATTTTTACATGGACATTTAATAGTGATTTTCACACATCCAGGATTAGTCCACTGGGTCATAACTTTGGTGTCTTGATTGTGTTCTTCATTGCCACCTCTTTTTTCCATCTTAATCCATACCCACCTCCATACTGTGGTTTAACTGTAGTGGAAATACACAGAATTTATTTGCAGTAAGGCTATCAAATTCAAGTTTAGTATGATGAACCCTAACATTTCTCTCACAGAACAAACCAAGGTTTATATTGACAGGATAGACAAAAATGCTGGAGTAACTCTCTAGCAGAAAGGCCAGCAGGGGAGAGGGAGAATAGAGTATAGGTGCAAGAATATCGGGTTAAGATGTGAAAACGACCATCAAAGCAGACAATGAAGAAGGGAACTGTGGAATGGTATGATTGTAGCTGAGAGAAGCGTATGACAATGAGGCATTAATCCAGTAAACATTAATTCAGTAGCCGACTGTCAAGACTAATCAGAGAACTAGGAGTGGGGAGAGGATGGAGATGAGAGGGAAAAGCAAGGGTTACTTGAACTTTGATGATAATCAAGATTCATTCTGGGTTGTAAGCTGCCCAAGCAAAATATGAAGTGCTGTTCCTGCAATTTTGCATTATACCTCACTCTTGACAGTGGAGGTGGCCCACAACCTAGGTTCCATTAATCATTTTCTCTAGAGCCCTCTATTAATACAAGCGGCCACCACTGAAATCTTTTTTTTTTCTCAATGAGTCTCTGACCTCTCTAGACCCACAAATTGTACATGCTTGCTCAACTCGAAGACAGTAAATGGCCATTACATGCCTTCTTAACCTCCTCCAGGATCATTCACGGATGACTGGCTGTTGGACCTCTGTCAAATCTAAGAATTCCACATCTCAGGTGATGCAATGGGGAGGACACCCCAAACTCTGTACTCCAAAGGGTGAAGAAGAACTCTGCCTACTACTTTTCTCCATCCACAGGAAGAGAGGAAAACCTGAGAGGCATAATGGCGTATCAGTATTGCTGATTTCATCAAATACAAACTCACTGTTTCGTTACCCATAGGTCCTTTACAGATGGGCCCTCTCTGGAGGGAATGTATCTGAGCTCTAACAAGAACATTTTTCATGTAGATAAATGCATTCACCAACCTTGTCTTGGGTTCTACTTCTATGACCTTCTAACTAGCACACTCATATTCGCCCCAACCCCAACTTCACACCATCCATTTAGTCAGTACTTTCCTTTAAGTGCAATTTCACTGTGCCGGTACGAACCTTTAAAAACATACATACCATACAGTCATGAAACACAACAATGACGTTTAAGTTTTTAGAGGTATCAGTCGGGCAAATCATTACAAAAAACTGCATGATTCCTTTGCAATATCCAGTTGCAGTGGAGGAGTGTTGCTTACATCATAGCATGCTTCTTTAAGAAATGGTTGCAAAGATACTATCTGTGGTTCTACATAACAGGAATTGTGAGAATTTGTAAACACCCTTTACTGAAACCAATGACATCAATTTCCATGTGAAATCACACAGGGAACACCAAATAATTTTCAATTATTACAAACGCATGTTTTATAAAGCATTTTTAGCTTATTAAAACTTGTTGATCTGCTTTCAGGAGCATTAGCGAAAATAAATAAATGAACCAGATTTCTTACTATTGTACATCAACAATAATTTACCATAATATTTCCAATTGTGATCGGGAAAACAGTTTTTGAATGGAATGGAATGGAATTAATTGTTGAACTTGGGGGCCAATTTACCTATCCTATTAGATAAAATCAAAATTACATTGATTTCTCTTTCCAAAGAAATGGAGTCATCCATTTCTTTACTGGTCACATTTCTGCTGGTGATGTGAATACGGTAAAAGACGAAATAAACTTCCCCTTCTATATCTAACGATAAATTAATACTCATGCACTTCACTGATGTTGAGGGCAGAAATGTCATTACAATATTGGAAAAATAAAAAATAGCAATAATACGCGTCACAATAAACTGTTGCTATCGGCAACAATTGTAAATACAGAGCTGAACAAATGAAACTTCTCTAGGCTCTCATACCCCTATGTAACAGGCAATTTTAGGGGGCTATTAGCTGGATAAATAATCGAGACCTACTATCAACTATGAAAGATGCCCATAGCAATACGGAGGCTAACACAGAACCAATCCCAATGGATGTTCTGAAAAAGAGTCATTTGTTGATTTAAAAGAAGCCCTATACAAGTGCCCTGGTCCAACTTGATATAAATGGGCAAGTGTCATAGCATGTGGTAATCATATGGACCATTGGCAGGAGTCAGATCATCAGCAGTGATTTATTACAGTCAATGTGCAGACAATCCTGCAGAGGAATTGTTTGGATAGGTTAGGAACTATAGGTTATAAAGTACCATCGTGAGTGTATTTAATTATCTGTGCTAGGAGCTTAGTATTAAATTAAATCTGGACTAGCTTCGCCCTGTTGCATTTGGTACGCGCAGCATTTATACCAGAGCTCTCAGAAGTAGTTTTTAGCATACATGTAACTATCTAATGCTTGACAATATATAGGGAAAACCTTTAAAGATGAACATTATGAAGCATGCAGGGAACTACAACTATTTTGCAGGCTATTTTGCAGATGCTGGTTTACAAAAAATATACTATGTGCTTTAGTAAATCAACGGGCCAGGAAGCATCTCTGGAGAACATAGGCGACATTTTGGGTCAGAACACTTCTTCAGACCAGGATAGAAAACTGGAAGAGAAGTTGGAGCAGGACAAAGTCTGGCAAGTGATAGGTGAACACAAGTGAGGTGGGTTTTTAATTGGTAGATGGTTGGACAAAAGCCAGAAATAAAAAGTGTGAGATAAGGATAAAGGAGCTGTGAATTGTGAGCCAGAGGAGGAATATAGGTGGAAGAAAATTATGGGGGGGGAAGGAGGAATGGGTGTATATTGATTGTTCATATTATAAGGTAAGGTCATTGATTAGAGGCATACCTTCAAATGAGCCTTGCTATAGATGGTCTTGGCTGGATTTGGGAGAGAGAAGAATTCAAAAAGAAGAACTCGCACAAGGACTGGATGCTAGTTTACACAAAAGGTCCCAAAGTGCTGAAGATCGGAACAGATTGTGGGAGGTGGGGGAGTAGAAAGCTGGGAGAGAGGAGCCGCAACAATGTGGCAGTTAATAGGTGGAACATGGTCAAAGAGCAGGAGGGCAGCAGAAATTACAGGGGGGGAAGTAGTGAGGAGGTTTTCTGCAGGGTATGTTAAACCTTTCAACGGGCATTTATGGTTCTGTGAAAAGTCCCAGCAGACATAATGGAGGATGGTTTTAGCATGCATTTGTTATGATTTCATGCAATTTCAATGTCTTTGTGATAGTATAGCGTCCTTGCATCTAATCCTGTGCTTTCACCAGAAGTGCACAGTAAATCATGTTTACATGTGATTAATTCCAATGAGGATATGGTAAGGGGGCAGACAATATGGACTTTGCCAAATAATGAAATGATCAGTAAAACTTTGAAAATGCTGAATTAATTTCCATGGAGATCAACTGGAAAAATTGCGATTCAATAGTTTAAGGAAAACACACAAGTCTGTCAAGATATATTTAAACCTAACAATTATGCAACAGGGTGAAATTGTACAAACATGAAATAGCTGCCCTTTTATAATGTCATTCACAGACCTTTGTGAAATGGTAAGGGCATCCAAAATGGTTATCAAGGAGAGTGGACAGGAGAATGAGGTTGAGGGGGTAAAATAGATTCAGGGCATGATCAAAATGCTGGAAGCAGTCATGCTCGGAGTGAATGGACCTAATTCTGCTCCTATGTATTATCGTCTTATGGAATATAAATATCAAACAGGACGAATATAAGCCACTAAAGTACTATTGACATTATTTCTACTTTCAAGACAGAAAATAGACGCTGAAATAATGGAAAACGCATACAATATAATCAAATAATGGCACCTTATACCAAAAGCATATTTTGTGAGGCACCTTTGTTAGGAACTGCATTTGATTTTCCATTTAAGGAGGCAGAAAAAGAATCTGGAATAAAAAGAGTAAATGATGGGAAAAGGAAATAAAATAAAATACTGGAAGTTCACAGCATTAACAGAGTATCTGAATGAAAATCTAAATATTGATAGTTAGGCTGCGTTTCTTTATAGAATTTAATTGTCCTCTTTCAGATATGCACATTCAGAACACTCTATATACTTGATTTCCAGTGTAAGAAGGGAGGACAATAATGGAAATCATCCAGTGTTCTGGAAAGTATGCTGCAGCCAAATAATGGGTGTTGAATTCTTGCTACTACATTATTGCAAACATCTACTTCCCCCAATCATAGCACTGATAACAAATGTCCAGCCTCCTTGATTGCTCCACCAACTAAGAGAAACCGAGCAGGAAGAGGGTGGTTGGGCATTAGTAGGAACTACGCTAAAACATTTTTTGGCTTCAAGAGGACAATTTGGTCCCAGGTAACCCATCGATGATGGCAAGGATTTCATGCTATAATGGGCTATAGTGAGTGAGGTGGGGGGTGGCAGCAATCGCTGGTTCGAGGTGGAGAGATTGGGTTGTGAGGCTTCAAGTTCCTAGTCATAAATATCAGCAAAAAACTTGTCTTGGAGAAGAACTACAATTGAAGGGGATTTCAGCTTGTCTCCAAAGATTCTTAATCAACCTCTACAAGATGCCGAATGTACCATCGAAAGCATGTATCTTGATGCAATCTCTGCCTAGGTTCCATTCACACAAAACCAGTATCTCTACCCAATCATTGATTCCATCTACAACTTTCATGCTGTCCTCGGGAAAAAGCAGGCCACTATCTTCAAGGACCATTTACACTCTAGTCATTCCATTTTCTTCCCCTTTTTTTGCTAGGGCAGAACCTGGCAAAAGCATGAGCGCATGTATCACCAGATTCAGGAACATTTTCCTAGCTCAATAAGGGTGGGCACCATCAGCGATGGCAGCCTCAGCCCCAACAGCCCCCAGTCTGTCTGTCTCTTTTTTTTTTGTTATTTTTAGTGTGTTTTAAAAGTTTGTGTTAACGTTCTCTGGTTTGTTTTTATGTCCGGGGGACTGGGCAAGGGTAAAAACCATTTTTTTCTTTACCTTGCCGCGAGATGCGATTGTTTTCTGGGTCGTATCCTCCGTTCGCCCTGCGCCTTCAACATCACGGAGCTGGTTGGCCTTGCTCGAGAGACAGACTTTGAGCCCCACCGCGGGGACATGGACTTACCATCCAGAGCCAATTTCCCTTGCCTCGGGAACGGGGGGACCGCGCCTCCATACTGCGGCCCTGCAGAATTTTCACCATCGAGGAGCTCGCAGTCTCGGGTAGTGACCGATGTTGTGGGAAGCTCCAAAAGACGCAGAAGATTTCAACCAGCCCCGACCGGGGTCTCAGATCGTCGCCCGAGGAGGCGGATGCTCTTGCCCAGAGTTGGTAGACTCGCCTTCTTCCGATGTGTGCTTAGCTCTGAGCTTTGAATCTCCCGGACACATAGAGACCCAAAACGGCCGCTGGTAGACGGGAGGGTCAATGGACTTATAGGCTCTACGAGGCCCCTCTGACCGCGCGGGTTTGGAGAGACGTACGAGCTCCCCGTTCCGCGCCGGGGTTTGGTTTGGAAGGAAAACTCCGAATCCTCCACCAACCCGAATCCGTGGATTGCTTCAATCGAGACCCAAACACATCATTCCATCACCCCTTTTGTTGGTAGCGGTGATCGGTAGTCTCATCCTTACCGTGCTTGTTCCAGGTGAGCTATCAGTCACTGTAGTCGATTAGGATGTTGTAGTCACGTCATGTCCTAAAAACAATGTGTTATTAGTCTGTGTGTGTAGTTTTGTGGGTGCCTTTTTTTGGTATGCTTTTTTATTGAACACAACATGGAAAAATCAAATTCCTCGTATGTTGCAAAAAACTTGGCTAATAACGTATTGATATGTTGCTAATGCATTAAGCTGAGGTTTTACTCCCAATCTCTCAATCTCTCTCATTGCAAAATATATGTCTTTAATGACAAAATAATTGTTATCCAATGTCTATAAACGTTTGATGATCTGAGCTAGAAAATCAGGGAAATGTGCCTTGTCTTGGACTGTGATGGGCATGGACCTGTGGAGTGAAATGTGTTAGGACAAAATAAAGGTATTCTGGTAAAAAGTATTTACTAATGCAGTTGCAAGATGAACTAGTTAAAGCAAAGGTCTACCAACTTTTCCCATTGCAAAGATTATAGAAAGAATATGGTTATTCCTTCAAGACACCCAGCTGCATGCAGCCCCGTTGCTGAAACACACAACACATTCAGTTTCCTCCTCTTAAAGTACATTATCAAAGTTAATAGTAAGATTAAATGAGAACTTACCAGTTTGAAGTTTGATCTTTATTTTATGAGGAGTTACGATGAGGGATTACGTGAAGAAGGCCCGCCAGAGGAGTCTGCGCGCGTCATACATCGAAGCAGCAGCGGTGAAACACAGTTAGTAAATTATACAGATCAGAAGTCGAAAAGTGATATTAGTAAGAAACTCGAAGAGAGACTAGAACTACCAAGATGATCTTTGCAATTATGAAGGGTCAGGAGCGGAAGGGCGGGCACGTGAATCCCTACGTCGTAATCCTCATAAAGCTACAGAATCACAAACTTCAAACTGTTCTCATTTAATCTTACTATTTTACTTCGGAGTCAAGTGAGTGACTACGTGAAGATTTCAAAGCTCTGTGATTTCATGCTGTAGATACAGTTCCATACGACACACTGCCTTGGTTGACACAGGATAAATAAATAATGTATTGAACATTGTTTACATGATACAATGAACGTTTTAAACAATAAAAAAACAGTAATAACCCCTCTTTCGCAGGGGAAATTACAAAGGAGAACTCAAACAGAACCAAAACAGCATGCCCAAATCTTTCCATTACGAGGTCAGGTTTTAACTGGACTATCCTGCGGTGAGGATTTGGTCTAATTGCACGTCCTGTGCCTTTGCGGCGTACGTTGACGCCGCCCTGGTGGAGTGATTTAAACACATCAGTGTCTACTCCAGCATAATGCAAACCTGTTTCGGCCATCTAGAAATAGTTTGTACTGACACCCTTGTATGAGGTTTTATGTGGCTGATGACCATTGCGGTTTCAGAGCCTCTGAGACTCTTGATGACCTTGATATATTGGCTCAGGTGCATAACTACACATAGTCTTAAGTCAATGGGTATATTTTAAGCTTATTTTGGTTCCAGCCATCACTGGCCTGCTCTGTTTGATTAGATCATATAAATAAAACGTAATATTATCTCCAGAAGAATGCATGCTGTCCAGTCATAAATTTTGCAATATCTGGACCCATAGTGCTGCCACTAGCACCATGAACATGACCACCTTGAGCGTTAACTTCTGGAAAGGCAGAGATGTAATTGGAGCCCATTGCCAAAGCAGTGTGAGAACTATGCTCACATCCCAGAATACCTCTTATGAATCGGGCCACCAATAGATGAGATCCGACAGAGTGTTGTCCGGATTCTTGCCCTAAATAGGAGGACATAGCACTTCGAGCACTATAAATGGCACTATAGCTTAACTGCTCGTCAAAATATGATGTAGCAAGGAACTCCAATACATCCGGTATGCCTGCAGTATGATAAGATATATTTGACTGTAAACAGAACATCTCCCATTTCTTAATATGAGATACATATTGTTTTTTAGTACTATCTCTCCAGGCCATTGTAATCACATCGACGATCCTACTCGATAGTCCGAGTCCCTGGAACAGTCTGGTCAGAAGATACAAATCAATAGATTAATACGCTCATGTAAAGGGGAACTCTCCTCCTGTCCCAGTGTGAACCAACAAGTTGCTGTAATTGGGAATAATCATGAGTGCTATGTCATCAGTCTCAGGACCAATGGGACCATGGCTGTGTGGACCAGTTAGGAACTACCAAATGCCTAAGCGTAGTCGTGCTCCCATGCCGTATCTAGGTAACTGGTGATTTAACCCGGATGCAACAGATCTATGTCTGGCAATCCATACCGGCTGACAATCATTTTGAAACTTTTGGATTCATCATCCATTCTTTGTTTGTCATTGAATTTACGTGACCTGGTGTCTGTCACTTTCGCATTATGTCTACCTGATAGGTAGATATCTGAGACCCAGATGTTTCTCGTAATGCACCAGTGCCAGATGAGGTTAGACAGATTGTCACAGAATAATAACCTAATTCCACCCATGTGATTGATATGCAACAGCTGTAGTATTATCAATCTGAAGCTGCACATGCAAATCATGCATTTGTTGAGCAGAATGCTTTAGGCCATAGAATGCACCCAGCAATTCTACGTAGTTTACCCCATGCCTCTGCAGGACTAATGCTTCTTTCACATTCTATCTGCCGCCACAGCCAGACCCGACATCAGTGGCTCCTCATCCTGAAGCACTCACATCAGTTTGTAAACTAAAGGTTATTGAGTCAGAATGTCTCTAGTACATCGCGAGACATTAGTTACAGTTTTGGCCATAGGCAAAGTACTGCCATGTTAATTAAATCAATGATAAATCCCAAATAGCCAATGATTCTAAATGGTACCAATCTGAATTTAATTAGATGGGTGAGGAACCCAACCTCTAAACAGGTGTTTGGTAGCTGAATATTATGCAACTTTCAGATCTATGGCTGCCATATAACACCCTTTTGATCCCAGTTACAAAACTGACAATTTTATTTTACTTCGGAGTCACGTGAGTGACTACGTGAAGAGGCCCTGCCTGGCATATGATCGGCATTACGTCGACGCTGTCGGTAGGGAAAGAGCTGCAGAGCGCAGCTCCACCAGCGGTAAGGAACAGGCCCGCAGGTAAGTGAATTTATTTTACTTCCAGGGCAAATTCAAACTCCATGACGCTGGCGTACAAAGCCAGGAGGAGTTAAAATAAAAATGGAGAAAGTTCTGAAAAAAATTAATGAGGGTAAAACGAGCGTCCCGGGGTGAAGAAAAACAGTCGGGACGGCAGATTAGTGCTGGGGCCGGTTCCGATACCGGTGGCCGTTGATATACCCGATAGTGAGTCTTTAGTTGCTCCACAAGCAGAAGCCACGGAGGAAATTCCAGTGCCAAATAAAATAAAGGGAAACCTGAGAGGCCGTGGTTTCTGATGACTCCGATTGTGAAAGTCCACCAGATAGAAAAGCCATGAGGCTAAGAATGGATTAAATGGAGGAAATACTCCAAACAATCATCAACCAAGGGTCTAAAAAACCGAGTATATTCCCAGGCAGGCCCTGAGGGGTTTCCATATCGAGAATATGGTGCCTTACCAATGTGGGAATATGAACCTCCAGAGCCTCGGGTTGGGCTGGAGCAAGTCTCAGGAGTACCAGGGCAGCAGGAGACTGACCCTGAAAGTGGTGATTTTGGTCATGAGTACCCACCACAGCACAAGAATAAATCCAGGTATACTTGATGTGGTACAAAATACGATACCTGAAGGAAGCGGTGAGGCCATGGAAGGTAACCATGGTGGCCAAGATTAATTGGTTTCTCACCAGCTTCAGGAGGCTGTTATGGTTGAAACAGCAGAATTATATGAAACACTTGTGCTTTACTAAGGGTGCCAACGGTGAATCCGATTTTGGGCACCCATGTCTTCAATAGTGCGGGCACAGGAAATACGATTCTAAAGAATTCTCAAACTTATTGCGGGTGGCATCACTGTTTTTGGGAAGCAAGTGGAAGGTTGTGCAATGACCAAAATTCAAAAAGACATGTTGGCATTGTTTTTATAACTCATATTTTGAACTCAATTGTATGAGGAAAATTGCCATTCGGCCCATTTTTGCACTCTAGAGTTGCAGGTCTGTGCAGATCAAGCAATGTTCAAGCTCCTGGTTATTTGTTCGGAGAAAACCTGCCTAAAACAAATCAAAGATATTGATGAAGAGGCAAAGACTATCAGCCTCATGAAACCTTTCAAATTTGACCAAAGAAGGTATGGTCCAATGTGAAGGGGATTTGATTTGGAGCTGGAACAAGCAGAGGCAGGAGTATGGTGAGGAAGTATTATCATCCAGCACAGCCTTATGTAAACCCATATTGTTAGGAAAAGGAGGCCATCACGACCATTTGGAAAGGTACAAAAACTTTATTCTATCACAGAGGAATCTTTTGATGAACCTCCGATTGGTGGGAGATTACAATTGTTTTATGATTAATGATACTGCATAACATCTGATCGGTTTATATTAGATACTGTGTCAGGATCTACAATAGAATTTGTAGAAGGAATTGATCTATCTGTACAGAATAAACCTAATCCTATTTTGATGTTTCTGCACCTGAAAAATCTCGAATAAAAGAAGAGATAAAAAATGTATTTAGAAACGGGTAAGCATCCACAACAATTTGTATCAAATAATTTCCCCAGACCTAAGAAAGATGGGGGTTGTAGACTCATTCTGGACCTCACACACTTTAATACATTTGTCCAGTATAAATATTTCAAAATGGACACCTTCAACACTGCAAGGCAGTTGTTAACAACAGATTGTTACATGGCTACTATAGACATAAAGGATGCATATTATTCAGTACTAATTCATCGTCATTTTTTGCAGGTACTTGAAATTTAATTGGATGGGTCAGCTGTGGCAATTTAAGGCATTATCTAATGGATTAAGCTCAGCTCTTAGGCTGTTCACACAATTGTTGAAACCAGCACTTGCACTGTTAAGGGCACAAAAAACACATTGTCATGGTTTATCTTTATGACATTTTAATTGGCAATGCTGATCAGGAGTCAGCTGAAAAATCAGTTCAGCAACTACAAGCCTGTTGAAAGGCTAGGGTTCCTGATCCATCCAACAAAATCTAAGCTTCAGCCATCCCAAACAATTGACTATTTGGGGTTTGTGATTAATTCAGTTACCATGTTAAGTAAGTTTACCAGGAGACAAAGTTGTCGATATTACAAATCTGTGTCGTTGCCTTGTTGACAAACCTTATCCCTCCATCCGAGAAGTAGCAAAGGTTATTGGTAAGTTAGTAGCAGCATTTCCTGCAGTGGAATTTGGTCCACTACATTACCAAAATCTCCAAAGAACAAAAACACAAGCATTAAAAAAGCGAGCAGGCCATTTTGATAGGCTCATGCAATTGCCAAAGGAGGCTTTATCGGAGTTACAGTGGTGGATTGAGAATGTTCCACAAGCTGCTAAAAACATATTAGTACAGCAGCAAGTAGTGTTTTTACAAACTGATGCAAGTGCTCTCGGATGGGGAGAGGCTACAGATAATTTCACCAGCTGTGGTGGCAGATGGACTGTCCAAGAGGAATTGTTTCTCCAAACATATGGTATTCATTATTTGGAGTTATTGGGGGCATTTTTATGGATTAAAAGATTATTGTTCTACTATGAAGGATTTGCATGTCCAAATTGTCTACTTGTTAGACAATACCATAGGTGTTGCATATATTAATCACATGGGTGGCGTAAGATCATTATCATGTGATTGTCTGGTTAAACAGATATGGCATTGGTGTATTGGTAACAATATTTGGCTTTCAGCAATTTATCTCCCAGATAAAGACAATGTTGTGGCAGACAACAGATCAAGAAAATTTAAAGACAATACGGAATGGATGTTAAATCCACAAGTTTTCAAAAATATTGTCAGTCGGTATGGATTACCAGACATTGATCTGTTTGCATCTAGATTAAATCACCAATTGCCCAAATACGTGTCTTGGGAACCCGACCCAGGAGCAGTGGCAGTGGATGCATTTTCGCTACATTGGGGGAATATGTTCTGTTATGCTTTTCCCCCATTCTGCCTGATTGGGCAATGTCTTACGAAAATAGAGCAAGACTCTGCCACAGGCGTATTGGTGGTTCTAAATTGGCCTACACAAGCATGGTTCCCATTGATGCTTAAAATGATTATTGAACCGTTTATGACGATTCCTAGCTGCAGTAATTTGTTGGTGCAACCAGTAACAAAAGAAATTCATCCAATGCATGATCATATGAATTTGTTAATCTGCAGGTTCTGACCAGACCTTTGCAAGGGCTTGGACTGTCAGATAGTACCATGGATGTTTTAGCTTCGGCTTGGCGAAATAGCACTAGAAAACAATATATGTCGCATATAAAGAAATGGGAAGTCTTCTGTAGACAGTCAAAGATATCTTATCATACTGCGAACATATCAAATGTATTGGAGTTCCTTGCTGGGTTGCATTTTGATCAGCACTTAAGCTACAGTGCCATTAATAGTGCTCATAGTGCTTTATCTCCCTATTTAGGACATATTTCTGACCGTGAATCAATCGGGTCTCATCCATTAATATCCCGGTTTATGAAAGGGATTTTTAATAAAAATCCTCCCAAACCCAGATATACAGAAATTTGGGATGTCAGCATTGTGCTTACTTTGCTTAGGCAATGGACTCCAATCACGCAATGTCTTTGAAAAAATTAACATTTAAAGTGGTAATGTTAATGGCATTAGTGTCAGCACAAAGAGTACAAACATTGCAAATGTTACGTTTAGATTGCATGCATGTGGAAACTGGAACCAAGGTAATGTTTAAAGCTTACCCTGTTGATCAAACACTGTGTGTAGTTAAACATTTGACTCAATATATTGAAGTAACCAAGAGTCTCCGGGATGGTGAGACAGCGTTACTGATTACGCACAAAAAACCACATACAAAAGTATCAGTACAACCATTTCTAGATGGTTAAAACAGGTTTTGAATTTATCAGGAGTAGACACTGATGTGGTTAAATCTCACTCCACCAGGGCAGCAGCTACGTCCACGGCAAAGGTACGGGATGTGCCACTCGTGGTGTAAAGAAGAAACTTTTTCAAAGTTCTACGTTAAACCTGTTCTCACGGTGCCAAGGTTTGGGAGGATTTTTGGACGCAGTGTTGGGTTCTCTGTGATTGTTTGCTTTGTTTTCACTATTGATTTATATTATCGATTTATGTTATCACTTTATACCTTTATCACTTTTGTTGTAAACTTTCCCTTGGAATAAAGGGGTTATCACTTTTGTTCTTTTATAATTAAAAGACTTATTACATAAACTGAAGCAATGTTTTAAAATATATATTATTTACTCACTACTGTGTTGACTTAAACAGAGTGTCGTATGGAATGAATCTACGACATAAAAAACACAGAGCTTCAAAATCTTCACGTAGTCACTCACGTGACTCCGAAGTAAAATAGTAAGATTAAATGAGAACTTACCAGTTTGAAGTTTGATCGTTATTTTATGAGGAGTTACGATGAGGGATTACGTGCCCTCCACTCCCAACCCTCATAATATAAATGATCATCCGGTAGTTCTAGTCTATGTAAGCCTTACTATCTTACTCCGGCTATTGGTTCTGTGTTTTTGATGCCGCTGCTTTGAAGTATGCCGATCATGCGCCAGGCGGGGCTTCTTCACGTTATCCCTCATCGTAACTCCTCATAAAATAACGATCAAACTTCAAACTGGTAAGTTCTCATTTAATCTGCCTATTTTAAACTGTTTATACTGGACCTTAAGAGTTAAGTATGATTAGACCCAGAATGACTCGAAACCCACCATCGTTCTTTTGGCTGGGGAATATTGGACACAAATTGTTAAGGCTGATATGCATCATTCACCTGTAGAGTTAGTGGTATTGAAAACCCCAATACCCGACTAGGTGTATTTTGTACGGATGGATGTACTTCCGAGATACCTTGTTCATGATCCGCGGATAAAGTCCAATATTCAATTACCCCTTCCTAATCTGAAAGGGTATGGTTTTTGAGGTGGCATCCTGGTCTCAGTTTTTGTCTCATCGTACAGGGCTTTCCCTGGATATTAGAGGATCTGCGCAAGGCTGTGAACCGTGGGTTGAGCGTAGGCTGGATGGTTATTTGTGAATATTAAATTCTAAAAATGGGCATTACTCAGCAAAGTCCATATCTTGCTGTGTTTAGATAGTGGCCTTGTACCATTTGCCCAAATGCCATTATTCCTGCTCCAACCAGTTTTTTAGGACTCCTGCAGCCTTAACTCATGTGACCTCATGATGCGCTCCTTTAGAGCGATGCACAGTAAACAGGTGTTTGATATGTCTTGCGAAGTTTCCTCCATTATGGAGTCCTGGAACTGGTGAAAGGCCATTAAATTGCTGGCCAGATTATCATTCCTGATTTCACCAGTTTCCGCCGGTATGGCAAATTGCTGTACACACCCGGCACACTCAGAGCATAGCTCATGTGCTTTGGTGTATGCACATAAGCAGTGACACCAAACTTCAGGGTCCAGATTCATACTGCCCTGGCTCTCTGGCTCATGCTCACTCAGCCTAACGAGGTGCACCGGGGGTCATGCTATGCTCATGGTTGATCACACACACAGCCCTAAACAAGGTGCTGCTGTGCTGGGTCCCCATGCAGACTCGTAGGCCTATTATGCTTCATATGTGTACAGCTTTTCTGCTTAACGGACCTCTGCTAGAGGTTGCTGCTGAAAGCTGCTGGGGACCTTGGGGTATAAACTCCGGTTGGAACTCCTCGTGGTTGTATTATTTCGGCTATGAGGTGTTCCACGTTGTCCAGACATCCCCAATGTTCATTTTAGGAAAAAGTCTTCTGGCCTCACTCATCAGAGTTGACAGACCTGGACAATTTACTCTTGGCCTGCCTCCCGACAGGAGTGGGATTTATGGTGGAGTGGTGCTTTAAAGGATTTAGGAGTGGTGTTTTAAAGCACAGGAGTTGCTGCTGCTGCTGAACAGCCGGTGGCTCTAAAGTCGGCGTCTCCAAAGCTGTCGTCATCCGCTGACCGCAGCTACGAGTTCATCATGAGGGTTTTTCACCTACTTTTGAGAACAACAACGTGAATTTTTTCAAGAGGGGACTTCGCCTTTCGATGTCTGGACTGGGTTCCTTGCACCATCCACACACCCTCTTAATTACTCCAGCGTCGCCTCCATTTTTTTGAACCAGGCTCCCAGTTATAGCTTGGGAGTTTGGAATAATTTTGCATAGAATGTCCTTTTCTTACATTTGTACAGCAGTTTTTTTTTAATGAAATAAATCCCTTGGTGAGCATAGAATAATGCTCAGTGTTTGTGGATCCGGGGTGGAGCATATGCTAGCGGGGATATCTCTCACCCATTGTTGAGAAGATACAGTGAACCCTTGCTCCATCAGCTTGCTTCCCATCCTTACATTACACGCAGGCGGTGTAGCAGCAGAACAGACCCCGGGATGTTTCTACTCCGACCCCTATCCACCTCCCCATGCGGACTGACCGCATGTAGGTTTTACTCTATAGGCGATATACTCGCCTTATTTTCATTATTTTAATTTTTTCTCCTTAGGAAAATGTCCCTGCTGGTTCCTGCAACCAGCCTTACGGGACCTGGTAAACCACAGCAAGTTTAAAACACTTACCGGCAGGTGTTTTACTTACCGCTGGTGGAGCTGCGCTCTCCAGCCTGTCGGTGCGCCAAACGCATCGGCCGTAATGACGCGCAGGCGCGCTGGCGGGCCTTCTTCATGTAGTCACTCACTTGACTCCGAAGTAAAATTGAAAATTGACATTTATTCATTTACACAGCTGTGCTCTATTTGTAGGATAGCTCTATTTCTTTAAAGCATTTATCATATTTTAATGCCTTAAAAGAGATGTGCAGGCCAGCATTTTCTATTTTTAAATATAACACTCGTAAGGATATAAAATCAAATATATTTGAATTGTATAGAGTGAATTTTCTGAAACAATTTTGACAACTGCGCATAAAATCTTATTAAACACAAATACACTGTGTACTCACAATAGTTGAATCTATTTCGTGGCTTGTTTTTCTGTTTCTATTCTATAAGCATTTTCAAGTCATTGCTTGTTCAGAGCCATCCTTCTGTTTGACATGAAAATAAACTGCACAGGGATAAAGTTCTCCAAGATTGTAGGCATGCAACCAAGCAGGTCATGTTATCACAGTTTATTTTGCAATCAAATTGAAACAATTGGAACAATATTAATTTTGATCAGCCTGAATTTTTGTTTTTAAAAAAGCGTCATACAGAGAGATCTTCAGCTAGTATTTGTTTTCTGTGGTCTGAACAATTGGTTTGGACTTCAACAAATATTTAACTACTTTTGGAAGAAATTGGAAAATAATTTAGAGTACAGTTGGCACAATCATGATCATCTGCCCAGATACTTTAACTCTGTTTCACTGATGCTGCCTAGCCTACTGGGATTTTCTCGTTTTACTTCCAGATTAGTTAGGAACCTATAACTATAGTGCTCACTCTGTGTACAACTGACACCTGCGTGAAATTCAGGTTATGCTAATCAGAATCTATATTTCGATTTAACAGGAGGCTAAAACTGTGTTATATGTTCATAAGTTCTAGGAGCAAAATAAGGCCATTCAGCCCATCAAGTCTACTCCGCCATTCAATCATGGCTGATCTATCTTTCTCTCTCAACCTCATTCTCCTGTCGTCACCCCATAACCCCTGACATCCTTACTAATCAAGAATCTAACTCTGCCTTAAAAATATCCATTGATGGCCTCCCTAGCTGTCTGTGGCAAAGCATTCCACGGATTCATCACCCTGTGACTACGGAAATTTCTTCTCATCTCCTTTGGAAAGGTACGTCCTTTATTCTGAGGTTATGGCCTCTGGTCCTAGACTCTCCCACTGGTGGAAACATCCTCTTCACATTCACTATCCAGATCTTTCACTGTTCGATCATCAGTAAATGATATGCATTGGGATTGAAATAGCTTATCAGAGAAGACCACTAATAGTGAGTTGTATCCAACCAGCACAGTTTAACCTAAACATGTTTAGCTCTAAGAACCCCTGATATAATCCCTTTTATTATTGATTATGCAGTATCCTTGCATTACAAATACATATGTAAGCCATTTACTTTCCTTATGTTAAAGAATGTTTTCCTATTTCTTTGTTGTAAAATGAACAAATTGAGATAATCACACAAATTCACTACAATGGTACTCTAACAAGGTAATCTCACTAACGCTGTTTATATTGATGCTTTAATCTCAATCAAATTAGACTACACAAGCATCATTGTAACCCTATATGAATAACACACAAGATGGTTTTTGAATATACTATTTACAACTGCTTATTTGGAGATAGAGGAAAAAACAGGTTCCAATTATCCTTGTACTCAGTATGTTGTTAATGAAAACTGAACAGAATTGAATGATCTTACATGAGTATCATACAATAACATGCATAAAAACCGAAGACATGATGTGGGCATAAAGGGCCTGTCCCACTTAGGCGATTTTTCAGCAGACTGCTGGCGACTGTCAAGTTTGCGGCACTCGCCTGAAAAACCGGGAACTGGAGCGGCAACTGTCAGAGTGGAACACACACAAACACATCAAAAAGGCGGGGGCCAGGGTAGGCGGGGGAGCGTTATTTGAAATTCACACGCCGCAAAGCCAAGGTGATACAGTCACACACCGCAATGAACAGGAAGGTTAAGACGGCTAGTACAGTGTACGGTAAGTCCTTTAAAAGAGGGGTAGGGGTGGAGGGGAGAAGGGGGTAGAAGGGGGGAGAAGGAATGGAGACACTTTTAAGAAGCCAGACAACCTTTAATAAGCCAGAGATACACAGCTGTGAAGTTTGGCAGGCATTCAACATTCCTTGGTTCTGAAAACTCGTGCTTATGTTTTTTTTTGCCAATGAGCCAATGAAGATGCCCGGTCAGCAAAGGCGATTGAAGGGCCTGCCCCACTTTCAAGACCTAATTCACGATCTCTTTCCGAGTTTGCCCTTGACTCATACTCGCAGTATGGTCATCCCAAGGTCGTAGGAGGTCGTAGGTGGGTCGTAGGTAGGTTGTTATGCTAGTCGTAGGTACTCGTGGCATCAAGTAGGTCGGGGCGTTTTTCTAGCCTGATGAAAAATGCCCACGAGTAAAAAAGGTCGTGAATTAGGTTGTGAAAGTGGGGCAGGCCCTTAACTAAAACTACCCACGACTACCTACAACTACATGGCGACCCCACTGCAACTGCACCTACGACTACAGGATTATTGATTTTCTCCATGGCGACCATACTGAGGCCGCGACTCGTTCCCAGAATGCAGGAACATCTCACGACCATGAAGGAGACTCACCAGAGACCACCAGCGAACATGTGGCAACCATGTGGTGATCATGAGGCGAGCGCAGAGTCTCCTGCACTCGCCTAAACGCCTTTAGGCTGAGACAAGTGGCGCAATAAGATGCTGGGAGCAGATTAAAATAAATTACAATGACCCCATATTCAGTCATTGAAAAATTGGAAGCAAATTTAGAATGATGCTAAACTGAGATAAGGTGGTTGATTGTACAAACTGCATGCTTAGTTCCTATAATTTGTTCCAAAAAACAAGCAAAAGGATTAACAATATGTATATGATTAACAAAAGGATTAACAATATTTTATTTCCTCACTAACTTTATGTTCTGAAGAATATATATGAAGAGCCTTGTCGTGAGTAGCATCCAAACATGCTTGCACTTGATTGCGGCAATAGCTTTTGTTTTTACTGACCGCTGAAATATACACGTAGAACTACTTTAATCTTGGCTACGGATCTAGAACACGGTGAAAGTAATTTCGAATTGAAGGACTGCTCTCACCAGAACAGCTGCAGATGGGTCCCACATAACCTTATGAGGAGTTGAGGGATACCTTTTATTTTAATTTTTTTAATATTTATTAATAGTACATTACATTTTAATGGTACCTTTAATAGCTGCATCTTTAATAACGCGATGATGGTCTGTTGCCTCCCTGGTGCCAGGGTGCAAGATGTCTTGAATTCAGAACATGCTCGAGAGGGAAGGTGAACAGCAGCCAGTAGTTATGCACGTAAGCACAAACAACATCGGGAAGAAGAGGAAGGAGGTTCTGCAATGTGAGTTAGGAAGAAGAATGAAAAGCAGGACTTCTAGGGTGGTTATCTCTGGATTGCTTCCATAACCTCATGCTAGTGAGGACAGGGAGATAGGGGATCTGAATGTGTGGCTGAGGGGCTGGTGCAGGGAGCAAGAATTTAGATTTATAGACCACTGGAATCTCTTCTGGGATAGGGGTGACCTGTACAAAAGGGGCAGGTTACACCTTAACTGGAGGGGGACAGACATTCTGGCAGGCAGGTTTGCTAGGGCTACACATGTGGATTTAAACTAAATAGTGGGGGGGGGGAGATTGACAAATTGGGAGTATAAAGATGGAGTTGAAGGGGAAGCGAGTACAGGAAAATTTACAAAAGACTCTCGATTTAAAGTTCGAGAAGGGATAAGAGAGTAAGAGTCAGGGCCAATTGTGAGCGGTGCGAGAGGGGAGGTGAATACCGAGGTCAAAGTGTTGTATATGAATGCGCAAATTATAAGAAATAAAGTCGACGAGCATGAGGCTCAGTTAGAAATTGGCAAGTATGATGTTGTGGGAATTACAGAGACTTGGCTGCAAGAGGACCAGGGCTGTGAACTGAATATTCAAGGGTATACCTCCTATTGAAAAGACCGACAGGTGGGCAAAGGGGGTGGGGCAGCTCTGTTGATGAGGAATGAAATTCAGTCCCTTGCAAGAGGTGACATTGAAACAGGAGATGTGGAGTCAGTATGGATAGAACTAAGGAATTGTAAGGGTAAAAAGACCCTAATGGACCCCCAAACAGTAGCCTGGATATAGGGTACATTGTATCAGGAGTTAAAATTGGCATGTAATAAAGGTAATGCTACGGTTGTTGTGGGAGATTTCAACATGCAGGTAGACTGGGAAAATCAGGTTGGTACTGGACCCAAAGAAAGGGAGTTGTGGAGTGCCTCCATGATGGATTCTTAGAGCAGCTTGTATTGGAGCCTACCAGGGAGAAGGTAATTCTGGATTTAGTGTTGTGTAATGAACCGAATTTGATAAAGGAACTTGAGATTACGGAGCTATCAGGAGGTAGTGACCAAAGATCCTAGAGCAGAGCAAGATAGTCCACTCGACAAAAAAGCCGTAGTAGGGTCATGGGTAATCTTCAGCACCATTTCCGTAACCGGCTTCTGTCTCCACACCAAAGACCCTATAGCGGAGCAAAGATACTAGTGCTGAGACGGAAGCCGGTCACAGAAACATCCTCGTAAAAATCTTCTCCTCAAGAGCATTTTCTTTCTACCTCTCTGCCTCACAATAAAAAGCAAAAAGTTGCCTATGTTCCTTCCACAGCGTGTGGGAAGTCTGGCCCGGAGCAGCACGGTTGGGACGCCAGGGTAAAGTTGCGGGAGGTTATAATTTTTATGTAATGTTGTCCCTTGTCTGTGCCTTGAGTCCGAAATAAAGTTATCATTATATATAAAAATCGGGAGAAATATATATGTGTATTATATAACCATATAACCATATAACAATTACAGCACGGAAACAGGCCCTCTCGGCCCTTCCAGTCCGTGCCGACCATTTGGTTTCCCCTAGTCCCATCTACCTGCACTCAGACCATACCCCTCCATTCCCTTCACGTACATATGATTATGTACATCTATATCACATTCATATATGCGTGCATGTGTGTTCTTTCCTACTCAATCAAATCAGTTGTATGGTCGCTGAATAAAATCATCCTTAAGTTATACATCATTTGTTAATCTTGCTCAAAACAAATTTTATTTTGTTAAATACTTCATTTTGATAGCCCCACCATTACAGACAGATCTCATTCCACTCTCTGGCTATTGGGAAGACCAGACTGATTTTATTGTTGAAAAATAATTCCATAGACACAAAAAAACCCATTAAGGAATATTTCAAGAGTAGAGCCACTGGAATCTTCATATTGCTATTATTTTACCAAATAATTTACAAAAAATAACAGAATTATGAATTAACAGAATTATGAATTATGAATCTAACCCTATGTCACACACACAAACTGTTCCCCCGCAACGCTGATTACACTGTCAGAGGGATAGCCAAGAATATAAAGGAGGATAGTAAACACTTCTTTAGGTATGTTTAGAGGAAAAAATTAGTTAAGACCAAAGTTGGACCCTTGAAGACTGAAAAAGGTGAATTTATTATGGGGAACAAAAAAATGTCAGATGAGTTGAATAGGTACTTTGGATCAGTCTTCACTATGGAGGACACAAACATTCTTCCTCATAAACTTGTGGCCAGAGGATCTGGGGTGACGTTGGAACTGAAGGAAATCCACATTAGCCAGGAATAGTATTGGGTAGACTGATGGGACTGATAAATCCCCAGGGCCTGATGGTCTGCATCCCAGGGTACTTAGGGAAGTGGCTCTAGAAATTGTGGATGCATTGGAAATAATTTTCCAATGTTCTATAGATTCAGGAGCAGTTCCTGTGGGTTGGAGGGTAGCTAATGTTATCCCACCTTTTAAGAAAGGCGGGCGAGAGAAAACAGGGAATTATAGACCAGTTAGCCTGACATCGGTGGTGGGGAAGATGCTGGAGTCAATTATAAAAGATGAAATGGCGGCACATTTGGATAGTAATAACAGGATCGGTCCGAGTCAGCATGGATTTACGAAGGAAATCATGCTCGACTAATCTTCTGGAATTTTTTGAGGATGTAACTAGGAAAATGGACAAAGGCAAGCCAGTGGATGTAGTGTACCTGGACTTTCAGAAAGCATTTGATCAGGTCCCACATAGGAGATTAGTGGGCAAAAATTAGGGCACATGGTATTGTGGGTAGAGTGCTGACATGGATAGAAAATTAGTTGGGAGACAGGAAACAAAGAGTAGGGATTAACGGGTCCCTTTCAGAATGGCAGGCAGTGACTAGTGGGGTACGGCAAGGCTCGGTGCTGGGACCGCAGCTATTTACAATATACATCAATGATTTAGATGAAGGGATTCAAAGTAACATTAGCAAAGTTGCAGATGTCACAAAGCTGGGTGGCAGTGTGAACTGTGAGGAGGATGCTATGAAAATGCAGGGTAACTTGGACAAGTTGGGTGAGTGGGCAGATGCAGTTTAATGTAGATAAATGTGAGATTATCCACTTTGGTAGCAAAAACAGGAAGGCAGATTACTATCAAAATGGTGTCAAGTTGGGAAAGGGGAAGTACAATGGAATCTGGGGGTCCTTGTTCATCAGTCAATGAAAGTAAGCATGCAGGTACAGCAGGCAGTGAAGAAAGCGAATGACATGTTGGCCTTCATAACAAGAGGAGTTGCATATCGGAGCAAAGAGTTCCTTCTGCAGTTGTATAGGGCCCTAGTGAGATCACACCTGTGCAGTTTTGGTCCCCTAATTTGAGTAAGGACATTCTTGCTATTGAAGGAGTGCAGCGTAGATTTACAAGGTTAATTCCCAGGATGGCGGGCTGTCATATGCTGAGAGAATGGAGCGGTTGGGCTTGTATACACTGGAGTTTAGGAAACTGAGAGGGGATCTTATTGAAACATATAAGATTATTAAGGGTTTGGGCACGATAGAGGCAGGAAACAAGTTCCTGATGTTGGGGGAGTCCAGAAACAGGGGCCACAGTTTAAGAATAAGGGGTAAGCTATTTTGAACGGAGATGAGGAAACACCTTTTCTCACAGAGGGTTGTGAGTCTGTGGAATTCTCTGCCTCAGAGGGTGGTGGAGGCCGGTTCTCTGGATACTTTCAAGAGAGAGCTAGATAGGGTTCTTAAAGATAGCGGAGTCAGGGGATATGGGGAGAAAGGAGGAACGGGGTACTGATTGGGGATGATCAGCCATGATCACATTGAATGGCGGTGCTGGCTCGCAGGGCCGACTGGCCTACTCCTGCACTTACTGTCTATTGTAACTCTAAAGCTTTAATAATATATATTCAACTTAATATGAATTGGATACAATAACCACAATAAACTAATCTTTTAACAGGTGGGAATGGATTAATACAAATTAAAAGGTTGATGTTAAATCAAAAACTTTATTTATTTTCCAAAACACACTTCACCGAAGTAATTTCTGGCACATACTGTATTTCATCTGTACTCAAAGTCCAGAACGAATTGGAGCTTGTGATTTAAACTGATTGAAATCCTTCTACTGAAGACATACATTTCAACAAATTAAAACAATCTCAGAAGGAAAGGAAATCTGAAAGAAGATCTAAAATAATATTATTTTTTAAATTGTTTTTGATAATTAATATTAAATTATGAACGGAGCTCTCTGGTTCGCTCAACAGCAGCATGTGGTTGGATATTGAATCAAACAGGCCAGATAGGCCTGGTTAATTAGTGTCTGCTTGGATAATAATGTAAATACCATCTGCTACTCAAGTAACTGTAACTGAACGCCAACCTCAAGCGAGAAAAATCAGAAGGGAAGGAAAATTGTTTACTTGTAGGGAAGGCCTAATTGGAGAATGAAGTAAAAATCAGTACTGTTTACACGATGATCTATTGGAACCCTCATATCTTCCAGGTTTAACTTACATTGAGTGTACACAAAGTTCTTAATTAATTTGGTTAAAATACTTCCATTACATCACAGACCAGAATTTATTTCTCATTTCATCAGAACATAAGAACTGCAAAATCATCCAACTGGACATTTGAGAGTAAAACAAACAGCACAAAAATGCCATTTCCCACCTGGTAACATTTATTAAGCAAGATCTCGGAACATTATATGTTTTTTTTAGTCTTCCCAGCAATAAGAGTACTAAATAAATTGGCATTGGGCTCCAAAGACATAGATGGATAAACAGAGTGGGCTGTTCTACTTCAGCAGTGGAATTAAACTATGATTGCCAAATGAAACAATAAATTAATCACATTGACAACAATGAAATCACAAAGTGAATATTCATGCACGAAATGTATATTAACTTAAAAGTGAATCATAATGCAAAATTGAGACAGTGGATTATATCCAAATATGTTCATTGACATACACTGGCAGTATAGAACAGTCTTGTTTATGATCAGAAAGATCCAATGCTAGACAGTTAAAGCTTATTGATGAAACAGCCCTGATCATTTCTTACATTGCTTGTGCATCTCCTTCAATGGTGTAATTCTGATGCCTTGCCGGCAAAGAGAGTACAAGTGTTAAGGTAAGGATGTAGGCTCTGCCCTGGTAATTCTGCTGGATGACAGGTTGCTGGAGGGTTGTGACATCTTACAAACCCCTGTGGATCACAGGATGAGTAAACCATTCAAGTACATTACGACAATGGCAATTATCCAACAAAGTAGAAAATTGCCCAGATATGGCTGTTCGGGGGACAAGTCTGGTTAATTATCGCTCAATCATTCTAATTTGCAAACTTCAGCAAAGGGATGAAAATAGTTAACAACAGTGCTATCAAGCAGAACTTACTCACCAATAACCTAGTCATTGATGCACATGTTTGATTTTTGCCAGGAAAACAACCTTGGTATAAACATCAACCAAAGAGCAATGTGTAAGAAAGAACTGCAGATGTTGGTTTAAATCAAAGATAGACACAAAATGCTGGAGTAACAGGCAAGATCTCTGGAGAGAAGAAATGGAGGACCAAAGAGCTATGTTCCAGAGCTGAGAGTGATTGCTTTTGCCATAAAGGCAACCATTAACTGAATTAGCCTTTAAGATACAACAATCTAATAGTTGGAGTTATCTCACAATAAGGGCGCTAGTCCCAGATTTTAGTGGTCAATTTTCTATACTTAGGGCATCAATGCAGGAGTTTCTTGGAACAGTTTCCTAGACCCAACCATCTTCAGCTGCGTCATTGATGACTTTCTAATGTTATAAGGTCAGAATGGGGGACATTCATTGATCATTGTAAAATTTTCCATTCTTTGCACGACTCACCAGCATATCTGCATGCAGCAAAGCCCATATATGCGAATGGATATCTAACTTAAAAGTATAAGACAACGAACATCGCCAACAAGAGAGTATCTAACTACCTATCCATGACATTCAATTGCATTATCATCAATGAGATTCCCAACATCATTAACCAGAAACTCAACTGGACTTACCACATAAATACTGTTGCAACAAGAGCAGATCAGTAGCTGAAAATTCTGTAGCAAAGTACTTGCGTCTTTACGTGTCAAGGCCTTTTCGCAAGTTGTGAATGCAATAGAATACTCTCCCATGCCTGGATCAGTGCAGCTACAACAACTTAGAAAGCTCAAAACATCCAGGACTTAGCTGCCTGCTTGATTGGCAGACCGTTAACCACCCCACATTTCCACTTATTCCATTGATTGACGCTATGGGGAGAAGGCAGGAGGAATGGGGTCAGGAGGGTGAGATAGATCAGCCATGATTGCACAGTGGAGTAGACTTGATGGGCCGAATGGCCTAATTCTACTCCAATCACTATGACCTTATGACCACTAGCAGCTCCACTATATAAAGATCCACCACATATTGGGGGGGGGGGGGGGGGGGGCAGGTGCATGGAAACATAAATCCCTTCATGTTACACAGCATTCTGACTATCAAACATATTGTCATTCTTACATTGTCACTGGTTTCTGATTTTGCAACTTGCTAACCAATAACTTTGTGGGAACACCACTGCGAAAAGTTCAAGAAGGCGGGTCATGGCCAACATTGCAAGGCCATTAGAAATTGGTAGCAAATGTTTGCCTTGTCTTTCATGCCCACCACCCAAAGACGAATAAATAAAAATAAAATTACTAAAATTTGGTTTTAGAGATACAGCGCTGAAACGGGTTATTTGACCATCCGAGTCTGTGCCGACCAGTGATCGCTGTTACTCCAGCACACACTGCACACCAGGGACATTTTTTACCAAAGGCAATTAATCTACAAACCTGTATGTCTTTGGAGTGTGGGATGAAAACGGAGCAACCCGAGAAAACCCACACGGCCTCGGTGAGAATGTACAAACTCCGTACAGACAACACCCTAGTCAGGATCGAGCCCGGATCTCTGGCTTTATATGGCAGCAAATCTACTGCTGTGCCACTGTGCGGCCCCAAGTCATTTAACTTCCCACCCCCCCCCCCCCCCCCATACTGCATCCAAGACCTCAGGGAATTTAACCCATGGCTGTCCATATTATTTCTATATTGGATATAGGAGAACAAATTTCTACCAAGGTTTCCAATTCAATGCATTCTCACGTTAATTGGTGTAAGCCTTTAATGATTGCTGTAAGGTACAATTGTGGACTGCTTCCAGATATGTTCATACTAACAAGAAAACACAATTCACTATGATGGGCAGATACACAAGGTTGGCAATGGTGCCTGGTCTGTAATCAGTGAGTGGGGATTCACTCACCACAGGCACCATAATCCTTGGATCATTCATCCTGTTGAAGCTATTTTTACATAGATAAGCAAATGATGCATCACTATAAATTACACCAAAGCAAACTGTTTTGTCATGCTGTTGTTCTTACGTTACTTCAGCAAAGTAATGTGATTAAATAACACACAACTCAAGTTTTTTTTCTCAGCTCCCATTCCCCTTTAAAATGGTTTATTCGTGGTTTATTTTTAATTTTTTCCTTGTGCTGTTGCAATTACAGCTTGTTTTGTTTACAATCCGGCTGACATTTGTTTGCATTATTTATATCTGTAGAATAGTGACGCGTGGCATAGCTCCAAGTACTGTAGGGGGGTTGATTACAGTTGATGGAAGAAACCTAAGTTTACATTACAAAGTTAATGGTTTTTAACTATTTACATTTTTCTTGTGCTTATTTTTAGTCATGGCCAGCTTGGCAGAATTGGTAATACTTTCACAACTGAAATGGAAAATTATGTGTTCAAGTAAGATTCCAAGCATGAACTTTCCATTTCATCACTCGAGTGGTAATCTATCAGAGCCGACTGCTTGCCTATTTTAGAAACCCACCTAATTTTGATGCCTCTTATTTCAATGCAATGAAAACCAAGCAAGTTGTATTGAATCTTAGCAGCCTGATTGGTCCTATTACTGTACAGGTGATGACAAAGAGATACATTAATAAAATTGACTCATTATTAAACTACGGTCATTCAAACTTTAATCTTTTATATGCGACTTTATACTTCAACTCAAGTGCTGTTGCAGCAGTTTCCATGGGTGTAAGTGATCCTCCGAGACTATTCATAGCAGAACAACAAGTTCTCCCATTACTCTTATCAACATTCCTACCTCTACAAACAGTGTTAAAACAAACCATTCATTTTATTTGTGTAAGAAAGAACTGCAGATGATGGTTTAAATCGAAGGTAGACACAAAATGCTGGAGTAACTCAGCCGGTGAGTTAGCATCTCTGGAGAGGAATGGGTGACTTTTCAGGTCGAGGCCCTTTTTCAGATTGATGTCAGGGGAGGGGGCGGGACAAAGATAGAATGTAGGTGGAGACAGTAAGACTAGTGGGAGAACTGGGAAAGGGAAGGAGATGGAGAGAGAAAGCAATGGCTATCTGAAGTTAGAGAAGTCAATGTTCTTACAATGTAAACTACCCAAGCGAAATATGAGGTGCTGTTCCTCCAATTTGCGCTGGGCCTCACTCTGACAATGGAGGAGGCTCAGGACAGAAATGTCAGATTGGGAACGGGTGGGGGAGTTGAAATGCTGAGCCACCGGGAGATTAAGTATGTTAAGATGGACTGAGCGGAGGTGTTCAGTGAAACGATCGCCGAGCCTGCACTTGGTCTCGCTGATGTAGAGAAGTTGACACCTGGAACAGCGGATACAGCAGATGAGGTGCAAGTGAACCTCTGCCTCACCTGGAAAGAATGTTTGGGTCCTTGGATGGAGTCGAAGGGGGAGGTAAAGGGACAGGTGTTGCATGTCCTACGGTTGCAGATAAAGTACCTGGGGAGGGGGTGGTTTGGGACGAGTTGACCAGGGAGTTGCAGAGGGAATGGTCTCTGCGGAAAGCAGAAAAGGGTGGAGATCGGAAGATATGACCAAATTAATTACCACATACCTCAACTCCATCCGATCCCCCCTGGTCCAATCCCTCCCTACCTATGTCCAAGACACCTCACAAGCTCTTAGTCTCCTCAATGACTTCCTTTTTCCAGGCCCCCACTCCCTCATCTTTACTATGGGTGTCCCGTCACTCTACACCTCCATCCCCCACCAGGAGGGTCGTAAAGCCCTCCGTTTCTTTCTCGACCGCAGAACTAGCCAATTTCCGTCTACCAATACTTTGCTCCGCCTAGCAGAGCTGGTCCTTACCCTCAACAACTTCTTCTTCGACTCCTCCCAATTCCAAGGTGTTGCTATGGGCACGCGCATGGACCCAAGCTATGCCTGCCTCTTTGTAGGATACGTCAAAGAATCCCTGCTCCAGGTGTACAATGGCCCTATCCCCGAACTCTACCTCCACTACATTGACGACTGCATTGGTGCTACCTCCTGCACCCATGCAAAACTCACTGACTTCACCACTAATTTTCATCCTGCACTCAAATTCACTTGGACCATCTCCAACAGCCCCCTACCATTTCTAGATCTCACTGTTTCATCACAGAAAACAGACTATTGGTCGACATCTATTACAAACCTACTGACTCCCATAGCTATCTTGACTACACTTCTTCCCACCCTGCTTCCTGTAAAGACTCCGTCACGTTGGCAAAGCGGTAGAGCGAATGCTGTGCCGGAGACCCGGGTTCGATCCCGACTACGGGTGCCGTCTGTACGGAGTTTGTACGTTCTCCCCGTGACCTGCATGGGTTTTCTCCAAGATCATCGGTTTCCTCCCACACTCCAAAGACGTAGAGGTTTGTAGGTTAATTGGCTTGGTAAATATAAAAATTGTCCCTAGTGGGTGTAGGATAGTGTTAATGTGCGGGGATAGTTGGTCGGTGCGGACCCGGTGGGCGAATGGCCTGGTTCGCGTGTATCTCTAAACGAAACTCTATCCCCTCCTCCCAATTCCTCCATCTACGCCGCATCTGCACCCAGAAATGAGGTGTTCCATACCAGGGCATCGGAGATGTCCTCATTCATTAGGAAACAGGGGTTCCCCTCTTCCATTATAGATGAGGCTCTCACTAGGGTCTCCTCGATATCTCGCAACTCTGCTCTTACATCCCCTCCCCCCATTCGTAACAAGGACAGAGTCCCCTTGTCCTAACCTTCCACCCCATCAGCCGTCGCACGCAGCATATAATCCTCCAACATTTTGGCCATCTCCAACAGTTCCCACTACTGGTCACATCTTCCCCTCTCTACCCCTTTCTGCTTTCCGCAGAGACTGTTCCCTCCAAAACTCCCTGGTCAACTCGTCCCTTCCCACCCAAACCACCCCCTCTCCAGGTACTTTCCCCTGCAACCGCAGGACATGCAACACCTGTCCCTTTACCTCCCCCTAATCCATCCAAGGACCCAAACAGTCTTTCCAGGTGATGCAGTTGCACTTGCACCTCCTCACCTGCTGTTCCAGGTGCAGAGATGCCAACCCTAAATTTAGTTCACAGTAACATTCAACCCATTTGTCCGTAACAAATGGGGGTAAATGCATTTCTCTCAGTAACATACTACTCACTTGGGGTTGTTGCCGGCGGCTATGCGCCTGCGCACCGGTGCAGATCAGCGGGCTGCCGGCGGGCGGGTGCGGCACATGCGCACTTGGCAAGGTTGCCGGCGGGTCTGCGCCTGCGCACTGGGTGGGGGTGGGGGTGGGGGGGAGGCCCGGTGATGGGGCTGCCGCGAGCGGCTGGCTGGCGGCAAGAAACGTCGCCGTGTCGCTGATCGCGCGGGCCGGCGCCGCCCGGGCTCTGGGCCGGGCGTGGCTGCGAGCTGCCGGGCTGGCAAACCGGGGGCACATGGCGCCGGCGTTCACCACGGGAGGAACACCGGCGCGGCGGTGTTCCGTAACAACATGTTTGGCTGCCGGAACACCGTAATATGGTTATTTCGCCGGGACAAAATACGGCGAATCCGGGACACTTGGCACCTCTGCAGGTGTCAACTTCTCTACATCGGCGAGATCGTTTCACTGAACACCTCCACTAAGTCCGTCTTAACATACCTGATCTCCTGGTGGCTCAGCACTTGAACTCCCCCTCCCATTCCCAATCTAACCTTTCTGTCCTGGGCCTCCTCCATTGTCAGAGTGAGGCCCAGCACAAATTGGAGGAACAGCACCTCATATTTTGCTTGGGTAGTTTAAACACCAGCGCTATGAACATTGTCTTCTCTAACTTCAGATACCCCTTACTTTCTCTCTCCATACTCTTCCCAGTTCTCCCACTAGTCTTACTGTCTCTGCCTACATTCTATCTTTGGCCCGCCCCCTCCCCTGACATCAGTCTAAAGAAGGGTCTCGACCCGAAATGTTACCCATTCCTTCTCTCCAGAGATGCTGCCTCCTCCACTGAGTTATTCCACCATTCATTTTATTGCTGTATTCAGATATTGTCTACAAGAAGGGCAATCATATTTCTATATGACAGAAGTCTGTGCAAGCACAGTCGCACCTTTTTCCCAACTAATTGTCGCTGTAACACATTCTCACCCACATGCCTCAGATTCTACAATTTACCTATACACAGGGGAAATTTAGAGTGGCCTATTACACTGCCAATGTCTAATTATTTCTGATGTTGCAGGAAGCCATGTGGTCACTGGAAGAACTTGCAAACCCCACACAGTTGGCACCATAGATTGGGATTGAACCCAAACCCTGGTGCAATGAAGCAGTAGCTCTACCAGCTGTGCCACTGTATCAGCATCAAGGTCACTGAAATCAATGTAATAGACTATAAAATTACAATGTTTTGAGGACCAGAGCAGAATTTGAGAATGGGCAGGGAAATAGCCTCCTGATGGAAAGTCTTGTGAACTGCGTTTCACTATGCAAGTATGGAAAGCAAGAGCAGGCTGAGAATCCTGTTTTATCAAAACCTTCTTCAAGAGTTTGTAGTGTGTGCATTATTAGTTATAGGATAATACGGACAGTCCCCGACTTACGCAATAGGCGACTTGCCTAAACTTGCCCTTACATTAACAGTTCCGAACTCAGTCCCTAGTGCAATTGAGGAAGTTTGTCATTTCCACAACACTGTACGATCACTGATCCAGCAACATGAATTCCTGCGTGATTTTCGCATGGAGGTTCAGACAATGTATTGGCATTTGTAGGGTCGTGCAAACATTTGTTCGCCATTCTATACTCATAAGCCAATAAGGTAAAGACTTGGGTGCTTCATTCTCACTGCCAGAGAGTTGGTATTGCTGACTTTGGCCCAATATGATGCAAACGTTTTTAATCTGTCGAAAAAGTGCTTTACATCCATACCAATATGTGTAAATTTCTTGATCCTAATAAATGATGCTCTGTCTCCCTAAGGTGATGCATTTTTTAAATGTTGGATACTTAAGGAAATAAATTATAAATAAAGAAATTGTTATAAATAAAGAAGCCAAATGTATCCCATCAAGCAAGATTCAGTAAGCTTCACATCAGATCTGTGTTCACCGCTGCCCCCCCATGGCCTATACTGGTTTAACAGCTTGTGGTATATATTTGATGTCCTCTACTGATTAACGTCATGCCTGGAACTGTCAATTTTTCAAACTAAATAAGATAATCCCAGCTGACTAATCTGATTCCAGCAATAACGATGCGTTTATATCAGAGGTCGCAGTATGAGGTGGAAGGAATGGATCTATCACAAGGGCATTTGCAAAATGCTTGGCAAGATTTGCAAGATGTACAGTACTTGGTAGGCTGCTCTAGGTTAGATCACATGGGATCCAAGGAGAAATAACAGAATGGATTTAAAATTGGATCATGGAAGGAAGCAGAGGGGGATGGTGGAAGGTTGCTTCTTGGACTGGAGTCCTATGACTAGTGGTGTGCCTCAGGGTTCGGTGCTGGGTCCATGACTGTTTGTCATCTATATCAATGATTTGGATGAAAATGTTCATGGCAAGATTAGCAAGCTTGCAAATGATACAAAAGTGTGTGGTATTGCAGATAGTGAAGATGGTTGTCAGAAATTGCAGCAGGATCTTGATCTATTGGCCAAGTAGACTGAGGAATGCAGATGAATTACAAAGAAATGTGAGGTGTCGCGTTTTGGATAGTCTAACATGGCCAGGTCCTGCACAGTGATTGGTAAAGGTCTGGGAAGTGTTGCTGAGTCAAGGGATCTGGCAGTGCAGGTACACATAGTTCTTTGAAGGTGGCGTTCCAGGTAGATGGGGTGGTCAAAAAAGGCTTTTGGCACATTGGCCTTCATCAGTCAAAGTATTGAGTATAGAGGTTGGCAGCTCATGTTGCAGTTATATAAGACGTTGGTGTTGCCGCATTTTGAGTATTGTGTTCAGTTCTGGGCACCATGTTATAGGAATAATGTTATGTTGGAAAGGGTGCAGAGAAGATTTACAATGATGTTGCCAGGATGCAAAGGTCTGAGATATAGTAAGAGGTTAAGTAGGCTAGGTATTTACTGGAGCGCATAAGGATGAGGGGTGATCTTATACAGGTGTATAAAATCATAGAAAATAGGTGCAGGAGTAGGCCATTCGGCCCTTCGAGCCTGCACCGCCATTCAATATGATCATGGCTGATCATCCAACTCAGTATCCTGTACCTGCCTTCTCTCCATACTCCCTGATCCCTTTAGCCACAAGGGCCACATCTAACTCCCTCTTAAATATAGCCAATGAACTGGCCTCAACTACCTTCTGTGGCAGAGAATTCCAAAGACTCACCACTCTCTGTATGAAAAATGTTTTCCTCATCTCGGTCCTAAAAGACTTCCCCCTATCCATAGACTGTGACCCCTTGTTCTGGACCTCCCCAACATCGGGAACAATCTTCCTGCATCTAGCCTATCCAACCCCTTAAGAATTTTGTAAGTTTCTATAAGATCCACCCTCTAAATTCTAGCGAATACAAGCCAAGTCTATCCAGTCTTTCCTCATATGAAAGTTGTGACATCCCAGGAATCAGTCTGGTGAACCTTCTCTGTACCCCCTCTATGGCAAGAATGTATTTTCTCATATTTGGAGACCAAAACTGTACGCAATACTCCAGGTGTGGTCTCACCAAAATCCTGTACAACTGCAGTAGAACCTCCCTGCTCCTATACCCAAATCCTTTCGCTATAAATGCTTTCTTCACTGTCTGCTGCACCTGCATGCACCTGCATGCCTACTTTCAATGATTGGTGTACCATGACACCCAGGTCTTGTTGCATCTCCCCTTTTCCTAATTTGCCATCATTGAAATAATAGTCTACCCTCCTGTTTTTGCCACCAAAGTGGATAACCTCACATTTATCATGAGATGAATGGATCGGGTAGACGCACAGAGTAGGGGAATCGAGAACCAGAGGGCATACGTTTAAGGTGAAAGGGGAAAGATTTTATAGGAATCTGAGGGGTAACTTTTTCACACAAAGGGTGATGGGTGTAGTTGAGGCTGGGACTATCACAACATTTAAGAAGCAATTAGACAGCTACACTAATAGAGCCAGGATTTTGCCATAAATGCCATTTTGCCTCTTCATGCATTTTTTGATGATTTCACCAAGAAAACGCCTTTTTCACGATCGAGTGCCTATATCAGCATTTTTTTTTGCAGTTTTGCTAAAAGGTCGTGCTATTTTCTCTAATTGTACCGTGATTACAATGACGTTTTCTATGTTAACATGTTAATATTAATGTTATTATTAACGTGTTAACATAATATAACTTACAGAAAATTTCCACCACCGGGGCAAAACAGGGGGCGTCACCGTCGGTCATTCATTCGTTTGTGCCGCTGCCCGCTGGTTCAGCCTTCTCCAACATCTATTTAAGAAAGAACTGCAGATGCTGGAAAAATCAAAGGTAGACAAAAAATGGTGGAGAAACTTAGCAGATGAGGCAGCATCTATGGAGAGAAGGAATAGGCGGCGTTTCGGGTCAAGTCCCTTCTTTAGGCTGATGTGGAGGGAGGCGGGAAAAAGAAAGGAAGAGGCAGAGACAGTAGGTCTAGAAGGAGAGCTGGGAAGGGTGAGGGGAGGAGGGAGAAGACAAGGGTTATCTAAAATTAGAGGTCAACGTTGATATGCAACAAAATATGGATCTCAGTAGATGAAACAACTGATGCTGTGGGGAGATATGTTGCTAATGTGGTCATCGGCACACTGGAGGCAGGTCAACCATCAAAGGAGTATTTGCTGACATTGGAAGTATTGGAGGTCAAACACCTCAACTATTGCTCAGTTGTTTACATCTTCACTTGCTGTACTTTGCCCAGGTGTATAACACGAGAATGTTCTTCTGTTTGTGACTGATGCAGCTCTGTACATGAAAAAAGTTGCTCGTGCTCTTAAAAGTTTTATTCCCCAAAATGTTGCATTTGACATGCTTTGCTCAAGGACGTCATAGAATTGTCAAGCACACAAGTAGCTTGTTTCCAAATGTCGCTCGCCTAGTTTCCAAAGTCAAGAAAATCTCCCTCAAAGCACCATCACGTGTGCAGTTGTTCAAGGAATTGGCACCCGAGATTCTGCTACCTCCTCAGCCCGTTTTGACTAGGTGGGTTACATGGCTCCCTGCTGTACTCTACTATGCAGCAAATTTTGAAAAGATAAAATAAATCGTCAACTGTTTTGAAGAAGAATCTACAGCAGTCAGGATCGTCAGTGAAATCCTGCAGAAAATGTCCCTCCACAGGGATCTTGTGTTTATTGCTTCCAATTTTGCAAACTTCCCACAAGCTATCACTTCCCTTGAGAAATGTGGCAAAACATTAATGAATAACTTGCAGGTTTTCAACAAAGTAATTGACGATATCCGTAAAATTCCTGGCAATGTAGGTCAAAGACATACAAGGAAAATGTGAGAGTGTGAATTTAGCTAACAAAGATCTTGAAGAAATATAAAACATAGCTAAAGTTCTCAATGGTAGTTGTAATGCACAAGATATTGACATGAATTGGAGAAATATTGACTTTACCAAAAGATATCAATGATACATTTTTACAATATTATCAAAATCTTTACTTATCTAAACTAGCAGGACAATCAGATGGAATGGAAACATTCCTACAAGAATGTCATGTTAATAGTTTAGATCAGGAAGGTAGAGACTTGTTAAACGCTGATATATCAGTAAAAGATATTGAAGAATCAATTGGATCATTAAATAACGGAAAAGCGGCAGGCCCTGATGGCTTAGGTGTTGCATTTTATAAGAAGTTTCATGATCTGATCTCTCCACGCTTACATACAATATATAAATATGCTTATGAACAAGGAAAGTTACCAGAATCATTAAACGAGTCTACAATTACACTTATCCCTAAAGCTGATAAAGATTTGGAGGACCCTGGATCATACAGAGCAATAGCTCTTTTAAATACTGATCAAAAAATACTAACTAAAATTTTATCTCAGAGGCTAAGTTTAGTGATTAATAAATTAATACATCATGACCAAACAGACGTCTATTCAATGTCATGTACTCAAAAAGAGTGAATGATACTGAACTAGCTGTCATATCCTTAGATGCTGAAAAAGCATTTGACCTGGTTGAATGGCCATATTTATTTAAAATAATGCAGAAATTTCAACTGGGGGATATATTCTCCAAATGGGTAAAAATCATATACTCGAATCCAACTGCAAGAATATTAACAAATCAAATGCTATCGGCAAAATTTAAACTCTTTAGGGGTTGTAGACAAGGATGCCCGTTATCACCATTACTATTTGCTCTGGTAATAGAACCATTAGCCGAAAGGATTAGATCAGAACCAGAAATATATGGATATAATACCAAAACTACAACAAATAAAATATCTCTATACGCAGACGACATCTTAATTTATATTACAAAACCGGAGATTAGTATTCCTAATCTATTTAATGTTATAACTAAGTTTAGCACATTTTCTGGGTATAGAATTAATTGGAATAAAAGTGAAATTATGCCTATAACTGGAATAAAATTAAATATATTAGAACAATTCCCACTTAAAATAGTCACGGACAAACTCAAACATCTAGGAATTAATGTATCTAAATCATATAACTGTCTATTTAAATATAATTACCCTCAATTATTAAATAAACTAAAAAAATATTTTATATTGGAAAACACTACCTATATCAATGATCGGTAGAATAAATGCTATAAAAATGTTTTTTTACCACAATTGTTATATTTATTTCAAGCAATCCCCTTATATCTCCCTAAAATGTTTTTTAAAAATATAGATACTTTGGTTAATAGTTTTATTTGGGACTATAAAAACCATCAAATAAGTAAAAAACATCTATGTAAATCTAAAATAAATGGTGGACTAGCACTACCAAATTTCCTATATTATTTCTGGGCAGTTCAGATTAAGAATATGAATTTTTGGTTGGTAAATTTAGATCATGAACCAAGCTGGCTAAAGATGGAAAAGGAAGACTGTTTGCCTTTTGATGTAGGTTCGATTCTTTTTGCACCAAGGGAAGTACAAAAAAAAAAGTATGGTAACAACCCTATAATTCATAGCAATAGACGTATTTGGAAACAAATAGTTAAGACCCTACATATGGATAATTTGTCACTTTGTTTGCCAATTATGAATAATTCTTTTGTTTAAGCCCTCTGTATTGGACAAGGGGTTTCAACATTGGAATGATTTAGGAATTAAAAGGATAGAACACCTTTATAAGGAAGGAAAATTTCTCTCATTTCAAGAGTTACAGGATATCTATGGATTGCAGTCAAATAACATATTTAGGTATTTACAAATTAGAAATTATATTAATTCAAATACGCAAGATTATAAAAATAGAAAACCAGGATTATTAGATGAATTGTTTAATAAACACCCAAATACAGCAAAATTAATAGCGTATATATATATAATACTATTTTGGATAAGGAAATCCCAACTTCGGAAATATATCGACAAACATGGGAAAATGAAATGGGTTTATCTATAACGAAGGAAATTTGGGAAGAAAGCCTACAATGTATACATCGTTGCTCATTAAATGCTAGACATATATTGATACAATTTAAGGTATTACATAGATTACATTATTCAAAAACGAAATTAAATAGAATTTATTCTAACATTTCTCCTATTTGTGATCAAACTTGGAAGCTAATTTAACGCATAGTTTTGTAACATGTATAAAACTTAATTATTATTGGATAGAAATCTTTAGAGTTATTTCTGAAGTTCTTAAAATTAAACTAGACCCAGATCCAAAATTAATAATATTAGGAGTTCCGGATTCAAATCTAACATTAACAGTAAACCAAAGAAATTTCTTGGATTACTGTTTGATAATAGGGAAAAAATAAATATTGAAATTTTGGAAGGGAACATTATCCCCCACAATTAAAATGTGGACAGTGGAAATGTTGGAGACGTTGCATTTGGAAAGAATCAGATTTGTCCTAATGGACAAATACGAACTCTTTGAACAGATATGGTCTCCATATACAGAATATTTGAAGGGGTAGCTGTTCTTGGCATCACAACTCAATGGGTACCCGGCAGGATTAGATGAAAATAACTCTCTGTTTTTCTTTTTGATTTGTATACATGTCTCCATTAATATTGCTATTTGAAATTGTTATTCACTATTAGTATAATCTCTCTTTTTCTATATAATACTTTATTTTAATTAAATACATATAACAAGAATATATACATATACATATATATTTTTTCTCCTCTTCTTTCTTTTTCTCTTTCTTTATAATCAAAATTATTATTTAAACACCACTCTTATTGATTAAAATCTATTCTTTTCTTTTTCTACTTTAAAAAAAAATAGAAGTTTATAAGTACTATTCGTAACATTCGTATACTTATTGAAATAAACTGGTTGTGTATTTGAAAAGTTGTAATACCGTTGTTATGATGGATTCCTTTTAATAAAAATATTATTACACAAGATATTGACATGAATATAGAGTCGGTAGCTTGTGTCTGACATGCACCAGTGACCTCAGTGGAGGTAGAAAGAAGTTTCTCACAACTGAAGCATATTCTGTCTGACAGACAGCATAGTTTAACACTAGATAATTTGATAAAAATGCTATAATGTGCAACCAGGCAACTTTGGTCATTTAATGTAGGATAACATTATATTATCATTTTTAACCATATTTTGGTGGTGGAAATGCATGCCTTTTTTGTCAATAAATGCCTTTTTTGTAATTTCATTATGCCTTTTTGCCTGCCTATTTCAGAGTTTTTTAGGGCCTAAACATCCTGGCTCTACTGATAGGACAGGCTAAGAGGGAGGGATATGGGCTAAATGCAGGCAAGTGGGACTAGTGTAGATGGAACATATTGGTTGGTGTGGGCAAGTTAGGCCGAAGGGCCTGTTTCTACACTGTATGACTATGCTGATATCAAGTTAACAGATGAGAAACCAGAACCCCTTAACCTTTTGCCTCTCTCTGATCAGTATGATTTGTTTTCAGGTTTTCAACACGATTTTTGAAAGCATACTTCACTTTGTCCAGCACTTTTCATGGCACGTAGATTTTCTCAACATACAACTTATCAAGATTGGCAAGTTCCAGCAGCTGCCAATGCAGTTACAAAACAGGTCCTGGGCCAATTTTCCCTCATCCTCTCTGTACACAAGACTGCTAATACAAAGTGCAACACAATACTTCAACAGTGGCCAAATAAGTGATCCGAGACTCCTGGTGGAATCCCTGAAAAGGTTTTTAAAAAACTCATAAGTACATCGAGCACAAAGATAACAGATGCATTTTTTTTTAAAGCTGCTGGAGGAACACAGCAGATCAGGCAGCATCTGTGGAGAGAAATGAACAGATGTTTTGGGTCAGGATCCTTCTTCAAGATTGCAGGGAAGAGTGCTACAACCCAAATAGCATGAATATTGAATTATCCATTCGTAGGTAACCCCAACTACAGACCTACTCTATTCCTTGTCTATCCTGTTTTCCTCACACACAACCCTCTTTCGACTACCCCGCCACTCGGTTTCTTTGCCCTTTCCACTCTTTCTGCTCATCACCCACTCCATATCTTTCGGGTCCCCTTCTTCCCCAACATCCCTCTGGTTGCACATTTCACTCCTCACCTTCCTTTCTTTTCAGATTCCATCAACTGAAGTTCTTTGCATTCTCCACTAAACACCTTAAAATAGTCTTTATGACCATCTCTACATTCTCTCACCTACCAGATTAATCAGTCCGTCTCGACCTACCTGATCTCCCGGAAGCCAAACACTTTAATTCCCATTCCCACACTGACCTTTCTGTCCGGGCCTCCTCCATTGTAAGAGTGAGGCTGATCACAAATTGGAGTAACAGCATCTCGTATTTTGCTTGGGCAGCTTACACCCCGACAGTATGAACATTGATTTATCCAACTTCAAATAACCGCTGCATTCCCTTACTCTCCAGCCCTCCCCCAGGCATGTCGCACCTGGTTCTCGTTCTAGCTAACACCTAACTAACACCTAGCTAATACCTAACAATGGCCTGTTTCCTTTATCATTACTTTTTTGCAACTTTCATTCATTTATTCTATAGCTCTCTCTACAACACTATCAATATCTTGCATTTCCCTTTCCCTGACTAGTCGGAAGAAGGATCTCGACCCAAAACGTCACCTATTCGTTCTCTCCAGAGATGCTGATTGTCAGGCTGAGTTGTCAGGCTGAGTTACTCATTTGTGTCTATCTGTCAATGAACCCGTCCTTACCAGGATTCACCTATCATTTGCCAGATCTTGACCCACCACATCATCTCAGGTCTCTATTCAAGTCTTCAAGAAGGGTCCCAATCAATTCCCTCCACAGATCCTACCTGCCCTGCTAACTTCCTGCAGCAGACTCCGGCGTCTGCAGTTTTGTGTGATTTTGGTAGGCAATTATAGGTTCAACTAGACTAAGTGGGACCCGTTGGGTCTCCCAACGCAATCCGTTCCCCCAACGCAATATTCCACCACTCGCCCAGAGCCCTCAACTGCGTAGGCGCAGCTCATTTCCCCTCATCCCCAGCACTCTCTTCTCTTCCTCGTCACCCTTCCTCTTCTTTCCCCTCTCCTCCCCCTGTCCTTTCCCCTACCCTCAGTCACTCCCTCCCTCCATAACTCCTCTCCCCTCCCTACCCCATCCTATCCCCCCACTATCCCTCATCACCTCCTCCACTTCCCTCCTCGCCCCCCCTCATCCTCCATTAGACGAGACAGGAAAAAACTGAAAAAAGAGGTAGAAATAGATTTCTCCGCAGATTTTGAAATTCGGCAAGGCCCCACTGCCGCGAGGCCCCACTGACGCTGTGGCATCATTCGTAGCGTGGCCTCGCCGCTGTGGTCTAGATGCCTCTTGGATCTCCATGTTGGCATGCTCAACTGGGTTCAGATCGGATGATTGACTTGGCCACTCAAGATTTGAGCATTTTTTACCTTTGAAAATCTCCTTTGTTGCTTTAGCATATGTTTGCAATCATTGTCTTGCTGTAGAATGAACCATCGGGCAATGAGTTTTGAGGCATTTGTTTGAACTTGAGCAGATAGGATGTGTCTGTACACTTCACAATTCATTATGCTACTACCATCATGAATGAAGATGTGAGCCAGTACCTTCAAGAGCCATATATGCCCAGGCCACAGCACTCCTACCACCGTGTTTCACAGATGAGGTGCTATGTTTTGGATCTTGAGCAGTTCCTTCTCTTCTCTATACTTTGCTCTTGCCATCACTCTGATACAAGTTAATCTTCGTCTCGTCTGTCCACAAGACCATTTTCCAGAACTGTGGTTGCTCTTTTAAGTACTTCTTGGCAAACAGTAACCTGGCCATCTTATTTTTGCAGCTAATCAGTGATTTGCATCTTGCAGTGCAGCCTCTGTATTTCTGTTTGTGACGTCTTCTGTGGACAGTGGTCATTGACAAATCCACACCCAACTCCTGAAGAGCGTTTCCAATCTGTCAGACAGGTGTTTGGGGATTTTTCATTGGAGAATTCTTATGTCATTAGCTGTGGAGGTCTTCCTTAGCCTGCCAGTCCCTTTGCGATTAGTAAGCTCACCAGTGCTCTCTTTCTTCTTAATGATGTTCCAAAGTTGATTTTGGTAAGCCTAAGGCTTGCTGATGTCTCTAACAGTTTTATTCTTGTTGAGAAACAAGATGGCTTCTTTGACTTTCATTGGCAGAACTTTGGTCCTAATGCTGATTGTAAATAAACACTTTACAAACTCTTAAAGTGTGCAACATCTTTTAATGATAGCACAGGGTATTACATACATCTTCAAGCACTGGCTACATTCTTCTACTGCTGCGCCCAGGAAGGGGAAGGCGTTATGATTGATGTTAACTAGGCGGGGTTAATGGGAGTGAGGTAACTATATTATTGGTTGCATATAAACCATCTACACTGATAAACAGCAATAAAAGTTTCCAAAGGCGATGGAAAGACTGGAGGAAAGACTAGTTGCTGAGAGCTCTCTTATACTTGCATTAAGGAGGCCATTAAACACACTTGAGCAATTACAAACACCCATGAAGCCATGTGTCCCAAACATGGTGTTTATGGTGCCCTGAAATGGGGGGGGATATGTACAGTGCATTCAGAAAGTATTCAGATCCATCACTTTTTCCACATTTTGTCACGTTACAGCCTTAATCTAAAATGGATTAAATGCATTGTTTTATCATCAAATCTAGACACAATAACCCATAATAAAAAGCGAAAACAGGTGTTTAGAACATTTTGGAAAGTAATTAAAAAGAAATAACGAAAATATCACATTTACATAAGTATTCAGACCCTTTACTCAGTACTTTGTTGAGGCACCTTTGGCAGCGATTACAGCATCAAGTCTTCTTGGGTATGACGCTGCAAGCTTAGCACACCTGTATTTGGGTAATTTCTCCCATTCTTCTCTGCAGATCCTCTCAAGCTCTGTCAGGATGGATGGGAAGCGTCGATGCACAGCTATTTTCAGGTCCCTCCAGAGATGCGATCGGGTTCCAGTCCGTGCTCTGGCTGGGCCACGCAAGGACATTCACAGACTTGTCACAAAGCCACTCCTGCGTCGTCTTGGCTGTGTGCTTAGGGTCGTTGTCCTGTTGGAAGGTGAACCTCCACCCCAGTCTGAGGTCCAGGGTGCTTTGGAGCAGGTTTTCATCAAGGATCTCTCTGTACTTGGCTCCGTTCACCTTTCCCTCGATCATCACTAGCCCAGTTCCTGCCGCTGAAAAACATGATGCTGCCACCACCATGCTTCACCGTAGGCAGATGATGAGCGGTGCCTGGTTTCCTCCAGATGTGACACTTGGCATTCAGGCCAAAGAGTTCAATCTTGGTTTCATCAGACCAGAGAATCTTGCTTCTCATGCCTTTTGGCAAACTCCAAGCCCCTTGGAGTTTGCCCCTACGAAGAGTCCTGGTGGTTCCAAAGTTCTTCCATTTAAGAATGACGGAGTCCATTGTGCTCTTCGGAACCTGCAATGCCACAGAAATTGTTTGATACCCTTCCCCACCCAGATCAGTGTCTCGACACAATGCTGTCTCGGAGGTCTACGGACAATTCCTTCGTCTTCATGGCTTGGTTTTTGCTCTGACATGCACTGTCAACTGTGGGACCTTATATAGACAGGTGTGTGCCTTTCCAAATCATGTCCAATCAATGTAATTTACCATGGGTGGACTCCAATCAAGTTGTAGTATCATCTGAAGGATAATCAATGGAAACAGGATGAACCTCAGCTCAATTTTGAGTGTCACAACAAAGGGTCTGAATACTTGTGTAAAATTTGTTATTTCTTTTTAATTACTTTGCGAACGTTTCTAAACACCTGTTTTCACTTCATTCTACGGTATTGCGTGTAGATTGATAACAAAAATGAGGTTGTAACGTAATAAAAATGTGGAAAAAGTGAGAGGGTCTGAATACTCCTGTCTGAATGCACTGCATAACCACTGCTGCAATTTCTACGCGGTGAAACCAAAATGTATAAATAATAATAATAATAACTTTATTACGGACTCCAGGTCCAGACAAGGGGCAACATTACATTAACAAAAAAATGCATTGCATCTCAAATATCATAAATATATATAAAATCATGGTAAATCACATAAAATCATAATTTATATATTCTAAAAAAAAAACCCTCACAAAGTTAAAAATCCAGAGTAAAAAATGATCAATGTCGTACAACGAGACAACGCTACCAGTGTCTACACAACTGGGATTCGTAGCGTGTAGTGCTAACCCTTATGTTTGTCAAGGCCACAATAAGCTCATTTTTATAGTCATTTATCCTGCAAATGAATTTATACATGTGTTGTCTTAGGATAGCTTCTAGAGTACTGACTCCTGCAGCCACAAACATATTACTGGCACTACACCATCTTGGTTGCCTTAGCAGTGTTCTCATGGCATCGTTATATGCAACCTTTAGTCTCTGCATATTTGTCTTTAAATAATTCGACCACAGGTGCAGTGTAGAGGGGTGCAGTATGCTCTAAATAGTGAATCTTCACCACATCTGCACACGCACCAAAATGTACGCAAGAGATATTCACCTGTATATAACAGCATGCGTCGTTGCCTATAAATATCCTCATCATCTGTCATTTGTTCTGTAATAATATGCCCTAGATATTTTATCTTATTACAGACACTAAGATTGTTGTCAGACAATTTAAAATCAGGATATTTTAGGCTTTTATCCTCTTTGGTTCTTCAGACCATAAACACACTCCTTACTAGCATTATATTTAATGTCATGTTCCAAACCATACACGGAACATGCAGTAAGGAGCTGCTGGAGACCAGCGCTAGATGGACTAAAGACCACAAGATCATCTGCATACATAATATGGTTCACTAGAATATTACCAATCACGCACCCAGTGTTACAGGCTTTCAATTGTTTAGACAGATCATCAATATATAGATTAAAAAGGACTGGGGATAAAATTCCCCCTTGTCTAACACCATTGCTAACCCCAAATGGGGCTGAGACCCTATTGCCCCATTTTATTTGCACAGTCTGGTGGGCATACCAGTAGGCTAGTATTCTCACAATGTATTTAGGCACCCCTTTTGACACATTTTACCAAACAGCTTTCTGTGATTAACACGGTCGAAGGCTTTGGAAGCACCAATAAAGCACATAAGGATTGAAGAGTTGTTGCCTCTATATTTGTTTACAATCTCCTTTAGGGCATATATGCATAAGTCAGTGCCATGTTTAGCTTTAAACCCAAACTGGTTATCTGTGGAGTTAACAAACTCATGTATTCTATCCAGCAGAACTCTTTCTAATACTTTTGACAATATGCTGGCTAAAGCTATGGGCCTGTAATTATTTAGACTGCCTACTTTACCCGCTTTGTCCTTAATAACCGGCACTAACAGGACAGACACCATTGAGTCAGGTAACATGCCATGAATCATAAAGCCAGTAAAACAAATAGCTAGGAGAGGAGCTATCCTCATACTCGCATACTTAAGATGTTCAGCAGAGATATGATCCAAGCCACTTGCTTCGTTGTTGGACAGCTTGTTCATGGCATGATACACCTCATGTGACATAATCACCATCGAGTCATTACTCTCAATATTGTCCACCCTATACAAGTCACCTTGGACACAGTTGAATAAAGTGCTATAATGTTGTCGCCATAACTCGCGTATTAGCCGTTCCGGAGATTCCATCTACAGTACATGGTAGAGATGTTTTGCAACTGCTAAGAGCTCTCACTTCCTTCCAAAAATCTGTAGCATTGTTACTTAGCAGCTTCTTAGCCATGGAATCAGCCCTCATAGCTTGCTCATTTTTACATATGAAGCGAACAGCATACTTATACCTTACATTAGTGAGCTTCTTGTGCTCAAACACAGGCCCCTGTCTGGGTCTACCTGCCATGGCCCATGCTTTGGTAGCTTCACGGGCTTCAGTATGATACTCAGCTACATACTTATTCCAACCAGGTATGATGTTATGTGTCTTATTTTTATGCTTGCAGTAGGGCTTACTGCCTACATATAAGGCGCTTACTATATCATTATACATGGAGCAGATATCTCTCTTATGCTTCATATCTTACAGTTAACATTACTACATATTATTGCATCTTTAGGTAGATGAATATTGCTTAAGGATTTATCTGTATGGGCATAATAGGCTAGGATGTCTTCCTTTGTAAGCATTGACCAATCCAGTTTTTCTGTATTAAGGCTATTTCTATCCCTGGATACCACAGGTATGTGTTCAACATTTATTGTCATAGCAACAGGTATATGATCAGTCATTGCTGCCCCGTACAGAATGCTCATACACCCCAATGAGGCATGTGCATCAGCTGTACTAATACAGTGGTCCAGCTATGATGTGGTGTGCCAGGCCTCACTAATATAAGTATAGCTATCTGTAGGTAAAAGCACTTTGCTTGACAATATTAAATTATTATCTTGACAGAACTGAGCCATATGATTGGCAAATAATGAGTTCCTATCTGAGATATCTGCATTCATATCCCCAATGACATATACACAACAATAATTATTGTTTTGAATGAAAGAATAGATGTAAGCAAGTCTATTCCCATGCCAAGGTCAGTTGTAGACTCCCCAGCCCCATGAAAGTTGTTATTGAGAGAATTGAGTTTGTCCAAGTCTTGCTTCGCTAAAAATGTCTCTTGCATTCATAGTATGTCACAGTTCACCAGGAGGTTGTCAACAACTGAGCGGCGAGCTTTATCCCCTACGCTCTGGCCCAAACACAGGCCACGACAATTGTACGATAGTACTCTAATGTTCATTTCGTAAGACTAGTGAGTGCCCCTAGCACCAGCAGGTATACTCATTCCGCCTGTGGCAGGCGCAGTGCTTGATCCGATGACTCCAACCCTGCGCGGCTCGTAATAGCGCCGTACAAATGCCCAGGATTGTACATCTCGCCAACCTCATTGCATTCCGCAGATACGTTAAATAAACTGTATCTACTGTGTACAGGGTCAATCTTTTGACAGGTAACCTCACGGCCAAGTTTTTCATTAAGATAGACAGATAAAGTTCTGTCGTCTAGATCTGATGAAAACTTGGAGGCAAAAACACTCACCAGCTTAGTCTTAATCATTTTGATGTTGCCCGCAGCTCTGGCACCAATAATAGGCACAGCTTTACTGGATTTCTTTATCTGCCCAGTGGAGAATTTTGGCTTACCAACAGTGTTGTCTGGAGCACGTCGTCGACCCTTTTTCACAACATGACTCCACTTTGGAGAGTCTTGCAACGTTAGACCATTGGGACTATTCTCCACGTTTAATGCAAGACCCTCCGCCGCAGCCCTCACTCTGGCAAGTAAGCCAGAGGGTCCTGCCGGTGCAGCTCCCAGTGCTGTATCTGCCATGCCAATGGCTCCATCCAACGCTGCCAATGCATCCGGACCACCGCCCCGAGACAGGTCAGTGGTGCGCTCCAATGCACCCACTGGAGTAGTGATCAAGGTGCGCTCCAATGCACCCACTCGGCGATCAAATTCCACTGTGATGGCATGAAAATCTTTGCTTACATCAACCTATAGCATGACGCGCTTCATAGAACAGACCTCAGCGTACAGCTGCTCCATTCTCCCAAGTGAGCTCGAGACATCCATGTTAGAAAATGTCACCGGCGGCGGTTCATCCAAGTAGTGAGAGACAAATCTAGGAGTATTCTCCCCACACTCATTCATTACTTTAAGGCAACTCTTTATGTTGTTTACGTCTTTCTGTGCCCCTTTATGGGAGACGTTCCGCTGTGTAGTGGGGCAGAGTTCAAACAGAACTTTCTTCGAGGACTCTATCCACTCACAGTCAAAGGTATTTGCGGCCAGAAGGACGATCTCATCCTGGCTTAATGTCTTAATCTTTACAGCAAGAAAATTAAGTAACTCATCCTCAACAATAACCTTACCGTCAACAGTCTTGTAGATCTCAGGCTTCACTCTAGACCTGCCAAGACGGGGTGCAATGCCCGCCATCTTCGCCTGCCTGCTGCCCGTGGCTGATACACCAGCTCTCCCGTTGCCTCTTGCCCGGCACCAAGTTCCAGGTCTCCACTGCTCCATGCTCCATGCTCCGGGTCTCCGCTGTTCCCAGCTCCGGGCTCCGCTGTCCGTCTCCAAGCACCACTGACCCCCGGCCCAGGCCAGGCCCGTCTCGAACCACGGCTCCGGCTGCTCACCGCCTGAACTTGGTGCCCCTTCCCCCGGGCCTGGACTGCGACTCTCTCCCGGCACTGCGCTGCCGTTAAGGACCAGGGTTTTCTTCCTGCAGCAACTTCCAGGTGACATTCGCCCACTCCTCGCAGGGGTAAGTAAACCTCGCAGGGGTAAGTAAAAAATTGAAGGCGGGCTGAGGACGGTGACCGCCGCAGTTCTGCCTGGCTTCCCAGCCAATAAAACTTTAATCACTAGGATATCTACAGTGCTTTCTCACCTTTCCATTTATACTCAATGACTTTCCATTCATAGTTCCATCAACCATAATATATACAACCAATATAAAAATGGCCTTTACTAAAATCTTACAATGTGCACTTTAACCACATGCGATTTTTTTCTATTATAAATCTCAAATTGTGGTGGACAGAGACAATGAAATAAATGACAGGTCTGTCCCAAACATTATGGAGGGCACTGTACATATGCATATTTTAATTTAGTTGTTTAGAGGGACAGCACGGAAACAGGCCTTTCGGCCCACCAAGTCCACGCCAACCAGCAATCCCCGTGCATTAACACTATCCTACACATACAAGTGATAATTTACAATTTACCCAAGCCAATTAACCTACAAACCTGTATGTCTTGAGTGTGGGACTAAACCGAAGATCTCGGAGTAAACCCATGTGGTCACAGGGAGAACATACAAATTCCGTACAGACAGCACTAATAGTCGGGATCGAATCCGGGTCTTTGGCACTGTAAGGCAGCAGCTCTACCGCAGTGCTGCATATGGGAGCGCATCTCAAATGACAAAAACAGTCATGCATATTCAAACACCTTTGTTGGTAATCCAGACATCTGGAACTGATGTTTTTTTTTACCATGGCATTGAGAGATGCCTCTCTCCACAGACAATAGTGTCTGTTTGATTATGATTTGTCATTTACAAGTTAACAGTTTTTGTTTTTTTAAAAGACTGGTTTATATGAATTCCTGGTTGAAACGGACACTCAAGTTACAGGCTCCCCTTCTACACTAGCTAATACTGTTATTAACCATGTACATTCAAGGTTAATTAAATATAAACATAATCCTGGAAGCCCACACCACAAAAACAAATGCACCTCTTGAGGCTCAGTCAAAGGTAGGATACCACATAACTCTGTTACAGGTGATCCTGTTTCAACATAGCAATATTGGTCCCATTTGTACAGTTGATCCCATTTGTAAGATTTTCTCAAAAGCATTCACTTGGGAGCAATACCATGCTTTTATTCTCCAACTTAATGATATCAAAGGCAAGAATAATACTCTTCATACAAACTCCACAAGCTTCATGAAGAACACTTCCATTGTCTTTTTGCCGGCAGATATTATAAACATCCCAAATATTGATTGACCAGCAATTATCTCACCCGACATATGCCACATATTCAGTATTAGCTTGGCCCATATATCTTAGTGGAGTGACATGCTGAACTCTAGGATTGTTTTGATAGAATTGATAAATAAATGAAATAATTTATAATTAAAATGAATCAATTATTTAGCCTTTCTTCAAATAATCTTGTCCCAGCAAAGATAATTAATTTCTGATACATACTTCTATAGAATATTATCCTCTAGTACCTCATCCAAATAGGATCATTTTGAGAAGTGCAGTAGTTGAACAGCTATGTTTCTATTGAGGTCATCATAACGAGCCCTAATATACATCCTCATTACCACAAATAAATCCATGCTTCCAGCAAAAGATGGCCACTAGAATAACAATCAACACTGTTGATGTAATTTCCACTCCCTAAATCAAGTACTGCAATCCTGATAGCAAATGGATGTGCAGAAATATATTGCGCTTTGTGGTTTAGGGTCATTTTTAATGCGCATGACTCAGCTTCTCAATGAGTCATCAGGGAAATTTAGGTGAATTGTCAGGTGTGACTGCGATTCAATGCAATAGTAAAGCAGAATATTTAAGAAGATTTATTTCAAATTGTCAAGATTTTAAAAACAAGTATAAAAATTCAGTTGTTGACCAACTTATGATTACAGATTTCAATCTATTCCTGTGTACAGTTACAAATTCAGAGGAACACATTCCAAGCATTTCAATGCATTTAGTTCCTTAACGAGGACACACAGGAAATAACAAGGTGAGTTATGAGATTTTGAAATATACAACTGGCAGCTTAGACTTAAATCCTATACCATTAAAAAAAAACACTTGTTTTTATGGTTACATACACATGAAGTACAGTACAATTTTACCTTGCCGTTTCACCACTTATACAGAAGATTTCCAAATAAAATAAAAATAAGCATAAGTCTATGTCTATTGTTGCAAGAAAACATCCCAGACTATTTTACAACTTAAACGTTTCAAGTAATAAATGGAGGTATAAACAAATAAAAACTGTATTAAAATTCAGCACATGATTAAAATTGATCATTTTGAATTAAATACTGTGAAGCCTTTGAATTCTATGCACCCATTTCACATTGATACTGTACACATCTGTAGCTCAAATATGAAATATAATCTGTCATACATTTACCAGAACCTAAATTTGTCTCAGTGAAAATGCAGATTTACATGATTAAACAATGTTTTATAACATGGAAGCACCTACAGCAAAGGAAACATATTTTCTTGAAATTTTACAAACTGATGTGTCAACAGAATTTCATAATAAATTGTACTACAGCTCTAAAATAAATGCCAAATTTGATAAACGCAGAATGACAAGGCACTGTTACTGGTGGAGGTCATTGACAATTAACATGTGGAATTAAATCACATTCTAATTCTGTTCTACCAACTTTTGTAAAATGTTTTTTCAGAAAAAAAAGAACCTTACCAAAAATGCTTACAAATTATTTTTATCAAATACTCAAACACCTCTACCAAAGATAATTCATAAGTCTAGGGTTAATGGTAAAATATGCTAGCAAATATTTCCATATCGTCATGAAACCAAGAGCATTCAAACAAAATTTTACTCTGGTTATAAGATACTCATAATTTTATAATGATTCCTTGGGAAGTTATGCTGGATGCTTTAAAGCCTGTTTTTGAACAACACTGCAACATTATCAAGTAGTAATATTGTATCAGCCTGAGACAGTATAATTTTTTTACCATTATTTTGTGCATTTAGCAAAGATGATATAATTGACATTTTCTATGTTTTAGATGCATAGGTTTTTATGGGTCAGAGCACAACCTTTTGCTGGTGGAGAATACCGCTCAAGAAAATAAGGAGGGAAATGAATACTCAACGTTTCAGGTTGAAACTCTTCAAGAAGGGTCCCAACCTGAAATGTTGTCTATCCATTTCCCTTCACCCATGCTGTCTGGCTCACCAAGTTGTTCCAGAGTTAGTTTTTTGCTCAAGTTTCCAGCATCTTATGTCTCATCAAGAAAACAAGGCCTGCTCTTGTGTTGCCAGAATACAAAATACAGGTAGAGTTTTATTAATATTACAAAAAAAATCTGAATGAAATCAAAATGTAGAGGATTACTGTGCATAAACAGCAAGTTTAAGCTTTGTACGTAAAAATCTTAACAGCATTCTGTTGACTATCAAGAGTCAAAAGTACAAATGAGTGCTGTGGATTTTTTTTGCTACTTACATCACTACGTTATTTCAAGTTTTTATACTTGGGCAATTTAAAAATGTGTGGTACAAAATGTTTTTAAAAATCTTTAATTTAAAAAATTTGAATTGTTTTCAAATAAATACAATAAAACAGGCTATGTTTAATAATGAAGTTGATTCTGTTATCTAGCACCTTTACATAAAAACCTATTTATTTAAAAAGCTGAATTTTTAAAAATTGTACAAACTTACTTTTATACACAATTTATGGTTTGCTATATACAGAATAGCAAAATAATTGTTTAAAAGTGATAGTTCACCACTTACCTGTTATGAAAGAGATTTGTGAACTGTTGGTTATTGTGTGTTAATGCCTTACCATTATAAGATTATTCTAATAATTTAATTGGACATTTAACTGTATAATTTGAATCACAGATCATTGAAAGCAATTTTTAAAAACATCTATTCCAAAAATGTTTAACTGTTTCCCCTTTAATAGGATGTACACCTTATAGTTAATTTCCCTAAGGCACTACAGTTCCACCACAAAACAATTAGGAATTGTGTCCATTCTATAAGCCTCATTTTTAAAAAAAATTGAAATTACGCACCAATAATGGGAAGTTGATGTTTGAAGACAAAATTATTCTGTTCATTTACCATGAATTGGCTACCATGGAAATTAATAAGCAGAAGGTATGTGATAAGAAACATGTTTTGTAAATGTTACAAATGCATCTTTGATGGACTGAAATAACTTGTGTGTTATCCAGGAGATGCTCTTCCAAATTAAAGTTTGGAGAAAACAAACAAGCTGCTTGTGCCATCTGAGTTCCTAGATTTTTCAAACCCTCTCAATAAAATTAACTTTTATTGATATCTCTCCAAATACATTTGCTATTTATAGTGAAAACAAAATGCTGCAAAGGAGTGCCTACTCATTCAAATATCTAATTTTGAGATAGATTATCAGAAAAATCCAGTGTTCAATATTCTGTCATTTGCGAACAATATTTTCCAAATGAAAAGCAGTTCCAGGCATATCATTTACAATATACAATTTTACATATTAGTTCATATCTACATAAATTATATCCTTCTACAGGTTGGTCATTCCCGATGCTCCACAAATAAATCAAAGTTGCATTGCCAATTAATAATGTTCCTCCGATTTCTATTAAATTACTTATATTCAGGATTAGAGCAATTTTGATGGAAGAAATATTTTGTCAGACCTCTAAAATAAAAGTCTTCCTATAAGAATGAACATTGCTAAAATGTGACTCATTTTACTATTTTATTGCATTAAAGAGAGAATTTTTCAGCAGGAACTAATAATATGCTGAAACGTTTCTATAACTTTTCATTCCACGTCCTTTTTTAAATGGTCAATTTCAAGATTATAAAATGGATTAAATATCAGGCCTATCACATATTTAAATAGGACAAACCTGGTTCTTATTGCTGGTTAAAAATATTTTAAAAAGACCATATCGAAGTACTTTGAAAACAATCAGGGTGCAAAAATATTTAAAGACTTCACAGTAAATTTCAACAAACATGGCAGCTGTTACTCTCACTTGCACGTTGGACCCACCAAGGAACTCCTCAAGGAGACAGCAGGATGTTTCCAGTCTTCTCCATCTTTTTACCCTTGGACAATGCTGCAACTTGTTTCAACAATTCACGATTTTTGGCCTATTAAAAATATTGCGATAACAGAATAAGTTTAAAAACACGGCAACAATAAATTATTGAAAACATTTATCAAAAAGGAGGATTCCAAACAGTTTATAGGCATTCCATGTCTAGTTTTCGTCTGAAAACTAAACAAAATTAGAGGATGTAACTAGGAAATTGGACAAGAGAGAGCCAGTGGATGCAGTGTACCTAGACTTTCAGAAAGCATTTGATAAGGTCCCACATAAGAGATAGTGGGCAAAACCAGAGCACATGGTATTGGGGGTAGAGTGCTGACATGGATAGAAAATTGGTTGGCAGACAGGAAACAAAGAGTAAGGATTAACGGGTCCCTTTCAGAATGACAGGCAGTGACTTGTGGGGTACCGCAAGGCTCGGTGCTGGGACCGCAGCTATTTACAATATACATCAATGATTTAGATGAAGGTATTACAAGTAACATTAGCAAATTTGCAGATGACACAAAGCTGGGTGGCAGTGGGAACTATGAGGAGGATGCTATGAGAATGCAGGGTGACTTGGGCAGGTTGGGTGAGTGGGCAGATGCTGTTTAATGTGGATAAATGTAAGGTTATCCACTTTGGTAGCAAAAATAGGAAGGAAGATTATCTAAATGGTGTCAAGTTAGGAAAAGGGGAAGTACAACACGATCAGGGGGTCCTTGTTCATCAGGCAATGAAGGTAAGCTTGCAGGTACAGCAGGCAGTGAAGAAAGCAAATGGCATGTTGGTCTTCATAACAAGAGGAGTTGAGTATAAGAGCAAAGAGGTCCTTCTGCAGTTGTACAGGGATCTAATGAAACCACTCCTGGAGTATTGTGTGAAGTTTTGGTCTTCAAATTTGAGGAAGGACGTTCTTGCTATTGAGGGAGTGCAGCGTAGGTTCACAAGGTTAATTCCCAGGATGGCGGGACTGTCATATGCTGAGAGAATGGAGTGGCTCGGCTTGTATACTCTGGAATTTGGAAGGATGAGAGTGGATCTTATTGAAACATAAGATTAAGGGTTTGGACACGTTAGAGACAAGAAACATGTTCCAGATGCTGATGGAGTCCAGAACCAGGGGCCACAGTTGAAGAATAAGGGGCAAGCCATTTAGAACGGAGATGAGGAAACACTTTTTCACACAGAGAGTTGTGAGTCTGTGGAATTCTCTGCCTCAATGGGTGGTGGAGGCCAGTTCTCTGGATACTTTCAAGAGAGAGCTAGATAGGACTCTTAAAGATAGCGGAGTTATGGGATATGGGGGAAAGGCAGGAACTGGGTATTGATTGTGGATGATCAGCCATGATCACATTGAATGGCAGTCCTGGCTCAAAGGGCCTAATGGCCTACTCCTGCATCTATTGTCTATTGTTACAGTGGATGACATCTTATACAGCAGCACCTGAACCTTACAGCCAGGACCAACTGAGCTCAATCAACTAAAAATAAAAAAAATGCCGAAATCATCATGTTATAACATTTGATTAGAGGCCATCAAAGTGAAATAACAGGGTAACATGGAACTGTAGATGCCAGTTTACAATAAAAGACACAAAATGCTATAGTGAATTGAAATATTAACCATTTCACTTTCTCACAGATGTTGCCCGCGCTGCTGTTTTTTCCAGCATTTTCTCTTTTTATGTCACAAGCAATCACATATAACAATGTAAATGAAAAAGTAATGTCAGAGTTAAGCATTCACAAGCAATACACAAGAATAAGTGGCAGCAATAAACTTAAGATAAAATTGCTGAGTGCACAATTCTTTTGTCTCTTCCCAAAATATTGCTTACATTACTTATATGACATCTATACTGTCTGAAAATATGATGATAGTGGGAAGGTGAGAGGGCAGCATAATGATGCAGCTGTAGAGGTAATAAAAGTAGGTACTCAATGGTTGGCATGGAACTATTAACAATCTACTTTAACTATTAGCAATCCTAGAGGCAAGGCCTTAAAGGCTGGATTCAATTAATTATGAGAACATGGACATTTATCAAGGACACAGAAGCGGCTTTTAAATCGGTTGATGGAAGACCCTTGATGGATAGGCCAATGGTTTGGGTCTCTCTCCCTATTTGGGCTTACGTACTTAACTGGTTACTGTGGATGGCTCCCCATCTCTATTATTTACATTATTAACACCTTTTAGCAAGAAATATTATTTAACAAGAAATAGTGTTCAGAAGTATTTTGTCTGTGCAAATTTCATTGATATTACTTTTATTATGATATCTAATAATTTAAAGGTAACTTATTGCATGTCTTTATAGTAATATTTTGAATAACAACACATGGCGAGGAGGAGACCGAGTAGTTTTAGGTGTTTTACACCAAGCATCGGTTTAACAATGGCAACACAATGAGTCAGTCATGCCGGCATATGCTCTAGCAATACCTGGACATTATTAAATATATACAGCCCTCCATAATGTTTGGGACAAAGACCCATCATTTATTTATTTGCCTCTGTACTCCACAATTTGAGATTTGTAATATAAAAAAAATTACATGTGGTTATCATGTAAATGAAAGACGTCATGTTTAGTATTTTGTTGCATATCCTTTGCATGCGATGACTGCTTGAAGTCTGCGATTCATGGACATCACCAGTGTCTGCTCTGCCAGGCCTGTATTGTAGCCATCTTTAGCTTATGCTTGTTTCGTGGGCTAGTCCCCTTCAGTTTCCTCTTCAGCATATAAAAGGCAAGCTCAATTGGGTTCAGATCGGGTGATTGGCTTGTCCACTGAAGAATTGATCATTTTTTGGCTTTGAAAAACTCCTTTGTTGCTTTGGCGGTATGTTTAGGATCATTGTCTTGTTGTAGAATGAACTGCCAGCCAATGAGTTTTGAGACATTTGTTGGAACTTGAGCAGATAGGATGTGTCTATCAGGGCTCTAAATTAACGGTTGCCCGGTGCCAATGACCACCTTAAGTGCCGCCGGGCAACCTAAACACAGTCATTTTGCCCGGCATGGCACTGCAGATGCTGGTTTATACCGAAGATAACTCCGCGGGTCGGGCAGCATCTCTGGAAAAAGGGAACGTGACGTTTCGTGTCGGCGGCAGCTGTATTGTGGGGCAAAGATACTAGGTACGGGGTGACGAAGGGTCGGAGCGAATGACGGGCCCCGAACAGCGGCAACAGCAGCCGCGACAGTGGCTCCATCTCCTCCTCCTCCCGCACCCCGCCCGGCCTGATAACGGCTGCTGCCTGCCACTCTGCCAGCGGCGCTTTCAAAACAAACCCTCCTGCCCGCCGAGGCCGGGAGGAGGGAGGGAAGGAGCGGGTGGCCCCCTTCCGCCATCTGAAGTGTCTGCACCGCTCGGCCCCGCACCTTCCTGTTGGCCGGCGGAGGAGGTGAGGCAGTGGCGAGGAGATCCCAACTGCCTCCCGCTTCGGCGGCGGACAGGGAAGGCCAAGGCAGCGGGGCAATTATTCCTGTGTTGTCTGAGGAGCGCTGACCCGCCTTCCTCCCCACCTCCTCCATCTCCCTCTGTCCATCCCTCCCGAGCCCTGATAGACACATCCTATCTGCTCAAGTTCCAACAAATGCCTCAAAACTAATTGGCCGACGGTTCATTCTACAGCAAGACAATGATCCCAAACATACTGCCAAAGCAACAAAGGAGTTTTTCAAAGCCAAAAAATGGTCAATTCTTGAGTGGCCAAGTCAATCACCCGATCTGAACCCAATTGAGCATGCCTTTTATATGCGGAAGAGGAAACTGAAGGGGATTAGCCCCCAAAACAAGCATAAGCTAAAGATGGCTGCAACACAGGCCTGGCAGAGCGGACACCCAGCAACTGGTGATGTCCATGAATCGCAGACTTCAAGCAGTCATCACATGCAATGGATGTGCAACAAAATACTAAACATGACGTCTTTCATTTACATGACAATGCTGTGTTCCAAACATTATGGTGCCCTGAAATGGGGGGGGGGGGAGGGGACTATGTATAAACACTGCTGTAATTTCTACATGGTGAAACCAAAATGTGTAAAAATGGTCTTTATTAAAATCTGACAATGGGTACTTTAACCACATGCGATTTTTCCTATTACAAATCTAAAATTTGTGGAGTATAGAGGAAAATAAATGATGGGTCTTTGTCCCAAACATTATGGAGGGCACTGTAACTATAGTCAGATAAGTGGAGACAAAATAAGCCAAATATTTTTTTTAAATGCTGGTTAATACCTGTAGCTGTTCCACCACTTCTTTATGAGCTTTTTCCATGTTGTTCATTTTTGTTCTCAGATTGGATTCTTGGTATTGAAAATCTGCCTTCAACTCAGTCAGCTTTAAAGAATAAAAAATATTAAGCACAGAAACCTAATGTATCCATCAAAAAGTTTTGGTTTTATAAATTTGGTTTCCCAGTTTCCTACTCTCAAGAACCAACTGGTACATATACACATTCATCACACGTGGCATAATAATTTAATTAGATCTCATTTTATAAACAAACAATCTTGTTACAATCATAAATCTGTTATTCATGTATTAAAGCCTTCTGTTAAGAGGCAGTAAACATGTCAGTACATGATATGCTGCTGATTTTCTGTTCTTTTAGCTAGGAGTGTCAGGGGTAAATGCAACATCCCACACCCGTTCCAGAATCAGTAATTAACCCTGCACTGCTAGGTCCCTCCATAACGTTTGGGACAAAGACATGATTTATTTAGTTGCCTCTGTACGCCACAATTTGAGATTTGTAATAGAAAAAAAAATCACATGTGGTTAAAGTGCACATTGTCAGATTTTATTAAAGGCCATTTTTATACATTTTGGTTTCACCATATAGAAATTACAGCAGTGTTTATACATAGTCCCCCCCATTTCAGGTTACCATAATGTTTGGGACACAGCAATGTCATGTAAATGAAAGTAGTCAAGTTTAGTATTTTGTTGCATATCCTTTGCATGCAATGACTGTTTGAAGTCTGCGATTCATGGACATCGCTTGTTGCTGGATGTCTTAGCTGGTGATGCTATGCCAGGCCTGTATTGCAGCCATCTTTCGCTTATGCTTGTTTTGGGGGCTAGTCCCCTTCAGTTTCCTCTTCAGTATACAAAAGGCAAGCTCAATTGGGTTCAGATCGGGTGATTGACTTGGCCACTGAAGAATTTTTTAGCTCTGAAAAACTCCTTTGTTGCTTTAGCAGTATGTTTGGGATCATTGTTTTGCTGTAGAACGAACCGCCGGCCAATGAGTTTTGAGGCATTTGTTTGAACTTGAGCACATAAGATGTATCATCAATGAAGATAAGTGAGCCAGTACCTTCAGCAGCGTACATGCCCAGGCCATAACAATGGTTTGTATCTTGCGGTGTAGCCTCTCTATTTCAGTTCATGAAGTCTTCTGCGGATAGTGGTCATTGACAGATCCACACCTGACTCCTGAAGCGTGGTTTCAGATCTGTCAGATACGTGTTTGGTATGTTTTCTTTATTATCGAGAGAATTATTTTATCAGCTGTGAAGGTCTTCCATGGCCTGCCAGTCCCTTTGCGATTTGTAAGCTCTTTCTTCTTAATGATGTTCCAAACAGTTGATTTTAGTAATCCTAAGGTTTGGCTGATGTCTCAACTGTTTTATTCTTGTTTCTCAGTCTCATAATGGCTTCTTTGACTTTCATTGGCACAAATTTGGTCCTCATGTTGATAAACAGCAATAAAAGTTTCCAAAGGTGATGGAAAGACTGGAGGAAAGACTAGTTGCTGAGAGCTCTCCTATACCTGCATTAAGGAGGCAATTAAACACACCTGAGCAATTACAAACGTCTGTAAAGCCATGTGTCCCAAACATTATGGTGCCCTGAAATGGGGTGACTATGTATAAGCACAGCTGCAATTTCTACATGGTGAAACCAAAATGTATAAAAATGGCCTTTAATAAAATCTGACAATGTGCACTTTAACCACATGTGATTTTTTTCTATTACAAATCTCAAATTGTGGAGTACAGAAACAAATAAATAAATGGTGGGTCTTTGTCCCAAAGATTATGGAGGGAACTGTGGCTGGGCGTGTCAGGGGTAAATGCAACATCCCACATCAGTAATTAACTCAGCACCGGCATGAATTGAAGTAGGAACCTTCTGATCTACAATACATTTCTTGCATCTTTAATGTTTAATTTACCTTTCTATCTCTTTCCAAGATGGTCTGGTCTTTTTGCTGCAGAAGCCTTTTCAGAGACATCACTTCTTCTTTTAACTGGTTGATTATAACAAAGTTGTCGGTCCCACCAGAGTCCATTGACTGGGTCAATGAGCTGCTAGCAAAACAACATATAATTTAACATAAAATCAAATAATCTGTAAATATCTTTTCCTCACTTATGGTTGGAGTATCAGTTGCGCTGTTTTTAAACTTGCTCAACTAAGTTATGTCCATTTTTTACCTTGCCACTTCAACATGCAAGCGAAGGGGGGGGGGGGGGGGGGGGGAAGGAAAATGAGGTGCGAGGGACGGGAGGAGGAGGAGGAAGAGGAAGGGGAGAGACGGGAGGAGGAGGAAGAGGGTCAGGAGGGGGAGGAAGAGGAGGGGGAGGGACGCGAGGAGGAGGAAGAGACGTGAGGAGGGGGGGTGAAGAGCTGGAGGCGCGAGGAGGAGGATGTGGGGGCACAAGGAGAAGGAGGAGGGGAGGAAGACGCTCGCAGGTGGAGGAGGAATGTGGGGGTGGGGGCACGAGGAGGCCGAGGAAGGGGCGGACGTGAGGAGGAGACGGAGTGGGATAATTTCTCGACACTAACTGAACATGCTGAACAGCCATGAACATGAACAGCCCCAAATAAACTAAGGTAACAGAAATTTAATTTTAATCAACAGCAATATAGCTTACCTGTCTCCGTTTGAGGGTTTTGTTTCAAGTTTTGGCTTCTTCTTTGGAGCTTCATTTTGAATACTGGATGATGATGACTTATGGCTGTAAACAATAGAACATTAAATTTATTGACAGCATTTATATTTAAAAAACAGTTCTTAAACATGAAAATGCAGCCAATGAAACTGGCATATTGATTCAGTGAGCTACAATAAATTAAATATCACAAAAGTTTGCTGAAAATTAGAATTAGTGGCAGGAGGAAATACTAAACATGGATTCCTGCAGCATTGAATGGACTCAGTAATTCCATTTTATAGTTCCATTCATAGAACAGCTGTAAATCTGCATTAGTTGTTAAACAGGGAGTTAACAACTCAGATTATAACTCAGAATAAAACTCTCACCTTTTGATGCCCATCTAAAACCGACTGTGAATCAAGATGATTCAAATCCAACTGGTATAAAAATGGATTCAAATCCTAGGTCACTCTGTTCTGGGAAGAAAGAGTTAGTTATGCACCTGTTATCTAATAGATGCTTTATCCTAAGATAATAAGTCCTCAAACTGCACGTTTGTGTTCCAATGGATATAGGATGGTGAGAGGCACACTGCACCAGTAGCCATCTCTCCCATTGAAACCATAGAGATGAAAAATACCGCTGGGCTAATCTGAGATATTGTAAGACTGAGATTACTGAAACCCAAGGATCAGCATTGCCACTAGCTATACCCCCATCTCAATAACATCCACATATTAATTTATCACATCAACAACACTAAGGATATCGTGTTCTTTTGTTTTGAAAGTCCAAATCGGATCTAGACTTCAATGTTCTGCGTGTTTACTTCCACACTTTACAAAGGCAGGATTTGTTTCTCACTGCTAACTAATATTAATTGAATAATTAGATCGACGAGGATTCCCCACATCAGTCGCTGAATCCCATCATAATCAGGAAATCATGATTTGTCAGTGTCCACACTAATGTTTTCCAAAGAAAAACAAGAATTTTCACATTTATCAAAAGTAACAGAGATTACATTCCAGCCAAGTAACTCATTGGTGTAGAGTAGATGTTTAGAAGGCATGGGAGCAGTCAGGTTACAAACTTCAGTCACTATTTATCGATAATGTAGTAAATGTACTTGATGTATCACAAGATATTCAACCTAACAGTGTAAGAGGTGTAACAGATTACAAGAGGTGAATTGTGCTGCACGTTGTCATTGCTGAATAACACTGGGAGTATTAGTGCTGGTTTCAGCATCGGATTCTTTGATCATGAACACAGTTACACAGATGTCTTATATTTGATAAGGAACTGTAATAATGCAATATTAGCAGTATTTTAAGATACTGGAGAATAGGAAAATGAATTAAAAAAGAAACTGGAGATAATATCAAATGGCTATGAGAAGAAATAGATATTTCTTACTGGATTTTATATCTTGTGGTAATAAAAAGTTGGAACTGTGAAATTAAAAGTTAAATCAGTTGAACAGATTGTATAATTTTACAAGTAGAATCTACGAGGATATCAAATGGGATAGCAGATGCTGAAGTGAATATTACTTCTCTGCAGTATGTCCAGTTTTTCACCATTTTATTTAATGGTTAAAAAATGCAGTGATCTGCAAATTGAGTGCAGTAGGTTTGTCCGAAAAAAACTTAGTGTAGACTATAAATTAAAAAAGATATTCAAAAGAAATTGAGTGGGTTATTTAATACATAAATGGGGATATTGAAAATTAGCATCGTAAGGAGAGAGCAGAAAAGGGCCCAATTATAGAAGTTGCGAATAGCAAGTGGGAAAGAGACAGCTAAAAGGGGAAAAGTAGGCTTTTAATGAATAACGGAAAGCAAGAAAGGACTGAGGAAGTTATTCCTCACGGAACTTCAGAAAAACACAAAAATAAAACAAATAGATGAGATGTGTTCATGTGGAATGGTATCGTTGTTATGGGAAGTATGGAATATGGAGTGCCAAGGTTCTGGCACCAACATTGGTGAAGGTGATTATAGAATATTTGAATTAGAAGACAAGTGGTCTTCGAGCATTTTACAAGGTAAAAGGTATTTGCGATGGCATGGAACAATCAGCAGGATATACCAATTCAGTTATCAGTTGGACAACTGATCAATTACGAACTACCAACAAAAAATTACTTCAGTATCTTTTTATAATCTTCCACAATACAGGTTTAATCTGTCTTCTTGAAAGAAAATATGAAATTGCTAGTACAGTACATTAAAATCAGAAGCATTTAGTTTAGTTTACAGCACGGAAACAGGCCCTTCGGCCCACCGGGTCCATGCCGACCAGCGATCCACGCACATTAACACCATCCTACACCCTCTAGGGACAAATTTTCCATTTACCAAGCCAATTAACCTACAAACCTGTATGTCCTTGGAGTGCGGGAGGAAACCGGAGATCTTGGACAAAACCCACGCAGATCACTGTGAGAACGTACAAACTCTGTACTGACAAAAAATTATAAAACCGGCCCGTGACCTACTCTTGTTTTTATTGGCATGGTTCCACCCAAGCAGTTGATTACTAGCAGCTCTAAAGCATAAAACATTGACTCAAGGATCAACTCCGATATCAACAAATGTCAATATCTTCCTTTATATTTCTGCGATCAGAGAGCAATTCTGGATGTATACTTATAGTGCCCTGCATAATGTTTGGGACAAAGACCCATCATTTATTTATTTACCTCTGTACTCCACAATTTAAGATTCGTAATAGGAAAAAAAAGGGGAAAAAAAAAAAATCACATGTGGTTAAAGTGCACATTATTAGATTTTATTAAAGGCCATTTTTACACATTTGTTTCACATGTAGAAATTCATCATCTTCGGCAGTCACTCGAAAAGAGTATGACTGTCCTCCCCGCTCCATAGGGTTGTCTACTTGTGGGTCTGCAGAGGCCGATCCACGATCCACACACCTTGGTGCAACGTGGGCAGTGGAGACTGGCGGTGGTTGGTAGTCATCGAGCTCCCTTCTCTCTCTCCTTCCGGTGCTGTCCCTTTGTATCTACAACACGGCGTAGTTCCGTTTCATGACGTGCAGCTCCTTCCTGCACGGATTTCCTCCTGTCCAGTGTAATGTGCTCCCAGTTGCTAATTGTGATGTGGAATTTCTTCAGACGGTTCTTGATGTTATCATTGAAGCTGGGTGCTCGCCGACCTTCCTTTAGTTGAGAGTACACGATCCGTTTAGGGAGACGTGTGTTGGACATGCGGTGACATGGCCAGTCCTTCGAAGTTCGTGCTGCATTATTGTGGTGGTGATGTTGGTCATGTTGGCTTCCTCCAAAACAAAACGTGTGTTTGCCCCCCCAGCTGATCCTAAGAACCTTTCGTTAGGATCTTTGATAATATTGTTCCAGGACTCTCAGGTGCCTGCTGTAGGTGGTCCATGACTCGGCTCCATACAATAGGGTGGAGAGGACAACAGCTCTGTAGACCAGCAGTTTTGTTTGAGCCTTTAGGTCTCAGTCTTCAAAGGTTCTTTCCTTGAGTCTGGCTTAGGCTCCACTGGCACAACTCAGGCAATGGTTGACCTCAGAGTCGATGTTAGCTTTTGAGGAAAGAATGCTGCCACGGTAGGAGAAGTGGTCAACGTTTTCAAGAGTGGTGTCGTCCACTTTTATAGTGGGTTGGGTAGACGGCTGGTTGGGTGGAGGTTGGTGTAGGACCTGGGTCTTCCTGATGCTTAAGGCTAGGCCCATGGCTTTGTATGCCTTGGCAAAGGCATTCAGGATGCCCTGGAGCTCTTCTGCTGGGTGTGCTGCAATGGCGTAATCGTTCGCATACTGAAGCTCCATGATGGCGGTGTTACTGACATCATGGAATTGAATTTCCTTTATTGTCATTCAAACAAGTTTCAACGAAATTTCGTTAACATGCAGTCATGACAGTAAAAAAGCAACAAAACACACAATTAACGCAACTGAACACAAACATCCATCACAGTGACTCTCATCCAGGCACCTCCTCACTGTGATGGAAGGTAAAAAAAGCCATCTCTTCCTTGCTTCTTCTCCCAGGGTCAGGCAGTCAAACTGCTGCATTGAGGCGATCGAGTCTCCCAATGTTGAAGCTCCTGCCGGGCGATGGAAGATCCCGCGGCCGATTTTAATCCACGCCGGGCGATGAAAAGCTCTGTGAATGGGCCGATTCAAGCCTCACGATTCGGGGCGGATGACGCTGCTGTTGCTGGAGCTGCCGAAAATCGATCACCAACCAGGGACCTGCAAACTCCCGATGTCACGACCCACAGGGCCCGCTGCCGAAGCCTCCGAAGTCGGGTCGCAGCCACAGCACCACCACAGCTTCCGAAGTCAGTCAGCAGTCAGGCAGCAAGTTCACAGGCTCTGCAACCGGAGCCCTCAAGGTAGATTCCAGTTGGAGGCCGCCAGCTCCTCGATGTTAGGCCTCAGTGTAAACGGAGATATGACTCAGAAAAAAGTTGCATCGCTGTTGAAGGAAGAGATTAAAAAAAGCTCCCCCCCCCCCCTCCCCCAAATACACAACTAAAACTAGACTAAGACATACATCTAACAAGATAAGAAAGAAGACAGACGGACTACAGGCGAGCCGCAGTTGCATGCGCCTTCAACCTATTACGTTTGAAGAGCACACCGTCAGTTTTGAAGAGGATTGGGATCCCCTGTGGCAGCTCTTCACCAATGAGGTAAGGTATGGCAGCAATGAAGACGACAAACAGGGTGGGTGCGATGATGCTTCCCTGTTTCAGCCGTTTCCACGGTGAAGGGCTCGGACTCACAGCCGCAGTTGCTGACTGACATGCCATCATGTAGAAGCCTCAACATTCTGATGTACGTGTTGTGGCAACCGTATCCTGATAGTATGCTATCGAGTCAAAAGCCTTTGTCAGGTCTATGAAGGCCATGTGCAAAGGCTGCCTTTGTTCACGCCATTTTTCCTGGAGTTGGCGTGCTGTGAATATCTTGTCTACTGTACCTCTGGATGGGCGGAAGCCACACTGTGATTCTGGGAGTACCTATGCACCGCACAGCCTTGGCTATCTTTGGGAAGAAGACACACGACTGGTTTGAGGACAAGTCGACTGAGATGACTCCTGTCATCAAAGCCAAGCGCGCCGCCCTAGCCGCGTACAAGCAGTCAGCTAACGAGAAGAACCTGCAGATCCTCAGGGCTGCCAAGAGCAAGGTTCAGCAGACTGCCAGGCATTGCGTCAATTACTACTGGACACAGCTTAGTGAGGACATCGAGACGACTGCCATAACAGGGAACATCATGGGAATGTACAATGGCATTAAGAAGGCACTAGGGCCAGGCCAGAGCAAGACAGCCCCCCTCAAATTCTCCACTGGGGAAGTAATCACAGACGAATGCCAGCAGATGAAGAGATGGGTGGAACACCACTCCGACCTCTACTTGAGAGAGAATACCGTGATCCCCTCAGCCCTTGATGCCATTGAGTGCCTGCCGACCATGTACGAGTTAGACGGAGAGCCGACGATAGAAGAGCTCAGCAAGGCCATTGACAGCCTGGCCTCAGGCAAGGCCCCAGGCACTGACGGGATTCCCCCAGACCTGATCAAGCATTGCAAGACTACCTTAAAGGCCTGGGTACACTTGCTGATTTTTTCGGCGACTGCTGGCATCATTGACTGACGTATCAGGTCCCCAAAAAATCGCCGTGGGACAGGCCCTTTTTACTGCTTCCTTTGCATGAAGTCCTCTGCCAGTGCTGGCAAGGAGCTGTACTGCAGGACATGAGGGAAACCACGATCATTACCCTTTACAAGGGCGAGAGAAGTGACTGCAACAACTACAGAGGCATCTCCCTCCTCAACATCGTTGGCAAGTATTTGCTCGGTAAAGGTAGTCAACAGTCGACATGGTCTTCTCCCTTTGCCAGCTCCAGAAGTGCAGAGAACAGCGGATGCCCTTGTATTTTGCTTTCATTTACCTCACCAAGGTGTTCAACCTCATCAACAGAGATGGCCTATTTAAGGCTCTGCCAAAGATTGGCTGCCCACCAAAACTGCAGAGCATGATAGAATCCTTCCACATCAACACGAATGGGACAGTGCAGTTCAATGTAGCATCTCGGAGCCCTTCGAAATCTGCAGTGGCATCAAACAAGGCTGCGTCCTCTCTCCCACACTTTGAGATTTTCTTCGCTCTGCTCCTGAAACATGCCTTCAGCACTGCAACAGAGTACTAGATCAGATGGCAGGTTCTTCAAACTCATCTGCCTGAGAGCAAAGACAAAAGTACGTGAAGCTCTCATCAGAGACTTGTTGTTTGCCGATGATGCAGCAGTTGTGACCCACACCCAGCAGGAACTACAGTCACTGATGGACCGCTTCTATCAGGCATGCAAGGACTTAGGGCTGACCATCAGCCTGAAGAAGATGAACGTCCTGGGGCAGGATACAGAGGCACCTCCTATCATCACCATCGACGACTACAAACTCAATGCCATCCATCAGTTCACGTACCTCGGCTCCACCTTCACCGATAACCTCTCCTTGGACACAAAGATTGACAAGAGGATCGGGAAGGCAGCTACAACTCTCGCTCGCCTCACAACTCAAGTGTGGATCAACCCAAAGCTGACAGCGAAGACAAAGATAGCAGTCTACAATGCCTGTGTCAACAGCACGCTGCTGTACGGCAGTGAGAGATGGACTACATATATGATACAATGACACATATGCCAGACAGGAGAGAAGACTCAACACCTTCCACCTTAAAAGCATCCGCCATATCCTGGGCATATCCTGGCAAGACTAATGTAAAGACTTTTTAAAAAGGGAGGGAGAGAGAAAACGGGGAATTACAGACCAGTTAGTCTAACATTGGTAGTGGGGAAACTGCTAGAGTCAGTTATTAAAGATGGGATAGCAGCGCATTTGGAAAGTGGTGAAATCTTTGGACAAAGTCAGCATGGATTTACGAAAGGTAAATCATGTCTGACGAATCTTATTGAATTTTTTGAGGATGTACCTAGTAGAGTGGATAAGGGAGAAACAGTGGATGTGTTATATCTGGACTTTCAGAAGGCTTTCGACAAAGTCCCACACAAGAGATTGGTATACAAACTTAAAGCACACGGTATTGGTGGTTCAGTATTGATGTGGATAGAGAAATGGCTGGCAGACAGGAAGCAAAGAGTAGGAGTGAACGGGTCCTTTTCAGGATGGCAGGCAGTGACTAGTGGGGTGCCGCAAGGCTCAGTGCTGGGACCCAAGCTACTTACAATATACATTAATGATTTGGACGAGGGAATTAAATGCAACATCTCGAAGTTTGCGGATGACACGAAGCTGGGGGGCAGTGTTAGATGTGAGGAGGATGCTAGGAGGCTGCAGGATAACTAGGATAGACTGGGTGAGTGGGCAAATGCATGGCAGATGCAGTATAATGTCGATAAATGTGAGCTTATCCACTTTGGTGGCAAAAACAGGAAAGTAGACTATTATTTGAATGTGACCGATTAGGAAAAGGGGAGATGCAACGAGACCTGGGTGTCATGGTACACCTGTCATTGAAAGTAGGCATGCAGGTGCAGCAGGCTGTGAAGAAAGCGAATGGTATGTTGGCATTCATAGCAAAAGGATTTGAGCAGGGAGCTTCTACTGCAGTTGTATAGGGTCTTGGTGAGGCCACACCTGGAGCATTGCGTACAGTTTGGTCTCCTAATCTGAGGAAAGACATTCTTGCTATAGAGGCAGTACAGAGAAGGTTCACCAGACTGATTCCTGGGATGGCACGACTTCCATATGAAGAAAGACTGGATAGACTCGGCTTGTACTCGCTGGAATTTAGAAGATTGAGGGGTGATCTCATAGAGACTTACAAAATTCTTAAGGGGTTGGACAGGCTAGATGCAGGAAGATTGTTCCCGATGTTGGGGAAGTCCAGGACAAGGGGTCACAGTTTAAGGATAAGGGGGAAGTCTTTTAGGACCGAGATGAGAAAATCGTTTTTCACACAGAGAGTGGTGAATCTGTGGAATTCTCTGCCACAGAAGGTAGTTGAGGCCAGTTTGTTGGCCATATTTAAGAGGGAGTTGGATGTGGCCCTTGTGGCTGAAGGGATCAGGGGGTATGGAGAGAAGGCAGGTACAGGATACTGAGTTGGATGATCAGCCATGATCATATTGAATGGCGGTGCAGGCTCGAAGGGCCGAATGGCCTGCTCCTGCACCTAATTTCTATGTTTCTATGTTTCTAAGACTAAGTGTCAACGCCGAGATCCTGTCTTGCGCTGGCCTTCCCAATATGTACACTCTATTCAGGCAGTGCAGACTGCGGTGGCTGGGCCATGTCCACTGCATGGAGGATGGCCGTATTCCAAAAGACATCCTCTTTGGAGAGCTGACACCTGGGAGGAGAACTATCTGGCGCCCCCAACTACGTTACAAGGATGTCTGCAAGAGAGATATGAAGGCGCTCGGCATCGATGTGGAGTCCTGGGAGAGCCTTGCAGTTGACCGCACGAGGTGGAGAGGTCCCCTGAACCAACATCTCAAAAGGGGGCAGAGAAACTGATAAACGCAGCGGCAGACAAGCGGGCACACAGAAAGGAGCGGAGCAACTTCAACAAACCAGAGACCACACACAAATGTGACCTTTGCGACAGAGATGGTCACTCCCGCATTGGTCTCGTCAGCCACAAGCGACGCCGCTCTAGCCGAGGTTTGGAGCAAGCAGCCAACAACTAGGATGCATCACCCATGGTCAGTCATGACTGGGGGGGGGGGGGGGGGGGGGGGGGGGGGGGGGGGGGGGCTACTGTCCGCAGAAGACTACATGAACAGAAATACAGAGGCTACACTGCAAGATGCAAACCACTGGTTACCCGCAAAAATAGGATGGCCAGGTTACAGTTTGCCAAGAAGTTCTTAAACGAGGAATCACAGTTCTGGAAAAAAGTCTTGAGGACAGATGAGACGAAGATTAATTTATATCAGAGTGATAGAGTGCAACAGCAAAGTATGGAGGAGAGAAGGAACGGCCCAAGATCCAAAGCATACCACCTCATCTGTGAAACACGGTGGTGGGAGTGTTATGGCCTGGTAATGTATGGCTGCTGAAGGTACTGGCTCTCTTATCTTCATTGATGATACAATTGCTGATGGTAGTAGCATAATGAATTATATGCCGAAGGGAAAACTGAGGGGACTAGCCCCCAAAACAAGCATAAGCTGAAGATGGCTGCAATAGAGGCCTGGTAGAGTATCACCAGAGAAGACACCCAGCAACTGGTGATGTCCTGAATCGCAGACGCCAAGCAGTCATTGCATGCAAAGAATATGCAACAAAATACTAAACATGAATACTTTCATTCACATGACATCACAGTGACATTTTCTTTAACTACAAATCTCATATTGGGGAGTACAGAGGCAAGTAAATAAATGATGGGTCTTTGTCCCAAACATTATGGGGGGGCACTGTATATGGATCGCAGTTTATGTCTCAAGTCAAATATCTTTGGTGCCGCTGTGCCATTCACTGAAGGCAATGCTGCTTCTCAGTCTTTGAACTGTGTTTCACAGCAGTTGCTGTTTAAAAAAAAACATATTCATGTTGCCACAAATACTCAGTCGCTATGTCAGTGGGTAAGATCATTTGAAATTAGCTTCAGTAAAAAAACTCAACAGCAACTATTCAGGCGGGTACTATTGTAAAAAAGAAATTAATTTAAATCTAACCCTATTAATTTCAGACAAAAGAAAAGTCCTTCTGAAGTACATTTACCCATTCACAAACAACCCACAAAACAATGCTGCTTGACTCCAAAGTAATATATTAAAACATCCAAATCACCGAGGGATTCCATTCAAGCAAAACTCAAAGTCATTCAAATGAAATGCAACCAAGCAGAAAGTGGTTGAAATTTTGCTGATGCCATTTTTAGTGTGCCGATCAATGTGCACATTCATTTCCTACAAGTGTTATTTTAAGTAATTAACTATATTTAAACTGGACACGTATAATATAGGAATATTATGCAAGCTTGTTAAACACTAAGTTCAAAATAGTACTCAATAAAATTTGGTTTAATAATTTAACAATTCTTAATATCCCTAACCTGAACTAAAATTGTAGCTCAATTAAATATTTCACAAAGCTTAATTATTTTTGCTTTGATAACCTCAGCTGACGATACCATGTCATCGCCCAACACTAAAATGATCTATTTCTACCTCAAAACATTGCAAATCTCAACTCCACCTGACTTCATCTACAGCTGAGATAATCACTCATCTATTCCAATAATTTCCTGGTTTGTTTTCCAACTTCTATTCTTCATACACAAACTCATCTAAAACTACTAATTATTTATCAACTAGCACTGAATGGTTTACCCAGGACATTTGTTTTCAAATTCCTCCTAGATCTGCCTTGTTCCAGCTCTAAGTTACACAACTTTGAGCTCTCTGCACAACTTCATGTCCTCTTCTGCATCTTGAGTAAAAGGACTGTCCCACTTGGGCGACCTAATCTGCGAGTTTACAAGAGTGTCTTCGACCTTCAAACTCGTAGCATGGTCGACACGTGGTCCTCGGAGGTTGCTGGAACTCTCCTTCATGCTCGACGGAAGTTCTTGAATACTCGTGGCCTCAGCTAGGTCGTGGAAAAATTTTCAGCGTGTTGAAAAATATTCCGCAAGTAAAATTTAGTCGGCATGGGTCTTTTTAGCTCGTAGTGCAGCGGAGTGGGGTCGCTATTTAGTTACAGGCAGTCGAGGGCAGCCGTAGGCAATCTCCTTCGCTGATCAGGCATTTTAATTGGCTCATTGGAATTTTCAGGACCAAGGAAGACCTACCGGTACGTAAAATGCCCGCTAAACTTTATTATACTTCTTAAAAGTGTCTCCACCCCTTCTCTCCCCCCCCCCCCCCCCCCCCCCGCGCTCTCTAAAGGACTTACCGTTACTGAATTTCAGACAGCACTCCCCCGCTTTCCCTGGCCCCCGCCTTTGCGATGTGTGTGTGTGTGTGTGTGTGTGTGTGTGTGTGTGTGTGTGTGTGTGTGTGTGTGCGCGCCCGTGCGCGGTCGAACCAGCTCGCAGTTTCAACACGGACGGTTGATCCAGCTCGAGGCTTTCCAGGCGAGTGCCCTCGAGCTTGAAGGTCGAAGACACTCTTCTGGACCCGCAGATTAGGTCGCCCAAGTGGGACAGCCACTTTAGTCCACCATTAACAACTATGCCTGTGTTTGCCTGGATGATAACCTCAGAATTTCTACCCCAAAACTCTACTCTATCTTTTAAGACACTGCTTCAACAAACACTTCAACCAACATTTTGTTTGTCTCCTTATGCTGTTCAGCATTGTTGGATTAATACGTGGAAACTTGTGTGGACTAAGTGGGCCAAAGGGCCTGTTTCTGTGCTGTTTGACTTGACCAAATTGTGTTGGTTAAATGTTATAATGCAACATCTTATGATCTTTTACCATGTTCAAGGTATTATATCAGTACGTGTTTTTAAGTGCTGCTTTGAACATGCTGAGGAACAAATTCCCTCAAGTTGAATTGAACAAAGCAAATTCCTGAAGCACTAGCCTAACAATCCATTTAAATTGCATTTATTATAACAACATCCATTACAATAGGAATGCATCATTTAATTTTGCCACTTAACAAGCCAAGGTCTAGCAAATAAATTGAATTATTAACAGGTGCATGCAAAGGTGGAGCACTCACGTGATTTCAATCAAGATCCTTACAGCTAAGAGACAAAAGATAATTTCATCCCAATTATCTGGCATTCATACAATGCAGTATTTAAAAAATGGAAATAAAACTTTCTTGTGCTATGCTACCCATTGTGCTAGACTGCTTATCAACCGATGGCAATTGATACTTAATGATTCAAAGCAGTTCAAATTTTCCTATTGGTAGAAATAAAAAAAATAAAATTTGTGATAATAAGAAAGTATTTTGTTTTTAAATAGAGCAGCTAGTTACCTCATTTTCCAAACTCCATGCTGCTGCTCTGGACTTAGGCTACTGATTCTGAAAGAAAAAGAGTCAAGACTTTGTTCATTTTTCCAGAAAATTCTTAAAGAGATATGTAGAAATCCTGTTGACCAGATTGTCCTTTTCCAAGAGACTTTACCACCCCCATTTACCAGCACTATCATACAGTATTCAATGTCTCTGTCTCCATTCTACCACAAATCTTCCATTCATTCTCTCTGCAACTTAAAAATTGGTTCACGTTTAACTTTTCCCAGCACTGAAGAAAACTCATCCACCTAAAGCAGAGGCCTCCAAACTTTTCAGTATGAGGGCCACATTATATATTTGCCACATTTTTGCAGGCCGTAGGAAAAAATAAAGAAATGCCATTTTATAAATTTAATGTCTCTGTCTGTCTGTCTGTCTCTCTCTCTATATATATATACACGAGTCTCTCTGCCTCTCTCTCTGTTCATCTCAATATCTGCCTCGATGTAAACTACCTCTGTTCATCTCAATATCTGCCTCGATGTAAACTACCGCAGGCACCGTCTTCTCCAGCAGGGCGGCGATGATGTTGGGTGGGGGCGAGCATCCTTGGAGCCAAGGGAGAGGCTGAGGGTACCCGGCGCGGTGTCTCCCTGCACCCGGGTTGCAGCTGGCGTGGGGACGGGGAAAGGCGGCGCCGGAAGTGGGGAGACACCGCGCCAGGTACCCTCGGCCTCCTCCGGCTCCAGGACGCTCCCCCCCCCCCCGACGCAGGGCAGTGATGGCCTGCACCGGGGGGGGGGGTTGGAAGGAAACTTACCCGTGGAGCTGTCGGGTCCCTGAGGGGGGAAAAAAAAGATTCTGACGCCAGTCAAGTAAAGACGGGAGGGCTGAGGCAAGTGGGGGCACTGTTTTAACTCACTAGCACAGAGCATGCTAAACAGCCCTCTGCACGGAACGTGTTAAGAGAGTTTGCTGCGGCCGGATAAAATCTCGTGGCGGGCCGGATGTGGCCCGCGAGCCATAGTTTGGAGAACCCTAACCTAAAGCATTAACTGCTTCTCCCATCACAGATACTCACTGGCTTACTGGGAGTTTAAGCTTTAAGTTTTTACACACAAACCATTTACACATGGTTTGAATCATTCAGTTCAGAGTGGCAGACTGAATTGTCTGAAGGATGGTCAATCTGGCAGAATGAAGTTTTTTACTTTTTGAAAGAAGCCGTTTGCTCATTCCAATGAAGCAACCAAATTCAGGTATATTTGCATACTATTAACACATTATTTTCACTCTGACCTGGATGTCTATTCTGGAGGCCAGGAGAATAGTTGAGGCCAGAGGGTTACATAATCTATTGGAACGGATTCTGAAGGATAGGATATACTCCCATTTTAAAGGGAATGGCCTAATTAGGGATAGTCAGCATAGCTTTGTACACAGCAAGTCACATCTTACTAACTTAATGAGAGTTTTTGAGGTGGTGACAAAGACGATCAATGACGGTAGGGCAGTGGATGTTGACTGTATGGATTTGACTACACCATTTGATGACGTCCCCTGTGGTAGGCTGATACATAATTAAGATGGGGGGGGGGGGGGGGGTGATTCACAGTGACTTGGTGATATGGATTTACTCTTGGAGCAGTGTTGTGGTGGAAGGGCAGTATTCTGGCTGAAGGCCAGTGAAATTCCTGGGTGGAAATGTCAAAGGCTGGAGGACATAGCTTTAAGGCAGGAGCAGCAAAATTTAAAAGAGATGTGTAGTGCATTTTTTTTACACAGTAGATGGTGAGGGTTAGGAGCATACTGCCAGGGTTAATGGCGGAGGCAGATAAGATAGTGGCATTTAAGAGATTTTTAAATAGTCACATTTGTTTTGCTGGGAATGGAACGATATGGCAGGCGGATGATTATCTTAGCAATATAATTTGCACTGGGAGTCAATAGGCCTGATCCTGTGCTATAATTTGCTATGTTCTAATAGTTATACAGCTTAAGTTATGTCCTTCCCTGACCTCCTCCCAGCTGTCTAAATTGAATACATCAACAAATATGTATAAATTACCACTACTAATAAAATGTCAATATCACTCTTGCACAATTTGACCGTCTACAAGACAGACAATCTGTCCACAAGACAGACAATTATTTGAACCTTTCCCTGCAATTTAGAGGCTCAGGTAGGGTTCAAAATTTCACAGAATACTAATGTCTAGAAGATGAGCTAGAAATTAAAATGCATGTACAAACGCAAGTTAAAGTAGTGTTATGTGGGGGGGCCCTCAAACACTTGCACCGTATTTAGTTTGCAATTATTGTACACTGTCAAACAGACAATGCTCAGGGAAGCTCACAAAGACCTCTGTTGAAATGGAAAACCATGACAAAAAATATAGTAGTGCATTAGTGTTTAAACCACTCGATCACATTTCATAATCAGGGTTTTTTAAAAATCCATTATATGGTATACACCAAATGTTATATCACAGGACAGAATTTCAAGAGAGCAATAAAATAATATAAAGTAATAATGTAGACGTGCAAAAGCATTATGATGTTACATACATATCATTTTAAAATCATGAATAGCACTCACTTGTGACGACTACTACTGTGGTGATGTTTTGAGAGGTCTTTCTCAGGCATTGAAGCTGAAGATGACGAGGAGTGTGAACCTAAGTTTTTCCTCTGTTCTTTTGTTTTCTGCAGAACACGCTTGTAGGAAAGTGTACAGAGCCAACACAACAATTTTCCATCAACCTTTATAAAACAAACAAATTCAAACCTTGGCAAATGGGGTGAGAAGATATTTTATGTGATGTACATGTTGTCATTTTAGAAGTTGCAATTTCTTGAATGAAGTGCAGTTCTCCATTGCTTTAATCTAGCATAATATATACTGCACAATGTATTGTTTTATGTTGCAACCAGTTTCAGATGGATGTGCAGTTTTTGTAAATTTTGCAACCTGTTTCAAATGGATGTGCAGATAGTTGTATCATTTTAGACGCAGACCTTTTTCTTGCGCTAAAACAATATTTCCCACCCATAAAGCAAAACATAGAAAGCAAATGTTGGCCTTCATAATGAGCGGATTTGAGTATAGGAGCAAGGAGGTTCTACTATAGTTGTCCAGGACCCTGGTGAGACCACGCCTGGAGTATTGTGTGCAGTTTTGGTCTCCTAATTTGAGGAAGAACATTCTTGCTATTGATGGAGTGCAGCGAAGGTTCACCAGGTTAATGGCGAGTGTATGGCGGGATTGACAGTATGGCGGGACTGACATATGATGAAAGAATGGATCGCCTGGGCTTATATTCTCAGAAATTTAGACCGATGAGAGGGAGTCTTATAGAAACATATAAAATTCTTAAGGGATTGGACAGGCTAGATGCAGGAAAAATGTTCCCGATGTTGGGGGAGTCCAGAACCAGGGGTCAGTTTAAGAATCAGGGGTGGGCCATTTAGGACTGAGATGAGGAAAAACGTTTTCACCCAGAGAGTTGTGAATCTGGAATTCTCTACCACAGAAGACATTGGTGGCCAATTCACTGGATGTTTTCAAGAGAGAGCTCTTAAAACTAACAGAATCAAGGGACATGGCGAGAAAGCAGGAATGGAGCACTGATTTTGGATGATCTGCCATGATTATATTGAATGGCGGTGTTGGCTCGAAGGGCCGAATGGCCTACTCCTGCACCTATTTTCTATGTTTCTATGTTTCAAAGGAAATTTTACAATTTTTTCACTCAAAAATTATCCTCAGGGTTGAATCAAAATGTTAAAGGTTATTTATAGATTTTACATCTCAGTGCATATACGTTGATCAAAGAAACCATCTATTTTTCACTTTCAAATAGTCATTCAATATTTCAATTTCTTAAAAATAATATAAACAGCGGCTATATTTTCCCTCCAAAGTTATTTTCATAGCCAAATCCTCCCAGATATATGATACACTACAGCCTTCTTTTTTCCTTTGATCCTACAAGACTAGTTTGAGTCGATGGACTCGACATATTCAAGAACTCAGTGGCCAACCTAAATGAGTACAGCACAAATGACAGACTTCATCATTAAGTGTGTAGAGGACTGCAAGCCAAAGACTACGAGTCAGAGCTGTGAAGTTTTGTCAGAGCATTTCTCGTACCTAAAAATCAGTATTTTGCTGAGGAAATTAGTATTTTTACGCGGTGCCATTTTGCTGAAAAAAATTTTTTTTTTTTTAAAATGTGCGGTCATACCCATGTAAGAGTACAAGAATGCATAACTTTGCTACCAATTGACATGTCTTCTACACACCGTACCTGACAGTGCATTCATTGCCATCTCTTTGTATACTGCTGTTTGAACGGCTGCTTCCTGCTTTTAGCACAAGATGATGATATAGAAGCCATTTTGGAAGCCTCCCTCTCCCTCCCTACCCATCTCCCTCCCTCTTTCTCTCCCTTCCACCCTCCCTCTCTCCTTCCTTTTTTCTCCCTCCCTCTCTTATTCGCTCCCTCCCTCTCCCCCTTGAGCCCACCCACCATTCTGTAAAATCAAGGCCAATCCCAATGTAACTGCAATCCCAACTGGTCACCTTTCACCATTAGGCTTATCCAGAATTCTACCACTGCCTGAAAAAATAATCAAAGACTCATTGTTATACGAGAATTTTTCTGAATGGTATGTGACCCATAGCGCTGTGGCCATAGCGCTATGTGTAAAGCCCATAGCGCTCCAGCCGGTAGCGCTATATTTAGAACCCACAGCGCGCAGCCGACAGTTCTTCGTTTAAATTCCTACGCATTAAACTGACAGCGCTCTGTTTAAACCTGGAGCGGGACAGGCAGCGACTCTGGAGAGAAGGAATGGGTGACGTTTCTGGTCGAGGCCCTTCTTCAGACTGAACTGAACTCCGTATTTAAAATAGGTATTTAACAGCACTAAATCGTACATCAGTATTCTTATCGCATTTCCGTACAAAATACGGAAAATCCGTACTACTTGGCAGCTCTGCTGAGTGTTCCCCAACCGGGAACCAAGGGATGAACCGCGAGGTCTGATCCCTAGTGGAGACTAAATCTGAGGTAGAAACAAAGAACTGCAGATGTTGGTTTATACCAAAGATAGGCACAAAGTGCTGGAGTAACAACAGGTCAGTCAGCATACCTGGAGAAAAAGGATAGGTAATGCGATCAAGACACTTCTGACTTACTCCAAATCTGAGGTGTTCAAGTCCGGTGATCCAGATCTGTACATGAAATCTAGGAACAATCTCCGCAAAGCCATCAGTGATACCAACAGATAATTCCAGATCAAGCTGGAGTCCCAGACGAACCACACAATTGTGGCACGGTTTGCATGCTATAATGGGCCACAAAGCAAAGTTCAGCAGAATCGCTGGCAACAACATATCCCTTCCCGTCAATTTGCTCATTTCGAACAGAAGATCAGTGGTATGACATCATCCGGTGACCTGTACCTGTGATAGTGCACCTGTAATTTGGACACTGTCACAGACATTAGATCAGCCAGAGAGTGAACCCGCAAAAAAACCCATATACTCAGAACCTAAGTAAACCAACTGTCAGGAGTATTTATGGATATCTTTAACCTCTTTTCATTCTAATCCAAGGTTCCACTCCATTTTAAGACTACCACTATTATCCCAATGCCATCAACAAACAAAGCAGCATGCCTTACCCTTCAACGGCTCTTACATCCTCCATTGTGAACTGCTCCGAGAGACAATTCCAACCTCCCTGATAGCCTTGATCCAGTGCAATTTGTCAACCTCAACAGGCCCATGGTGGATGCCATCTCCCTAATTCCACACTTATCCCTGGAACATCTATATAATTATGGCACCCGGGCCAGACTCTTCAATAGACCTCTCAAATGCAAGAGATATTCCTGATCTTCCAATCTATTTAATTATGGCTCTTGTACTTATTTTTAATCTGTGCTTTCTTTCTAGATGTAGTACTGTACTCTACTTTCTGTTTTGTTCTACCAAATCTACTCATATATGGTATGATTTGCCTGGATGCAGGTTAAAATTAAAAAAAAAAAAATTCACTTTATCTCAATAGTCTTCAGGGTTGCAGCGTGGAGACAAGCTCTTCGGCGCACCGAGTCCACACCGAATCACCCCATGCACCAGCACTATCCTACACACTAGGGACAATGTCCAATTTTACAGAAGCCAAATAACGTACAAACCTGTACATCTTTGGAGTGTGGGAGGAAACCGGAGCACCCGGAGAGAACACATGCTATAAAGGTCACAGGGAGAATGTACAAACTCCATGCAGATAGCACCCATAATCAGGATCGAACGCGGGTCTCTGGCGCTGTAAGGCAGCAACTCCACTGCTAAGCCACTGTACTACCCTGATAGCAACAGTAATAAACCAATCCCAAATGTTGCTATTGCCAGTGATGTACACATCCTATGAACTAATATACAAATCAATCTCTGCAGTTTAATATGATTTTCACATTTGTAATTTAAAAAACATCTTAACATTTATCAGATCAAAGCTAAAGGTACAAAAATAAATTTTGCTCACTTCCGTTACCTTTCGCCGACTCTCATCTTTTCGATCAAAGGCACACTGCTGTTTGCACTGTTCACACGTCTGTGGAGGCCCATACTTCTTTTCAGAATTTGTGCAACGCTGACACTTAGTGCCAATGAAGGCTGCTATAATGTTACAATATTGACAGGGCTTGGGCTGCAGGCATATAAAAAAAATGTCAGTTTAGACTGAAATGCTGATAATTCATCAAAATCCTGTACTTCTTCAGTACTGTGTAAGATACCATCAAAAAATTATATTTTTTGTAGCCATATCAAAGGGGCCAAAGAGAGCAATCCACAAATGATCAGTCCTATTCATTTCTCTCTGAATTCTTTCTACAGTTCTTATTGAGATTCACAGAAAATGATTTCTTCGATATCATAGAATTTTTAATAATATTGCATAAGCAAATGATAAATTATTTTGCAAAATAACCTAAATCAAAAACAGCTTGTGTTTGATTATTTTTAAACAGGTAAAAATGCTAAAATATCTTTGGAAATCACTAATTACATTTAACTTCTAATTTAGAAAAGGTGAAAAGGGCATTCAATAGCACAAGAAATCATTTCAGTTCCTGCTGAGCTAAAAGGAATCACATCATCAGAGCTATACAGGTAGTTCTGCTGTGTGGCATGTTTTCATACCCAACACTGGAAATAATACGACTAATGAATTAGGGAGTATTGCACAGGCCAAATTGGTTATAATGCACTTTTGATTGGCAACAAGAGAACTATTTAAAAGCAGAAAAAAACTGTCTTGTTCAAAATACGTTCTGGGGGAATATTATTTTCTATATAACCTTTCCACAGTAGTCAAACACAATTGTTTCTTAAGAATACATTCTCCCAGTTGCAGGTGGCTATTGAAATTGAAAAGTAATTGTTTCGATTGAGAATTATGCAATGATACTATACTATTAATATATTAAATTATATAACATACAACCTTAAGTATTTTTAGCTTTTAGTAATGAATATAATCTTAACGCAACTAAAAAGCTCCTTAGTTTTAAAAATGCTGAGTGTAGGCTGGAAACATTGCTACAACTACATTTTCCCCATTGACACAATATTTTCTATTGCGATTTTCAGAAACACAAGGTTTTTTTTGGAATGTAACTATTGAGTAATAGCATAACTACCTACGAATGAGTTCAGACTTAGCATGTGTTATCTGGAGCTGGAAGACCATAATTTGTCCCACCATCAGTTGTGTGGAAAACAAGGTCTAGTTTCCTGCTGAAAATTGTGCCTGGCAAATGAGTAGAATGAATTGCTGCAGGGGAAGGAAAAGTTGGAACATGTTCACACTAAAATATATTGCCCAAAATAGAATAGTCTAACAAATTGAGGCTCAGAATTAATTTCAATATTTGGAAATTGTTATAATCCATAATTAATGATTTGCAGATAATTTTTGCAACGGCAATTTTATTACATGGGAAACTGTCAGGTTTTGTTCCCTTTAGGCTCAGTCTTAAGAATGGCCCAACAGGCTGACCTTGAAGGGCATACAGAACAAAGTCAATATAAGAAGTGAACTGAAGGGGAAAACAAAAAATCAAAATAAATTTAAATATCTGGACTGTAAGTGTAAGTGCAAGCACTTTGTGTTGTATGGTTTTGACAACTTTTAATATATTATTCCAATCACTACAGAACTTTTTCAAACCTGAATTTTGAAAATTAGCATAATAATTCATATAAATGTATAAACAAAATTTACCATCAATGTTAAAATATTCATAACTATACCAGTAACAAAATGTTAGTAGCCGAGTTATCTAATAACATGTCCACTTACTGTTCCAAATTGCTTCACATTCTGTGCACATTTCTTGCATATTGTGTTGGTTTTGCTGCATAAGATAAGAAACCCACAATTTAGAAATATTAACCATTTCAAAAAGATAACAGAACTAAATAAAAGCTCATCGTAACTACTGTACCTTTCTTGTTGGAATTCAGTTCTGCAATATGTGCATTTGACTACTGGATGTGCTATGCGACATTCCTATTTAAGAGAAACAAGGCTTAATATATGGCCCAACATATTTTAAACTTCATTTCTAAAGCAATTCATTGTTTAGGGATACTAAAGAGTGAAATACATCCGACAATTTCAAAGTCAAAAGAAAATCATATGCAACTGCTCTAGTTGGATGGGAACTGTATAATTCCTCCACTGGTAAAAGGAGGAAGCATTTTATAATAAGTTGTCATGCATGTTTAAAGGATCAGATCACTCTGAGCATAGGATACCGCAAGATATAACTCTATTCCTGTCAACTCAAAGGTAGTTTTATACAATTTGATTGACCGAAAGATACAACATGGAACCCCTTTGGCTTACTGTCCATGCTGACCATCAATCACCCATGAACACTAGTTTCTATGTTAACTCACTTTCACTTCCATTCCCTACACAATGGGGGCAACTTACAGAGGCTAATGATCCAACAAACCTGCATTTATTTTGGAACATGGGAAGAAACCAGAGTACCCAGTGTACATAGGGAGAATGTCCAAATTTCACACAAATTCCCGAGGGTCAGGATCGTACCCTGGCCGCTGACACTGAGGCAGCATCTTTACGAGCAGTGCCTCCCCTTAAATACTGATTATTTGGTAACTTGACATAAGCAGAAACATTTTAAAGTAGCAAATTAACTGAAAACATATTCGAGTTACCCCATTTTAAATTAACTGAATTATGAGCAGACTGCACCTGCAATTTTGAAATGCACAGTAATGGGCTTTTCCTACTTAGGCTATTTTTTTGGCAACTGCCGGCGACGGTCATAGTCGTAGCAGGTCGTCGAAAAAAACGGCGACTGGACCCCCTTACGACAATGTCTACAACAACCTACCATCTAGTTGACGTCAAGCTACCGACAACCCATTAGGTCGTCCACCTACGACCACACGTACGGCAACCTACGTCCACCCACGACAAGGTAAGACCATTCAGTCGCCGGTTGATGTAGGTGGTCGCCAATGGAATTCACCAAAGTCATCACCAGTGACAACCTACGTCATCCAGGCGTCAACCTACGACAGCACCTACATCAGGAGAAGTCAAGCTATGACAAGCCCACGGTCGGCAAAATCCAGCAGCGACCATTCTTTGGGCAACTATTCACGACCATACAGGCGACATCCCGGCAACCATGTGTCGCTTGTAATCGCCTAAAAAATTGCCTGAGTGGGACAGGGGCATTAGCATATTCAGTAAAGCTCTATTAATCCAATATCTGTAACTGACCTTTCCTGTGTTAAACTGACAGAATTTTTAGATAACTGGTTGGTATTCCAACTGATACTCTTAACACTTTCTGAAATCACTTTTTTTAAGACTTACTTTTATAGCAATGCTGGGGACCTAGTGAGTCTGGTGCCAAACCATTGGTATTTCTGAACAATCAGCAGATCAGCAGATTTCTACTTATTAAAGTCAAGCAAATCAAAATAATTGCTTGGTACTTTCAGTAGAAAACGATACATTATCATGGAATACTTTTGCCATCAGAGGCCATTGGACTAGCAGCAAAAATAATGTTTGCATGGCTGTCAAGTGATCAAGAATTAATATTTTTAGTGATATTAAGTAATACTACATTTGTTTGTGAGAGTGCAGCAAAATGGGTCCCTTGCCTTTATGGGAGGGCTAAATGTGCTATTTTAGGCATTAAGAAAGTGGCTGAGATACCTAGTTTTAGGACAAAAGATGCAATTAATACGTTAGCTTGTGAATCTTTATAAATTATAACAATACCTCTTAGGTTCCAAGCACATTTTAGGAGGAAGATCAAGATCTTGGAGGTTATTGAGATTCACTGCAATCATGTATGGAATTAAACAATAAGACTACAATCAGAGATTGAAGAAGGGATAGTTTTCTTTGGATCAGAAGATTACAAGGATGCATAATAGTTAACTAAAAATCATGAGGGAGCTTGAACATTTTTATTTTCTAGCTGGAAAACAGAAGCTTGTGACCACAGAGATATAAAATAACTGACAATAGAACCATTTTTTCCCCACTGAAAGTTATCCAGATGCAAATGACCTGAAATGGATGTTTAAATAACCATGACTCAGTCAAGGCATTCACATCTTGGAATCAGAAAATGACAAGACTACTTTTAGGACGCAATTACACAAACTTGGACAACACTTCAATTCAGGACTATACTACTGCACATGCCACACACTTGATGTGTCCAGGGAGAAAATGTATCACCTAGTTTACTACCTTATGTAATGAATAATGTAATTGCTCCTCCAATTGTAATCCCACCTCCCATAATCCCTCTGCAATTTAGCATTGATAAACAATCTTGGCATACATTACCAACTCATAGCTCTGATTTTGCAAAATTTATTGAACTCGTTTCTTGAATATTTCTGAATCCTCATTCCATTTGTTCAATCATTGCATTAAATATCTGATCAACTTGATTAACATGTTAAATTAATCAAATTAATTTGTCTAGCACTGGTGTATAATTGCTAACTTTGATTTCATAAAGGAGATACCAGCTTTTTTCATATAAAAGCGCGCACACACACATATATCTATCTTTCTATCCATCTATCTAAATTGGAATTAATTAAAAATAGTGGTGACCAGACTGAAGAAATCTTTCAATTGTTGACTGAGAACATAATTTCAGATTCCACATTTGCAATGTATTTCTCTATTGGTCACAACTTATTAACTAGTGCTCTACAATTCTTCTTTGTCCATTTTCAAGATTTAAGGCAAATATATTCTGTGGTTGCTATCAAATATACTCACTGTATTTAGAGACTCATTACATGTCTGTGAGTAATAATAAAGGCGGAATTTTATTTCAATGAAGTTACAAATAATTTATGCAACTCAAATAAGTTTAAGAAAATGTCAGATACTTATAGAACACTGCAGATGGTTTTATATTACATCTGCAATGTAAAACCGATAATCTTTTAGTTCAAGTAAAATTAATAGTGGTCAAAGATATTGGCGAAGCTGTACTTGTGGAGTAACGTGCTCAATTTTGGTTGCCCTGCAATAGAAAAGATGCCATTAAACTGGAACGGTGCAGAGGATTTATGAGGGTATCGCTAGCACTCACGGGCCTGAGACAGGTTGGTCAGGTAAGGGCTTTATTCCTTGGGTTGCAGGAGGCTGAGGGGTGATCTTACGGAGGTGTACAAAATCATGATGGGAATAGATATGGTGAATTTAGTCTTTTTCAAAGGGTAAGGGAATCAAGTAGACATCCAAAGATGGAGGGCATAACTTTAAGGTAAGAGTAAGAGGTTCAGAGGATCGCAGGACGAATTTAAGTTCAGAGGGCGGTCACAATCTCGGAAGCAGTTGCAATAGAGGCAGCTAGTCCAATGATGTTCAAGCAGAATCTAAATGAGCATCTGAATCACCATCTGTTCATTCATGAAAGGCTTAGACTAAATGCTGGTCCATGGTTTAGTATGAACCCACTAGTACTGATTTATACTAAACCCATTTATATTAAAATGGGTTTAATATAAATTGGCACGATGGTTGTCATGGGCGCTAAAAGGCCTGTTCTTGTATTGTATAACTATGCCAATTCTATGTTTATTTCCATCGACTGTAAAATTGTAATGAGCTATAATATAAAAATAATGTAAAAATGTAATGTGAACCATGCAAATATAAATGCTAGGATTTAGTGCAAGTGCAGCAATATATAGCTTGAAGCTCCTTGATGCCACCAAGTCTGTGTAATAAGTATCTGAAACATAAGAAATAGCACATTCAATCAACCAACTGATCTTAATGTAAATATCTTAACATGTCGTTCCCCCCCATCCCTTTCCCCCCATATCTATTCCTCTGAATTCATAATTTACTCCTCATCTCTCCTTATCTGTCTTTTGCCTTCTTTTCGTCTCTGATCTTTGTCCACCTACCTGCCAATAACCTTAACCCTCCTCACCTGTATCCACCTATCACTTGCTTGGTCCTGTCCCACTCCCACCTCTTTTCTCAACTTTCACCCTCCCTACTACAATTAGTAGAAGGAGTATCCTGACCTGAAACATCACCTACCAATGCCTTCCAGAGAAGCTGCCTAACCCACTGAGTTACTCAATCTCTCTGTGTCTTTTTTTGTAGGCCAGCATCTGATGTTCCTTGTACCTAGGTAAAATTAATTCTTGATTGTTATGGATGAGGGCAGGAAAGATGAATATTCTGTGAAAATCATTATAAATCCTTTAACAAGCACATGTTAACTAGACCGTGAACTCAATAAGTTAAGCATAAATTGCTCATTCCCATAATACACAGCATGGCTGGAGCAGTTATATTAATGTACTCCTTGGAAAGTCTCTACAATCCCTACTGGGAAACACCAACTAGAGTTTCCAGTCATAATATTGGTCCTAGAATTCTTTTTTCAGGAACCATCCATTAGAAGGGTCTTCTATAATCACATTAAAATATTTTCTGCCAATGAACTTGTTCTGCGAAGGCAATTTGAAAGAACGCTACTTGTGGAAGGTACAGAAACTGTAAGATTATAGAAACAATCAGCAGGTCTGGCAACAACTACATTACGAGAAACAGATGTAATGTTTCAGGTTGGTCCCTCTTCATCAAAACTGGGAAGGAAGAAAATAAGCTAGCTTTAAATTACATAAAGGATGGGGTAGAGATGGATAGGATGAAGGCAATATCTTTGTCTATATTGATCTGTCAACAGACAGCTTCACCTCCAGATTATCACAACAATCCTGACCTGACCCCAAAGAAAATACTGTTTTCTCTTCTGCCAGTCTTAATGAAGGATCAACCTGAAATATTAACCATTTCTCTTTCCACCGATGCTGCCTTACAAAATGAGTATTTCCAGATTTTTCTGTCAGATTTCCACCATTTGCAGTTTTTGCTTTGCAACGTCATGTGGGAATTGGAAGCATAACTGCAAAAAAAATAATATTGCAAAAATATTTGATAAAGCTGTTGTGGAACTTTTCCAAAAGAAATTGCACAGGGGGTTGGATGGTTTAATTCTGTTACAGAATTCTGTGAAATGTACTGGCCTGCCCATGCTTATTACTATTTTGGATAGGTTTAAAAAGTCTAGGTATTACAGAAATAAGTAGTGATCTAGATATTCAAAGAATTGAAATCATATGTTCATCATAACTTTCCAGGGTTTTCAGTTCAACTCAATGTGAAGAAATGAATACGTTGGACATCCTGCCTCTTTAAAAGTCAATATTAATTTGCCTTTGCACAGATAATGTCTGCAAATGTAATTATTTTTGATATATTTGCCACAACCACAAAGGACAGGCAAACAAAGCTCAGTAATAGTTGTGTTTAAACATATAAAACACAAACAGTGGACCAATCAGACTCTCCTGCCTGCTCTACTATTCAGAGTACAATCATGTATTTCCTTACTGCCCAACAGTTCCAGAAACATGGTTCAATCCCGATGCTGTCTGTGTCGAGTTTGCACATACTCTTGGTGATTATGTGGACTGCTACCTTAATTTCGTTTTCCTCGCATATTCTGTGCAAGATGCAAGTTGGTAGGTTAATTTGCCACTCTAAATTGCCCCATCGGAAGAATCTGAACAGAGCTGAAGTGCGTGGGAAGAACAGGTTGCAGAAGAAAATTGGTGGGACAATAGGATTACTCTGTGTTAAAGAAGGAACTGCAGATGCTGGAGAATCGAGGGTACACAAAAAGCTGGAGCTGGAGCAGGATTACTCTGTGAACGGACACATACAACTCAGTAAGTTTAAATTGCCTCCTCTTGTGGTAAGAAAATATATATCGGGACCATTTTACTGCCAGATCCTTTTATCGCCCTAACATTTAAAAAAGTGCTTGAATACATTTTAATCCATGAATAAATGTCGGGATGAAATTGCACCTGGAGAGAGGGAGGTTGTGTACGTGCGAGAGAGAGTTTAAGAGAATGGATGAACAAGTTAAGCCGTTTAAAACTTTAGAAACTAGGCCGAATATCCGCCCAACCTGTTTACAAGCGAACCTGCGTCAATTGGATTTTTTAAAATATAATCAACTGCTGTGTGTTAAGTTCAACCGTAAGCCGCGGAGAGGAGAATATCAGATGGGGAGCGGTGCTCGGCAGTGCCGCAGCAGGCGAGCCGCTGACAAGGGAGCAACACGGGTTCAGTCGGCGACTCGGAGCAAAGGCCTTTATCGGATTTCAGAGGCGATTAACGTCGGCCCAGATCACACGGACAGCGCAGAGGAGGGGCTGGTGTTTGCTACGAACCTTACACAGCTGCTGGCCCTGGGACAGGTCCTCGAACAGATACCGTTGGTGGCATTTGGTGCAGGCGTAAAGCGCGGCCATTATTTCAAACACGAATCAAAAGCCGCAAACACCCGCCGTCAAATCTCAACACCTCGGCCGGTTTCTTCGCACATACGCGAGAGGAGGAGGATGGGGCGGGGTAAAGAAAACGAAACGCAGACTCAGAGGGCAGACGCGCGGAGAGGAAAATAATCTTCTTTAAAAGGGCGGGGGGGGGGGGAGAGAGAATTTTTAAAAAAGGGGGGCGTTGAAGGAAAGGAAGAATAACACAAGGGGTCTGACCTCCCGGCGTCAGAGCGCACGGAGCGGCGACATGAGAACCGGACGAGGGCCAACACGATCTGACCCGCCAGCCAATGGGAGCGCTCCATGCGGCGAGGTGCCGGGGCGCTCAAACCGCTGCCGCAGCCACTCAGAGCGCAGCTGCCCGCGCGTGCGCGCTGCCGCCGGGGAGTGACAGTTGGGAGCGGCGGTTGGAAGCGCAAAAAAAACATCCATTCAAAAATATATATTGGAAAAATAATGAAATAAATATATGTTGGGTTTTTTAAATGCTTGGAAGCGGGAGAGTGCCGGTGCTGCTCGGCTACCGGAGCCCAGCGGCTTGAGAGGCTCCATCAACTCTCTCCAGCTAGGAGAAAGCGGCAACGAAGCACACAGATGTTAAATTAAATCAGGGGTGGGACAGACAAAATCTTTATTTCAACAAAGCTTACTGAGATAAGCTTAAATCAGGGGTTATGTCCTCGATTCCCCTACTCTGGGCAAGAGATCTACCCGATCTATTGCTCTCATGATTTTGTACACCTCTATAAAATCACCCCTCATCTTCCTGCTCTCCAAGGAATAGAGATCCAGCCTACTCAACCTCTGCCTATAGCTCACATCCTCTAGTCCTGGAAATATCCCTCGTAAAGCTTTCCCGAACACTTTCAAGCTTGATGGGCTGAATAGTCTAATTCTGCCCTATCACTTATGATTTTAAATCAGGGGGGCAAAATCTCATTTTCTATGTCACCTCCTAGTTAACGATGATCTAATCTACATTTTCCTTGCCCCCCCCCCATCGTCTTTGATGTCTCATTTTCACAGCTTACACTCCCTTTATCTATGTCTCCCTGACATCAGTCTGAAGAAGATTCTCAACACAAAACGTCACCCATTCCCTCTACCCAGAAATGCTGCCTATCTGCTGAGTTACTCCAGCATTTTGTGTCGATCTTCCATGTAGAGCGTGTAAACCCAAGTTCATTGGAAAGATGGGCAGTCACAGTGGTGCATGGGTAGAGTTACTAATGCAGCGCCGGAGACCCGGGTGCTGTCTGTACAGTTTGTACCTTCTCCCCGTGACCTGCGTGGGTTTTCTCCGAGATCTTCGGTTTCCTCCCACATTCCAAAGACGTACAGGTTTGTATGTTAATTGGCTTGGTAAATGTAAAAATTGTCCCTAGTGAGTGTAGGATAGTGTTAATGTGCGGGGATCGCTGGTCGGTGAGCCGGTTTCCGTGCTGTATCTCTGAACTAAAAAAACTAAACTAAACTAAATGTCAAGCTTGAAAGGGTACAGAGAAGATTTACAAGGATGTTGTAAGCTATAGGGAGAGGTTGAGTAGGCTGCATCTCTATTCCTTGGAGTGCACGCGGATGAGGGGTGATCTTATAGAGGTATATAAAATCACGAGAGGAATAGATTGGGTAGATGCACAGAGTCTCTTGCCAAGAGTCGGTGAATCGAGGACATAGGTTTCAGGTGAAAGGGAAAAGAGGGAAATAGGTATCTGAGGAGTAACTTTTTCACACAAAGGGTAGTGGGTGTATGGAACGAGCTGCCAGAGTAGGTAGTTGAGGCTGGGACTATCCCAATGTTTAAGAAACTGTTAGACAGGTTTGGAGGGATAGGAACATAGAAAATAGGTGCAGGAGTAGGCTATTCGAGCCAGCACCGCCATTCAATAGGATCATGGCTGATCATCCAAAATCAGTACCTCGATCCTGCTTTTTACCCATATCCCGATTCTGTTAGCCCTAAGAGCTAAATCTAACATAGACCAAACGGCAACATTGGGTGAGAGTTGGAGTGAGAAATTGCGAGAGACCAAGCCCGAGGGAGCATAATGACCGAGTGGGGGGGAGGGGGGAAGGGTGTTGGAGGGGGGTGTCTCCCTCCCATTGGAACGGAGCTTTTGCATTTTTCAGCTTGAAATTGTGCAATCTGGTGCATATTGTAGCGAGCCTTTTAACTTACACTTGAAGGCAATATTTATGCTTTAAATTGGATTAGCTATGAATAAAGTTTGGCTAAATTACATTCCTAATTACGTTCCGCAGTAGAGCCAGGCTCTGATCAATGGGTGCAGCACATGGATCTTAGTAAATTCATGTATGGAAATCAGATTATAATCAAACACTTGGCCCATGTTGACCAACCTGGGTCTCATGCACACCTGGTACTACTCCTGACTCCAGTTGCATACCTTCTCTCATTCCTGACCCTGAGTCCAGCCTTACACCTGGCCCCCTATTCTACCCTGATCATAGCTGCTTACCTGCTTAGGTTCCCAGTGCTGAACACTCCCATTGTCCCAGCTTTGACTGCACACCTCGTACTATTCCAGACCTTGACTCTGGATGCACACTTGGCCTTGCTCCTAGCCCCTCTGCACTGACAATATATCTGGCCCAAACATAAAGCCCCATATCTGACCCCCTGGATTTAACCTATTACGTTCAAGTCCACAGATGCTTATGTAATGCAGTAATCTTTTATGGGGCACTTCACAGACCAAATGTATTATAACAAATTTAGTATAACAACATCCATTAGCTTCCTTGTTATCTAACATGCTAGTTACTTTTTCATCAATTGGTTGAACACAATTTCTCATCCATAAAATTATACTCACTCAGCTGTATATGTATTCTGTTACCATTTCCTTCATTTTCCTAACAAACTGTCCTGAAGTCATTTACACCTCCAATATTTTCAGTATTTTGCTGTCTTCCTCCCAGCTGGGACATTTCCGAAATGCGAAGTCCAATAACTATATATTTAAGCAATATTATTCTATTAAATGTGATCTTGAGAGTACATAATATTTTCTGTGGTATTCATAACACAACAATGATATAAAGATATTTGTTTTGATTGCACCTACCAACGTGCATACATTATTATATTACAGTTAATATGTACCGAGGGCAAATTTTTGTTCAATTGCTCACCATTCCCAATTACTTTTACATCAAATTGATTGAAATCCAAGTGATGTTTAAATGGCATCAGAAAAATAAAACCTCCGGAATGGATGATATTCATTACGTGGTTGGTTGAAGTCAGTATCAGCACTATTACTATATTAAACTTTGAATCTTCAGATGTCCTGGTTCAAGCTAAAACTAAAGACAAATAATAACCTCCTCACACATTCCCTGCAGGTATCTCTGTCACTCCTTTAAAATATGCCCCTTCTTTGAACAAGCTCTTAAACATTGCATCTGAATCAGTTTCCATCTGATTACACTCCTTGAGATGTTCATCTACATGTTCAATTAATAAAACGAGATTGGGGATATTTCTATTCAACCCGTCAAAGGAATTTGGGGGGGGGTTCGAAATAGTCAGTGAGGTAAACAAACGTAATAGTTGAGTGGCAAATGATAATAGTGCTATCTTCCCAATATTTAACTGATGGAAATAATGGGTTATCGGGGCTGTATGTTGTGACAGACAGCCCGACGTCTTGCATGTCATTTTAACTTTACACTTATCCCATCCCCCTGGATATTGCAGATTAATAAATTAAGGTTTTGTCAACTAATTACAAATCAGGCTAATTACAAATCAATAACATTAGCCAATTCCGAAAAACACGAAGCGCTGAGCATTGATTCAGATTCAGAATCAGATTCAATCTTTATTGTCATTGTGCAGTGTACAGTACAGTGACAATGAAATGCAGTTAGCGTCACACCCAGAAGAGCCAACGTAGAATAATGAAACAGCAAAATATATATATATGTACATACAGTAGCAATAGTGTAATTTGTCTGGGGAAGGCATGTCCGGTGGGGTGGTGGGGGTGACTAGCAGTCACCAAGGTGCAGAGTTAAGTTGTGTAACAACCGCAGGGAAGAAGCTGTTCCTGAACCTGCTGGTCTGGCAACGGAGAGACCTGTAGCGATGAGAGGAGGGTAAACAGTCTGTGGCTGGGGTGAGAGCAATCCTTGACGATGCTGCATGCCCTTCGCAGACATCACTTGCCCTGGACAGACTCAATGGAGGGGAGTGAGGAACCAGTGATGCGTTGGGCAGTTTTCACCACCCTCTGCAGTGCTTTCTGGTCGGAGACAGAACAATTGCCACACCATACTGTGATACAGTTGGTAAGGATGCTCTCGATGGTGCAGCGGTAGAAGTTCACCAGAATCTGAGGAGACAGATGGACCTTATTTAGTCTCCTCAGGAAGAAGAGCCACTGGTGAGCCTTCCTGACCAGTGTTGAGGTATTGTGGGTCCAAGAGAGGTCATCAGAGATGTTGACCCCCAGAAACACTGAAGCTGGAAACACGCTCCACCTCCGTCCCATTAATATGGATGGGGGTGTGCATGCCACCCCTAGACCTTCTGTAGTCCACAATGAGCTCCTTGGTCTTCTTGGAGTTAAGGGCCAGGTTGGGATCCAGACATCACGGACAACTGGCCTCAGTTCCCCGTTCACATCTGGCAGTGCTCTCTGTCTGAACCAGGGGCCATGGATCGTTTTTGAAAGTGGGGGGTGAGCGATCACTGATCAATGGTCTTGGGAGTACCCGGCGAGGGAGTGGAGCAACCGAGTGGGGGGAGGGTTTAGGAAGGGGATGCCCTCCTCCTTCCACGGTAGGGACGTTTTGAAATTTGATGTATTAAAATCATGTTTTAGAGCATTGTAGAAGTATGATTTCAATGTTTTTTGTTTGAAGTATTTTTAAGAGGTAACTTTCTAAGGGGTAACCTTTTTCACACAATATGGAACAAGCTGCCAGAGGAGGTAGTTGAGGCAGGGACTATCCCAACATTTAAGAAAGTTAGACTGATACATGGATAGGACAGGTTTGGAGGGATATGGACCTTTAAAAGCAGGTAGTGTAGCTGGCCCATGTTGGCAGCTGTGGGCAAGTTGCGCCGAAGGGCCTGTTTTCACTCTATGACTACATTATACCTTCAAAATCAAGTGGTCGAGTTTTGAAGCATTGTGGTTGATTTCACTAGCCCCAAGAGCTAAATGTAACCCCCTCTTGAAAACACAGAGTCAATTGGCCTCTGCTGCCTTCTGTGGCAGAGAATTCCACAGATGCACAACTCTCTGCATTAAGAAAGTTTGTCCTCATCTCAGTCCTAACTGGCCTACCCTTTATTCTTAAACTGTGACCCCTGGTTCTGAACTCCCCCAACATCGGGAACATTTTTCCTGCAGTTACAGAAAGTGAAAATCTAGCAGGCAAGCAGGATGCTTTCTCCAACCACCCCCCATTTGAATACCACCATCTTCCACCGCTTCTACCCTGTGCTTGGTACCTACTTCCAGCAGCCACTGGTTGTCCTCCAGGATGCACGGAGCTGCAGCGAGCGACTCGCCAGCCCCGGCTCCCCATCCGCATCTGCCCCACCGCTGCTTCTGCTTCCATCCCTCCCTCCACCCCGGCTCTTCAACAATCACGACCAGGTTGCTCAGAGCACAGCAGCACTTCGTCCAAAGCCGGAGATATTGAAACATGTCGAGCCAAAAAAGTGTTGTTCCCCCCCAGTTCCGGGGCCGCTCTCTCCTGCCACTTGCCGGTCTCGGTCACGTAAGCCGCTTCCCGCAAATCCTTAAATTCCGACTGCCGCCGGGGGCAGGACATAGCCTTACTTGCTGCGCTGGGTGACACTCATACACTGCCCAGTCTGTGTCTTTCAATGTAAATTTGCATGGGGACATGCTTTGGAGGTGTGTGACGGTTCGGTCAAGTGAGAAGAACAGAGAATAAGAATGCTGCTGTCTTGTCAACAGATGCGCAAACAGTTGATATTAGTTTTGAAATCCTGTGATCAGCGCGAGAATTGGGCGAAATGCGTGAGTCTCACGCTCAATGCTTGAGAGTCAGTTGGCAGCTTTGCAAACGTGGGCAGGTGGGACTAGTGTAGCTGGGATATATTGGTGTGGGCACGTTGGGCCAAAGGCCCTGTTGCCACACTATCACTCTATGACTATCTGCAGTTCCTTCCTGCTGCTGCAGTCGAATCACAACAGGGGACTCAGCCCCAAATATAGGATCTTTGCTCAGCCTTATTGGGGGAGCGCGCGCAAGCCAACGCCGCTTTGCAAAGCTGCGCTCCCCCTCCCTCTGGGTCGGCTGTTGCGGTGAGCGCTCCCTCTCCCTCTGGGCCAGTGGTTGCTGTGAGCGTCCCCCCCTCCCTCTCTCTCTCGGCCGTTTGCTGTGAGCGCGCTCCCCTCTCTCCACCCCTCTGTCGGCTGTTGCGGCGAGCCCTTCCCCTCCCCCCGGCCGCTGTTCCGGTTTGGCGCGCGCATGCGTGCTGCCGCCTGCGGGTCGCTGCGGTCCTCGAGGATCAGGTCGCCCGTTGAGTCGCGCAGGTAACTAAATGGCAGCTGTTCACAGGAGTCAGCAGGTAAGCTTTTCCTTCCATACACTGATGCGATGGCGGCGACTTGGGGTGGGGGCCTAAAGCATGGTTCCGGTTCCAAAGAACAGAGTTGCTGCTTGATATGGGCGGGCGTTCTCGCTGCTGTTGGATTTGTGTCCCTCGATGTACGCATTTTGCCTCCACAGATGCTGCTTGGACCGCTGAGATCGCCAGTATTTTGTTCCAGACACTGGATTCCAGATTCCAGCATCTTTTCCACGTCACAAAGTTACAGTGACCGGTGGTTTTAATGGCAACTCATTACAATCAACTCATTTTAATGGTAGACTTGCACAGTTCCTAATTGGATGGTCGTCCTATTTTATAAAAAAAGGTCTGTTAAAATCCTGATAAATTTGAGATGTTACACCTTTGATTCAATAACCAAGATATAAACAGTCCCTCAATTCCATATTTGTTTATATATTGATATTCTACATATCTACATCTTTAACTAAGATGGCTTTCTTCCACCTGCATTACATTAATTGTCCCCGCATCTGCTCCCTTTTGCTAGTTGTTTACTGTTAAACTGGCTGGCTAGTTTTTTTATGTGGGGAAATACAAAACATGATAATTGTGTCCTGTCAGAGTCCTTTAAAAATCTGTATTTTAAATACAAATCTTGTTCCTAAAGTGGATGTGATAGTGGTAATAATTTGTTTGTCCCACCATGGCAGTTGTAGAATTTACATTTGGCTAATCTTATTAAAATTTGGACTTTAATGGTGTCTGTTGTATATTCTGACTGAGAAATCTACTCCCTGATATGTCTTTAAGTCTTGTGCTGCTGATGACATGATTTTGATCTCGTTATTTCCAAGCGAGAATGCTTCCAAGCTTAGCCAATGAGGAAATCTGCACTGAGTATCCAAGAAACCTCCAGATTCACAAGTGCAATGATTATTTAGTGATGTCTGCAATATCCCTGGAAACTTGATTCCAATGGCAAACAAGAATGGGGAGGGAGGAATGCTGGCCCTTCCATTGACACTTGGATGTGAAAAATGAATACAAAAATACATGTTTTTCTAATTCCCAGAGTGTTGGTAGACACCTTATCCTTGTTCTCTAGGGTGAGAAATTTGTGAATAGCAGTCTGTTTAATGCACTCCTTGAAAGTTTACAGTCTGGAGCTATGGGATGGCCATTTTAGTCAGACCTGCCAGCAGCAGTACCTGGAAATCTCTAGATGCCCACATGGCCTTTCAGCACTGGGTACATAGATGTTCGACTTGGTAAATGGTATACAGATGTTACTAAGCTGCAAAAATGCGAACAGTTTGTTGATGCCTTTAAGGGCATATCACTGCAAGACAAAGTGCTGGAGTAACTGAGCAGGTTAGGCAGCATCTCTGGAGAACATGGTTTCTGGTTGGGACCCTTCTTCAGACTGAATGTGGGGGGGGGGGGGGGGGAAGAAAGCTGGAAGAGGTGGTGTTTATAGGCAGGTGGCATTTGGGTCGTAGAAATCTGAAGAACACCTGAAACATTCAACCATTCCTTCTGAGCGATGCTGCCTAATCGTTCATCTCTTCCTCGACCTCTCCGCCATGACACCCTCTCGCCTATTCCTTTGTCCCATTTCCTCAACACAAGGCGTATTCCAACGCATGGGCCCAGGCTTTCCTCCAACGTCGAACAATCCTTGTTTCTCGACGTTCTCGAAATACCTCTACCTCCGTTACATCGACGACTGCTCTTGGTGTCACTCCTGCACCCACAACAAACTGACTGGCACTTCACCTGCACACGACCAACTCAAATTCACTTGGACCACCAACTTTCCATCCGTTTTGTCCACTACAAACTACTGTTACCTGGACTCTCCATGGCCGCATCTGCTCCCAGGATGAGGGTTCCACCAGACTGCCCTCGTCCCATGGTCTCCTCCACTCGCACCCAGGGTCTCCTCACCCCTGACCTTTCACCCCACCAGAGTCCTCCGCCAGTGTCCAACGTGACCCCCTCCACCGCCACATCTTCCCATCTCCCCCCCCCTTGTCTGCCTTCCGCATGCAACTGTAGGACTTTCCCTTGCAAACCGCAATGCAGACCCAAGCAGTCCTTCCAGGTCCGACAGAGGTTCACCTGGCATCCGCCGCTGCTCCAGATGCCAGATGATCTATATCGGTGAGACCAAGCGGAGGCTTGGCGATCGCTCGCCGAATCAAATAACCAAACCGATCTCCCTGTGGCTCCGCAGGTATGAGCAACAAAAAGCTGGAAACACCTGCTTGGGGAGTCTGCAAATTTTCTCAATTCTGTTAACGCTGTCTTCCTCCCTTCCCACCTCTCCCTCAGAATCTCTATCTCCCTCCCCCACCCCAGTCGCACCAATTTTCACACCACAAACAGCTAACTTGTTCCCTTTAGCATCTCTGAAGTCTAGACCAGTCTGAAGGTATGTGGCTGATTTTCTCCACTTTTTGGTTTTTGTCAGAATAAAATTGACCACTCTTCAATACAGGGTCTGAAGAACAGTCTTGACCTGAAACATCAACCATTCCTTCTGTCCAGCGATGCTGCCTGTCCCGCTGATTACTCCAGCATTTTGTGTCTACCTTCGAGGTTCTGTACAATACTTGCAATACAAGTTCAATGTAAATGCAAGATTTGTGTATTGACATAAGCATTTATTTGCATGCTTTAGTTCCTGGAATTAAATACAGGTCCTTCCCAGGTTATGGCTGCATTCCATTCTTGAAAACTTAATGTAACCTGAACACTTTGCAATTCGGAAACACGACTGCAAACTGAGTTGCCACACAGCAGGACATCCCTGCAACTTCGGACAAAACCATCTCACAGTCTCACAAGCGCACATCTGTTCATATGGACTGTACATAAGTCAGGTGTTTGTAAACTGGAGAGGGGGCTGTATTGTGATCATATTTCACCATGTGGGATTAGATACAAAGTGAAACTGGAGCAGCCAGTGGATGCCGTTAATATTTTTCTGCTGAAATATAATTAATTTGTATTTGCTATGTTATGTAATATGTAGGAATTTATGTAACTTTTAAAGTCTTTCAAAGCAATTTCATGAAATTGGGAAGTAAATATTGTTATAGTTTTCTTCTGTGCACATGCTTTGGAGAAGAATGACATGTAACTGCTTCTGTCTTATCTTTTGTTCATTATTCATTTTGAAAGTTACTGACAGATGAAGGATTCGGAAAGTGCTTCACTGATTGTAAATGTTGCAATATAACTTATCAAACAACTTTGTCTTTGTCACATTGTTATTTCTTGCATTCAAAGTAGAATTGATGGAATTCTGCAGATTAACTATTGTGCACAAAGATAGAAGAGCTCCCAAGCAAAGTTATCAGATAAATTATCAACAAAGTAATATTATTTTTAAAATGATTATCAAATGTTCAAGACCTATTTGACACAGTAATGGGCCTGTCCCACTTAGCGATTTTTGTTTTTAAGCAACTGCCGGCGACTGTCATAGTTGTAGCAGGTCGCCGTAAAACCGGTGACAACCTATGCACCATGGCGACAATCTACGACAGCACCTACGTCAGGAGGTCAAGTTACATTCATTGGCATCAAACCCACTGTCGCCGAAAAATTGTCAACATGTTGAAAATTTAGCAGTGACCAGAAAGATGCTACAACTTTTTGCGTGACTGAGGAGACTACTCCCGACGACCACCAGCGAACATGTTGCGACAAACTAGTCGCCTGTAGTTGCCTAAAAAATCGTCTAAGTGGGACAGGCCCATAAGTTACCCAGTTTGTATTTATTTTCCAGAAATATCTTATTATGTTGTATTTGGAATTTTATTCAATAGCTGCAGCCCAGTTTGGATGGAAGTTTTCAAGTATTACCAATGTCGGACACCTTGTCCTTGCCGTCATTTGCAGCATACCCAGTGGATAAACCCTTCCTCAATGCTGACTTGAGACGGAACCCAGATAAACCCGTTGTTGCATATCCTGAGAGTAATAGTAGAGGTGTGTAATCCTTATAGTAAAATTAACAAAATAATTTGTTCGATTTCACTTGACACACATTGTACTTTACACCTATTTACATCACAGTAGATATGAAAATAATCTAATCAAATTAGGACTTCAGTGTTTGATCAGCGTAGATAATTTGAGTTGTAGATCTGAACACTTTTTATGTTGTTCAATTAGACAATTTAGGGCGGATAGTAGTGCCCAGGTAATGTTGCATTGTTATTGTCATAAGTGCCATAGTTTCAAATCCAGTATTAAGCTCAAGATCGTACCATCTGTCCCTGTTACAAGAGGATTGCAATTGCTTTAGACGACTACTTATAGTAAAGGAACAGATTGGAACAAAAGTACAGATGATAACCTTTTAGCAGAGAGGGTTATTGTTCCTAAGTAACAGTCTGTTGTGATTTTCCATAACACAAAACCTTGTATTTGTGCAGATTTTGGAAAATAAAACTAAATATTTGTCCTTTTTTTTCCCATGTGAATTCCATGACAGTGAAGTGTATTCCATGTCTCATGTTATTGGATAATAATTTGTGAATTATTTGAGGGTAAAAGGCTGCAACATTGTGTGCCTATTCCAGTTAGCTTAATTGATAGGAATATGGAGCAGTACATCACAGGATAGGGCTCTTCAGTGCACGATGTCTGGGCCGAACATGATGCCACTGCCAACTCTTATTTGACTACGCCGTATCCATATTCCACCATTCCTTACATATTCAAAGGTCTCTTAAATACCACTATTGTATCTGCCTCCACGCCCACCCCTGCCAGCATGTTGCAGGCACTCAAAACCATCTGCAAAAACTTTGGTGCACAACGTTTTAAAACTGTGCTCCTCTCATCCTAAAGCTATGCCCACTAGTATTTGATATTTCCATCCTGCGAAAAATATTGTGACTTATCTCCCTATCCCCTCATAATTTTATATACCTCTATCAATCAATCAATCAATCAACCTTTATTGTCATCTTGCAAAGCAACAGTTGTACAGTGCAAAAAGAGAAGACGTTTCCCAGGAAATACCAGAGCATTGCACATAAAGCTTAAACATTTCACACATAAATAAAAACAATAAAAAACAATCCAGTCCCTGATAAAAACAATACGAATAGTTAAAAGTGCAGGTATAAAAACCCAGTAACATTAAAATACAAGTAAAAACAGTCATAAATTGTCCAGGGCAGCTGATTTAAGTGGCCAGTGCCAGAGTTTGTCATTAAATTGTCAGTGCAAAAAAACAGCAGAATCAGGTGGAGTGACTGTTTAGCAGCCTCACAGCCTGTGGAAGGAAGCTGTTTAGCAGTCTGGTTGTCCAGGCTCTGATGCTATGGTATCTCTTGCCTGATGGCAGGAGATTCAGATGTGCGTGGAGGGGGTGCAGTCTGTCCTTTGCAATGCTCAGTGCTTTTTTTCGGGCATCGGCTCAGGAACAGTTCTTGTACCGAGGGTAGGGAAATGCCAATGATCCTCTCTGCTATAGGGTCTTCCCTGCACCTTCAGGTGTTCCAGAGAAAACAATCAAAGCCTGGCTAACCTCTCCTTGTAGCAAATTCCTTCTAATCTAGGCATCGTTCTGACAATCTGTCTCTGCTTCCTTTCCAAAGCCACCACATCCTTCCTGTATTGGGGCGACCAGAACTGCATGTAGAACTCCAAATGTGTCCTAACCAAAGTTTAAAAATAAGTTTCTTCACCAGGCCATTATGCAGGCGGGGGACAGGGCAAGTGGGGGGGGGCGCCATCTAAAAAAAAAATCACACGATGCAAAGCCAGGCACACGTTGAACAGGAAGGTTGGCACTGTAAAAAGCCGGCTAAAGCACAGTGTACGGTATGTCCTTTAAAAGAGGGTGGAGAAGGAGTGGAGACAACTTTTAAGAAGCAAGAGATACACGGCTGTGAAGCTCGCCAGACATTTAACATTACCGGTTGGTTATCATTGGTTCTCAAAACTACTGCTTATCTTTTTTTTCCAAATGAACCAATAAAATTCATCGGTCAGCACCGGCTCCAATCTACGAGAACCTCCGAGAATCTTCGACCTTGTGACAACCCATTAGGACCTACTGGCAACCCACCTGTGGCTCGAGAATTCTCGCTACTCTCCATGGCGGCTTCATTCTAGTCGCTGCTAATTTTTCAATGTTGAAAAATTCACGGCGACCATAATGAGGTCGCAACTAGTTCCCAGAATGCAGGTACCCCTCACAGCCATCAAGGCGACCCCGGCAAACACCCACGAACAGGTCCATTATGAATTTTGTGTGGGATTTGCAGACTCTGTAACAGGTCAGCTGGATGAGTGGATAGTTAAATAAAGATGTTCAACTCTTCATGTACACCATCAAACTAATGTATAGATTCAAAACATCAGTTTAAAAGTTTGACGTTGAGGGATGATTTCACTGTTTTTAAAAAGGAAGATCGCGGTATCTATATACATCCAGCATTGCGTGGCTCCCATATCTATGGTCTTTTTTTAGTTTAGAGATACAACGCGTAAATAGGCCCATCGAGTCCGTCTTGACCATTGATCCCTGCACAGTAACGCTAGTCCTACGCGCACACTGGGGCCAAATTACAATTATACCGAGCCAATTAACTGACAAACCTGCATGTCTTTGGCGTGTGAGAGGAAACCAGAGAGCTTGGAGAAAACCCATGTCATTCAAGGATGAGACCTAATATTTGTATTTGTGCAATACATCGGTGAATGATCTGATTAAATGAAATGATCTGAAGACATGCATGCACGTCTCCTGAACATAGCAATAAGATTAGATAAGATATATTTAAGAGTTCGCAAGTATATCTTGCAGCCTTTTTTTTTAATTTAGACAAATTTAGATTCTACTGCAGTTTAGTGGTTGAATTCATCATGATTTACAGTCCAAATCCTCCTGATCCGAATTTGACTTATTTTAGCGGTTCTTTCGGCGTTACGAAATCTACAAGAGAAGATTCGGAGGTTGGAGCTCGAACGAATGCAGGCAGAGGAAAACTTGAAACGAATCTCTAAGGAAACAGCAGAATACAAAAAAATCTTAGATAAGAGCCAACAAGGATGCAATAGTGCACAGCCAGAAGTAGCACAACATAATCAAGGTTTGTTGAAATTTGTTTTCTGTTCTAATATTTGCGAACATTTGCTCTTGGAATTTAATATTGTCCCTCAATAATCCTTGTGCATTGCGGTGACCAGAGAAATATTGTCAAGTTAATATCTAGTATCCTTTGTAACAGAGATGACAAGACTTTTGAAAGGTTTTTGCATTGCACTTGCAAACCACTGGCTGCAAGGGAAGTATTTGTATGCCCTTGCTATCTTATATGCTTTAACTGGTCTGTTTGGAAAATCCTGCTTTGATACAAATGTAACTTCAGGTAGCTTTATTGAATACGTCAGTTACGTAGAACACTACGACACGGGAACAACCCTTTCTGCCCACCATGTCCATGCCGACTGTGGTGTCAATCTATCTTATCCCATCTTCCTGCACATTGTCTGTATCCTATATTCCCTCCACATTTATGTGTCTGCTTCTGCAGCTTTATTATTGTAACTATTTATACTACTATGACAGCACATTCCAGGCATGTACCCCTCACTGCAGATTTAAAAAAACCTGCCTTGCAAATCTTCTTTAAACATTCTCTCCTGTCACCTTAAACATTTGCCCTATGGCATTTGGCCTGAGCAAAAGACCCAACTTTCCCTATCGATGCCTCTCATAATTTTATATACTTCTGTCAGGTCCCCTTCGGCCTCGGATGCTGCAGGATTATCTAAATACTCTTGATAGTTCATACTCTCCTATCCAGACAACATCCTGGTGAACCTTTTCTGCACCTTCTCTGAAGCTTCCACATCCTTCCTGTGGTGTGGTGACTAGAACTGCATTCAAATGTGGAATAACTTAAGCTTCACACATATGCAACATGACTTCAGTCTGAAGAAGGGTCTTGACCCGAAATGTCACCCATTCCTTCTCTCCAGATTCTCTGCCTATCCTGCTGAGTTACTCCAGCATTTTGTGTCTACCTTCGATTTAAACCAGTATCTGCAGTTCTTTTCTACACATGACTTCCTGACATTTGTACTCAATTTCCCAACTATTGAAGGATAGCATGCCTTATGCCACCTTTACTATTTTCTGTGCTTGTGATATTGCTTTCTTTGTACTTTACCTCAAGATATTAATGCTTGCAAGGGTTCTGTCATTTACCATACACTTTTCTCTTGCGTTTGACCTCCCAAATTGCAATATCTCACACTAGTCTGGATTAAACTCCGTCTGAAATCTCTTTACCTAAATCTCAAACTGATCTATATATTCTTCAGTGTCATTTGACAAATCTTGCCATCTACAACTCTGCCAATTTCTGTGTTATCTGCAAACACACTGATCAGCCCACCTACATTTTCATCCAGATTTTGTGTGTGTGTGTCAGTGTGTGTGTCAGTGTGAGTGTCAGTGAAACCACAGAGGTATCAAAATCGATCCTGGTGGAACACTACTGGCCGCAGTCGTACAATCAAAGAACCATCACAGCTCCGTGTTTTGTAGGACCAGGCCAATTTTCCATCCATCTTACCAACTCACTCTCGATCCCATGTGACTTAATGTTCTGCACCAGTCTACCACGGGAGGACACAGTGCTGGAGTTACAATAGACAATAGCTGCAACAGTTGGCCATTCGGCCCTTCAAGCCAGCACCGCCATTCAATATCATCATGGCTGATCATCCAGAATCAGTGCCCCATTCCTGCCTTCTCCCCATATCCCATGACTCCGTTATCTTTAAGAACTCTATCTAACTCTCTCTTGAAAGCATCCAGAGAATTGGCCTCCACTGCCTTCTGAGGCAGAGAATTCCACAGATTCACAACTCTAGGTGGAAAAGCTTTTCCTCATCTCTGTTCTAAATGGCCTACCCCTTATTCTTAAACTGTGGCCCCTGGTTATGGATTCCACTAACATCAGGAAACATGTTTCCTGCCATTAGCGTGTCCAATCCCCTCTCATCCTTCTAAATTCCAAAGTATACAACCCCAGCCGCTCCATTCTATCAACATATGACAGTCCCTCCATTCCGGGAATTAACCTTGTGAACCTATGCTGCATTCCTTCAATGGCAAGAGTGTCCTTCCTCAAATTTGGAGACCAAAACTGCACACAATACTCCAGGTGTGGTCTCACTAGGGACAAGTGCAGAAGGACCTCTTTGCTCCTATACTCAACTCTTCTTGATATGAAGGTCAACATGCCATTAGCTTTCTTCACTGCCTGCTGTATCTGCATGCTTACTTTCAGAGACTGATGAACAAGGACCCCCAGATCTCGTTGTACTTCCCCTTTTCCCAACGATACCATTTAGATTATAATCTGCCTTCCTGTTTTTGCCACCAAAGTGGATAACCTCACATTTATCAACATTAAACTGCATCTGCAATGCATCTGCCCACACCCAACCTGTCCAAGTCACCCTCCATCCCCATAGTATCCACCTCACAGTTCACACTGCCACCCAGCTTTGTGTCATCTGCAAATGTGCTAATGTTACTTTGAATCCCTTCATCTAAATCATTATTTTCTGTTTCCTTCATAACCCTCAAGGGCTTGTCTGTTGTAAAGGTTAATCTTGCATGGCTAGTACCTTGGGTGGAGTGGTGGGGAAGGGGCGGGAAGAATTTTAGTTAGTACTAGACCAAGTGAGACCCGTTGGGTTCCTGTCACATGGGAGGCCTGGTCCCCCAACGCAATATTCCACCACTCACCCATAGCTCCCAACTCTGCTGACGTGGCAATAACTTGTAAAAAATAAAATCAATGTGAACGCATCTCACTCTCCCCATCTCTCTTCCTTCTCCATTCCCCCTCATCCCCTAGAACTCCCTCCCCCTCCTCTGCACCCTCCCTCTTCTTTTCTCACTCCTCCTCCCCTCCCCCTCACCTCTCCCTCCCTTTAATTTCCCCTACCCTGAGTCTCTTCCTCCCTCCCTCCATAACCCGTCTCCCTCCCTACTCCTCACCTCCCCCCATCCCACCCCCCACAATGAAAATGTCCTTGTCCCGGGTGCCACTCCTCCCTCCCTGCGGGCCTGGAGCAGCTGCCCCGGGTGGCGCTCCTCCCTCCCCACGGGCTCGGAGCAGCAGCAGTCCCGGGTGCCGATCTTCTCCCTCCCCGCGGGCCTGGAGCAGCAGTAAAATGGAAGGAAACTTACCCGTGGAGGTGTTGTGTTCCTGATTGTGAGGCAAGGAAAAAAAGATGGTGGTCTGAAATTATGCAAAAGCAGCGCTGAGGACCCGTGGGGTGTTCTTTGTGACGCCAGTCAAGTAAAGACAGCAAGTGGGGGCGTTTTTTTTAATGTAAATGAAATTCGGGATCCCATTGTGACGTCAAGTTGGGAACTCATTCATTGTTTGCCAATCAATCGTTTGCAGGTTAAGCAAAAGCATAACCAACTAGTTTTGTGCAATTTTAAATGCTATTGAGAAATATACATGATGACAGACATATTTAAATTCTTAGAATTGCTGATTATAAATGGCATGCAAATTTATGAAAATTTCCTTGTGTCAGCATTTTAATTTAGCTCTCCATATATTGTTTACAGAACTCCATGCTGACATTTGAAAGTGGGCTTGTGAGAATTACCTACTTGTTAAAGTAGTTACTCTTCAGAGCAAAGCAAATAATTATCATGGTTATATTTGATTATTTTGTTTAATTTCCAGCCTTGGCCTCTCAGTTGTCAGCAGCTGAGTCTCGTTGTAACATTCTGGAAAAACAACTAGAATACATGAGAAAAATGGTCCAAACAGCTGAAATGGAACGAGGAGCAATGTTGCAGAGACAGGTAATGCTGATAAAGTTGTCAAACGGATGTAAATATGTGAAAGAAAATATCCCAAACTCTTAGAGTCATGTCTGCTCCTATCACTTCGTACATGGTTTTAGAAATTAGTTATTGTTTTCACATAGAACAGTTTGGCACAAGAATGGGCTCTTTGGTCCATACAGTATGTGCCGAACATAATTCCAAGACCATCTCTTATCTGCCTGTAAATAATCCATTTCCCTCCATTCCCTGCATATCCATATTCTAATCCAAAGGTCTCTTGGATGCCGCTATCAAATTTGCCTCAACCCACTGTGTGAATATATGTGAGAGTATGAATCTTCCATTTGATTAAGTGCATACTGAAGAAGTGTCCTGACTCAAAACATCACCTGTCCCTTCCCTCCGAAGATGCTGCCTGACCCGCATAATTATTCCAGCACACTGTATTTTGCCCAACATTCCAGCACCTGCAGTTCCTTGTGTCCCCATAATTGCTATTATGATTTCTTTTTAAACAATGTAAGAAAAAATAAGATCAATATTAGTGACTGACATCTAAGGCATTGGATATGTTTTGCCTTCATGAGCAATATTTGGAACAAATTTTGTGTGAGACCACCAAAACTAATTATTTTTATTTAATATTTTTATTAGAAGCATTGCATATTATCTAAGGTACAACAGCACTTCAAAAACAAATCAGACTTATCACAAACGTTGTAGAGATATTACGGAGTAATTTATATATGCTACTGTTTTTGATTTTTTTTGGGAAGGTAAGGGAGTGGAAAAAAAAGTAAAAGTATAAATTAATAATCAAGACGTTGTGATTAAATAATAATGATTATATAATAAAAAATAAAAAAGAATAAAGATAAACAAGAAACATTTAAAAAAAAATTATTATATAATAAAAAAATAAAATAAAAAATATTTTAAAAAGGAATACATCTTTACATTGAATGGAACAGTTTCATATAACAATATCTATTGAGACATGTATACAGATCCCAATACTTTTTTTCATCTAATCCTACACCAGGGTACTTATTGAGTTGCGGTGCTGAGCTCAGCTACCCCTTTAAGTAATCAATGAATGGAGACCATATTTGTTCAAAAAGTTCATATTTGTCCATTAGGACGAACCTAATTCTCTCCAAATGCAACGTCTTCACCAAAACTAATTCATGTCAAGAATCCCTTCATACTCATTGTTTTATCTCAGTTATCTTGAGATCCATAAATAATTGTTAGTCTTGTATTGTTTTATATTCTTTCATTTTGGTGTGTATTTTTGATATTTATACTAATATTCTCCTTTCCCATTATCATTTTGCAACATTGTACCATTTGGTTATATTTATCAATGGTTCCAAGTCATTTATAAAGAACAGAGAAATTGGAAAAAGAAAAAATGCAAAATTGTCACGGGTACTTGCAACATTAGAAAGGAAGATTTTAATATGACCATTTGAAATACTTATGGAGAATTGAGGAATAGAAAAGTCTGACTTTATGAATCTCCAGTCAATTGTAATAAAATAGTACGTTATCTAATTAGAGTACCGATAAACATTTTGACAAAACAATGTAATTGCAGTGGGAGACTTTAATTTCAGCAGACCCTGAGAACCAGAACAGTTCTGGTTTCAGACACAGCTTGTTTAGAGCAAAATTGTGCTCTTGACCCAACAAAATAACAGGCCAAATTGGATGCCAAGTAAAAGACTTCAAGTAGTTTACAATATATGAGAAAACCTAGTTAATGACAGCCATAATATGATTTTCTTTTCATGTTATGTTTGAAAGGGAGAAAGATGAATCATGACTCCAGCTTTCAATTTTAGGTAAGACTAACTTTAGAGATGTAGTACGGCTAACCACAATAGACAGGATATAATCACTAACAGATTAAACTTCAGAGGAACAATATGCATTGTTCAAAAGAAAACATATTTGAAGAATACAAAAACTATGAAAACCACTAAAGGGATCTGTATGTAATTAAACTACTTTGATCAACATAAGGTATATGTGAAGTGTGAACACGGTAGAGATCATGAAAGATATATAAAGAATATTAACGGGCTCTGAAATGAAAGCTAGAAAATTCCTGTGATGGGCATCGCACCTAATACATGATTTACTCGATTTACAGTGGGTAAATGGATTTAATTAAATTTTTGAAGTTTCCAAAAAATAATTGATGGCAAGAAAAAGAAAAAACAATCTTAAAATTAAATCTACACTGTTCATGGGTGATATCAGGCTTTTGAAATCATGAATATTTTGTTTATTTTTTGAGGCTATGTAAATTGAAAGTTTTCAAAACCAAAATAGCGAGATTGTGGTTAGTCATTATTAGGGAATGCAGAATCAAGATGGGAAGATGGAGTTGAGAAGCAGGTTAGTCATAATTCCCTGACAAGGGATGGGACAAAATAATTACTACTTTATTCCTATAAATTCATAAGGAGGTAATATACAAAATTGTATTCTCTAAAGTGGCAGCTTGTGTAAATACAAGAAAATAAATGTCATAACTTTAGTTGCATTCTTATTAAACCAGGCATCTTTAGAAATGAAGAGCTCTATAGACCATTCAGATCTACAATCAAAGCTTGAAAAACTTGACTTAATTGAGAGAGAGTATCTTAAACTCACAGCAACACAGACGACAGCAGAGGTAAATGGTTTATTTATAACATTTATTTTCTGACTAGGATTTTAATTTATAAATAAAATTCAGACTGAATGTTACACTTGGCAATGCCATAATCATATGTCATTTTGATACCATGAAGATATAATTCTGACAGTTATGTATTTAGTAATATTTGGGTATTTAGTAAAATTCTAATAATTTGCTGCCAGAGCATATGAAATCCTGATGGATTGGCATCTGGTTCATCGAGTAATGTTTGCTGTGCTCCGTTTCTGCTAGCTAGAGCCCAGGTTCTTAATTCCCTGCCAGCCAGGATCCTGTTTTGTGCACTCCTTTCCACTATACTGGTTCACTGGACAATTTAATTGTGTAACAATTTAAGAAAAAAAGTGAATTAAGTGCTGAGTTATTAATGAAAATAGCAGCAACAGTCTGGAAAATCTGGTAATTTGAGTCCTAAATGGGATGAATTAACGGAGATTTACTTGTAGGTAGTAACTTTAAGTTGGTACAAAAGGCTCACGTGCTTCCACTGTTAGTACCTGATAGTCAACTGCAAATATCAGTCTTGCATATGATGTATTCTCTTCTTGTTCCTTGAATTTGTGCTTTTTAAAGAAAATATCAAATAACCCAGATTTGGCATTTGGTAGGACTAGTGTAGATGGGACATGTTGGTCTGTGTGGGCAAGTAGGGGCGAAGGGCCTGTTTCCACACTGTATGACTCTATCTCTTGCCAATCTCCACGTTGAAAACTGTCCTCTGACATTGTGGGGATTATAGTAGCACTTCCTTATCATTGGGCATCTGATTAAGTGCACCGACCTGACTGGAGGTCTACAGCATGTGTAAAGAGGATGAGGAGTACTGCATTTGGACAGATAATGGGGATATAGGATTCCATGGTTAAATCAAATCTAATTCAATGTTAAATCATGCTTGGAACTGATTAGAGAGAGAAAAATGAAATTGGAATTAAATGAGACATAAGAAGCAAGTGGTATAAAAATACAAGTTTAGTACAAATTAAATCTTCCATTGAAAGACTACACCAACAATGGCTTATGATGTCAGTCAAATCTGTATGATTTTTCTGAGTAATTGTTTCCTGTTTCTTATGTCCTTGTTTCTGATGTGTTACTACAATATAATTATGCGTGTACAGTAGAAATGCTAATCCACTATTTAGAAAAAACAGTTTTGGCACCTGGTTTGCCAGGTGATGTTTACCATGCTCCATTTTGACTGGCTAGGATCTAGGTTTCTGCATTTCCTTCCAACTCATCAGATTAATTGGAACATTTATTATAAAGCTGTGGAACTGTAACATTTCATAAAATGAATTGAAAGTGTATTTGGGTATCAATGAAATTTCAATAGTCCAGAAAGTCTGCCCATCCGATACCACCAAATACCCAAATGTACTGGATCATCATAGTTTTACCATATTCATTCCATTAAGTGCCTTTCCATGCTCAATATAATTTGACTGCTACTTTGCTCTTTCGTCTAGAAAAAAATTTGTGAATTAGAACAGAGGTTACAAGAGGAAGAACATCAACGAAAACTAATACAGGATAAAGCCGCACAGGTTTGAAGCATTGAAATGCCCCAATTTTAAGTAGTGTGGTGAGCTCACGATTAACAACACAGAGATTGCTATGCAACTACAGTGCCCTCCATAATGTTTGGGACAAAGACCCATCATTAATTTATTTGCCTCCACAATTTGAGATTTGTAATAGGAAAAAAATCACATGTGGTTAAAGTGCATGTTGTCAGATTTTATTAAAGGCCATTTTTATACATTTTGGTTTCACCATGCAGAAATTACAGCAGTGTTTATACATTGTCCCCCCCATTTCAGGGCACCATAATGTTTGGGGCACATGGCTTCACAGGTAATTACTCGGGTGTGTTTAATTGCCTCCTTAATGCAGGTATAAGAGATCTCTCATCTCTCTTATACCACCTCAATTGTGAAACACGGTGCTGGGGGTGTTATGGACTGGGCATATATAGCTTCTGAAGATACTGGCTCACTTATCTTCATTGATGATACAACTGCAAATGGTAGTAGCATAATTAATTCTGAAGTGTATAGACACATCCTATCTGCTGAAGTTCAAACAAATGCCTCAAAACATTGGCCAGCAGGTAATTCTATAGCAAGACAATGATCCCAAACATACTGCTAAAGCAACAAAGGAGTTTTTCAAAGCTATAAAATGGTAAATTCTTGAGTGGTCAAGTCAATCACTCAACCTGAACCCAATTGAGCATGCCTTGTATATGCTGAAGAGAAAACTGAAGGGTACCAGCCCCCAAAACAAGCATGAGCTAAAGATGGCTGCAATACAGGTCCGGCAGAGCATCACCAGCGAAGACCACCCAGCAACTGGTGATGTCCATGAATCGCAGACGTCAAGCAGTCATTGCATGCAAAGGATATGCAACAAAATACTAAATAAGACTGCTTTCATTTGCATGACATTGCTGTGTCCCATACATTATGGTGACCTGAAATGGGGGGGACTATGTATAAATACTGCTGTCATTTCTACATGGTGAAAACAAAATGTATAAAAATTGTCTTTATTAAAATCTGACAACGTGCACTTTAACCACATGTGATTTTATCTCTATTACAAATCTCAAATTGTGGAGTAGAGAGGCAAATAAATAAGTCCCATACAAATCTCAAATTGTGGAGTAGAGAGGCAAATAAATAAATGATGGGTCTTTGTCCCAAGCATTATGGAGGGCACTGTATCTGTAATTCATAGTCTTAGATCAGCAAGGACATTTTGTGCTGTCTAACTCTGAATATTTATAAATGTATTGCTTGATATAGTTCGAGAATATAATCGGAAAACTACACTTCTATCAATAAAATGTACTCCAAAAACAACCCATAATTACTACATTTTGTATGGGTCCATGAAGCAGCTGCCAAAAGATTAATATATTGCCATATACAAGGATGATGCAAGAGCAAATGACTAGAGGAACTGGAGATTGGAAGAATAATTGTGGTTCAAGTAGATTATTGAACGCTTTGAAGGGTTGGTTCATACCATGACGATGTCGTTACCTTTTTGCAATTTAATACATCCATTACATAAACTCAAGTATAAATTCTTTGTGATGTTAATTGTATTTAAAAGGCATGTTTCTCTTTGTATCTAGTTGCAGACTGGCCTGGAAAGAAATAGAATTTTGTTACAAGCAGTGTCACCAAAACAACCACCATCACAGCCAAGGGCAAAGAAAGTAAAGAACAAAAAACAGCATCTGAAGGTAAACAATATCTGGCTTGAAAGCATTTAAAATATTTTAGAAGGTAGATGAAAATGCTGGAGAAACTCAGCGGATCTGAGTTTCTCCAGCATTTTTGTCTATCTTTGATTTTTCCAGCATCTGCAGTTCTTTCTTAAATATAAAATATTTTAGAACGGCTTTTCTGGTTTGGTCGGAGGGTTGATGCATTTGACAGTTTCCTGGCCGTGTTGAAGATATTGTGACGCAATGTTGTACTTGATTTGGTATGTTTAAGGAATCAGGAAATGTACAAGAAGTTGAAGTTGTAGCACCATTGTGTGACGGTAATGGCAGACAAAAGATTTTAAATCTTTTTTTAAAGATCTGGGCATTTTAAAAGTTAACATTTGAAATGAACTTCAAAAATATTGCCAAATATTTTTATTTGAAATAATGCCAGGACTTCTTTTGTGTCCATCTGAGGCACCAAACTACGTCTCAATTTAATGCCATGACAAAAAGTTAGTAGCTGGAATAATGTACGCCACCTCAATCCCTATAATCTTCCATGGAAGTGACAGGTTCAGTTTTGTACTCAAGTCACTGGACTAATCTTGAACTTGCAAACATCGGACTGAAAGTACAACCAATTGACCCATATATGATCCGGTTTTGAAAGTAAAATTAGATAAATTGTGATTTTTAGATTTTGATACTCAGTGATTGGCAGTCATGAGGAAAGCTGATGAGCAGATTTCTATATTTGGCTGTCTGACGTGGTTATCTTTGCTTTCTTTTAGAAGTCTTGTACTACCCATTCTCATGCACAACCCCATTATCGCTTTAATCTGGGTGATATTCCATTTGTTGCAGGAAAAGTGAGTATGAACGATTGCATTCATTTTACATGTTAGGTTGAAAGGAAATAGTAAAAATTGGAAAGAGCCATGGTTTTCAAGGGAAATTGGACACTTGTTTTGAAAAAAGAGAGATATCTACAATAATTATAGGAGGCATGGAGTAAATGAGGTGCTAGAGGAGTATAAAGAATGTAAAAAGAATCTTAAGAAAGAAATTAGGAAGGCTAAAAGAAGATATGAGGTTGCTTTGGCAAGAAAGGTGAAAGTAAACCCAAAGGGTTTCTACAGCTATATTAATAGCAAAAGGATAACGAGGGATAAAATTGGACCATTAGAGAACCAGAATGGACAGCTATCTGCAGAGCCAAAAGAGATGGGGGAGATATTGAACAATTTATTTTCTTCGGTATTCACCAAGGAGAAGGATATTGAACTCTGTGAGTTAAGGGGAAAAAGTAGAGTAGCTATGGAAACTATGAGATTCAAAGAGGAGGAAGTACTGACACTTTTAAAAAAATATAAAAGTGGATAAGTCTCCAGGTCCTGACAGGATATTCCCTAGGACATTGAGGGAAGTTAGTGTAGAAATAGCAGGAGCTATGACAGAAATATTTCAAATGTCATTAGAAACGGGAATAGTGCCGGAGGATTGGTGTACTGCGCATGTTGTTCCATTGTTTAAAAAGGGTTCAAAGAATAAACCTAGCAATTATAGACCTATTAGTTTGACGTCAGTGGTGGGCAAATTAATGGAAAGGATACTTAGAGATAATATATATAAGCATCTGGATAAACAGGGTCTGATCAGGAACAGTCAACATGGATTTGTGCCTGGAAGGTCATGTTTGACAAACCTTCTTGAATTTTTTGAAGCAGTAACTAGGGAAATTAATGAGGGTAAAGCAGTGGATGTTGTCTATATGGATTTCAGTAAGGCCTTTGACAAGGTTCCCCATGGAAGGTTGGTTAAGAAAGTTCAATCTTTTGGGTGTTAATGGCGGAGTAACAAGATGGATTCAACAGTGGCTGAATGGGAGATGTCAGAGAGTAATGGTGGATGGCTGTTTGTCAGGTTGGAAGCCGGTGACCGGTGGGGTGCCTCAGGGATCTGTGTTGGGTCCACTGTTGTTTGTCATGTACATCAATGATCTGGATGATGGGGTGGAAAATTGGATAAGTAAGTATGCAGATGATACTAAGATAGGTTGTGGATAATGAAGTAGATTTTCAAAGTCTACAGAGAGATTTGGGCCATTTGGAAAAGTGGGCTGAAAGATGGCAGATGGAGTTTAATGCTGATAAGTGTGAAGTGCTACATCTTGGCAGGCCAAATCAAAATAGGACGTACATGGTAAATGGTAGGGAATTGAGGAATGCTGTGGAACAGAGGGATCTAGAAATAACTGTGCATAGTTCCCTGAAGGTGGAATCGCATGTAGATAGGGTGGTAAAGAAAGCCTTTGGTGTGCTGGCCTTTATAAATCAGAGCATTGAATATAGGAGTAGGGAAGTAATATTAAAATTGTACAAGGCATTGGTAAGACCAATTCTGGAGTATGGTGTACAATTTTGGTCGCCTAGTTATAGGAAGGATGTCAACAAAATAGAGAGAGTACAGAGGAGATTTACTAGAATGTTGCCAGGGTTCCAGCAACTATGTTACAGAGAAAGGTTGAACAAGTTAGGTCTTTATTCTTTGGAGCGCAGAAGGTTAAGGGGGGACTTGATTGAGGTCTTTAAAATGATGAAAGGGATAGACAGAGTTGACGTGGATACGTTTTTCCCATTGAGGGTAGGGAAGATTCAAACAAGAGGGCATGACATGAGAATTAAGGGACAGAGGTTTCAGGGTAACGTGAGGGGGAACTTCTTTACTCAGAGGGTGGTGGCTGTGTGGAATGAGCTTCCAGCAGAAGTGGTGGAGGCAGGATCGATTTTAACATTTAAGAGTAAAGTGGATAGGTTTATGGACGTGAAGGGAATGGAGGGGTATGGTCTGAGTGCAGGTAGATGGGACTAGGGGAAAACAAATGGTCGGCATGGACTGGAAGGGCCGAGAGGGCCTGTTTCCGTGCTGTAATTGTTATATGGTTATATGGTTATATGGTTACATGTGCTATTGCGTTGCATTGTTTTCTGCTGTAATGCTGTGCTCTATTGATTTTTACTAGACTCTTTATGCATAGTCTCAAATGTTGCTGTTAGCTAGTTACTTAGGTCTTCTATGTTTATTTCCAATAGATATGGTCTTCTCCGTACTTCAAGGAAGGTTAATGTTTGAAATTGGTCATTTTAAAGTTTGTAATTAAGATTTAAAAATGTTTCTGCAGTGTATTCGTGTAAGTGATTTTATGGAGGTAACCTAGCTCAATATTAGGAATTCTGAAGTGTAGGCTGGAATGCAGACTCTGCTACAGTTAAATCCAAACTGAGAATGCCTATAATTTCAACATTAGAATTCAATGGGTAGTGCACATTATTAAGGGTTTGGGCACGCTAGAGGAGGAGATGTTGGGGGGAGTCCAGAACCAGGGGCCACTGTTTAAGAATAAGGGGTAAGCCGTTCAGAACAGAGATGATGAAACACTTTTTCACGCAGAGAGTTGTGAGTTTGTGGAATTCTCTGCTTCAGAGAGTGGTGGAGGCCGGTCCTCTGGAAATTTTTAAGAGAGAGCTACATAGGGCTCTTGAAGATAGCGCAGTCAGGCGATATGGGGAGAAGGTACTGATTGTGGATGATCAGCCATGATCACATTTAATGGTGGTACTGGCTTGAAGTGCCATATGGCCTACTCCTGCACCTATTGTCACATGTGCACATTTCACACCTGACCATCATTAGACTAGATCTGCATGTTGGTCCCATTGATCGATGAAAAAAATTGCTGTCAAGAGAATGACAAGTAGGCCTTTTCATTTGATTGACTAATGTATGTATTTGTGTTATTACTTTTTAGTGAAAAAGTAACTTAAATAGTTAACAAATCTTTTTGGGTGATATTTATAAGCATTCAGTTTCAGTACTGATCCTGGGATGGGCCTCAAGCCCTCAAAACCATTCTAAGTTTGCAGCCCGCAACAGGAGATATGAGACTATCACTTGCTTCAACCCCTGTTTTGATTTGCACTCAACCGAGCCTCTCTAAACAGCTGGGAGCCAGCGTCACGGTGGAAGACTGTGACCAAGACGATGCTGGAAGAAATAATTTGGTACAAGGATCAGCAAAAGATCTGTTCCGTTATGAATTAAAGACCCCATAATCAAACTTGAATTAATAATTTTTCAGACTCCTGAAAAATATGGCGACTTCACAGAATAGGATGACGTTAATGAACTCATAAACTTTCTGAAACTGGTAATGTGCGGATTTTTCAAATTGAATAGTGGAAGTGCTGAGATTGTAATTTTATATTCTACCTTTCCCCATTCTTCTGAGATTCTAGATTTCTTGTAGTCAGTTAAGACTTATTTCATTGTAGCAGTTAGCCATTCTTGATGATCTCAAAATATTGATTCAAACTGAAAACGCTTGTCTTTCTTCTAATTTGAGATGGTTAATTACCACACTCACATGTTAAATTGGCAAGTGAAGATAGGCAGGAAATGATTCCTTACCAAAATTTGTTTTGAGTTTAAATAAAATAAATAAATGCAAAATGTAAGTGAAATTCCTTTGCTCACAATGTGCCAAAATGTGCTTCAGTCAAATGTGTAACACAGCAAAGAGTAGCCGGAAACCAGAGGATTTGGAAATTTCATAAGACAACAGAAGGAAACAAAACGGGCAATATGGGCTGAAAAGATGAAGTACGAATGGAAGCTGGTCAGGAATATGAAGAAGGACAGTAAAAGCTTATTTAGATATGTTAAGGGAAAAAGAGTAGCAAAGTCAAATGTGGGTCCCTTGAAAGCAGACACGGGTGAAATTATTATGGGCAACAAGGAAATGGCAGAAGAGTTGAATAGGTACTTCGGATCTGTAAGGAAGACACAAACAATCTCCCAGATGTACTGGAGGACAGAGGATCTAAGGGGGCAGAGGAACTGAAAGACATTTTCATTAGGCGAGAAATAGTATTGGGTAGCCTAATGGGACTGAAGGATGATAAATCCCCTGGTCCTGATGGTCATTTTCCAATGTTCAATAGATTCAGGATCAGTTCCTGTGGATTGGACGATAGCTAATGTTATCCCTCTTTTCAAGAAAGGAGCGAGAGAGAAAACGGGGAATTACAGGCCAGTTAGCCTGACTGGAGTAAATTATTAAAGAGGTAATAATGGGGCATTTGGATAGCAGTAAAAGGATTAGTCCAAGTCAACATGGATTTATGCAAGGGAAATCATGCTTGACAAATCTTCTGGAATTTTTTGAGGATGTGACAAGTAAAATGGATGAAGGGGTGCCAGTGGATATAGTGTATCTAGACTTTCAGAAAGCCTTTGATAAGGTCCCGCACGGGAGACTGGTGACTAAAATTAGAGCACATGGTATTGGGGGTAGGGTGTTGACATGGATAGAAAATTGGTTGGCAGACCAGAAGGAACAACACTAGCAAGTTTGTGGATGACACAAAGCTGGGTGGCTGTGTGAACTGTTAAGAGGATGTTAGGAGGTTGCAGGGTGACCTGGACCGGTTGAGTGAGTGGGCAGATGTGTGGCATATGCAGTATAATATAGATAAATGTGAGGTTATCCACTTTGGCGGCAAAAACAAGGGGGCAGATTATTATCTCAATGGGGTTAGGTTAGGCAAGGGGGTGTTGCAGCGAGACCTGGGCATCCTTGTACACCGGTCACTGAAAGTTGGCTTATAGGTACAGCAGGCAGTGAAGAAAGCTAATGGAATGTTGGCCTTCATAACAAGAGGCTTTCAGTATAGGAGTAAAAAGGTTCTTCTGCAGTTGCAATGGGCTCTGGTGAGACCACATCTGGCGTATTGTGTACAGTTTTGGTCTCCTAATTTGAGGAAGGACTTCCTTGTGATTGAGGCAGTGCAGCGTAGGTTCACGAGATTGATCCCTGGGATGGCGGGACTGTCATATGAGGAACGATTGAAAAGACTAGGCTTGTATTCATTGGAGTTTAGAAGGATGAGGGGGGGTCTTATAGAAACATATAAAATAATTAAAGGACTGGACAAGCTAGATGCAGGAAAAATGTTCCCAATGTTGGTTGAGTCCACAACCAGGGCCACAGTCTTATAATAAAGGGGAGGTCATTTAAGACTGAGGTGAGAAAAAACGTTTTCACCCAGAGAGTTGTGAATTTATCGACTTCCCTGCCACAGAGGGCAGTGGAGGCCAAGTCACTGGATGGATTTAAGAGAAAGTTAATGCCCCTGTCCCACTTAGGAAACCTGAACGGAAACCTCTGGAGACTTTGCGCCCCACCCAAGGTTTCTGTGCGGTTCCCGGAGGTTTTTGTCGGTCTCGCTAATGGTCGAAAGTGGTTTCTGTTTTAAAAATCGGTAATTTTTTCGTCTAAGCTGGTTACGATGCTGTTTGAAGGTGGTTGCCGGAGGACAAAATCCTCTGGGAACCGCACGGAAATCTTGGGTGGGGCGCAAAGTCTCCAGAGGTTTCCGTTCAGGTTTCCTAAGTGGGACAGGGGCATCAGCAACTGCAGTGTTTCTTTCACTTTTCAATTTCAATGGATTATTGTATTCAAGTCTTTTGAATGGAATTGAATCCATAAGTAAACATTCTATGATCCGGTTGAATTTTGCCTTGCATAAAAAATATACCGAAGAAGAGTCCCGAACCGAAACATCGCCTAACCATTTTCTCTAGTGATGCTGCCGGACCCACTCAGTTACTACAGCATTTTGTGTCTATCTTTGGTGTAAACCAGCGTCTGCAGCTCCTTATTATTACAAAAAATAAACTGTTTGGTTTACTTGTTTCCCCCCACATGCCTAACTTCCAAATTGGTTTGTAAACAAATTTATCGTGCATACTAACTATTGCCATATGTTGTTTGAAAGGAAAGCCTTTGTTTCTATTTTTTCCTTCTTCAAAAATATTCGATGGGAATTAAAAAAAAAAGTTTTTAACAATTTTTAAAATGTAAAGTGTTTTAAAGTTTAAGGTGCTTGTGTATGTACCTATTATTAACTAATGTCAAGAACAAATGTTGGTTTAAAATCAATTGCTTCCAGCTTTTATTAATTCTGTTTTAAATCTTACTGTTATCTTTGTCTTTCAGTCCGCTAGTCCAAGTCATTCAGTCCGTGCCAATGTTCAGCATGTATTGCATCTGTTGAAGCAACATAACAAAATCTTGTGCAATGACCGAGTGGTCAGTGAGCAGCCAATGGTCAAAAAAAGAGTCTCCAGAACTCCCAATTCAATGACTGGAAGTTCTTCTGGATCTACTATATCTAATTCCCATGAGTTACTGTCTGAACTGTTGTTAACATTACAAGATGAATTTGGACAAATGAGTTTGTAAGTATTATATTCATCTACTTTAAAATGTGCATATTAATTCATTATTGTCTGTTTGGAATTTTATAGCTTCATAATGTTTACATTTCTAGTATTTCAGCATTCAAAATGTGATAAATCATAATGTTATTAATTAAGATAGACACAATATGCTAGAATAACTCAGCGGGACAGGTATCATCTCTGGATAGAAGGAATGGGTGACGTTTTGAGTCGAGATTCTTCAGACTGAGTCAGGGGTGAGAGAGATACAGAAATAAGGAGGTGGAAAGTGTGAAAACAAGACAAGGGATGGGGATCAAGGAAAATGTAGAACAGATCATTGTTAGCTAGGAGAAGGTAACAACAAAGTAAACAAATAAAATGTGAGGGAGGACAGTCAGAATAGTCGGAGAACTGGGAAGGGGGGAGGAATGGAGAGAGAGGGAAAGCAATGGGTTACTTGAAGTTAGAGAAGTCAATATTCATAACGCTGGGGTGTATGCTGCCAAAGCGAAATATGAGGTGTTCCTCCAATTTGCGAGTCAGAAAGATCAGTGTGGGAATGGGAGAGGGAGTTAGTGTTTAACAACCGGGCGATCAGGTAGGTTTAAGCAGATTGAGCAATGGTGTTTGGTGAAATGATGCCGAGCCTGTGCGGGGAACAAGGGCTGAAGAGAGCCGGGCTTGCAGAGGGACATCGGGTCATGGGAAGAGGCGACAGCTGCAACAGGCCTTTGTGTCCGGCTGGAGCTGGATGCAAAGGCCCCGACCACGGGTGAACAAAGAGTAAGATGACTGATGACTGATGCCTTCCCTCACAGTGGGAAACGTTGATTCCGCTGTGGGGGATGTTCATATTAAATTCTATCGTGCCTTGTGCTCTTTTTTATTTGTATGGCTGTATGGTATCTCAAATCTCACTGTACCAATTGGTGCATGTGACAATAAATGTTACTTGAACTTAGCCCTAGCCCTAACGTTATCAAGAATAGAGGATTTTTTTAAAGGATGATAAATATTTTAATTATTGATACCTACCGTTTAAAAGTATATTCATTTCAGATACATCCCCCATTAAATAAATATGTTGACTTGAAATTTCACTAGTAACCATCGGGACATGCGGCTATCCGGGGTGGGGGGGGGCATCGAACATCAGGAAAAACATAAAAATAAATAACACTCTATTCATTCAGGGTTTAATCTTTATTTATGAGGATTATGTTTATTAACAATATAGAAAAAGAAGAAATGGGGTAGATTTTACGATTTTCCTTATATACAGCATCAAAGTAGCAGAACACCAAAGTCGATAGTTACGGAAGAATCACCCTTTAGTCATCTCCGTCACGTGGCACTCCCAAACGTGATCACGTACGTTGCATGAATATTTTATGCTCATAATGTGTAAAATAATACAACAATGACCATAATTATGAATTATAAATGATAAATGAACAATATGCTTCTGCCTATTCATCTGAAGTTAATATTGTTTTAGAGGAAGTTGGTGAAAAGTTATGTGACGGTTACCATTCTTGCTGAAATTCTCCACTTTTATCGGCAGTAAACTGTTACAATGGTTTAAAATCATTGCGTTAGACTGAAAGTTTTAGTGTTGTTCATCATAAATATGCGATGGATATGACTGACTGCAATGGGCAACCTGGGAAAAAGTAGAGGGAAAAAATGAATTAAATTCTCTAAAAGATTATGCCAAACATAGTTTTCCCATAGTAGAAATGTTCATCTATGTGAAACAACATTCAAAGTTGTAAAAATGTAAATTTTATAATCGTGTTTCCAGAAACTTCAAAGTAGACACTTAGTGAAGAATCACCCATAAGTGGTGGGACAGGACAACTGCAGGATTGGGGATGTGTCCTAAGTACGGGGATTAAATCTCAAGTAGTTGGCATACAATGTTTGTCATTTGCAAGAAAATAGCATAGAATATAAAATCATGTTTAAAGAATGGAATGAATTTGTGGAAGGGATCAAAATTCATACTTGATTCATTTGTTCCCACCTGAACTTAAGCAAACGTGGTAATCAAGTGATGTAAGTGATAGAATTGAATGAAATTAAAGAAGTTATCATATTAAAATAAAAGTAACAAAGTGGAAATGAGCAGATTGGGAAATTGTTTTTTAAAAAAAACAGACTATCAGGAAAATAGTACGTACGGGGTGCAAACGTGACTATGTGGGGTGGGGGGGGGGGGGGGAGTTGAATGGTGCTGAACTGTAGCAGGAAGAACAAATCTAAGGTTAATGCATGCAGGACTATCACAGAAAAGGGAAGGCATTACATTTTTTGCTCTGTTTTCATAGTGGAGTGAGAAGAAAATACCAGATAATCTTTGAAAAAAGGCAGGGCATTTTGATTTCTGATTATGCTTATTTTTGTATATCTTGAGGGAGGTTGAAGGCCAGTTTTATCTCGACTATGCGTTTAGAAAGTGTCTTGACATATCGCCATGTTAGATCGAACTTGATGTTTTGAAAACAAATATAGGATGGCCAATGATTAGTCAGTAATTCCACAGAGATACACTGCTAATTACTTTTTAAACTTCTCCAGCATTTCTGCCCAAAATCTCTTTCACATAGTAACATTGGTCCTCTTTACAATGTGTACCCGATCCCAGCAATCTCTTGTAACAGCCAAGCTGCTTGTGGCCTTGTGCCACTGATTTCATCCATCTTCCCCTATCTATGTGGTGCATATTCCTTTGGAAAGCAAAAAGCTAGTTTTCTACTATGTGCACTTAACTCCAACCGAGTACTTTAGAGGTGGGCATTGCAATGGTGGAGAGGAAATGAAATGTGATTAGCAGTTATTCGGCTTCTGTTTTAATGGCTAGATACACTTCTGGTGGGGTGGGGGATGTGGATATGAAAACAAATATGTTTTTCTCTGTATGCTTATATCCTGTATCTCTTAACTACTGTTGGCTTTAGATTACATGTATCAGCCAAGGATGCAGACACATTTCATGGTGTTCCTGATGTTGTTTCTGAATCCTTTTGTGTACTATGCCTTTCTCGTGCTTCAGGGCTCGAAATTAGCGGTTGCCCGGGTGCCAATGAGCACTCAAAGTGCCGCCGGGCAACCTAAACGCCGAGTCATTTTGCCCGGCTTGGCACGCAAATACTGGTTTATACCGAAGGACACAAAAAACTGGAGTAACTCAGTGGGTCAGGCAGCATCTCTGGCGAATAGGAACGTGGCATTTCGTGTCGGCGGTGGCAACAGCTGTAGTGCGGGGCAAAGATACTAGGAGCAGGGTGACGAAGGGTCGGAGCGAATGACGGCCCCCGCACAGCGGCAACAGCGGCCGCGACAGCGGCTCCACCGCCTCCTCCTCCCGCACCCCGCCCGGCGGAAGGAGCTCTCCCTCTCCCTCCCTCCCTCCTCCCGGCCTCGGCGTGCGAGAGGGGTTGTTTTGAAAGCGCCGTTGGTGGATTTGCAGCTGTATCTTTTGATTTGCAGGCAGCGGCCGCTATCGCCCTGATAACGGCCGCTGCCTGCAAACCCGCTAACGGAGCTTTCAAAACAACCCCTCTCGCACGCCGAGGCCGGGAGGAGGGAGGGAGGTCTCCTTCCGCCGGGCAGGGTGCGGGAGGAGGAGGCAGTGGAACCGCTGTTGCCGCTGAAGCAGCTGCACCAAAGATCCTATAGCTATAGGATCTTTGAGCTGCACTGTGGCGAGGAGATCCCAACCGCCTCCCCCTTTGGCGGCGGCACTTTGGCGCAAAGATACTAGAGGAGCAAGATAGACCACTCCACCGAAATCCAATGGACTGACGTGTCGTACGTAACGGAACGTCACGGCCGCCATTTGTTAAAGCAAATCGTGACTTCCGGTATGCCTCCCACTGTGCACTCCGCTCTATGGTGTAATCAGTGTTGTAGGGAACAGTGTTTGATATAGCTCATCTATCACATCACATATTTTAGTTAATTTTATTGTAAATGTTTTCTCCCTGTTACCCCATTTCCTTCCCATCTTTCCTCCCCAGCCCCCACCTTTGAGTAGTTTCCCTTGCATTGTATTGTGCAGCTTCCCTTGTATCGCTTTAACACACACTGCACAAAATTAAAATTAAATTAATCTGTGTGTGAGAGGCAAGTTAAGGGCCTGTCCCACCAGCATGCGATTGCATGCGTCTCACTGGGCCGGTCCCACTTCCCAGATCGATCGCGGAGGCGTATGGAGTTGTGCGGGGCTGGTCCCGACATCGCGCGGGGCTGCACTGTCCGAAAATCCTGTCGGCCCGCAGGCGCATTGAGGGCATACGCAGCGTCTTGACGGCTTACGCCTAGCGCGTGGCGTTGTGCGAAAGTTGCTTTTTAAATGCGCTATATAAATAAAAGTGATTTGACTTGACATATTTCTATAGTTTCTTTCTTCAGATTTCCTCTAATTTGCTTAGCAACCTTTTTCTTTCAATCTGTCTGTGTGCGTATCACAATATATATATATATATATATATATATATATATATATATATATGTGTGTGTGTGTGTGCGCGTGCGTGCGTGTGTAGACATACAAATATGTATGTGTAGATACACATATATTGTATTATTACCCATATCACACATCTGAGGTATGCTTTTACGAAATTGTATTCCCTTCGTTTTTACTGCAGCAGGGGTAACAGGGGAATATTTTCTTATATTCCCCTTTCTTGCGAACGCCTATGGACTTTACCTGTTAAAACAGCGGGGAATATAGTCTTATATTCCCCTAGTCTCACATCCGGGAACTTGGCAACGTGACGGCAACGTGACGCTGCGTGGGAAATTTAGAATATTCAAACGGCAGACAGGAAGACTGCCGCGTCCATTTTGGTTAAATTTTGCGTGGAAGTCCGCCGAGCTGAGATGTTCAAATTTTCCTCTAGATGTCTGATAATGGGTAATAATAACAATATTGACTGTCCTCTTTCGGGAGATACGACATATATTGCCCTCACTAGATCCATATTGCCCTCGTCTTCGACTCGGGCAATATGAATCTACTTCAGGCAATATATGTCGTATCCCCCTCAAGGCCAGTCAATATTCTATTAATATATTGTGATATATATATACACACACACATATATCACTATATATATATATATATATATATATATATATATATATCACAATATATTAATAGAATATTGACTGGCCTTGAGGGGGATACGACATATATTGCCTGAAGTAGATTCATATTGCCCGAGTCGAAGACGAGGGCAATATGGATCTAGTGAGGGCAATATATGTCGTATCTCCCGAAAGAGGACAGTCAATATTGTTATTATTACCCATATCAGACATCTAGAGGAAAATTTGAACATCTCAGCTCGGCGGACTTCCACGTAAAATTTAACCAAAATGGACGCGGCAGTCTTCCTGTCTGCCGTTTGAATATTCTAATTTCCCACGCAGCGTCACGTTGCCATCACGTTGCCAAGTTCCCGGATGTGAGACCAGGGGAATATAAGACTATATTCCCCGCTGTTTTAACAGGTAAAGTCCATAGGCGTTCGCAAGAAAGGGGAATACAAGAAAATATTCCCCTGTTACCCCTGCTGGCAGTACAAACGAAGGGAATACAATTTTGTAAAAGCATACCTCAGATGTGTGATATGGGTAATAATACAATATATGTGTATCTACCCATACATATTTGTATGTATACACACGCACACACACACATATATATATATATATATATATATATATATAAAAATATATATGAAATCCTAATATTGTGAATAAAATATCCATGAACACAATGTCATAATATTTTTCCATTCTTTCATTCTATATTAGCGATGTAGTGCATACATACCTACATATTTAAATTCAGTTGATAAGTTGGTCAAATAATATGGGGACCTTGCTTTTTTTTGAGACATGGATTTTTTAAATGTGAATCTCATAACGACACATTTGTTGGTCAACAGTATATTGCACCAACCCCCACAATTTCAAATTACTCTAAATTGAACTTTATAAACAAGGAAAACACTTTTTATTTCCGTAATTTATGGTAATATTTACATAATTCACATCATTTTGTGCACGACATATACAGGGGGTTGCAGTGTTTTGAAAGTGATGTAAAATTCAACATATTTCAGACAATGATAGCCCCACCCCTTGCTTACCCCAAAGAACAAAATTTCCAACATATACAATAATAAATAATTCGTCATTTGCACAATTTTGTGTGGGTAACGGGAGGTTCTCATTCTTCCTCTTGAGTAACCGGCGTAGGGAAAATAGACTTTTGGCGTGTTCGGGATGTCATATAGCGTTGGAACTGCAATGCAATTTAGCCTGTTAATGGTCTGCCTGTTGGAAAACTAGTCAAGTTCAGTGTTCAGAACAAAGACGACAGGTGGTTGACAAGTACGCCAGAGTTTGGTGGAGGAGATCTTGTCGACGAGATTTCTGGACCCGTTGTCGACATCTGAAATTACAGAAAATCTCATATAGGATTAACTAAGAAGGAAAAAAATGTAGTTATAACTACATATCTGCAGAATGGATGATATATAATTTAAGTGCAATTGTTCAGTTGTGGGGAGAGACCTGTATGTAGAAGATGCATTTTGCCACTAATATGTCAATTTACCTTCAATGTAGAAGAGCTTATTTAGAACTTCTTACGTAGACCATTTAAAGTATTTTCTTTCTATCCTATTTTGGACCTAAGACACTAGCAGGGCTGCCAACTCTCAGGCAGAGAGAGATGGGGAGAGAGAGGAACGATGGCACGTTATAACGGACAGCCCCCATTCTGACTGCCGCCAAACCCCGCACCGCACCATTGCACCCTTCTTCACGGCGGCCCAGTGATGGATGGCTCGGCTCTGACAATTCAAGGGATCTAATCGGTAACAACACTGAGAGCAGCCCGGGCTGCCGCGCTCCCCGACTCGAATCTGAGGTTTAAATCTCGTGATGGGCCTGATGTGTCTGTCTCCCCATCTCTCTCTCTCTCTCTCTGCCCCTTCTCTCTCTCTCTCTCTCCCTATGGACCATATTTTGGAGACTCCTGCCGTACAGAAACAAAAACAAAAATGTATAGAAGAACAAAAATTGCTGACTTTATTATCGTGGTAAGTTTATTAAAAAATAATCTAGTAACTTTCTAATGTACCGACAAACCCAGTTTCCTATTGAGTGTTGATAGGGGAACAGAAAATAACATTTTCAGGACTGAATAATATCGACAGAAAACAATAATATTTCCTCACCTTTCTTTGTTGTTGGGGAACCTGAAGAAAGACAGGTTGAGTCGTCCACATCGGCGATTAGAGCAATTTATACCGAACCGTGAGTTGTAGATGTGGACGCCATGACAGTGTGCGGGCAGCCGTATAAAATGCTCTAAGTAATGGCCTCGACAATCACGTCATACTGCGCTTTTTTCGCTGAGTTGCGCATCTTGCTTCTCTAGTATCTTTGCTTTAGCGTTGGACAGGGAGGGCAAAGGCAGTGGGCAATGTCCGAGGCGCGCTGACCTTCCTTCCTCCCCACCTCCTCTGCCCCTTCCCCCCCCCTCTCTCTCTCTCTCTCTCTCTCTTGTATGCCCCCCTCCACCCCTCTTATTCTGGGACCCCTCCTCTCCATCCTGCGCTGATCCCCATTCCCTCCTCTATTCAGTCCTCACTGACATCCCCTGTGCTCCCCTCCCAAACTACGCCCCCCCCCCATCTATTAAACACCCAACCCACCTCGCATTGATTCCCTTTCCACCCACCCACCCACCCCCCCCCTCGCCCATCCATCCTACACTGGTCTCCCAATTCATCCTGTACTGACACCCCCTTCCCATCCATCCTGTACTTCTCCCCCATTCATATTGCACTGATCCACCCATTCATCCCATACTGACCCGCCCTCCATTTACCCTGTACCAATCCTCCCATCCATCCTGTAGTGATCTCCCCATTCACCTTTTACTGATCCCCCATTCATCCTGTACTGATCACCTCATGCATCCTGTACTGATCCCCTCATGCATCCTGTACTGATCCCCCTCATTCATCACGTACTGATCCCCCATTCATCCTATATTGATCCCCTCATTCGTCCTATAGTGATCTCCCAGTCATCTTGCACAGACCCTCCGATCCACACGGTCCTGAACCCCCCCCCTCCCCATTCATCCTGTACTGATCCCCTCCATTCATCCTGTGTGATCCCCCCCATCCATCCTGTACTGATCCCCCCATTCAAGAAGAATGGGTGGAACAGTCTGAAGAAGGGTCTCGACCCGAAACGTTACCTATTTCCTTAGCTCCATAGATGCTGCCTCACCAGCTGAATTTCTCCAGCACTTTTGTCTACCCCCATTCATCCTGTACTGATCCACCCATGCATCCTGTACTGATCCCCCCCATCCATCCCGTACTGATCCCCCCCAATCAGCACCACTGACATCCCCTGTGCTCTCCCCTCACAATTTTACATACTCCAACCAACACGTACTAATTCACCTGCCTCAATCCATCCATTCCGCACTGATTGCTTTCTCAAACCCCCCCCCCCCCCGCCATCTATCCACCCCGCACTGATTCACACATCCCCTGACCCTATTGTGCTTCATGGTCTTCAGAGCGAACATTGACTATGTTTGATAACGGAATGCAATCAAATGTGTTTTAATTCCCAATGTTATTATTTGTTTTGACACCTTTAAACATATTACCAAAAGAACATTTGCTGCACTTATGTCCTTTGGCCATCTCTTGTCAGTTAGTGTAATGTTTAACCTGTCAGATGGGTATAGTCGGTTTTAACAGCTATTATCATAAAATGCCTATAGAAATTTCCTTGCAACCTGTATATTTTGTTATGGATAAATTATGTGGGAAGCGAGAGTGTTTCTGTGCCAATAGCAATAACGACCCATGCTATGGCCATGTCATGGTAATTTTCGGTCGTTCACAGAAAACATGCTTGCATCAATCTGTATTAAGCATATATGTTACTATGGTCCAGGATTTATTGACACAGGTTGATCATTTGCTGAATAATTCAACCACATTTTTGTTTGAAAGTGGAAAGAACTAATAGAAATTGCATTAATTGCAATATGTAAAAAGAGTTGAGATATTGTATTATAATTTTGCTGCATTTCATTGTGGTATATATCATGTCTTGATTGGTGAATATGTTTAGTTTGTGAGTTATTTGAAGCAGAAATAATATGTGAATGTAGACAAAAGTGCTGGAGAAACTCAGCGGATGCGGCAGCATCTATGGAGCGAAGGAAATAGGCAACTTTTCGGCCCAAAACCCTTCTTCAGACTGATGGGTTTCGGCCTGAAACGTTGCCTATTTCCTTCGCTCCATAGATGCTGCTGCACCCGCTGAGTTTCTCCAGCACTTTTGTCTACCTTCGATTTTCCAGCATCTGCAGTTCCTTCTTGAATGCTTCATTGAGCATAATTCTGACTGGTAACTACGCACTTCGTCCGAGCACATTATCATTGGCAACCTAAAAAGCTATCAAGGTTGCCCGGCTGGCAACAGGGAAAAAAAGTTAAGCGAGAGCTCTATGCTTCTTTTACTGAATTCTGCTAAAAAAAAACAATGAGTCTCCATATTAAAATATTAAATTAAATTAAATTTGTTTTCGCACAGCTAATAAATGTGATTTTTACTCTTTTTAAACTAGTGAGCACCATGAACTGGTTAAACAAATACATGAAGCAAAAACAAATGCAATGAGAGGGGACTTGGAGCGAGAGTTAGAAGCGTTGGTGAAAAGAATGGAAGCAAAAGGAGATCAGATTGCTAAAGTTCGCAAACATCAAGCAACAGTAAGACTGATTTATTTTAAAGGATTTACAAAGTAATTTAATTCTTTTGACCCAGAAAATAAAGTTGCTGCTCAATATATCAATGGTTTGATTCTGGGGCTCCATTTATTTTACTAATTTCAGCTGCTATAAATTGTTGCTGTCAGGAGACACTAACATCTATCTATGCTTTCCACTGGTCCCCCTTAACTGGGACTTCTGTTTGAGAGTTGTGGTTATTGCAGAATGAACTAAACTGTGATTTCTTCCATGTTCGCATACAATGTTAATTACAACCTGCCTTGAACATGAGCAATGATTACCTGGCTGAAGGTTGTTAAATTTTTGTATCGAAGGAAAGATTTGTATATTAAAAATAGTTTCTCATTACATCTTGGGGGTGATTTGAGTGTATGTGTTTTTGAATTCCTGGCTTGGAATTTCACGCGGCTTTAAGTTTGTGCACTGTTTAAATGAGTTGAAATTTATTGTTGTCCATTCTTTGTTCTTCAATAAAGTACTGTTTCTTTGAAATTCAAATACATTTCAACTTTGTACAATGTTTTCAAAATAATAGTACCAATATTTTGATGTAGAGAAGAGTTCTTATGCTATATCTGGTAATCTTTCACAGTCGCAAAATTTAATAACAAGCAGCTACCTTGTAAAAATCTTAATGATGCAGCTAGGGAATAATGTACCTTAATTGTAATGAGGAGGTGCCAAATAATATTTAGAGGCTTATTGCTATGTATGGAAAGTTGGAAGAAGAAAGGAATAGTGCATTTTCTTAGAACTGGAAATTCCACTAGAATATAACATGCACAAGTTGCTGCTTTCAAAAACTTTGGGAAAGACTGGGGAAATGTACACAATTAAACTAACTCCTTCAAGTCTGGCAACGCAGGGGTGTACAAAAGTCCAGTTGACAAGGCCATGAAAAAGACCAAAGGGGACTTTTGCTCAAAGCTGGAGGATGAGGTGGATGTTCAGCAACTGTGGCAGGACTTGAATGCCAGCATCTCCTACAAGGCAAAATCAGGAGGCAGCTCAAGCGACAGTGAAGCATCACTCCCTGACGAGCTCAATGCATTCTAAGCAAGCTTTTATAGGGAGAACATTGACGTACCTTCCCGAGCCTCCATATGGCCTGATGGTATTGCAGTCACAGTCAAGAGGCTGACGTCAAAAGATCCTTCAGCGGGATGAACCCTCGGAAAGCATCTGGACCTGATGGTATACCCGGTTGCGTACTCATGACCTGTGCAGACCAACTGGCTGGAGTTTTTGCAGACATTTTCAACCTCATTACTGAGATCTGTGGTTCCCACCTGCTTTTAAGAGGGCATCAATAATCCATGAAGAGTAAGGTGACGTGCCGCAACGACTATCGACCGGTGCCACTAAAGTCCCTGGTGATGAAGTGCTTTGAGAGGTTGGTTATGGCGCATATCAACTGCTACCTCAACAGGAACCTCGACCCATTACAGTTTGCCTATCGCCATAACAGGTCAACGGAGGATGTGTTCTCACTGGCACTCCACTCTGCACTAGACCACTTGGACAATAAAAACACATGCGTCAGGCTGTTGTTCATAGACTACAGCTCGCATTCAATGTCATCATCCCGTCCAAGCAGACCACACACAGTGCGTTCAAATTGGCAAAAACACTTCTTCCTCAATAACAATAAGTACGGGAGCACCTCAAGGCTCCCTGCTCTGCTCCCTGCTCTATTCACTCTATACTCATGATCCCGTCCAAGCAGACCACACACAGTGTGTTCAAATTGGCAAAAACACTTCTTCCTCAATAACAATAAGTACGGGAGCACCTCAAGGCTCCTGCTCTGCTCTGCTTATTCACTCTATACTCATGATCCCGTCCAAGCAGACCACACACAGTGTGTTCAAATTGGCAAAAACACTTCTTCCTCAATAACAATAAGTACGGGAGCACTTCAAGGCTACGTGCTCAGCTCCCTGCTCTATTCACTCTATACTCATGAGTGTGTAGCCGGACATAGTGCGAACTCCGTCCTCAAGTTCGCCGATGACACCACCGTTGTTGGAAGAATTACAGATGGTGACGAGTCAGAATATAGAAATGAGATTGATTGACTGAAAAATGGTGCCAGCACAACAACCTGGCTTTCAATGTCAGTAAGACCAAGGAACTGATTGTGGACTTTGGAAGAGGAAGGATGAAGACCCATAAACCTGTGTATATCGACAGGCCGATGGTGGAGCAAGTCAAAAGCGTCAAATTCCTGGTTGTGCATCTTTCATGGACCCAGCACTTTATAAAGAAAGCACATCAACGCCTCTACTTCCTGAGAAGATTACGGAGATTCAGTATGTCAGAGAGGATTCTCTTGAACTTTTACAGGTGTACAGTAGAAAACAACTGGTTGCATCATGGCCTTGTTCAGCAACTTGAATGCCCAGGAGCGAAGAAGACTCCAAAAAGTTGTGAATACGGCCCAGTCCATCACGGGTTCTGACCTCCCCACCATTGAAGGGATTTACCGGAAAAGACAGAGACGTCATCGGAGACCCACACCACCCTGGCTACATGCTCATTTCACCCCTGCCATTGGGAAGAAGGTACACGAGCCTGAAAACAGTAACATCCAGGGTCAGGAACAGCTTCTTCCCTGCAGCCATTAGGCTATTAAACATTGCAACCTCAAATAAGCTCTGAAGTACATAGACTTATTGTTATTAGAGCACTATTATTGTTTGTTTGTTGTGTGTGTGTGTGTGTGCTCACACTGAACTTTCTTTTCCTCATATTGTTTACAGTGTAATGTGTTTACATATTCTGTTGTGCTGATGCAAGTAAGAATTTTATTGTTCTATTTGGGACATATTACAATAAAACACTCTTGGCTCTCTAATATGTAACCAGGATTTTGAAAATGCAAAATTAATAATTTGTATTCATTTCTCCCCAACTGCAATAACTACTTAATATTTGCCGTTAACATGTCTGTTCATATTGAAAGTTCTATACTTGGAGTTTTTCCTCATCACAAAGATATTGTCTATGTTAATTTTAGTAAGTATTGTGTCAGTGCAGAAAGTACAGTAGCCAATCTGAACGATTGGAGACGGGCAACATCACCCCTAGCTCACCGGCTAACAACACCGCCAGCGCATTGGCTAGCGAGGCTGGAGTGAGACACACCGCTGGGGATGTGCACACACTCTCGGTGCCTGAGCACGACGTGAGGAGGGCTCTGATGTGTGTGAACACGAGGAAAGCTGTAGGCCCAGATAGTATATCTGGGCGAGTTCTAAAGTCTTGTGCTAATCAGCTTGCTCCAGTGCTCACCACAATATTCAACCACTCCCTGGCCAAGTCCGTGGTCCCTGCCTGCTTCAAAAGATCCATCATTGTATGTGTGTCTAAGAATGCCTCTCCAGCCTGCTTGAATGACTACCGACCTCACCTCGGTAGTCATGAAATGCTTTGAGAGGCTGATCAAGAACCACATCTGTGCCTTCCATCTTGCACCATGGACCAGCTGCAGTTTGCATACTGTCCGAACAGATCCATGGATGATGCGGTCTCCCAGGTTCTGCACACCACTCTCTCCCACCTTGACAACCAGAAGTGGGGCTATGTGAGGATGCCGTTCATTGATTTCAGTTCAGCTTTCAACACCATCGTCCCCACTAGACTTGCTGAGAAGCTGCTGGAACTGGGGTTGAACACTCCCCTGTGTGCCTCTAATCTCACCAGGGACTAATTTACTGTTGTGTTGTGTCTTTTTATTTTTCTAAAATGTAAATACTGGTTCTGTTTTGCACAATCCGCAGGCATTGTCACTTTAATTTCAGTGCACATCTTGTATGTGTATGTAACAAAGTTGACTTTGACTTTGAACATAGCAAGTTCTCGCAAACAAGAAAATATTAGCAAGTTAATCCATGTTGAGAATTTTGAGTGAGGGATAGATATTTGCCTGCATGTTTTGCAAATATTGGTATGTGTAATGGGGCGTTGCACCATTAGTGATTATGACATTGTGATGAGGTTTTAACCTTGTGATCTCTACTGTAAGAGGGACTGTAGACAGGTCACAAGTTTGAAATCTTGCCACAAGGTCATCATCACTAATGGTGCAGCACTGTTACACGGGAGAATTTATCTAGAACACAGTGCACTACACTTGGGCATGGAACTTGATTACCAAAAACTATTACCTTGAGCTAGGATTACTACCAACTGAATCGTGGTTTACATTTCAGATCATTATGTACTATAAAAGATTAGGAATGAATAATATTGAAGTCTTGCTGCTTTGGTTCTGTAGTTGATTAAAATTCTGTTTTCTCTTTTAGCTTAAATTCCAGGAAAAAGTAAGGAAAAGACATTCTGCTGGAGGAGCGACAAATCAGAAAAAAACCCATGCAAGTGAAGTGCAAGTTACAACAACTGTAACAACTAAAGGAAAGGATGCTGTTAAAGTACGACAAGGAAATAAAAGCAAAGGAAGCCTTTGCTTGTTAAGGGATATGCAGACTATACAAACTACCCTCCGAAAAGATGATGTGAATTGGGGTTATTGAAATCGTGTAGTTTTATCAAAGTGGTGTGAATTTAATAATTCGGTACCATGCTTGTTTACAGCAGAAGAATGTGCATTTTATAACTGGTTCTTCAACCATGGGTCATCTTATACTTTCTGACATCAACCATTTTTGGTTATAATAATTTAAAATTCCTTAATCCACTTCAGAAAAACTTATTGAAAGTTATTATATGACTTTGAAGGTGAAATGCCAAGATCCATACAATATATTTATAAGAACAACTTTAATTTTGTTTGTGGGTCACTGCAGTGCTGCAAATATATCTTTCAATTTTCAGTATTACATCTGTGTGTGCTGTTACAAGTCAAAGGTCCACAGTTTCATATGTCCCTCATCTGGGAAGATGAAAGAATGAATCTGAGATTCAACTTAGTAGTCTATATGTTGGAAGTACATCTCTTATAAATACTGCCTGTCATGGCTAAGCACATTCTGATGTCTTGGTCATTTTCATGTCAATTAATGTGGACAGAAGTTCAGCAATGCTTTTAAATTTTAAGCTGCAACTGAACCTGAAGATTTTATTTTAAATGACCTCCAGATTTCTATATTTACTCAGGGAAGTTTATCCAAATAATGTTTTCAAAAGTGATGATTTTTTTTTTACTCAACTCAATTGCAGATGGTTTTCTGTATAAAATATGTAGAATTGTTGATCTGGTTTTAAAATTTTAATGGACCATGTCAATATTTTATACTTCTGATGCTGTTGTTCAGCAGCAAGTTAACCCCTCAACAAATACTTAAATAATAATCTATTTTATCATTTTGTATGTTTTCTCGGGTGACAGTCAAATTATACAACCTGTTGCTTCTAGCACTTTATTAATTTATAGACATTTTCATAAATTAAACCACCCAAAACAGACGTTTCCAGGAAATGCATATGTAATGTTTTGTGTGCTTTAATTAGGGTTGGAACAAGTTTCAACTATTTTAAACTCTGTTAAGACAAAGGAATTTGGCTTGTATTGGACCTCTTACTTACAAGATCTCTTATCTCTACTTGGGGGCTTTGTACATACAAAGCCTTATCAGGTAACTTCATTTTATTAGTACCAAATGCATCTGTATTTTTCCTTTTATTACAGACATCGGGTACATAAATGAATTGGAAAAATAAATATGTGTTCTGGATTTATTTTGCTGCATTTTTTGGGAAAGCCCTTTGCACTCTGCAGACTTGTAGTAAATGTTACAAATAATTATTTAATTTTTGTTTTGATCTCAGTACAAGATTTTTCTGAAGCATAGTATCAAGTAAATGTTGTCACCTTGCATGTTTTATACAAAATTAATGGCTATGAAAGTAGTCATCACCGTGATCTTAATAGTCACTTGGCTGGTATGGAATGTAATATTTGTCCAGTTGCATTAAGTTAGTCAAGTGGCTGCATTCACAATATTTTTTTTGATCAAACAAGGTTACTTGCTTGCCAATGCAGTGTGCAATGTTCCATAGTCAACAGTACACAAGTTTCCTTTTAAGTTGTGATGAGGTTGCATTTATCCCAATACTTTTGAGACCACATTTGATCACCTACCTGCATTGAAGCTATTGGCTTAGCTCAAGCTTGAATCTGCATTTTTTCACACACATGTGTAAATTATTGTACTTAGCATTGTGATATTGATTATTATGTGAAATAAACGTTTTTTGAATGAGGACTTCTAGTATGTCAAGCGTGAATTCAAGGAGTTTTGCCACAATGACTGGTGCAAGGACTTTAAATGTAATTTTGGTTATGTGAGCTGGTTTTCACATTTTAATTTGCAAAATCGATAACGCTTAATGGAGCAATATCCTAGATGTTGGGGTGGAAGATTGCAATTTTCACGTGGTCTACCCTGTTTCGACTAATGCAGTCAACTCGACGTGCGCAAACAGAAGATCAAATAGAACAAGTTGTCCAACAACTTTAGGCTGTGCACGCCACACAAAAGAAGAAGATCCTAGATGTTTAAATCTCACATAGCGGTGCTGCCCTCTAGCATTTTGAACTCCAATGTTCCATTAGCAATCTTGTTTTTTTGTGTGTAGAAGTGCTACCTTTCGTTCCACTTTTAAATATTTTCTTTGCAGGTCAATGTCCCCACAAGCAGTGGTTCTGATTACACAAATTAGAATCTATATTAATACAAACAGGTGTATTTTGCTCCTTGACTCTTCACCTCGCACACTCATTCTTGCTCTACTACCTGAAAGCTATTTTACAGAAGCTTTCTGCAGATCCCTTGATGGCCTGAAATACATCAATCACAATTTTGAATCAACACACGCACAGTAGCTCCACGGGATAAGTTCACCACCATGTACACTAAGACATTTCTAATTTCAGTTCTAAACACCCTAACTCCCATTCTGAAACTGTTCTTTGGCCCTAGATTTTTTGGTTAGGGGAAATCATCCTCCCTAAAGAGCCTGTCCCACTTAGGTGACTACCGCAACAGTGACAACAATTTTTGCTGTCATAGGTTGACGTAGGTGCTGCTGTAGGTTGTCACCAGGTGTCGTGGGTGAGTTCCATTAAAACTAGTCTCTGACAGTCGCCTAAGTGGGACAGGCCCTTAAAGCTGACTTGTTCAGCCTCAAGAATTTTAGAAGGTTTAATTGTTCATTATTCTAAATGCAACAGATTTCCAGTCATATGTGAGGAAATGATGCAGAAAGGGAAAGAACTGCAAATGAAAAGTTATTTATTGCTGAGGGAGTGAGGCTGTAAGTAAAAAGTTGTGGTACACAGGTGAATACTTATAAGAACAAAAACAATGGAAGACAGCAAATGCCTGAAGTAGAGACATTTTGGTGGGTGGGGGTTAATTTAATCTGGTGAAAGCAGGCCTGTCACCACTACAATGGAGTTGGTAGGACAATGGTGAAGGAGAGCTAGATGAGAGTACTTGTGAAGACAACCCTTTTATTAAAATGTAAACAGATATGTTGAGGATGAGAGCAGTGAAGCACAGAATGAGTACTGGGTGAGGTAAATGAAATGGAGGACAGAGCAAGACAAAAACAGAAAATGCTGTTTAAAAAAAAAAAACAGTTCAGGCAGCATCTGATATAGAAATAGTTCATATATTAGGTTGAAGACATAAAGCATGGGGGGGGGGGTTAATTCCAGGTAGAGAGAGAGAGGGGGAGGGCAATAGATAGAACAAAGAGAAGAGCAAATGGTGAAAACATATCCACTAGTCAACTAACTGGCAGTTAACTCCTTTGTGTGTGTGTGTGTGTGTGTCTCTGTCTCTGTCTGTTGTATAGGGCTCTGGTGAGACCACATCTGGAGTATTGTGTACAGTTTTGGTCTGAGTACAGTTTTAATTTGAGGAAGGACATCCTTGTGATTGAGGCAGTGCAGCGTAGGTTCACAAGATTGTTCCCTGGGATGGCAGGACTGTCATATGAGGAACGATTGAAAAGACTAGGATTGTATTCACTGGAGTTTAGAAAGTTGAGGGGGATCTTATAGAAACATATAAAATTATAAAAGGACTGGACAAGCTAGATGCAAGAAAAATGTTCCCAATGTTGGTTGAGTCCAGAACCAGTGGCCACAGTCTTAGAATAAAGAGGATGTCATTTAAGACTGAGGTGAGAACAAACTTTTTTACCCAGAGAGTTGTGAATTTATGGAATTCCCTGCCACAGAGGGCAGTGGAGGCCAAATTACTGGATGGATTTAAGAGAGAGTTGGATAGAGCTCTAGGGGCTAGTGTAGTCAAGGGATATGGGGAGAAGGTAGGCACGGGTTATTGATAACGAACGATCAGCCATGATCGCAATGAACGGTGGTGCTGGCTCGAAGGGCCGAATGGCCTCCTGCACCTATTTTCTCTGTTTCAATTCTCTCTCTCTCTCTCTCTCTCTCTGTCTCTCTCTCTCTCTCTCTCTCTGCTCCGCTATGGGATCTTTGGTGCGGAGACGCAAGCCGGTTAACCATGAATGTGCCCATGAGCGTACTACGTCTTTTTCGTCCAGTAATCTATCTTGCTTGCTATAGGATCTGTGGATATGACGACATACCTGGATATTACGACATGCCCGGATATGATGGAAGATCCTTTAGCGGAGCAAGATAGATCACTCCTGCTAAATGCAATGGGCTGACGTGCAGTACCGAACGGAACGTGGGCCTTTTTTCATTCATTTCCGTGACCTGGCTCGCAGTGTAATCAACATTGTTTGTGTTAATAAATTAAAATTCTGAAAAAGAAGATTTTTACCAAATAACTTTTATTTTTACGAGGATGTTTCCGTGATCGGCTTCTGTCTCCGCACTACTTATCTTTGCTCCGCTATGTGATCTTCGGTGCGGAGACGGAAGCCGGATACGGAAATGGGGCCTAAAATTACCCATTAATCTGCCCATGACCGTACCACGTCTTTTTCGTTGAGTGATCTATCTTGCTTGTTATAGGATCTTTGGATATGACGACATACCCGGATATGACGAAAGATCATATAGCGGAGCAAAATGGATCACTCCTGCTAAATGCAATGGGCTGTCGTGTAGTATGCAATGGAACGGAATGCGGGCCTTTTTTTCATCCTTTTCCGTAACCCGACCCGACTCGCAGTGTAATCAACGTTGCGGGTGAACAGTTTGTGTTAATAAATTAAAATTCTGAAAATGAGAAGATTTTTACCAAATGTAGATTGGTTATTGCATGTGAACCAACCATAGTAGAAGTAGCATCACTAACCCCACCTTACTGTATGATTCATACTAACACCCACTTCCTATACTTGTCAGTTTGGAAGCGGTAACGATGAACTAACAACTAACAACCTGCTGTACCGCTATAGTATGGGTACTGATTAAAGATGATCTTGAACTCCAGATTGTACAGTTTGCTTATTTACGCGGTGTCATTAAGCTGCGTCCGTTTACCGGGTTTTATTTCTGTTTATCCGTTTTTTCTTGCTTCACCATGGCTCAATCATGCAGAAAGCCTGAACAGCTTATCTTCGATTCTGACATCGGGGAACGATGGAGACTCTGAAATTGATAACGAACACTACATCAATATCGTCCACCGAAATGAACCAGACGCTGTCAAGGCTTCCCTCCTACTTAACCTGGCGGGACCCGAAGCCATGATGAGAGCTCGGACCTTTGAATACGCACCAGCTGTCCATGACGACAACAATCAGGTACTTGTGCCTGCCGAGTCTATGCATGACCCTAATGTTTTACTGCGTAAATTCCGTGAAATATGCGACCTACCCTCAAACAGCATTTTAGAAAGTGCCAAATTCTTTGCGAGACACCAGCTTCCTGATGAGCCGGTAGAAAGATTTATTTGTTATTTAAAATATATGGCTCAAAGATGTCATTTTCAAATCATGATGAATGAATTAATACGTGACAAACCTGTCAGTGGTATGGCTGATCAGAAGCTCAGGACTGACTTACTGCGGAATGCTGATTTAACCCTTGAGCAAGCAATTCATGCCTGTCGAATGTCTGAGATTGTTGCTCCATTAAGCGAACAGCTTGACTCTGAGAAGAAGACCTTAAACCTGATGGGTTTCAACAGACTACAAACATACTCACCATATCTGTCAGGTGGTCTACTAATACGGCCCAAACGCGTACGGACCAACCCCTCTGCCGATGAGCCTTTACGACCTGTCTCTTATGCCTCCCGCACCATGACGGACATCGAACAGTGCTACGCGCAGATCGAGAAAAAGCTGCTGGCTGTGGTCTTCGCATGTTCTAAATTCAAGGACTTTATCTTTGGGAATGTTCTCACGGTCAAGACAGACCACCAATCTCTTGTGCCCATCCTCAATAAACCTATACACGCAGCACCTACACGTCTGCAGCGTATGATGATGCAGCTCCAGTGATTCGACTTCAAAATAGTTTACAAAAAGGGTAAGGACATGCTTGTTGCTGACACCCTCTCCCGTGCACCACGGGCATCCAGCGAACGACACCCCTATGAACGGGACGAGTTTACGGTTCTCATCACCGACTCCGTTCCCACGGAACAATTGCGTGAACTGGCAGAACACACAGCGGCCGACGGCACTCTCCAGCCGCTCTCATCCTTACATGACGAATACTACAAACAGGCACACAGCGGCCACCCATGCACCGATGCCATGCTGGCCCATGCACAGAATATGTTTTAATGGCCTGGCATGGCCAAGTACATATGAGACAGGACATCCTCCTGCCCCATCTGCAACAGGCTGGCACCGCACCAACAGACAGCCCCTGCTAAAACAACCTCCACCAGCACGGCCTTGGACGTCGTTGGTGGCAGACATTTTCGAATGGCATGGTAGACATTATCTGGTCCTGGTCGACTCCTACTGTTTCGAACTTGATTTACTGCCCTCTATCACATCAGAAATGGTCATTTAAAAGTTACAGAGACACTTCTGTCCGCTTGCAAACTGACAATGGAAGACAATTTACCAGCCAAGCGTTTAAACACTTCGCCAATCGATGGAATTTCCACCATGTCACGAGCAGCCCCGAATACCCACAAAGTGATGGTCTCGCTGAACGGGCCGTCAGAAACGCAAAACAACGAATGAACGCGCCCACCTAGCCAAGTCGGATGTGTACCTCGACCTTTTAAACCTCAGAAACATCGCTAGAGACGGAATCCTGGGCTCACCAGCCCAACACCTGTGTCCAGAACAACGAGACCAATTACCCAGCAGAAGCTGGTGCCACAGGTGCTGAAGCCAGCCACGATCCAGAAGCGCATCCAGGAGAAACACCAGAAACCAGAAATGATCACATGACAAGTCCAGTAAACCACTTAAACCACAACTGCTGGGCCAAGTCGTCCATTTGCAAGCTACTATGGGACGTGGTCGGCACGGACTGGAAGGGCCGAGAGGGCCTGTCTCCGTGCTGTAATTGTTATATGGTTATATGATTCCAATCTAGGTTGCGTTGTTGGCCCGTCCAAAGAACCCCGATCCTACCTTGTTGACATTGATGGCGCCTTGTATCGTCAGAGCCGCCAACACTTGCTGGCTGTGAAGGAACCAAGTCCCCCACCAGCCGATCCTTTCGATCCACCTCTACTGTTCCAGCCGGCTGCTGCCGTGGCCACCACCAGTTCCAGAAAGTCCCTTACCCCCCCACGACCGGCGGCTATGACTAACAACAACACTACCTCTCCCGCATGCTCTCCCTGTCGATTTCTCACTTCCAGGTTCACCGCCTCCCTCTAACTTTTCTGGCGAAGAGGAAGAGGGGTTTGTCCGTATGGGTGTATTAGTAGACCGCCTGACAGATATGGCAAGTATGTTTGAATTCTAAGTTACATGTGTGTTTTAATTATATACGCTCTATACGGGGAAGGATGTAGATTGGTTATTGCATGTGAACCAATCATAGTAGAGGTAGCATCACTAACCCCACCTTACTGTATGATTCATACTAACACCCATTTCCTACACTAGTCAGTCTTGGAAGCGGTAACCACGAACTAACAACTAACAACCTGCTATAGTATGGGTACTGATTAAATGATCTTGAACTCCAGATTGTACGGTTTGCTTATTTACACCAAATAACTTTTATTTTTACGAGGATGTTTCCGTGACCGGCTTCCGTCTCTGCACTAGTTATCTTTGCTCCACTATGGGATCTTTGGTGCGGAGACGGAAGTCGGTTACGGAAATGGTGCCTGAAATTACCCATGAATCTGCCCATGACCGTACTACGTCTTTTTCGTCGAGTGATCTATCTTGCTTGCTATAGGATCTTTGGATATGAAGACATACCCGGATATGACGACATACTCGGATATGACGACATACCCGGATATGACGACATACCCGGATATGACGACAGATCCTATAGTGGAGCAAGATAGATCACTCCTGCTAAATGCAATGGGCTGACGTGTAGTACGCAACAGTACGGAATGTGGGCCTTTTTAAAATCCATTTCCATAACCCTCCCGACCCGACTTGCAGTGTAATCAACATTGCGGGGCAACAGTTTGTGTTAATAAATTAAAATTCTGAAAAGGAGAAGATTTTTACCAAATAACTTTTGTTATCTTTGCTCCGCTATGGGATCTTTGCTGCGGTAAACCGTTTTTTCGTCGACTGATCTATCTTGCTTCTGTGTGTGTGTGTGTGTGTGTGTGTGTGTGTGTGTGTGTGTATGTGTGTATATATATATATATATACCTACATATATATGTGTGTGTGTGTGTGTATGCGCACACACACACACATATATGTAGGTATGGATATATGTAGGTATATATATATATATATATATATATATATATATATATATGTATTTGTGTGCATGTGTATGTACAGTGGCTTGCAAAAGTATTCATACCCCTTGAACTTTTCCACATTTTGTCACGTTACAACCACAAACGTAAATGTATTTTATTGGGATTTTATGTGATAGACCAACACAAAGTGGTGCATAATTGTGATGTGGAAGGAAAATGATACATGGTTTTCAAATTTTTTTGCAAATAAAAAATTGAAAAGTGTGGTGTGCAAAAGTATTCAGCCCCCTTTGCTCTGATACCCCTAAATAAAATCCATTGCAACCAATTGCCTTCAGAAGTCACCTAATTATTCAATAGAGTCCACTTGTGTGTAATCTAATCTCAGTATAAATGCAGCTGTTCTGTGAAGGCCTCAGAGGTTTGTTAGAGAACATTAGTGAACAAACAGCATCATGAAGCCCAAGGAACACACCAGACAGGTCAGGGATAAAGTTGTGGAGAAGTTTAAAGCAGGGTTAGCTTATAAAAAAATATCCCAAGCTTTGAACATCTCACGAAGCACTGTTCAATCCATCATCCGAAAATGGAAAGAGTATGGCACAACTGCAAACCTACCAAGACATGGCCTTCCACCTAAACTGACAGGCCGGGCAAGGAGAGCATTGATCAGAGAAGCAGCCAAGAGGCCCATGGTAACTCTGGACGAGCTGCAGAGATCCACAGCTCAGGTGGGAGAATCTGTCCACAGGACAACTATTAGTCGTGCACTCCACAAATCGGGCCTTTATGGAAGAGTGGCAAGAAGAAAGCCATTGTTGAAACACAGCCATAAGAAGTCCCATTTGCAGTTTGCCACAAGCCATGTGGGGGACACAGCAAACATGTGGAGGTGGGTGCTCTGGTCTGATGAGACCAAAATTGATTTTTTTGGCCTAAATGCAAAACACTATGTGTGGCCGAAAACTAACACTGCACATCACCCTGAACACACCATCCGCACTGTGAAACATGGTGGTGGCAGCATCATGCTGTGGGGATGCTTTTCTTCAGCAGGGACAGGGAAGCTGGACAGAGTTGATGGGAAGATGGATGGAGCCAAATACAGGGCAATCTTGGAAGAAAACCTATTAGAGCCTGCAAAAGACTTGAGACTGGGGCGGAGGTTCACCTTCCAGCAGGACAATGATCCTAAACATACAGCCAGAGCTGCAATGGAATGGTTTAGATCAAAGCATATTCATGTGTTAGAATGGCCCAGTCAAAGTCCAGACCTAAATCCAATTGAGAATCTCTGGCAAGACTTGAAAATTGCTGTTCACAGATTGGTCCCCATCCAATCTGACTGAGCTTGAGCTATTTTGCAAAGAAGAACGGGCAAAATGTCAGTCTCTAGATGTGCAAAGCTGGTAGAGACATACCCCAAAAGACCTGCAGCTGTAATTGCAAAGTGGTTCTACAAAGTATTGACTCAGGGGGGTTGAATACTTTTGCACGCCACACTTTTCAGTGTTTTATTTGTAATAAAATTTGGAAACCATGTATAATTTTACTTCCCCTTCACAATTGTGCACCACTTTGTGTTGGTCTATCACATAAAATCCCAATAAAATACATTTACGTTTGTGGTTGTAACGTGACGAAATGTGGAAAAGTTCAAGGGGTATGAATACTTTTGCAAACCACTGTATGTGATTGTGTATATATATATATATGTAAATGTGGGTGTGTATATATATGTTTTTTTAAATATATATTTATATTTATTAGAAGCAAGTGTACAAAAATAGAACCAATGACATAAAATTATAGTTATTGTACAGCTTCAATTTTAACTTTTTAGCTATAGTTGGAAGAAAAGAAAGGAGAAAAAGCAAGAAAGAGAAAAAGTGAGATGTGCAAAGATAGAACCCCTAGACTACCAAAGTGGTGTAGCTAAAGAGTGAATAAATGAAAGAAAGAAAAGAGGAATAGAAAAAATAAAAGGACAAAAAGAGAAAGAAAGAAAAAAGTGGTGATATACCTGCGTCGCATCACTCCCCACCCACCTCACCCAACCCGTAATTAGAGTTCAATCCAAAGTTGTGTTGTACCATACTATCCTTGTAATAAATCAATAAATGGTGTCCATGTCTTCGAAAAATGATCTTTTTTTCTGCCAAGGCAAGTCTAATATTTTCAAGATGTAGCGTCTCGGACATGTTTATAATCCACATCTTAAGAGTAGGGACTGATTCCAAAATTAAGAGTATGTTTCCAAAAGGTGAGTATTAGTTTTTTCACCGTTATCAGGCCATAATTAAGAAAACGTCTGAAATAATGATAGCTCAGAGCAGGCTTCTGACGTACTTAGAATGACCAATTCAGTGTCGGGATCCAATTTTATTTTTAGTGTTTTTGAAAACATTTCAAAAATTCCGCTCCAGAAATTATGTAACTTTATACAAGAGACAAAGGAATGGATTATAGTTGCTTCCTAAAGAAGAGCTTTATCGCAAATAGGAAATACATTTATACACATACGCATATATATATATATATATATGTAGGTATATATATGTAGTATATATATGTAAGGTGTATGTATATGGTTGTTTAGGGGGGGGGGGGTGGGTTGAAGTAAAAAGGCACTGCATGCAAATAATTGTTTTTGGGGGGGGGGGAGTTTGGTTGAAGTAAAAAGGCACTGCATGGAAATGGTTGTTTGGGGGGTTTGGGTTGAAATAAAAAGGCACTGCATGCAAATGGATGTTTTGGGGGAGGGGTTTGGGTTGAAGTAAAAAGGCACTGCATGCAAATCGTTGTTTGGGGGGGGGGGGGGGCGGGGGGGGGGGGGGTGGGTTGAGGGAAAAAAGGCACTGCATGCAAGTGGTTGTTTGGGGGGTTTGGATTGAAGTAAAAAGGCACTGCATGCAAATGGTTGTTTGGGGGGGTTTGGATTGAATTGAAAAGGCATTGCAAAGGGTTGCTTGGGGGTTTTGGGTTGAAGTGAAAAGGCACTGCAGATGGTTGTTTGTCTAGACTTGACAACTTCCTGTTTGCACTATTGATTTTAGATAAAACACTACCACTTACGGCTGTGATTTTTGGCCATCTTACTCAGTCCCCCTCCGCTCATCAGGTGCAGGGGATTCTTCCCATCAATGAAAAACAAAAGGGTTATTAGTGTTTAAAAAATGTTGAGAATCTCTCTCCTGTCAATCAAGCCATGAAGGCCACAACTTTTCCGGGGGAAGGGGGAGGGATTATAAAACCTGGAAGTGTGGGTCTGGCTAAATCTCTGCATGATGGGGGTTGGGAGAGGTCACGACTCTGTCTGAGCTGTGAATCAACTGAACACACTGAATGTCTACTGAACTGTGAGTGTGGTGTTTTGTGTGGTTTTATGGTGGTTTTTATGGTGGTTTCACCCTGCTTGAAATAGTGTGAAACTGCATTTGAATGTTGTGTTGTGCACCCTGCATGAAATGGTATGAAACTGCATTTGAATTTGGTGGCCTTGCACCCTCCTTGAAATAGTATGAAACTGCATTTGAATTTGGTGGCCTTGCACCCTCCTTGAAACGGTATGAAACTGCACTTGAATTTGGTGGCCTTGCACCTTGCTCGAAGAGGTAAGAAACTGCACTTGAATTTGGTGGCCTTGCACGCTCCTTGAAATGGTAGGAAAATGGATTTGAATTTGGTGGCCTTGCACTCTGCTTGAAATGGACTTTCAAGGAATAGCCGTGAGTCAACTGCCAGCCCACCAGCCATGAGTGAACTGCCAGCACATCAGGCTTGAGGGACTGAGCTGCCACCCCAAGAATCCATTTGGCCCACAATGTCCATACTAGCCCTCTGGAGACCAGTAGTCCCTGCAGCCAACAACACCCATACCGGCGTTCCAGAAAGCCCCCCCACTCCATTGGCCACCAATATTGGAATTGGTGGAGAGGTGGAATATTGCGTCGGGGGACCAGCCCTCCCATGTGAACATGGGACCCAACAGGGTCCATACATACATACATATATATATACACATATATATACATATACATATATATACCTATATACATACATATATATATATCTATATACTTTTATGGTGTGTGTGGGTGTATGTCATTTTGCCTTTGAAACGTACCAGACACAAAAACGCGGAGATTTTTACATATTTCAGTATGGATTTACCTTATGATTTCAAAAATAATTCGGTCAATTATTTCCCCAGATTTTGAATAAAGTTGTTCACAAAACTCACTTTTTAAACAATAATCGCCGCTTGCCAGCTGCTGACATAACCATGCCCACATGCCCACCAATCGAGGACCAACTGCCTCCTGGCCTCGCCCCCCCCCGCTATGGATTAATGTAGCTGCTGTCAAGTCAACACGCATGCGCAGTTTTCCATGAGGTACATTCGCCCACCCTCTTGAGACATGCCTGCGAGTTGGGGCTATGCGACAGTGGATTGGGTTATGGGGTAAAAGGAGCAAATTCATAATATTAATATAACATCAAGGGGGCTAGTTAGTGTGTGTGTGTGTGTGTGGGGGTGGTTAGTGTATGTGACACTGCATACCGCCTCGCCCGCAAATATACGTTGGTGGAACAGACCCAACGGGTCTGCACTCGGTCTACAGGGTTCGAAATTAGTGGTTGCCCGGGTGCCAATGACTACCTAAAGTGCCGCCGGGCAACCTAAATGCCGTGTCATTTTGCCCGGCTTGGCACTGCAGATGCTGGTTTATACCGAAGATAGACACAAAAAAGTGGAGTAACTCAGCGGGTCAGGCAGCATCTCTGGAGAAAAGGAACGTGATGCTTCATGTCGACAGCGGCAACAGCTGTTGTGCGGGCCAAAGATACCAGCGGGTCAAAGATACTTGTGGATAAATTATGTGGGAAGCGAGAGTGCTTCTGTACCAAAAGCAATAACGACCCATGCCATGGCCATGTCATGATAATTTTCAGTCCTTCAGAGAACATGCTTGCATCAATCTGTAGTGTGCATGGTTAAGCATATATGTTACCATGGTCCAGGATTTATTGACACAAGTTGATCATGCTCTGAATAATCCAACCACATTTTCTTTTGGAAGTGGAAAGAAATAATAGAAATTGCATTAATTGCAATGTGTAAAAAGAGTTGAGATATTGTATTATAATTTTGCTGCATGTCATTGTGGTATATATCATGTCTTGATTGGTGAATATGTTTAGTTTGTGACTTTATTTGAAGCAGAAATAATATGTGGGACTTCCCGGTGGCGCTAAGGAGTGAGTGGAACTCGCGCCATTCAGCTCCGCTAAAAACTGTATTAAAAACGGGGGTAAAAAGGATTAACTGAAGCTACTCACCAGAGGAGAACGGGTGTGAACAGCTCCGGTAGCGTTAAAAAGGTGCGTGACGTCATCTTTAACAAGAAAATGTCGATGCCTCGCTCCCCCCCCCCCCCCCCCACCAAGTGAAAAAGCCTGTGAAAAAGGAAATAGGCCTCACTGGAGCCTCGGGCTCGAGTTTGAGTGCCTCCCAGGAAGATATTTTAAAGATGGATGACCTCAAAAAAATTATTATGGATGAGCTAAAAAAAATGCTTAAGGATATGAAAAAAGAATATAAAGAAGAAATAAAGACTTTAAGAAATGATATTTTGGTGTATCATGAAAATTTGAAAGAAGAGTTCAAAAAAGTTATAACTACTGTAAAGACTATGATGGACGAATGGAAAGATAAAGCGGGTACTGATTTGCAACAACAGTTGGATGACGTAAACCGTAAAACCGGTGACATGGAGTTGCTGCTGGACACCAAGTTAGAACCTATTAAAACCTCACTTAACCAACAAAATGACGTAATAAAAGAATTGACTGAATCAGCCGAGAAGAGTCTTGCCGAGAACAAGCGTTTATCAGAATTATTACACAAAATAACTGAGAAATGCATTGACTTGGAGGGACGTCAAAGGCATCAGAATCTGCGTATTGTTGGATTGAGTGAAGGCCGATAGGGAAATCAAGACCCTCGAAAATTTGCTGCAAAATTCCTGAAAGATATTCTGAACTTGGACCAAGAACCTCTGTTGGGCCGAGCACACAGGGCATTGAGACGTACCCCTAGGAGGGATGCTCCCCCAAGACAGATGATTGTGAAGGTGGCTTACGATCATGTTTTTGAAGATATGATGAAGATAATAATATGTAAGAAAAATCTCAAATATAAGGGAGACATCAGTATCTTCAGAGATTATCCTGCGGAATTGGCCAAGAGAAGATCTTTATTTACAAAGAGGTATCCTGAGGAACATAAAGAAGTTGAGATATGGCCTGATGTACCCGGCAACATTAAGTGTAACTTATGATAACAAGGAGCACCACTTCACCAAACATACAGAAGCTCTTGAATTCACTCGAAACATTCAGAAGAAACTGGAAGGGGAAGAAGTAGAGGATGAAGTAGATGAAGATGAACAATATTGAATATTATTGATCACTTACCTGATGATACTGCCCATCCACAGAAAAGGAGGAAGATTCACACTGAAGGAGGATCCGCAGGGAAGGAGGAGGAACAATGGACATGGACTTTATCTTGGGGTTAAAAAGGGATGGATGGATTTTTAATAAATATAGTTTTGTATTACCTACCCCTTAAAAATGTACGTTAGCTCTCCTAATATATTGCTATGACACTAACTATATTTGATATTAGTAGTATTATTAATTAATTATTAAGTATATAAATTTAATACCCCACCCCAACATATATAGCCCTTAAAGCGAAAGCGGAGCTGGAATTATTAACATCTTTTTTTTTCACGGAAGTCCGTAGATAAATAGCTACACTAATGTGGCTTACACTAATACTAACTACACTAATTATAGTTGTAGTCACTGTTTTTTTTCCCGTACACTTTACTAACATCACTTACTTCACTCACATTTTTTATTATTAATTTTAAATTATGTATTTTATTTCATATTATATATTATATGGATTTAAGTATGATTGTTATTATATACAGTGGCTTGCAAAAGTATTCATACCCCTTGAACTTTTCCACATTTTGTCACGTTACAACACACAAATGTAAATGTATTTTATTGGGATTTTATGTGATAGACCAACACAAAGTGGTGCATAATTGTGAAGTGGAAGGTAAATGATACGTGGTTTTCAAATTTTTTACAAATAAAAAAACTGAAAAGTGAGGCGTGCAAAAATATTCAGCCCCCTTTACTCTGATACCCCTAAATAAAATCCAGTGCAACCAATTGCCTTCAGAAGTATCTAATTAGTAAATAGAGTCCACTTGTGTGTAATCTAATCTCAGTAAAACATACAGCTGTTCTGTGAAGGCCGCGGAGGTTTGTTAGAGAACATTAGTGAACAACCAGCATCATGAAGCCCAAGGAACACAGCAGGCAGGTCAGGGATAAAGTTGTGGAGAAGTTTAAAGCAGGGTTAGGTTATAAAAAAATATCCCAAGCTTTGAACATCTCACGGAGCACTGTTCAATCCATCATCCGAAAATGGAAAGAGTATGGCACAACTGCAAACCTACCAAGACATGGCCGTCCACCTAAACTGACAGGCCGGGCAAGGAGAGCATTGATCAGAGAAGCAGCCAAGAGACCCATGGTAACTCTGGAGGAGCTGCAGAGATCTACAGCTCAGGTGGGAAAATCTGTCCACAGGACTACTATTAGTCGTGCACTCCACAAATCGGGCCTTTATGGAAGAGTGGCAAGAAGAAAGTCATTGTTGAAACAAAGCCATAAGAAGTCCCGTTTGCAGTTTGCCACAAGCAATGTGGGGGTCACAGCAAACATGTGGAGGTGGGTGCTCTGGTCTGATGAGACCATAATTGAAGTTTTTGGCCTTAATGCAAAACGCTATGTGTGGCAGAAAACTAACCCTGCACATCACCCTGAACACACTATCCCCACTGTGAAACATGGTGGTGGCAGCATCATGCTGTGGGGATGCTTTTCTTTAGCAGGGACAGGGAAGCTGGTCAGAGTTGATGGGAAGATGGATGGAGCCAAATACAGGGCAATCTTGGAAGAAAACCTGTTAGAGTCTGCAAAAGACTTGAGACTGGGGCGGAGGTTCACCTCCCAGCAGGACAACGACTCTAAACATACAGCCAGAGCTACAATGGAATGGTTTAGATCAAAGCATATTCATGTGTTAGAATGGCCAAGTCAAAGTCCACACCTAAATCCAATTGAGAATCTCTGGCAAGACTTGAAAATTGCTGTTCACAGATGCTCTCCATCCAATCTGACTGAGCTTGAGCTATTTTGCAAAGAAGAATGGGCAAAACATTCAGTCTCTAGATATGCAAAGCTGGTAGAGACATACCCCAAAAGACTTGCAGCTGTAATTGCAGCGAAAGGTGGTTCTACCAAATATTGATTCGGGGGGGGGGCTGAATACTTTTGCACGCCACACTTTTCAGTTTTTTATTTGTAATAAAATTTGAAAACCATGTATAATTTTCCTTCCACTTCACAATTATGTGCCACTTTGTGTTGGTCTATCACATAAAATCCCAATAAAATACATTTACGTTTGTGGTTGTAACGTGACAAAATGTGGAAAAGTTGAAGGAATATGAATACTTTTGCAAGCCACTGTAGTTAGTTCAAAGAGACGTGTGTATAAGACAATGATACAGAAATTAAATTTCATCGATCTGATGTTTGGGTATAGGATTGGGTTAGATGAGCTGAGACATCTACTCCATTATAAACCACCTTAATAATAACATGTATGACATAAATACTAGGATTGGGGATGATGGAATCACCTTCTGTAGTTGGAATGTTAAGAGAATTAACGAACCATTTAAAAGAGGTAAGGTTTTAGCTCAATTAAATAGATTAAAATCTGATATTATTTTTCTCCAAGAGACACACCTTGAAAAAGACGCGCAGTATAGATTAACAGCAAAATGGATTTCCAAAGTATATCACTCTTCATTTACAGATAAGTTTAGAGGGGTAGCAATAATTATTTGTAAAGGTATACCTTTTAAACAAAGCTCAATAATAGAAGATATTGAGGGTAGATATATAATAATTACAGGTGAATTACATTCTAAAAAAGTAATCCTTATGAATATATATGGTCCTAATTTTGATAACCCATTATTCTTCAAAAAAATATTTAACAATATCCCTATATCCAGTCAACATAATCTAATAATTGGAGGTGATTTTAATTGTACCTTAGATAATTATTTAGATAAATCATCAATGAAAAGGAAAACCACTTCTAAGTCAAGTACACTTATAAATTATTTTATTAACACAGCAAATGTTAAGGATATCTGGAGAACTGATAACCCATCTGGTCAAGAATACTCATTTTTTCCCCCTGTATTTGGAATCTATTCAAGGATAGACTATTTTTAATAGATTCAAAACTAATCCTATTTACATATGACTTAAAATATCATAATATTAATATCTCGGATCATGCTCCATTAACATTTAAGATAAAATTAAAATACATAACTATTAAAACCTCTAATTGGAGTCACAACCCCCAAATATTAAATGATAAGGCTTGTTATGATTACTTGGTAAAACAGATTAAACTATTTTTTGAAACTAATGACAAACCTGGAATTTCACCATCACTGCTCTGGGATACATTTAAAGCATTTATGCGTGGTGCGATAATATCAGCACACGCATACTTTAATAAGGAAAATCGAAAGACTCAATAAAAGTTGGAAAATGAAATAAAACAATTAGATATTGAAAATGCAATATCCCCTTCAAAGGGGCTAAGTAATAAAATTGCATCATTAAAATATAAGCTAAATAAAAATATATTAAAATCAGATTATTAACATTTTTCAACAGACTAAACAAGTACACTTTGAATTTGGGGATAAATCACAAAAATTACTGGCATGCCAGCTTAGAAAATTAGATGAGGAGAAAATGATATATAAAATTAGATCTGAACAAGGAGAAATATTGACTTTACCAAAAGATATCAATGATACATTTTTACAATATTTTCAAAATCTTTACTCATCTAAACTAGCAGGACAACCAGATGGAATGGAAACATTCCTACAAGAATGTCATATTAATAGTTTGGATCAGGAAGGTAGAGACTTGTTAAATGCTGATATATCAGTAAAAGATATTGAAGAATCAATTGGATCATTAAATAACGGAAAAGCCGCAGGCCCTGATGGCTTAAATGTTGAATTTTATAAGAAGTTTTATGATCTGATCTCTCCACGTTTACATATAATATATAAATATGCTTATGAACAAGGAAAGTTTATAATGACTTTCGACTAGTGGCTCTAACACCCATAGTAATGAAGTGTTTTGAGCAACTGGTTATGCAGCATATCAAAAATAGCCTACCTGCCGACCTAGACCCACTGCAGTTCGCCTACAGAGCCAACCGATCCTCAGAGGATGCAGTCTCAACAACACTGAACCTCGTACTGCCACGCCTTGATCGGAAAAATACTTATGCCAGGATCCTCTTCATAGACTTCAGCTCTGCTTTTAACACAATCATTCCGCAGCAGCTGGTGGAGAAGTTGGAGTTATTGAGGGTTGATGCTGGCACATGTAACTGGGTCCTGAACTTTCTATCACAACGGCAGCAAACAATCAGGGTGCGCAGTAGGACATCAAAAACCATAGCCGTGAGCACTGGCATGCCCCAAGGCTGTGTCCTAAGCCCCCTGCTGTTTAGTCTGCTTACACACGACTATACTGCTAGACTCAACAACAACTTCATCAACAAGTTCGCTGATGACACAACAGTGGTTGGTCTCATCAGTGACAATGATGAGTCGGCGTACAGGATGGAGGTGGAACTTCTCACAGGATGGTGCAAATCCCACAACCTCATTCTCAACGTGGGAAAAACGAAGGAGATGGTGGTTGACTTCAGGAGGGCGGGAAAACAACACCATACACCTCTGCACATCGATGGAGCTGATGTGGAAAGGGTCAGCAGTGTGAAGTTCCTAGGACTCCACCTGTCAGATGACCTGACGTCCACGACAAACACCACAGCACTGGTCAAGAGAGCCCAGCAGCGCCTACACCCTCTCCGAAGACTACGGCAAGCAGGTCTCCCCACTGCATACCTATGAACTTTTTATAGGGGGACAATCGAGAGCACATTAACCTATGGCATCACCTCCTGGTTCGGGAGCTGCAAGGTGTACGAACGGCACCAACTGGACAGGATTGTGAAGACCGCCAGCAGGATTATTGGTGCTCCACTCCCTTTATTGCTGGACATATACAGGAAGAGATGTATTAGCAGAGCCATCTCCATCATCAAAGACCCCTACCACCCATCGCATCACATATTCTCCATCCTGCCATCTGGGAAGAGGTACAGGAGCATCAGCTGCAAAACCAGCAGGATACTCCTCAGCTTCTTCCCGCAGGCAATTAGACTGATAAATGAACTTTGCCCCCTGCCAAAGTATCGCGCACCAAACACCAACCTGGACACACTGAAGCAGAGCCATTGGCGTGCCACTGCCGATTGGAACTCGTGATATATGTACTTTTATTCTTTATTTCTACTTATTTTTACCACACACTGAATGGACACTGGTTGAGAAACGCTTTTTCTTTTTCCTCTGGATATGTAAATACTCAGAAAAATGATAATAAAGATATACAATACATACAAGTTACCAGAATCATTAAATGAATCTACAATTACACTTATCCCTAAAGCTGATAAAGATTTGGAAGACCCTGGGTCATACAGAGCAATAGCTCTTTTAAACACTGATCAAAAAATACTAGCTAAAATTTTATCTCGGAGGCTAAGTTTAGTGATTAATAATTTAATACATGACCAAACAGGTTTCATCCCAAAACGCTACTCATTTTATAATCTGAGACGTCTATTCAATATCATATACTCAAAAAGAGTGAATGATATTGAACTAGCTGTCATATCCTTAGATGCTGAAAAAGCATTTGACCAGGTTGAATGGCCATATTTATTTAAAATAGTGTAGAAATTTCAACTGGGGGATAGGTTTTCCAAATGGGTAAAAATCATATACTCAAATCCAACTGCAAGAATATTAACAAATCAAATGTTATCAGCAAAATGTAATCTCTTTAGGGGTTGTAGACAAGGATGCCCGTTATCACCATTACCTATTTGCTCTGGTAATAGAACCATTAGCCAAAATGATTAGATCAGAACCATATGGATATAATACCAAAACTACAACAAATAAAATATCTCTATATGCAGATGACATTTTAATTTATATCACAAAACCGGAGATTAGTATTCCTAATCTACTTAATGTTATAACTAAGTTTGGCACATTTTCTGGGTATAGAATTAACTGGAATAAAAGTGAAATTATGCCTATAACTGGAATAAAATTAAATATACTAGAACAATTCCCACTTAAAATAGTCACGGACAAATTTAAATATCTAGGAATTAATGTATCTACAGTGGCTTGCAAAAGTATTCATACCCCTTGAATATTTCCACATTTTGTCACGTTACAACCACAAACGTAAATGTATTTTATTGGGATTTTATGTGATAGACCAACACAAAGTGGTGCATAATTGTGAAGTGGAAGGAAAATGATACATGTTTTCCAAATTTTATTACAAATAAAAAACTGAAAAGTGTGGCGTGCAAAAGTATTCAGCCCCCTTGGGTCAATACTTTGTAGAACCACCTCGCGCTGCAATTACAGCTGCAAGTCGTTTGGGGTATGTCTCTACCAGCTTTGCACATCTAGAGACTGAAAATTTTGCCTATTCTTCTTTGCAAAATAGCTCAAGCTCAGTCAGATTGGGTGGAGAGCATCTGTGAACAGCAATTCTCAAGTCTTGCTAGAGATTCTCAATTGGATGTAGGTCTGGACTTTGACTGGGCCATTCTAACACATGAATATGCTTTGATCTAAACCATTCCATTGTAGCTCTGGCTGTATGTTTAGGGTCGTTGTCCTGCTGGAAGGTGAACCTCTGCCCCAGTCTCAAGTCTTTTGCAGAGTCTAACAGGTTTTCGGTGTGTGTGTGCGCGTATGTCGGTGTGTGTGTGTGTGTGTGTGTGTGTATGTCGGTGCGTGTGTGTGTGTATGTCGGTGCATGGGTGTGTGTGTGTGTGTGTGTGTGTGTATGTCGGTGTATTAAGATGGCACCTGTCTGCGGCGACTCTTGGGAGCTCCGGAACATAAAAGGCTTAACTACAACTTTCAACAACTCACCTGCATCAGGGAAACGGCAGTAATCGGTGCCGTTTCAGACAGGCTGTTTCAGAGCCCCGGACTTTAACTTTTCCCACGCCGGTTGTGAAACTCCCGACCCGACTGAGGATCCCAGGTACGGCACCTGGAAACCCCGGGATGACCTCCAGAGCCGACGGGCTGGACATCCCAGAAAAAATGAAGTTGGAGCTGCTGACTCTGAGGGAACCCCCGTTCATTAAGGAGCTGGAGCTGCCGTCTGTGAGGGAATTCCCGTTCCAACGCTGGTCCGCAGAAACAGCAGGTACAGTAAACCCAGTACCTGGAAACAAAGGGGAAGCCTCCATTGTGTCCGGAAAAGTGGCCGGCGGGCAGGACTTCAGGTCAGACTGAAGCGCAGGGGACTTCGGCCCCCTCTCCCTGCTATCCTACTGGCCAATGTACAGTCCCTTGAAAATAAAGCGGAGGACTTAAGGGCAAGGCTGCTCTATCAAAGGGAGCTGAGGGAATGCTCTGTGTTCTGTTTCACAGAGACATGGCTCGCCCCCAGCTCCCCAGACTCAGCGGTCCAGCCTGAAGGGTTCTCCATCCACCGCATGGACCGTACACTGGCATCGGGGAAAGGTAGAGGAGGGGGCGTCTGCCTCATGGTGCGCAGACATAGCAGTCTGCGTGGTGCTCAGACATAGCAGTCCGGTCCAACTCCTGCTCTCCACACCTGGGACATCTGGCAGTGAAGTGCCGTCCCTTCTACCTTCCGAGGGAATTCACCTCCATCATCCTGACCGCGGTCTACATCCCACCCCAGGCAGACGTCCGTCTGGCACTGGAGGAGGTGCACGTCGTGGTCAACAAACACCAGACGACTTACCCCGAGGCATTTACCACCATTGCTGGGGACTTCAATAAGGCAAACCTAAAGAAATCGCTCCCTAACTTCCACCAACATGTCTCCTGCTGCACCAGAGGACCAAACACCCTCGACCACTGCTACACCACCATCAAGAATGGCTATCGTTCTATCCCTCGCCCTCACTTCAGTAAATCCGACCATACCGCGGTGCTGCTTCTTCCTGCCCACAGGCAGCAATTGAAGAGCGCACCCCCAGAGGTGTGGACAATACAGAGCTGGCCGGGGGGGCAGAGGAACAACTACAGGACTGTTTGGAGTCTGTAGACTGGGCAATGTTCAAGGACTCGGCAACGGACTTGAACGAATACGCCACAGTTGTTACTGACTTCATTAAGAAATGTGTGGAGGACTGCATCCCCACGAAAACCTTCCGAGTGTTTCCCAATCAGAAACCTTGGATGAACTGTGAGATCTGCACTCTTCTGAAGACCAGATACCGGGCATTCATGTCTGATGATACAGTGGTCTACGTCCGACCTGTAAGTTTAAAAACTCATTCGCGGGGCTTGTTTCCACAGAGGCCCAGGAGCGGTTGCAGTGGGAGGAGCGACGTCCGACCTGTAAGTTTAAAAACTCGTTCGCGGGGCTTGTTTTCACAGAGGCCCAGGAGCGGTTGCAGTGGGAGGAACCTAAATCCGTAACGTTCCATTCGCAGCTCGCAGTTCAAAACAAGTGGGCTTGAGGAAGCCGCTGATTGGTGGAAGAGGACTCGAGGCAGCAGCTGATTGGCAGTCAGATCCCTGCTGATTTCTTTCAGCTAAAATCCTTGCTTTGTATTGTATTCTATATTGTATTGTATCCAGGGTAAGGGGGCGGAGGATGAGTGCCAGGGTAGTTTACTGTTCTGGATGTCAGATGTGGGAGGTCATGCAGTCAGATAGCTCTCCAGACATCCACATCTGCGCCAGGTGCGTCAAGATGGCGCTCCAAATGGATCGTATTCGGTACCTGGAGCAGCAGCTCGATGACCTCCGTCTGGTCAGGGAGAGTGAGGAAGCCATAGAGAGAAGCTACAGACAGGTGGTCACTCCAAAACCACAGGAGGCAGAAAAGTGGGTCACGGTTAGGAGAGGCAAGGGGCAGAGGCAGGGACTAGAGAGTACCCCGGTGGCTGTACACCTTGGCAATAGGTACTCCTGTTTGAGTACTGTTGGGGGGCACAGCCTACCTGGGGGTAGCAACAGCGACCGGGCCTCCGGTACAAAGACTGGCCCTGTTGCTCAGAAGGGTAAGGAAAAGAAGAGGAGGGCAGCAGTAATAGGGGACTCTATAGTTAGGGGGTCAGATAGGCGATTCTGTGGACGCAGTCAGGAGACCCAGATGTTAGCTTGCCTCCCTGGTGCCAGGGTCCGGGATGTGACTGAACGTGTCCAAGATATCTTGAAATGGGAGGGAGAGAGCCAGAGGTCGTGGTACATATAGGTACCAATGACATAGGTAGAAAAAGAGAGGAGGTCCTGAAAGGTGAATTTAGGGAGTTAGGAGGAGTGTTAAGGAGAAGGACCACAAAGGTAACAATCTCAGGATTACTGCCTGTACCACGCGACAGTGAGAGTAGGAATGGAGCAAGGTGGAGGATCAATGCGTGGCTAAAGGACTGGTGCAGAGCGCAGAGATTCAATTTTCTGGATCATTGGGACCTCGTTTGGGGAAGGTGTGACCTGTACAAAAAGGATGGGTTGCACTTGAACCCGAGGGGAACCAATATCCTGGCGGGGAGATTTGCACTGGGGAGACTACTGGGGAGACTTTAAACTAGATCGGTTGGGGGGAGGGACTCAAATAGAGAAAGCAAGTAGTCCGTTTGTGAGGCAGGAGGCAGAGAAGAGAAGCAGTCAGACGCAACACGTAGGGAGGAAAGAAGAAAAAAATAACAAACGGAGAATAAGAAGTGGAGGGTTTCTTAAATTGCGTGTGAGCAGAGAGACAGAGGGGTGTAAAATGAGTGATAGGAGCAATAGGTAGCAAGGTGAAAAGTGTCAGGCAGACAAATCCAGGGCAAAATCAAAAAATGCCAATTTTCAACATAATTGTAAAAGGGCCAAGAGCGTTGTAAAAACAAGCCTGAAGGTTTGTGTCTCAATGCGAGGAGCATTCGTAATAAGGTGGATGAGTTCAATGTGCAGATAGCTATTAATAATTATGATATAGTTGGGATCACGGAGACATGGCTCCAGGGTTACAAGGCTGGGGAGCTGAACATCAGGGATATTCAATATTTCAGGAGGGATAGACAGAGAGGAAAAGGAGGGTGGGGTAAGCGTTGCTAGTTAGAGAGGAGATTAACGCAGTAGAAAGGAAGGACATTAGCTGGAGAATGTGGAATCGATATGGGTGGAGCTGCGAAAACACTAGAGGGGCAGAAAAACGCTAGTGGGAGTTGTGTACAGGCCACCTAACAGTGGTAGTGGAGTTGGGGATGGCATCAAACAGGAATTAGAAATGCGTGCAACAAAGTAAAACAGTTATAATGGGTGACTTCAATCTACATATAGTTGGGTGAATCAAATTGGCAGGGATGCTGAGGAAGAGGATTTCTTGGAATGTATGCGGGATAGTTTTCTAAACCCAACATGTGGAGGAACCAACGAGAGAGCAGCTATTCTAGACTGGGTATTGAGTAATGAGGAAGGGTTAGTTAGCAGCAATGGAAGGCATTTAAAGACTGCATGGAAGAACTACAACAATTGTTCATCCCACCAGTATGGCAGAATAATAAATATCAGGGAACGTAGCGCAACGTGGAAACAAGGGAAATGGATCATGGATAGTATCAAAGCAAAATGATTGATGAGCCATACAAAGTTCGCCAGAAAAAGGCAGCCTACCAGCGGATGACCAACAGAGGAGGACAATAGGGCTTAATGAGGAAAGGGAAAATGGATTATGAAAGAAAACTGGGAGAGGAAAAAAGCAAATAAAAACTGACTGCAAAAGTTTTGAGTATCCGATCATCTGGAAGTTGCGGAAAAAGATTTAGTTTAAAACAAATGTAGGTCCCTTGCAGTCATGATAAACTGGTGAATTGATCATTGGGGCTGAACAGGACATGGCACAGACCAATTGAATAATTATCTTTGGTTCTGTTTTCACTAAAGAAGACATAAATAATTTGCTGGAAATAGCAGGAGGATCGCGGGGGTCAAATGAGATGGACGGAATTTGCTATGGAACTTGAATGTGATCCAGGTTAGCCGCAAGTGGCTGTTAGGTAATTGAATGGATTTTTGTCAACCTGGAGGCGACGATAACCATAAATCCCAGGGCCAGATAGGCTGATCCCCAAGGGGTATTTACAGGAAGTAGCCCCAGAAATAGCAGATGCCTTAAGTGATAATTTTTCAAAAACTCTTTAGATTCTGGAGGTAGTTCCTGAGGATTGGAGGGTAGGGCAACTGTAGCCCACTTTTTAAAAGGGGAGGGAGAGTAGGAAAACGGGGAATTAGCATACCAGCTAGTCTAACATCGGTAGTGGGGAAAACTGCTAGGTGCAGTTATTAAGTAGGTAAAGACGGTGGATAGTGAGGAGCAGCGCAGTTTGGAAAGTGGGTGAAATCTTGTTGGACAAAGTCAGCATGGAGTTACGGAAAGGGTAAAATCAACGTCTGTACGATATTCTTATATAGAATTTTTTGAGACGTGTAACTAGTAGAGTGGATTAAGGGATAGAAGCAGCGAGTGGATGTGTTGTATATCTGGACTTTCAGAAGGCTTTCGACAAAGTCCACACAACAATGAGATTGGTATACAAACTTAAAGCACACGGGTAATTGGTGAGTTCGGTATTGGATGTGGATAGAGAACTGAGCTGGCAGACAGGAAGCAAAGAGTAGGAGTGAACAGGTCCTTTTCAGGATGGCACAGCAGTGACTAGTGGGGTATGCCGCAAGCTCAGTGCTGGGACCCCAGCTATTTTACTATTATTACAATTTAAATGATGTTGGTCGAGGTGAAAAATAATTGCAACATCTCTGGAAGTTTGCGGATGACGCGAAGCTGGGGGGCAGTGTTAGCTGTGAGGAGGATGCTAGGACTTGGGCTAGCAGGATGATTTGGATAGACTGGGTGAGTGGTTGCAAATATTGCATGGCAGATGCTTTAGGTATAATGAGTGGGATACATGTGAGGTGATATATCACTTTGGTAGGGCAAAAACAGGAAGTAGACAATATTATTTGTATGGTGAACATTAGGAAAAGGGGAGATGCAACGATGAACCTGGGTGGCCAGGGTCCCAGTTATTGAAATAAGGCATACAGTGCAGAGGCTGTGAAGAAATGAAAGCGAATGGTTATGTTGGCATATCATGGCAAAAAAGATTTTGTACATGAGCAGGCAGGTTGCTACCTGACAGTTGTACAAGGGTCGGTGAGGCCACACCTGGAAGTTTGCGTTCAGTTTTGTCATCCTAATCTTGAGGAAATATCTCTTGCCATAGAGGAGTACAAGAAGGTTCACCAACTGATTCTGGGATTTTTTTTTTTCGGATGGCACGACTACCATATGAAGAAAGACTGGATAGCACGTGGCTTGTACTCGCTGGAATTTAGAAGATTTGAAGGGGGGGATCTCACAGAAAACTTACAAAATTCTAAGGGTTGGAGATCAGGCCAGATTGCAGGAAGATTGTTCCCGATATGTTGGGGAATTCAAGGACAAGGGGTTACAGTGTTAAGGAGAAGGGAGAGTCTTTTAGGGACTGAGATGAGAAAATCGTTTCACACAGAGAGTGGTGAATCTTGTGAATTCACTGCCTCGAAGGTAGTTTTGAAGGCCACGTTTGTTGGCATATTAAGAGGGAGTTGGATGTGGCCCTTGTGTGCTGAAGGATCGGGGGGATGGAGAGAAGGCAAGGTACAGGATACCGAGTTTGGATGATTCAGCCATGATCATATTGAATGGCGGTGCAGGCTCGAGAGGGCCGAAGGCCTGCTCCTGCCACCTAATTTCTATGGTTTTCTAAACGCAAGTCAGATATGAACCTTGGTTAAGGCCAACAAAAAGGCCAAAAGGGAGTTCTTTGCTTCCAAGCTGGAAGATGAGACGGATGTTCGCAGCTGTGGCGGGGACTGAAAATGCAAAAATCACCTCATACAAGGCGAAACCAGATGCAGCTCGGATGTCCAGCGATACTATCACTCCCCTGATGAGCTCAATGCAAGCGTTGCGTCGCACGCTTTGATAGGGAGAAGCACTTGATGTATGCCTTTCCCGAAGCCCCTCATTCGCTGTGATGGTAATTTCAGTCTCAGTCACACTAGGCCGAAGTCGGCTAATACTTCAGAGAGGTGAAACCCGTTGAAAAGCATCTGACCTGATGGTAGACCTGGTCCATGTTCTAAAAACCTGTGGGCGGGACCACTGGCTGGAGTTTTATAACGGACATTTTCAATTCCCTGTCACTTCTTGAGTCTGAGAGTTCCCACCTGCTTTCAAAAGGGCATCAATAGATACCGGGTAAAAAAAAAAAAACCCAAGAAGAGCAAGGTGTGACGTGCCTCAATGACTATCGACCAGTGGCACTAAATGCCTGTGGTGATGAAGTTGCTGCTTGAGAAGGTTTCATCATGGCGCAAAATCAACTCCTAACCCCCTCCGACCAAAAACCCTGTTGACCCACTGCAAGTTTCGCATTAACCCCCACAACAGATCAACGGTGGGATTGCCATCTCGCTGGCCCTCCACTCCGCACTGGACCATTTGGGGACAACAAAAACTCATATGTAGAGCTGTTATTTCATTGACTACAGCTCGGCAACTTTAACACAATCATCCCCTCCAAGCTGGTTACCAAACTCAGCACAACTGGTATCTTGCGCATCCCCCCCTGCATTTAGATCCTTGACTTCCTCATGCACACATACCACATTCTGCTTTCGTATTGGTGAAATGTGTCAGACTCCGATAACAATCAGCACGGGAGCACCTCAGCAGGCTGCGTGCTCAGTCAACCTGCTGTAATCACTCTATACTCATGACTGCGTAGCCTCGGTACATAAGTGCGAACTACAATCCTCAAGGTTTTCGCTGACGACAGAACCACTGTAGTGGGACTAATCACTGATGGAGGAATGAGTCCGGAGTACAGAAGAGAGATCGAGCGACTGTCCATATGGCCAGAACAGACACAACATCCTGGCCCTCAAAAAACACTCAGCAAAACCAAGGAACTGAATTAGTGTGACTTTGAAGGAGTAGTATGGGGAACCCACAGTCCTATTTAGTATCAATGGTTTATATCGAATGGTCGATGGTTAAAGGGTCGAAAGAGCTTCAAATTCCTGGGCGGAGTGCACACCTCTGAAGATCTTATCCCTGGTCTATGAACCCACAGATGCAATTAAGTTAAGAAAGCTCATCATACGGCCTCTACTTCCTGAGAAGAATTAATTATGGAGAGTCGGTCTGTCAAGGAGGACTCCTCTCTAACTTCTACAGAGTTGCACCAGTAGAGAAACTTGCTGACCGCGTTGCATCGAGGCTTGTGTTCGGCAACTTGATTGCCCTGGAGAGGAAAAGACTTACCAAAAAGTAGTAAACACTACCCAAAGTCCAATCACACAGCTCGGAACCTTCCTTACCATCTAGGGGATTTTACCCGCAGTCGCGGATGCCTCAAAAAAAGTCTGGCAGCATTCATCAAGACCCAACACACCCTGGGCCACAACCTATTCTCCCTAGCTACCTCGGGTAGTGGGTACAGGAGAACCTGAAGACTGCAATGACCCTGTTCAGGAATAGCTACATTTTCCCCAGCCATCAGCTATTAAACTAGGCTCGACTAAAACTCTAACATAAATACACCACTCCCATCTGTTTATTTGCACTGTAATCAATTTATTTCATTTCAGTGTGTATTTAAGTATATAATTGTAGTAAATGCCTACTATGGTGTGCATGTTTTGTGCTATGCAAAGAAAGAATTTTCATTGTCTCTGTCAGGGACACAAAGAATAATAAACTTCTTTTTGACTTTTACTTGACTTTGACATACACACACAGACTACACCACACACCGACTATACATACACACACACCGAATCAGAATACACAACGTGCATACATACACCGACAAATCTATAATACCTTACATAAATACTCGACTGACATATATTAACCTACAACATATATACCTTACCACTAACCATATAACTACACATTACATATTAGCATATATATATACTATATAGTTATATATATATATATAATATATTATTATATATATAGTAATATAATATATATATATATATTTACTTATATATATATAATATACAAATCTATATATAATACAATAATTAATAATTATTTAATATATTATATGCCCTACATTTTAAATATATAATTACCTGATACCACACACACACAATCTAACCTATTATATACTAACATTACAACAAACTAAAATTTATATATACAACAATATTTGACCACATACATAAGGCTTGCAAAAGTATCATTACCCTGACTTTATCCACATTTTTGTCCCATCGTTCAACCACAAAACGTAATTAATTTTTATTGGGATTTTATGTGATGAGACCAACACAACAGTGGTGCAAAGTTTGTGAAGTGGAAGAAAAATTATAACATTTTTTCAGTTTCTTTATTATGTACAAATTCTAAAAACTGAAAAGTGTTTCTTCGAAAGTATTTCAGCTCCCCCTAGTCCAATACTTTGTAGAGCCACCCTTTCGCTGCAATTACAGCTGCAAGTCTTTTTGTGGGGGTTTAAAAAAACAGTATATCTCTGCTGCAGCTTTGCACATCTAGAGACTGAATTTTTGCCGCATTCTTCTTTGCAAAATAGCTCAAGCTCAGTCAAATTGGATTGGTAGAGCGTCTCGTGAACAGCAATTTTCCAAGTCTATGCCAGAGATTCTCAATTGGATTTAGGTCCTGGACTTTGTACTGGCCATTTCTAACTCATGAATCTGCTTTGATCTCCAAACCATTCCATTGTAGCTCTGGCTGTAATGTTTATAGGTCGTTGTCCTGCTGGTAGGCATGAACCACTGCCTTTCCTTAGTTCCTCAGTCTTATTTGCAGACTCTAACAGGTTTTCTCACGTCCCAATGAGACATTGCCTCTGTATTTGGCTCCATCCATCTTCCCATCCAACTACTGACCATCTTCTAGTCTCCCTGTCCCTGCTGAAGAAAAAGCATCCCCACGCATGATTGCTGCCACCCACGTTTCACGTTCAGTGCGGGATGGTGTGTTCAGGGTGATGTGCAGTGTCTAGTTCTTTCCCCAGCACACACTAGCGATTTTGAGCATTCTATGCCAATAACTTTCAAATATTGGTCTCATCTCAATCAGAGCACCTTCCTCCACGTTTTGCTGTGGTCCCCTGCATGTCTTGTGCCAAACTGCAAACGGGACTTCTTATGGCTTTTGTTTCAACAATGGCTTTCTTCTTGCCACTCTTCCATAAAGACCGATTTGTGGAGTGCATCGACTAATAGTTGGCCTGTGGGCAGAATCTCCCACCTGAGCTGTGGATCTCTGCAGCTCGTCCAGAGTTACCATGGGCCCTTGGCTGCTTCTCTGATCAATGCTCTCCTTGCCCGGCCTGTCAGTTAGGTGGACGCTCATGTCTTGGTAGGTTTGCAGTTTGTGCCATACTCTTTCCATTTTCGATGATGGATTGAACAGCGCTCTGTGAGATGTTCAAAGCTTGGATATTTTTTTATAACCTAACCCTGCTTTAAACTTCCCCAACTTTATCCCTGACCTGTCTAGTGTGTTCCTTGGGCTTCATGATGCCCAAGGAACATTGTTTTGTTCACTAATGTTCTCTAACAAACCTCTGAGGCCTTCACAGAACAGCTGCATTTATACTGAGATTAGATTACACACAAGTGGACTCTATTTACTAATTAGGTGACTTCTGAAGGCAATTGGTTGCACTGGATTTTATTTAGGGGTATCAGAGCAAAGGGGGCTGAATACTTTTGCACGCCACACTTCTCAGTTTTTTATTTGTAAAAAGATTTGAAAACCATGTATCATTTTCCTTCCACTTCACAATTATGCGCCACTTTGTGTTGGTCTATCACATAAAATCCTAATAAAATACATTTACGTTTGTGGTTGTAACGTGACAAAATGTGGAAAAGTTCAAGGGGTATGAATACTTTTGCAAGCCACTGTACATACACGCACACACATATATCTATCTATCTATAACAAATGTTACAAAGTTGAGATATTGGCCAGAATATGCAAGTGAAAAAAAGAGACACAAAGTGCTGTAGTAACTCAGCACATCTGGCAGCATCTGTGGAGGACATGGATAGGTGACGTTTCCCATTGGGACTTGTCTTCAGACTACAGAGTTGCTGTCTGTTCCACCGAGTTACTCCAGCACATTGTGTCTTTTTTTGTAAACCAGCAACTGCAGTGTCCTCAAAAATTGCAGACAAATGAATAGTCCAAATATGCAATAGCTTCAACATACCTAGATAAAACATACGGTGTTGTTCTTTGAGCTTATTTTGGGCCTTGCACTCACACAGGTCACAAAGAGAACCAAATGCTATGGCAAATTAAAACAGCAAGTAACTGGAAGCTTAGGCTCACTCCTGTCTCTGCACTTCCATTCCACTCTTTCTTTGGTCTCCTACACTGCTCCAACCATTCCAAAAACTCAAGGAACAGCACCTACTCTTCTGCCTGGGACAGTTACAGACAATGTTTCTTTTAACTAAATTGAACAATTTCAATAGTAATTTTTTAATTATCATGATCTTTGCAATTTTAAACATAACTTACTGTTACTGAGGAAGGGTCCTTGACCCGAATCAACTCCATCTTTATTCCCACAGACACTTGAATGCTTCCATCATATTTTTGTCAGGCAAATGCAATCACAGAACATTATTTTGCTAGAATTGGCAGTAATGATTCAAAGTTTACCAAATAAGAGCTGGGGGAGGGGGAGGATTGAAAGAGATAGTCAGGGTAATAAATAATGTACATAGCCCATCTTATGCAATTCTTTATTAAAACAGTAATTGGAAGGTTTAAAAAAAAATACAGTGCTCTTTAAAAGGAGCCGTACTCTAGTAACTAATAACTTGCTTCTACTAATGTGGATCAATTTAGGTGCAAAGTTAGGAAAATACTAGAATGCTAGCAGTTTTTAACCGTCACTGATAACAATAAACAAGACATTCTTATTTGTATTAGCCATGAACATGAACACAAATTCTCTGACTTTCGTGCTAAACTGAGAGCAATCATTAAAAGTGGCACAAACATACAATTCCTAAGAATGCTGAGAATTTGATGTTCAGCATTCTTATGGAATATTGAGATTAATCCAGAATATTTAACCATGCTTCATTAAACTATAGCAGGTCAAGAGCACAAAAGTACAAAATGGTAAAACCAAGATAAGAGATTGATATCAGAAAACACCCCATTAAAGAGGCAAAATTATTTATTCAAGAGATGAATGATCAGATGACTAGATTTCCAGAGCTTTCAGCAGACAAGCCGAGTGAGTGGCCTTCAAGAATACTTTGCTCTATTTGATCTCAGAACAGTTGTGCCCATTTGGATTTAGCTGCAGTGCAATTAAGTGTTCTTTCTAAGAAAAAAAGAATTAACATGTCCATAGAAATTATGACACAGGCATAGTATTTTGGTACAACATATTTTGTAATGAATCAGTAGCGTAAATTAAGATGAGTGGGCTTTGTAATATGACATTGCTAAAGAAAAAATATTTAGACAATTTTTCATCCAAATTTACTTTAAACTAGCTAGTGGATTAAACAATTCATTTGAACTTCTTCCAGCACCAAATATGTGATTAAACAATGATTTTAAACAAATCTGCACATTAAAGGACATTCCCTATTCTGCATTGTCAGAAATCTAACATTAAAAAATCATAATATTTGCAGACTAAATGTTAGTTTCTGCATTATTGTTTAGATATGTAGATAAATGTGCAGGGCATTGTAATAAATCATGTCAATCTTCCACATTATATGGCAAGACCAAGCTTGTAATTTATGCTTATTACTCAGAATGCAGTTTATTAGAACTTTTGCTGGAATAGGAATACTGAGCAGCTAAAAAATGAACTTTCCTACAATGTTTTTGTGGTGTGTAATAAAACGCAAATTTTATTTTTGCAAAGTTCTATAATTCTATTCATAGAATTTCAGATAACTCACTTCTTAATTTTCAGTTGTTTTAAAAGTGATATAGTAGTTATATAGAATCTGTTAAATGCAAACTCCAAATATACCATTCTACATTTTCTTTGATCATCGTCCCCTTGCTCTCTGTTTTCACACCTTACCCTTCCATATCTGTCCCCCTCTACCCTCTCAGTCTCAACCAGAAACGTCACCCATTCGTTCTCTCCAGTGCACGTCTCGTTGAGTTACTCCAACATTTTGTGTTTATTTTCTAAATATACTCCTTCAACAATTTTCTTTTGTCTCCCATTGACAGTGTATAGACACCCGTCACCCTGCGCGTGCAGTCACATGATTGGTTAATCAGGAGTTTAGTAATCCAGACATTTGGACTAGCAACCCACCAGTTCAGCATTAAAATTGCACAAATGCAGCTGTGAAATTTAAGTTAGGATTAATAATCTACAATTTTCAACAACTGGTTGTTATAACTACCACAAATAAATCCTCCCAGATCATCATTAAAATTGCACCCAGTTCATTAATGTCTTTAGGTTGTGGAAATCTACCATTCTGGCATGAATTTGTTGATAGTGAACTCCAAACCCATTCATCATGGAAACCCTTAAATGCCTTCTGAAATGGCCCCTCACTATCTTGTCAAGGGCAATGCTAGTCTTATCTGCAGCACTTGAAAATATGAACATATCAGAACTTGAAAATTAAATAAAACCCTGGGGATCCAGCATGGGGAAGCTGCCGAGAACTAAGGGAGACCCGGCCTGGAGGGCCACAAAGAGCAAAGAGACACCCGGCTAGAGGGAGAGGGGGGTAAGAGGACAAAGAAGGCCGAGTCCTTTTTATAACTTTGTGGTGACTCTTTTGTGTACTTCGAAAAAAACAATTTCCCTGTACCTAGATACACGTGACAATAAAGTACCCATCATGTGGATGAAATTCATTTGTGTTTCCAAGGTGGCTCTAAAATAGAGGGCATCATATTCCAATTCCTATTCAAAATTTGTGTCTTGATTTCGCGCACGGATCACTGGATAGTGGCTTGGGAGTTCTGATCCCAATCATTTATCCTTCCCTAACACAAGGGCAAGGAGAATAATCGCATCTCTGCATTGCCTTGCTGACTCAAATCAGATAATTCAACATTGATCAAGGACATAGCAAAAGATCATTAGAGACTAACTTCAGAAAAAAAGTGGTAAGCCTTATCAACTGGAACTATTCAATATTAAGTTACAAAAAATAAATTCCTTTCAGGATTTAACAGAACGTTTAACAAATCGGCAATTTCTTACATTTCTCACATTTACCTCCCGTAATGAATTTGGAAACGGTAATAATCCAAAATGTCAGATATATTAATTTGTCATATCTACAGTGTTGACCATCACGTGGAAACCCAGTCCCAATAGTCTTCAGGTCAAATTACACTTGATACCAGTACTTGTCTGGTAATTTTGTGTCTTACTTTCTCTTCACCTCGAAGTCTTCATCGACCGATTGCTAGTGGATAGTCCATCATCTTATTGCAGTAAAATTCTGATAATCCAGAACTCTCAGGAGTTCTGGACCACTGTCTATTCATCCCATTACCAGATCAACAATTACACAGTAGTATAATAAATGTTGCAGTGAACCAAGGTTAAAGGGAACAAGATCCCCGATGAATGTAAAAAGGAGAAGAAAGGAAGTGCAGATGCTGGTTTAACCGAAGATAGACACAAAAAGCTGGAGTAACTCAGTGGGTCAGACAGCATCGCTGGAGAAAAGGAATGTGTAACATAACCCTTTTCACCAGAGATGCTGTCTGACTGGCTGTGTTACAGCTTTTTGTGTCTATCTTAAAATGTAAAAGGATTGTGGGAATGGGGCCCCAATCAGTGCAGAAAACAGAACCACACCAAACCATCAGGATTTATGGGGGAGAAAAGGACAGGTTTTTGGAACTCTGCCCAAACTTCAATATTTGTTTCTTCAAACAAATATTGATGTTGCATTTAACATGTGATATGTAGTTCAGAATTGGATCATTTGAGCACTTCAATTATTTACAGCCCCTAAAATATTCTTGCTTTCAAAATGTTATTATGCAAAAGTGGTCAATAAATTGATACTTTAAATTTAACACATCATCCAAGAAATTAATTTACACAAAAAAACTTGTTACATTGAAAGGAAAAGAAAACATAATTAATGTGTTTGATGCTGCTTTGTAACAACATAATAGATCTCTTGTTTAAATTGGGAAATGGTCCTTTCAATCCAACTAGTTTAAGACATTTAAAGTCAAATACATTTCTGACACCATGTGGCCACTGCTCATGTTTAAGTATTCTCCCAGAATGTTTACTCATAAAACGAGCCATTTAGCCAAAACCAGCCTTTAGTCCAAGAAATTCAAAATATTTTCACACAAGCTTCCAATTACAATGCATACTCTGTGGCCTACTTTAAAATATAGTTTACATCATATCATAAATATTTCAAAATTAAGCTAGATAAATTAAACTTGTGCTTTAGTATTAATTTAAAAAAAACATACAGGAAACCTGTACTTTGAGTATCAACTTTATTTCTTTGTGTATGAAGGAACTGCAGATGCTGGTTTAAACCGAAGATAGACACAAAAAGCTGGAGTAACAGGCAGCATCTCTGGAGAGAAGGAAAGGGTGACGTTTCGGATCGAGACGTCTGATGAAGGGTCTCGACCCGAAACATCACCCTTTCCTTCTCTCCAGAGATGTTGCCTGTCCTGCTGAGTTACTCCAGCTTTTTGTGTCGTAACATTATTTCTTTCCCCAATTTCCTACTGGCCTTTTGCTGCTGTCAGCTAGGTAATGACAGTGGATTAACTAATTTTAGCCATTTGTATTTTATTGAAAAATCCTGTATTCCTTAAACCTGCAGCCATACTTTCCAGCTTAAAGTAGATTCTAAGGAAATTAATGCTTAAATGATGCCTGGATTTAGAAAATTTAAATTATAAAAGCTAAAGTGCTAAAATTATTTTTTCCTTTCAAAGCACTGCAGCTGCTAATTGTCTTTGGTGCTAATGATTCTGCAATCATGAGTAACCTTTCATGACAGACTGGCACTAGCAGAAGAAATTATATCTGGAAGGTTAAGTAACACAACTGAAAAGTTTGGATGAAATGCAAAACTGTTAATCAGTAATTTTGCATAAATTGGCAAGAATTTAAACTGAAAACTAAACATTTGAAGAAAATCTTAGTGAAGACTTAAGGAGTCCCAAAACATACTGAATCTTTTGAAATTAAATTAATCATTAATCATTTTCTTAAGTATAGGACAGACAATTACAGAAGATTTAACAAATCTTTGGACGGTTTTCTAAATTTATGTCAGCAATCCCTGAATATACATGTTCATACATTGCATTAGTATGATTACACCCTAGTAACATTCTCCCTGAAATTCAGGTTTGGTTTAATGTTTGAACCTACACTATACATTTTGTGTTTCATAAACTTCTTTCCCAAGTTATTCAAAAAATACTAGACATTTTATTAACTTGTAACTAAATTTTCTAGCTTCAAAATGTGTATATGAAAATACCATAATTTAACAAAATAACCTATTTTTTTCTCAAACCTTGCTTAAAAAATGCTCTGTTCAAGTACATATGTAATGCCAGATTAAACAAAAAAATATGGTTTACCGAAAAAGCAGCAAGATGGCACGTTACATTTCTCATGCGCCTTGGCATCAGGTCATGTGGCTTGGTCAATGGAAACCCAAATTTCATATTTTATCCTAATATACAATATATTATGGATAGAAAAATACATTACCATTGTTAAGAATTTTAGCTGGACTTATTACTCCAGTAGAGATGTGAATCGAGTTGGAGCGCAACAATGATGGCAATATTTTGTGATGCCAAGGTGTCAATATGATTTGGTTAAAATATAAAATTAATTTAAAAAAAATGTCTACATAGCATACCTTGGGTAAATTACCACTTTCAATCGCAATAATCATATTGCCCTGTTCAGTAGTCATTCTTTTACTTTCTAAAAGTTTTTTTCTAACATATTTTATTATAATTTCTTATCCACCAAGTATGTTGAAATATCATTCTAGTTATCCTCATTTGTTAAAGAGAGCGATGAAAAACCCAGCATGGAATAGATGGTTGTTGGGAGTTGTAGTATCAAGCTAAAATTAGTATAAACCAACAGGTCTAAAACTTATGAACTCACTGGTTATTACATACAAGTTTTAGTGTTAATCTTAGAATTAAAGTTAAAGATGACAGTTAATATTTGTCAGTGCAATAAATAACATTTGCTTCCAAAGCAACAAACTAACCTCATAACTTATCTGCTTGGAATTCTTGAATTATTTATCTCAATTAACAGTATATTGTTCCTACAAAAAATTTAGAATTTACAGTAAACCTGTTTATTTATGCTTGGGTGTACATGAGTATTTTTTCCAAGCACGAGAAGATTTTGTAAATATTGCCCTCAACCACTAGTATATCCTTTAACGTAGTCAATTTTCAAACAACGGTCTGCTCTGGTGTAATGGAACGTGGCGGTGAGCCCGCTTTCTCCGATGAGGAAGCTGATCTGTTGGAAAATTCCCTCTGCAATTCTTCTACTTTTTTCTGTAGTTCTGTTCGCTTTGCTAAAAGTTCCTTATAACGCTGATGAATAGGCTCCTGTATTCAGAAAGGAATGATTAATAAAAGAGTGGAGAAACTCTATTTTGCCACTATTTGACTAAATTCATAATTATGCGTAGCCTTCCTCGCCCCCCCCCCCCCCCCCCCCCCCCCCCCCCCCCCCCCCCCCCCCCCCCCCCCCCCCCCCCCCCCCCCCCCCCACCCCCCCCCCCCCCCCCCCCCATTAAATTGAATGCATTTGAGCAAATCTTTGACTAATCCAAATGAGATTCACTGAAGTTTGGCCAATTTAATCATTTTTATTTCAAATAATTAATTTTTAGATGGATAATGAAAATAGTGCAACAATATTGTTTTGACCAACTCAGAAAATGGCTACTAAATTAGCAGTGTTGGGCAAGCAACTATTTTTTTTCCATGCACATGCTAAGCACAATGGCAACAATTAATTAAGTAACATTTAAAGGTGTTTCAGTGTAGCAACATACAATGTGACTTACTGACCTAAACAGAATTCTAGATAAAGTTCCATGCTAATGTTGCAAATTTTTTTTTAAATTACAAAATTCACCATCAAAGCACAGAAGATATTAGCAAGGGTCTAAAAACTCAGATAAAGAGAAAGTTATTAGAGGATCAAAAAGGTGGAAGTGGAAAAATGGAAATAAGGATGAAATTTCAAAGCACAGAGAAAAAAATATATAATTTAATAAACTTGCAACATTAGCATGGTACTTTATCAAGAATTCAGTGTTGTTAGAAGTACAAATACAGAACAATATTGCTTAAACCAGGAGCTTGCATCCAAGAGATGGATGTCAAGTTTAGGGTGTGGCAAGTAGGGAAACGTGTCAGTCCAGAAGTTATCACTACTCCCAGAAATTTCCCCCCATTGATATCACTACCTGGGCTCCGGATTAGAATCATGGAGCCTCGTCATCTGTGCTTAGTTTTAAATTGAAATGACACAAAGTCCTGGATTGACTCAGCGGGTCAGGTAGCATCTCAGGAGAACATGGATAGGTCGGGACCTTTCTTCAGATTTATTCAATCTGTTGAGTTACTATAGCACTTTGTGTCATTTCACCTGAATACTAAGCACTAATGCCACTGTTCTGCAGCAGTGAACCCACTGCATGGTTGGGTTGAAGTGGCCGTTTTTCGGGCTCACATTGTAGCATCTGGGGACAGAGCTTTCGTCAGGCCGTTGCCAACGACCTTATGTGCTTGGTCACTGTGGGGCTCCCTTCCCTCCACCTGCTGCCACTCCCTAGGTGGAATATGTTGGTGACTCCAGGGGAGAAGGAGGTGGTGGTGATGAAGGGGGGGGGGAGGGGGGGGGGGAAAGAAAGAGGCCATGTGACAGTGACAGGAGAAGGAGGAAGCAGCTGGTGTTGAGCGGGGAACGGACAAAGCACTGTCTCCAGGCGCTACGATGTGAGCCACAACAACATTAGTGGCAACTGGTTCACCTTGCGAGTTGGGTGTGGCGTTGGAAGCTGGGACTCTAAGCGGAGGGGAATTGGTGCAAGCCGGGGGTAATATCTGCAAGTCCATCCGCTATAACCAAAATCTGTTATAAAGGGTCTATTAAAATGAGGGTTTACTGTACATGCAATTATACCAAAGTACCCTGTGGTTACCTGTGGTCTCATCCTTGGGTTCCAACGGATATAGTAACCAATCCAGAGCTCTAGATGGCGCATGCTTGCCACTGGATACAACACGTGGTTAGAGTAATTCACATACAGGGGGTTGATAAACTCTTCTAACTGGCTGTTTACATATGCCCATAATGAAATGGTAGTTTTTTGAAGCCCCTGAAAAAATTTAAAATTAATTATCAATTTTATGAACATTTACCATGCATACCTTATACAAATATGCATACTTAAATGCAATATTTTCACATTCATTGTAAAATGTCACCATTTTAAATGAGAATACGGCAACATTGTTGCACATAATGGACAATATAAATGTTATATGTTAATTAGCTATATAGCTTGCACGACATTACATTCCAAAAACATTTTGACAGATGTAAATTATTTTGGGATGTCCTGAATATCTGAAAAATACATAAATGCAAGCCTTGTTTTACAATAGTCACCTTAATAGCCTTATATTTACCCACGAGGTTACTCGTGGCCTGCCCATTTAAGATCTTCCGAGTTCACGGGGTAGTAGCTGCGACATTTCATCCCGAGTTAGCAAGTTCCTCTGCCCGATGTTACTCTTGTGATGAAGGTGGTTTAATAAAGCAAACAATGTTAAAAAATACATCTCCATCCTGTCCTAAACCTACCCATTACTACCAAGCATTTTTCTTGTTTTTTTTTATGTTTTTAGTTTTTTTAAATACTTTTTTGCAATGGATCTTATTTTAAATAATTTTAAAAAAGGAAAAATAAAGATTTTAAAATAAAGAAGTGGCAGCCGGTGGTGACTGACATTGAGCGGCCGTTGGACCCGACAGCAGACACACACACACACACACACACACCACACACACACACCACACACACACACCACACACACACACAGAGAGAGAGAGAGATAACATGAGCTAGAGATACACACAGACAGCAGCTTATGAGACAGGAGAGGGATACACACACACAGGCACACAGACAGAGCTTCAGAGGGAATTAAGCTACAACACACACACACACTTCAGTGCAGCTTAAGCAGGGTTGGATGGCAGTTCAGTTGATTATACAAAAAGCATTATATAATCTAAGAAATACCTAAAGTTTTATTGAGATAAGTGTGGCAAGCTACTTTAGGATTCCTGTTAGAAAATTAACCTTATCATGCCTAAAGCTCTAGGTTAGACACCCAGATAATGACACACATCGGAAATCCAAGTGATTTCGTATTGTGTTGATATTGTATCCTGTGTAAGGGGGGAGTATGAAGGCCAGGGCAGTGTACTGTTCTGGATGTCAGATGTGGGAGGTCAGGGAATCTGATAGCCCTCCAGACGTCCACATCTGCACCAGGTGTGTCGAGATGGGGCTCCTAAAGGACTGTGTTAGGAACCTGGAGCAGCAGCTCAATGACCTCCGTCTGGTCAGGGAGAGTGAGGAGGTCATAGAGAGGAGCTACAGGGAGGTAGTCACTCCCAGATCACAGGAGGCAGACAAGTGGGTCACGGTTAGGAAGGGCAAGGGGCAGAGGCAGGGGCTAGAGAATACCCCTGTGACTGTACACCTGGAAAATAGGTACTCGGGTTTGAGTACGATTGGAGGGGACAGCCTACCTGGGGGCAGCAGCAGCGGCTGGGTCTCCGGCACAGAGACCGGCCCTGATGCTCAGAAGGGTAGCAAAAAGAGGAGGGCAACTGTAATAGGGGGCTCTATAGTTAGGGGGTCGGATGGGCGATTCTGTGGACGCAGTCGGGAGACCCGGATGGTAGTTTGCCTCCCTTGGTGCCAGGGTCTCGCATGTGTCGGAACGTGTCCAAAAGATTCTGAAAAGGGAGGGAGAGAAGCCTGATGTTGTGGTACACATAGGTACAAATGACATAGGCAGAAAAAGAGACGAGGTCCTGAAGGGAGAATTTAGGGAGTTGGGGGGAAAGTTAAGGAGAAGGACCAAAAGGATAACGATTTCAGGATTACTGCCTGTGCCACGTGACAGTGAGAGTAGGAATGGAATGAGGGGCTGAGGAACTGGTGCAGTGGGCAGGGATTCAAGTTTCTTGATCACTGGGACCTCTTTTGGGGAATGCATGATCTGTACAAAAAGGACGGGTTGCATTTGAACCCGAGGGGGACCAATATCCTGGCAGGGAGATTTGCAAAGGCTACTGGGGAGACTTTAAACTAGAAAGGCTGGGGGGAGGGACTCGGGTAGAGGGGGTTAGGGGACAGGGTGTGGGGCAAGAGGCAGAGAAGGGAAGCACTCGGACCCAAAATGTAGGCGAGAAAGAGGAAAAAGATAATAGACAGAGAATAAGGGATGGTGGGTTTCTAAAATATGTATATTTTAATGCTAGGAGCATTGTAAGAATGGTGGATGAACTTAGAGCCTGGATTGACACCTGGAAATATGATGTTGTGGCAATCAGTGAAACATGGTTGCAGGAGGGCTGTGATTGGAAACTAAATATTCCAGGATTTCGTTGCTTCCGGGGTGATAGAATTGGAGGGACCAGAGGTGGAGGTGTTGCATGGCTTGTCAGAGAGGATATTACAGTAGTGCTTTGGCAAGATAGATTAGAGGGCTCGTCTAGGGAGGCTATTTGGGTGGAACTGAGAAATGGGAACGGTGTAGCAACACTTTTAGGGGTGTATTATAGACCGCCAAATGGGGAGCGAGAATTGGAAGAGCAAATATGTAAGGAGATAGCAGATATTAGTAGTAAACACAAGGTAGTGATTGTGAGAGATTTCAATTTTCCAAAAATAGACTGGGAAACACATTCTGTAAATGGGCTGGATGGTTTGTAGTTTGTAAAATGTGTGCAGGATAGTTTTTTGCAGCAGTACATAGAGGTATCGACCAGAGGAGGGACAGTGCTGGACGTCCTGTTAGGAAATGAGGCAGGTCAGGTGACAGAGGTATGCGTTGGTGAGCACTTCGGGACCAGTGATCACAATACCATTAGTTTCAATATAATTATGGAGAGAGTCAGAACTGGACCTAGGGTGGAAATTTTTGATTGGAGAAAGGCTAACTTTGAGGGAATGCGTAAGGATTTAAAAGGAGTGAATTGGGACACTTTGTTTTATGGGAAGAATGTAGAAGAGAAATGGAGGACATTTAAAGGGGAAATTGTAAGAGTACAGAATCTTTAAGTCCCTGTTAGGTTGAAAGGAAATAGTAAAAATTGGAAAGAGCCATGGTTTTCAAGGGAAATTGGACACTTGGTTCGAAAAAAGAAAGATATTTACAATAATTATAGGAGGCATGGAGTAAATGAGGTGCTAGAGGAGTATAAAGAATGTAAAAAGTATCTTAAGAAAGAAATTAGGAAGGCTAAAAGAAGATATGAGGTTGCTTTGGCAAGAAAGGTGAAAGTAAATCCAAAGGGTTTCTTCAGCTATATTAATAGCAAAAGGATAACGAGGGATAAAATTGGACCATTAGAGAGCCAGAATGGACAGCTATCCTGCAGAGCCAAAAGAGATGGGGGAGATATTGAACAATTTATTTTCTTCGGTATTCACCAAGGAGAAGGATATTGAACTCTGTGAGGTAAGGGAAAAAAAGTAGAGTAGCTATGGAAACGATGAGATTCAAAGAGGAGGAAGTACTGACACTTTTGAAAAATATAAAAGTGGATAAGTCTCCAGGTCCTGACAGGATATTCCCTCGGACATTGAGGGAAGTTAGTGTAGAAATAGCAGGAGCTATGACGGAAATATTTCAAATGTCATTAGAAACGGGAATAGTGCCGAAGGATTGGCGTACTGCGCATGTTGTTCCATTGTTTTAAAAGGGTTCAAAGAATAAACCTAGCAATTATAGACCTGTTAGTTTGACGTCAGTGGTGGGCAAATTAATGGAAAGGATATTTAGAGATAATATATATAAGCATCTGGATAAACAGGGTCTGATCAGGAACAGTCAACATGGATTTGTGCCTGGAAGGTCATGTTTGACAAACCTTCTTGAATTTTTTGAAGCGGTTACTAGGGAAATTGATGAGGGTAAAGCAGTGGTCTTTGTCTGTTTGGATTTCAGTAAGGCCTTTGACAAGTTTCCCCATGGTTAAGAAGGTTCAATCTTTGGGTGTTAATGGTGGAGTAGCAAGATGGATTCAACAGTGGCTGAATGGGACATGTCAGAGAATAGTGGTGGATGGCTGTTTGTCAGGTTGGAAGCCGGTGACCAGTGGGGTGCCTCAGGGATCTGTGTTGGGTCCACTGTTGTTTGTCATGTACATCAATGATCTGGATGATGGGGTGGAAAATTGGATAAGTAAGTATGCAGATGATACTAAGATAGGTGGGGTTGTGGATAATAAAGTAGATTTTCAACGTCTACAGAGAGATTTGGGCCATTTGGAAAAGTGGGCTGAAAGATGGCAGATGGAGTTTAATGCTGATAAGTGTGAAGTGCTACATCTTGGCAGGACAAATCAAAATAGGACATACATGGTAAATGGTAGGGAATTGAGAGATGCTGTGGAACAGAGAGATCTAGGATTAACTGTGCATAGTTCCCTGAAGGTGGAATCGCATGTAGATAGGGTGGTAAAGAAAGCCTTTGGTGTGCTGGCCTTTATAAATCAGAGCATTGAATATAGGAGTAGGGAAGTAATGTTAAAATTGTACAAGGCATTCGTAAGACCAATTCTGGAGTATGGTGTACAATTTTGGTCGCCTAATTATAGGAAGGATATCAACAAAAATAGAGAGAGTACAGAGGAGATTTACTAGAATGTTGCCTGGGTTCCAGCAACTATGTTACAGAGAAAGGTTGAACAAGTTAGGTCTTTATTCTTTGGAGCGCAGAAGGTTAAGGGGGGACTTGATTGAGGTCTTTAAAATGATGAAAGGATAGACAGAGTTGACGTGGATAAGCTTTTCCCATTGAGGGTAGGGAAGATTCAAACAAGAGGGCGTGACATGAGAATTAAGGGACAGAAGTTTAGGGGTAACGTGAGGGGGAACTTCTTTACTCAGAGGGTGGTGGCTGTGTGGAATGAGCTTCCAGCAGAAGTGGTGGAGGCAGAATCGATTTTAACATTTAAAAGTAAAGTGGATAGGTATATGGACGGGAAGGGAATGGAGGGGTATGGTCTGGGTGCAGGTAGATGGGACAAGGGGAAAACAAATGGTCGGCACAGACTGCAAGGGCCGAGAGGGCCTGTTTCCGTGCTGTAATTGTTATATGGTTATAAGTATAAAAACTGGGATTAATTTCTTTAGAGCAGAAGAGATTTAGAGGATTCTTAAGGTTTTGATAAGAATTCAAAAGCAAAGGATATTTCCTCAGTTTGGAGGATCAGTAATGATCAGTAATGGGTTTTCTATTGAAAACTAAGGGAGAATGGCTCGGAGTAAAATATGTTTTGAACATGCTTTCTTAGAGAGGAGGAGGGGTAAACTGCTTGGATTTTCAAGGAAAAGTTGCAGTTAACAGTAAGATTAATTTACATTTAGATTGGCTGGTACAGAATCAGAATAGAATAATGGGAAGCTTCTTATGTTCTTTTACATTGTAAGTTACCATAAATATTAAATGGAAAGAAAACATGGATAATTTAAGGGAAGCAAGTGATCTTAATTAAGGGAAAGAAAGCATGGATAGTTTAAGGGATGCTGCCAGAAACAATCCACTTCTTTGCATACACTTAAGTGTAATCATTTCAGTTGGAATGGAAAACTGCTGTTTTATAAAAGGCATATATATATCTGCAGCACCCCAATCATCACTGAACACAAGAAGCTGTGGAAAGAAGTGGCCTTCAGAAAAGCAGTTTACAGAAGTTTACAAGACACTGGTTGGTCACTGATAGTGCAATATTTCCTCGTGGATTCCTACTACCCATTCTATTTAACTGATACACATAACATGGGCAATGTGAATGTGGAGAATGCATGGGTACAGAAAACAAAAAGGTTCTCTGAAGTGGTGCACGGTAACAATAAAGATAGGAATTTACAACAATGGACTTTTGAGTTTGCTGTGGTGCATAATATTGCAAATGTGGGTGGTCCATTTACAATAATAGACCAATGCCCGAATATGAAATGCCCAAGTATGAAATCAACTATATCAAATCTTAGCTATTCTGTGCTCATTAACAAAATCTAATACAATTTCTAATTTTACTAATAATTCTGACATTTGCAGGTTTATACCATTACAAAGTCAACAAACACTTGGAAGAAGGGTCTCGACTTGAAACGTCGCCTATTCCTTTGCTCCATAGATGCTGCCTCATCCGCTGAGTTTCTCCAGCATTTTTGTCTACCTTTGATTTTACCAGCATCCGCAGTTCTTTCTTAAACACTGTACCATGATAACAAAGGCTAAATTCATGACTGGAATTTAATCTTGCTGCTCAGACTCACCTCGTTTATTCTTTGCTGTTCACTATTCAAAAGGAATGTTCCAAACAAACAGCTATACAAATGGTCAAGAATTGTTATGAGGAAGAACTCATTAAACTCAAATGCTGTTGGGAACTAAGGAAATAAAAGTTAGTAGACATTCAATTTTAATTGACAGTTTTAAAATAAGCCAAAATTGTACCAAAAACTGGGCAAGCTGATTGGATACACATTAAAATGAAAGGTCAACAATTCCAAACTATTTCATAGTATTGAGCTATCCAATTTTAACACACAAAAATAAAATATCAGTTTCAAGTAAAGCAGCCAAATATTCATTTCTGGCATTTCATTTCAAGTTTCAGATTTTATTTTGATTTCTATTTATTTGTCACCTTTTTAAAAATAAAATAAGCACTTCAGATTATTGTAAGCACAACTACAAATGACGTTCAGCAGTTCGTTCAATTTTCATAAAGTGTTGAAGTAACTCAGTAAGTCAGGCTGAATCTCTTGAGAACATGGATAGGTGGCGCTTCAGGTCGACACCCTTCTTCAGATGGATTGTGGGGGGGGGGGGGGGGCAGAGAAAGCTGGAGGTGTTGAGGGTGTAACAAAGCCTGCAAGTGGATATTGGTGAGTGAGGTTTGCAGATGGATGATTGGACAAAGGGCAGGAGATAAGGTGAGAAGAGATGAAAATTGTAAAGCCAGAGTAAGTAACATAGATGTTGGAACGGGGGGGGGGGGGGGGGGGAGATAGGTTCTAATTTAGGTGGATAGGGAGGTTTGTTTGTAGGTTAGTCAACTATTAGTAAGTTAGTGTTAGTTATATTGAGACGTGGGACAGAAGTACTAGCTGGTGAGCCCTGTAAAACCCTTGCTACCATTCCCAAAGTGCTCCCTCATTGACACATTGGCCACTGACCCATCCTTACTTCCCAGGAGATTGAGTGGTGCTCGCTCTCTAGCAGGGCTATCTACATAATGCTTGCAAAAACGCTCCTGGATATACTAAACAAATTCTGCCCCGTCCAGACTCCTAACACTGTGGCAATCTCAGTCAACATTAGGGAAGTTAAAATCATCCATTATTATCTTATTATTTTTACAGCAATATGTGAGCTCCAATACTTCCTGCTGACCACTGGGAGTGGTTGCAGAACAATCCCAAAGTGATTACTCCCTTATTATTTCTGGACTGAAAAAGCATGAGATACTATTCTTCATTTAGCCGGAATGAAACCGGACAAAATATATGAATTGCCGTGCACCCTAGGACAACTTTACAGTGAAAAAACAAATGACATATTCAATGTAACTGGGAAGTTCAGAGAGAAATCACACAGCTTGTCTAGTTATCAAGCAAAATATGTATGTATGCAATCTAGTGAAGAAAGAAAACCAATGAAAGTTGTTGGCAATACAAGTGCTTCATTGTACTGAGATGATAATGGGGAATGAAGATTGGAAGTAAAGGAAGGTATTACCTGTCTTGTCATCTGCCACACACAATCTATAAACTGCAAGAAGACTGGTGACCTGTCAGCGTCTGTGTGGTTCCTATCGCCATGTCCCACTCTCTGTAAAAAGAATTCTGCTCTAAATAATCTGTATCTAAAGTCATCAGATTGGAAAATATAATTTAAATCTAAAATTTAGACAAAAAGAACAAGGCATGACATGCAAGATCATGGGGGTTCAAAACATACATATTTTTAAAATACAACAGTTTATAACCAGAAGAATCACCAGTGATGGTGGTTGAAGCAGCACTAAAACATTCATTTTAAGCAAGAGCCACAATATAAGCAGACACAAAAACCTGCTACAGTACTGAGAACAGATTAAAGCAAATCAGCTAAATTTATCTTGAAGAAAGATTTTTAATAAAACAGAAAAATCTTGTTTGTCATCGTGGCAAATGCGAATGCCTAGCCACGTATTATTCGAATAGTTCACCCAATCAACTAAATGTCACAGATCAAAAGTGAATTTCCAAATTGCTTAGGCACTTACCCACAGATGCATATGAATTTTAAAATATTTAAAATGAATATAGGATGACTAAAATTAAATTTAGGACATCAAGATATCAAATGACATCCAGCTCTTCTTTAGTCAGAGGGTGGTGAAACTGTGGAATTCATTGCCACAGACGGCTGTGGCGGCCAAATCATTGGTTATTTTTATGGCAGAGATTGAAAGATACTGGATTGGTACAGGTGTCAAGGGTTATGGGGAAAAGACAGGAAAGTGGGGTTGAGAGGGAAAGATAGATCAGCTATGATTGAATGGCGGAGTAGGCTCGATGTGCCGAATGGCTACTTTTGCTCCAATGACAAACTCATTACTTGCAAATTTGTGTAAATTCATTTGTAACCTTTTTCATAAAAGAAACAAATAAATACAATATAAAATACAGTGCATTCAGAAAGTATTCAGATCCCTTCACTTTTTTCACAAATTGTTACGTTACAGCCTTATTTTAAAATGGATTGAATTCATTTTTTTAAATCATCTATCTACTTACAATACCCCAGAATGAAGAATCGAAAACAGGTGTTTAGAATTTTTTGCAAAGTAATTGAAAAGAAATAACTGAAATATCACATTTACCTAAGCATTCAGACCCTTTGCTATGACACTCAAAATTGAGCTTAGGTTCATCTTGTTTCCATCGAGATCTTTCTACAACTTGATTGAAGTCCACCAGTGGTAAATTAAATTAAACCTTCCAACAGCACAATGACCCTAAGCACACAGCCAAGGCAACGCAGGAGTGGCTTTGTGACAAGTCTGGGCCCATAATGCAGGGCGGATTTGGGCACAGGGGAAACTGTACAATTTTTGTTCTTAACAGCTCTATTATTATTTTAAATTATACTTGTACTTTTCCAAGATTGTTTTCCTCTTAATCCACTATTTCCCTCAGTTTCCATTTTTTTGGAATAATTTTACATGAATTAATCCAGGTTTCTTTCACTGTTATTTGCCTTTCCTGTACCCTTTTCCTTCATTGGTTATGCAGTTAGATTACTGTGCCAAGGTTGAAGTCAAAAATGCGATATGAGCAACCCTGTACCATTATTAGTTATTGCTTGTAAATGGTAACCAAACATTTTGAAGAACATTGTTAAGGGCCTGCCCCACTTACACGACTTTTTTGTCGACTGCCGGCACCCATCGTAGGTCGTTACAGGTCGCTGAAAATTTTCAACATGTTGAAAATCCAGCGGCGACCAGGACAAGGTACGACTCTTTGGGCAACTACTCACGGCCATACAGGCTTCACCCCGCAACAGGTCGCCTGTATGGTTGTGAGTAGTCGCCCAAAGAGTCTTAGCATCTTTCTGGTCGCCGCTGAATTTTCAACATGTTGAAAATTTTGGCGACCTGAAACGACCTACGACGGGTGCTGGCAGTTGCCGAAAAAGTCGCGTAAGTGGGACAGGCCCTTTAGTCACAAAATGGGTAAACACAAGTTCTTGGCCAACACTGAGTTATATGCACAGTAGAAACAAAGGCAAGACCCAGGCACAAGAGTGTCTCCCCAACCAGCACCTAATGAGCATACCACAAGTTGGCTCAGGCTGGGTATAATTATCAATAAACCATTCAAGTTCGGATTGGGTCGAGTCATCTGTTTTAGGTCAGGATGACTTCACTAAGCAGAACTCAATGCGAACAGCTTAACAAAACTGCAGCAACACTTGGTAATGGTCAGGTGGTAATATTTATGGAAAACAAATAAACTAGCATTGCTTGGGTCTAGAATGGCTATGTCCAGCTTATACCCCAGTCGGCATCCAATACATTCTACTTTATCAGTCGGATCGAGAGATGTGGCAAAAATCACAAATAAGACATTTAAAACCTATGCCATGCATTCAACAGAAAGTACCCAACATGCGATTACAAAAAAAATCAGAGTATTACTCTTGGTGGAGTGTAAATCTTCACTCAAAATCTTCAATGGAGTAAATGGATAATTTTGTGCAGTTCCTCCATATATTTCAGGAAGGATTACAATGCATCAAGTTATCGTATAATATATAATTACTCACAAGTTGAAACCTATGGCCAAAGCTAAGCCATTCCTTTTCAATGAGTACTTCAAAGCCTTTAATTGTACGATAATAGCTGTCCAACATAATCATAGACAGAGATGTCAACTGAGCTGTTCGGTCCCAACCATCACTGCAATGTACCACAACTGATGTCTTTCCAGATTCCACTTTGTCAGCAATCCTCAAAGCGCCAGCAAGAATTAGCTGCAAGAATCACAAATGTTTACTGAATATGAGTTATTTAAATAATGGAAAATCAATTTTTAAACATTTGAGATAACAAGTCCATCTAATCCATGCAAGTTATCAGAAAGAACTCCAATTTATACGAGAAGTCCAAATAAATTATTTAGCAGGCATATCACCTTGGAGCAATTTCCAGCTTCAGTATCATTCATTGCAATGATTTATGGACAAGCAGATAATATTGTAGCTAATATTGTTTCATCAAGTTCTGGAGATACTTCGACTTGCATTATGTTTTAAGAACAAGTATATTTCACCACTTGAGCAACAAAAATACCCCAGAATTCTTGAGGAACTCAGCAGGTCAGGCAGCATCTGTCGAGGGAATGGACGGATTACGTTTTGGGCCAGGACCCTGCTTCACTGATTGAAATTATATGGATGCCACAATGAATGGATGAAGTCCAGAAGTCGATGAACTAAACTTTCTCCATTCAAGATGGGAAAACCATGTTGAATCTCACATTCCCTAAGGCTGAAATGACATTGCAGTCAGACTTACTTTTATGTGTTCCAACCAATGTGTGGATTCTAAATTAGACAACCAATGAGATTCTTCAATGTTGGGATAGACAATTTCCTTCAATTTCCGTAAGGATTCCCTCATCACATGTATATTGTGAATATCAAGGAAGACCAGCTCTGCATTCTGATAGGCATCTTCACTTTCATAGCCACCTCCCTTTGCCTGAGCATAACAAAATAGGATTTAAGTAAAATCATGTATTTCTAATAATAACTGATAAACCGTAATTAAATATGGTGACTCAGGCTTCAAAGAAAAGAACGCATTTTTAAAAATGGTTTTGGCGTCACCTTTCTCCTTAATGATGGCACGAATTAAATTACCAAAGTGCAAGGATTTGTTACATCCTTTACAAGCTTTTAAAAATGTTTGTGGACTCGCGGTCCTGCTCCGGGGCTGAACTGTGTGATGTTTGTTGACACCAGGGTCATTTATCAAAAATCCCAAGTCAGGAGGTGAGGAGTCAGGAGGGAAGGGAGGAATCCCAAATCAGGAAGTGAAGAGTCAGGAGGGAAGGAAGGAATCCCAAGTCAAGAAGGAAGGAATCCGAAGGAGAGGGAGGGAGGGCGGGCGGTCGGTCAGTCAGCCAGTAAGTCAGTTTATTGGCCAAATATTCACATACAAGGAATTTGCTTGGTGCTAGATTTTTTTGCTGTTGAGTAGAGCAACCTACTCGTGGATAAAAACTGTTTTTATGTCTGGCTGTGCCATCTTTGACAATCCGGAGTCGCCTTCCAGAGGGAATTGATTCAAAGAGTTTGTGGCCAGGGTGAGAGGGGTCAGAGATGATCTTGCCCGCTCGTTTCCTGGCCCTTGCAGTGTACAGTTCATCAATGGAGGGAAGGTTGCATCCAATAACCTTCTCTGCTGATCGGATGATTCGCTGCAGCCTCCAGGTGTCGTGCTTGGTGGCTGAGCCAAACCAGAGCATGATGGAGAAGGTGAGAACAGACTCTACGATGGCCGTGTGGAATTGGACCATCATTGCCTGTGGCAGATTGTGCTTCCTCAGCTGCTGTAGGAAGTACATCCTCTGTTGTGCCTTTTTGACTGTGGAGTCGATGGTAGCCCCCCCACTTAAGGTCCTTGGAGATGATGGTTCCCAGGAACAAAATACTCCACAGATGTGACTGTCGTGTTGTTGATGGTGACTGGGGTGAGGGGAGGGGGAGCTCTCCTAAAGTCTACAAATAATTTCACTGTCTTAAGAGCATTGAGCTCTAGGTTGCTGCGACGGCACCAGTACGCCAGTTGTGACACTTCCTGTCTGCTGGCAGATTCCTCCCCATCCTGGATCAGTCCAATCAGGGTTGTGTCGTCCGCAAATTTGAGAAGCTTGACAGAGGTGTCTGTGGAGGTGCAGTCATTGGTGTAGAGAGAGTAGAAGAGAGGAAAGTAAGCAGCCTTGCGGTGCTCCTATGCTGAGCGTTTGCGGGTTCGAGATGTGCTTTCCCAGCCTCACATGCTGCTTTGTGTCTGTCAGGAAGCTGGTGATCCACCGACAGAGGGGTTCAGGCACAGTCAACTCAGAAAGTTGGAGTATAGTAGCTGTGGCACAATGGTGTTGAATGCAGAACTTATTCTTCTTCTTTCGTGTGGCGTGCACAGCCTAAAGTTGTGGGACAACTTGTTCTATTTGATTTTCTGTTTGTGCACGTCAAGTTGATTGCATTAGTCGAAACAGGGCGGACCACGTGGAGGTTGCAGTCTTCCACCCCAATGCAGAGCTAAAATCAACAAACAAAATCCTCGCATAGGTCCCCTGGCACTTCATCCTGGGCCCGCTGTAGGATGAAGTGCAGGCCCAGGTTGACTGTATCATCCACTTTCAATGACTGGTGTACCATGACACCCAGGTCGCACTGCATCTCCCCTTTTCCTAATCGGCCACCATTTAGATAATAGTCTGCTTTCCTGTTTTTGCCACCAAAGTGGATAACCTCACATTAATCTACATTATACTGCATCTGCCAAACATTTGCCCACTCACCCAGCCTATCCAAGTCACCTTGCAGTCTCCTAGCATCCTCCTCACAGTTAACATTGCCCCCCAGCTTAGTGTCATCCGCAAACTTGGAGATATTGCCTTCAATTCCCTCATCCAGATCATTAATGTATATTGTAAATAACTGGGGTCCCAGCACGGACCCTTGCGGTACCCCACTAGTCACTGCCTGCCATTGTGAAAAGGACCCGTTTACTCCTACTCTTTGCTTCCTGTTTGCCAGCCAGTTCTCTATCCACATCAATACTGAACCCCCAATGCCGTATGCTTTAAGTTTGTATACTAATCTCTTATGTGGGACTTTGTCTAAAGCCTTCTGGAAATCCAGGTACACCACATCTACTGGTTCTCCCCTATCCACGCTACTAGTTACATCCTCTAAAAATTCCACAAGATTCGTCAGACATGATTTACCTTTCGTAAATCCATGCTGACTTTGTCCAATGATTTCACCACTTTCCAAATGTGCTGCTATCCCATCTTTAATAACTGACTCCAGCAGTTTCCCCACTACCAATGTTAGACTAACTGGTCTGTAATTCCCCGTTTTCTCCCTCCCTCCCTTCTTAAAAAGAGGGGTTACGTTTGCTTCCTGCCAATCCTCAGGAACTACTCCAGAATCTAAAGAGTTTTGAAAGATTATCACTAATGCATCCACTATTTCCGGAGCTACTTCCTTAAGTACTCTGGGATGCAGCCTATCTGGCCATGGGGATTTATCGGCCTTTAATCCATTCAATTTACCCAACACCACTTCCCGACTAACCTGGATTTCACTCAATTCCCCCATTGACCCGCAGTCCCCTGCTATTTCCGGCAGATTATTTATGTCCTCCTTTGTGAAGACGGATCCAAAGTAGTTATTCAATTGGTCCACCATATCTTTGTTCCCCATGATCAACTCACCTGTTTCTGACTGCAAGGGACCCACATTTGTTTTAAACTAATCTCTTTCTCTTCACATATCTATAAAAGCTTTTGCAGTCAGTTTTTATGTTCCCTGCCAGTTTTCTTTCATAATCTATTTTTCCTTTCCTAATTAAGCCCTTTGTCCTCCTCTGCTGGTCTCTGAATTTCTCCCAGTCTTCTGGTATGCTGCTTTTTCTGGCTACTTTGTACGCATCATCCTTTGCTTTGATACTATCCCTGATTTCCCTTGTTATCCACGGATGCACTATCTTCCCTGATTTATTCTTTTGCCAAACTGGGATGAACAATTTTTGAGTTCATCCATGCAGTCTTTAAATGTCTTCCATTGCGTATCCACCGTCAACCCTTTTAGAATTGATTGCGAGTCAATCTTGGCCAATTCACATCTCATACCCTCAAAGTTACCTTTCTTTAAGTTCAGAACCATTGTTTCCGAATTAACAATGATCACTCTCCATCCTAATGAAGAACTCAACCATATTATGGTCACTCTTTCCCAAGGGGGCACGTACAGCAAGACTGCTAACTAACCCTTCCTCATTACTCAATACCCAGTTTAAAATAGCCTGCTCTCTCGTTGGTTCCTCTACATGTTGATTTAGATAACTATCCCGCATACAGTGGCTTGCAAAAGTATTCATACCCCTTGAACTTTTCCACATTTTGTCACGTTACAACCACAAATGTAAATGTATTTTATTAGGATTGTATGTGATAGACCAACACAAAGTGGCGCATAATTGTGAAGTGGAAGAAAAATGATACATGGTTTTCAAATCTTTTTACAAATAAAAAACTGAAAAGTGTGGTGTGCAATAATATTCAGCCCCCTTTACTCTGATACCCCTAAATAAAATCCAGTGCAACCAATTGCCTTCAGAAGTCACCTAATTAGTAAATAGAGTCCACTTGTGTGTAATCTAATCTCAGTATAAATACAGCTGTTCTGTGAAGGCCTCAGAGGTTTGTTAGAGAACATTAGTGAACAAACAATGTTCCTTGGGCATCATGAAGCCCAAGGAACAGACCAGACAGGTCAGGGATGAAGTTGTGGAGAAGTTTAAAGCAGGGTCAGGTTATAAAATAATATCCCAAGCTTTGAACATCTCACGGAGCACTGTTCAATCCATCATCCGAAAATGGAAAGAGTATGGCACAACTGCAAACCTACCAAGACATGGCCGTCCACCTAAACTGACAGGCCGGGCAAGGAGAGCATTGATCAGAGAAGCAGCCAAGAGGCCCATGGTAACTCTGTACGAGCTGCAGAGATCCACAGCTCCGGTGGGAGATTCTGTCCACAGGACAACTATTAGTCGTGCACTCCACAAATCGGGTCTTTATGGAAGAGTGGCAAGAAGAAAGCCATTGTTGAAACAAAGCCATAAGAAGTCCCGTTTGCAGTTTGCCACAAGCCATGTGGGGGACACAGCAAACATATGGAGGAAGGTGCTCTGGTCTGATGAGACCAAAATTGAAGTTTTTGGAAAAAATGCAAAACGCTATGTGTGGTGGAAAACTAACACTGCACATCACCCTGAACGCACCATCCCCACTGTGAAACATGGTGGTGGCAGCATCATGCTGTGGGGATGCTTTTGTTCAGCAGGAACAGGGAAGCTGGTCATAGCTGATGGGAAGATGGATGGAGCCAAATACAGGGGAATCTTGGAAGAAAACCTGTTAGAGTCTGCAAAAGACTTGAGACTGGGGCGGAGGTTCACCTTCCAGCAGGACAACAACCCTAAACATACAACCAGAGCTACAACGGAATGGTTTAGATCAAAGCATATTCATGTGTTAGAATGGCCCAGTAAAAGTCCAGACCTAAATCCAATTGAGAATCTCTGGCAAGACTTGACAATTGCTGTTCACAGACGCTCTCCATCAAATCCGACTGAGCTTGAGCTATTTTGCAAAGAAGAATGGGTAAAAATTTCAGTCTCTAGATGTGCAAAGCTGGTAGAGACATACCCCAAAAGACTTGCAGCTGTAATTGCAGCGAAAGGTGGTTCTACCAAGTATCGACTCAGGGGGGCTGAATACTTTTGCACGCCACACTTTTCAGTTTTTTATTTGTAATAAAATTTGGAAACCATGTAACATATTCCTTCCACTTCACAATTATGCACCACGTTGTGCTGGTCTATCACATAAAATCCCAATAAAATACATTTACGTTTGTGGTTGTAACGTGACAAAGTGTGGAAAAGTTCAAGGGGTATGAATACTTTTGCAAGCCACTGTACATTCCAAAAACCCCTCTTCCTTAGTGCCCCTGCCGATTTGATTCACCCAATCTATATGTAGATTGAAGTCACCCATTATAACTGTTTTGCCTTTGTCGCACGCATTACTAATTTCCTGTTTGATACCATCCCCAACTTCACTACTACTGTTAGGTGGCCAGTACACAACACCCACCAGAGTTTTCTGCCCTTTAGTGTTTCGCAGCTCTACCCATACCGATTCCACATCCTCCAAGCTAATGTCCTTCCTTTCCATTGCATTAATCTCCTCTCTAACCAGCCACGCTACCCCACCTCCTTTTCCTTTCTCTCTATCCCTCCTGAATATTGAATATGTTCAGCTCCCAGCCTTGGTCACCCTGGAGCCATGTCTCCGTGATCCCAACTATATCATAATCAACTCATAATCAACTGCACATTCAACTCATCCACCTTATAACGACTACTCCTTGCATTGAGACACAAAGCCTTCAGGCTTGTTTTTACAACGCTCTTACCCCTTATACAATTATGTTGAAAAGTGGCCCCTTTTGATTTTTGCCCTGGTTTTGTCTGTCTGCCACTTTTACTTTTCACCTTGCTCCCTATTGCTTCTACCCTCGTTTTACACCCAACTGCCTCTCTGCTCTTATACCCATCCCCCTGCCACATTAGTTTAAATCCTCCCCGACAGCACTAGCAAACACTCCCCCAAGGACATTGGTTCCATTCCAGCCCAAATGCAGACCGTCCTGTTTGTACTGGTCCCACCTCCCCCAGAAATGGTTCCAGTGCCCTAAAAATTTGAATCCCTCCCCCTTGCACCATTTTTCAAGCCACGTATTCATCTGCAATATCCTCCTAATTCTACTCTGACTGGCCCGTGGTACTGGTAATAATCCAGAGATTATTACCTTTGAGGTCCTACTTTTAAGTTTATCTCCTAGCTCCCTAAATTCACCTTGTAGGACCTCATCCCTTTTTTTTACCTATATCGTTGGTGCCAATATGCACCACAACAACTGGCTGTTCACCCTCCCCATCCAGAATGTTCTGCAGCCGTTCAGTGACATCCCTGACCCTTGCACCAGGGAGGCAACATACCATCCTGGAGTCTCGTTTGCGGCCACAGAAATGCCTATCTATTCCCCTGACAATTGAATCCCCTATTACTATTGCCCCCCCCCCTCATGTGCTGCAGAGCCACCCATGGTGCCATGAACTTGGCTGCTGCTGCATTCCCCTGGTGAGCCATCTCCCTCAACAGTATCCAAAATGGTATACCTGTTTAGGAGGGAGATGACCGCAGGGGACTCCTGCACTACCTGCCTACTACTTTGCTGGCTATTGGCCACCCGATCCCTTTCTGTCCTCTTACCTTTTGCCTGTGGTGTGACCAACTCGCTGTACGTGCTATCCACGACTTGCTCCAGTATGAATCCAGCCGCAGTTCCAATCGTTCAATGCGGTCTGCCAGGAGCTGCAGCTGGACACACTTCCTGCAAATGTAGTCACCAGGGACACCGACCATATCCCTGATCTCCCACATGTTGCAGGCTGAGCAAACCACGGGGCAATCTCTACTGCCATATCCTACTCCCAAATTACTCTGTATTAAAAATATATATTTTTATTTATTTTTTTGTTTTGTTTTATTTTTGTTAAACACAAAACTTTATCCTTTAAACTTTACCAATAAATACTAAATCTTTAACTCCCAGTTAATGTATTACAGAAATGTAAAATGTAAACCCCGGGTTGCACCCAATCAGCTGCTTCCTCTGGTCCTCGTCAACCAATCAGAGGCTTCCACCAGATTCCCTCTCTGGAAGATGGAACCAAAGATGGAATGTTGCAGATTTCAGTCTCACAGCGCCGGTAACCACCCTCTCGCACCAACGGCTCCCCAGGCCTCTGTGAAAAGCAAGCCCCGCGCTAGATTTATACTCACAGCGCCGGTAACTCCACCCTCTTGCACCAACGGCTCCCCGGGCCTCTGTGAAAAGCAAGCCCCGCGCTAGATTTATACTCAGCGCCGGTAACTCCACCCTCTCTCACCAACGGCTCCCCCCGCAGCAGCAGCAATTACACTCCAGCAGCAGCTGTGAGCCCCCAGAACAAGTTTTAAGTTTTCTTATTTCGGTGGTTTAATTCTAGAAGTGTTACAATGTAAATTAAATAAAATCACACATCTTAATGGAAATTCAAGGCAGAGTTTTAGATATAGCTCTTAGGGCTGATGGAATCAAGGCATATGGGGAGAAAGCAGGAACGGGGTACTGATTTTGGATGATCAGCCATGATCATATTGAATGGTGGTGCAGGCTTGAAGGCCTACTCCTGCACCTATTTTCTATGCTTTTCATGAAAATAAATACAATTGACTGACAAAAACTTCCTCCTTTAACCATTAAAAAGATAAGTTTAGATAATTCATTCTGTCGCAAGAAAGTTCTTTGGATTTACTACGTGCACCCCCAAATTTGTTTAATTGTAGCTTACATGCTTTTTCTCAAGAATGTAGTATTTTCAGTACAAATAAATACTGGTTAAACCCAAGCTTGGCCGATCTTCCTGTCATTATGCTATCCTAATTAACATCAACAAATCCAACTAAGCACCACACGCCATAAACCAATTCTATCCCTACCTTGGAAAGAATACACAGACTGCTGGCGTAGCTCAGCAGGTTACCCAGTATCTCACAACATGGACCGAATTGCGTTTTCCCAATATGCTGCCTGACCCGCTGAACAACTCCAGCACTCATGTCTTCTTTTGTAAACTAACATCTGCAGTTCCCTGTTTCTACAATCCCAACCTTGACTATTTGCTCAGGATGTATTAAGGAATGCAATCTCAGCCACTTGTTTTTCCCCAAGCTGAAGTTCAAATCTATAACATCTGTATTGACCTCCATAATAATGTTTTCAGCAGTTGTATATTACCATAACACACACACACACACTCATGTTCCCTGCCACTGGCACTCTGTTGACAACAGCCTTTAGTAAATCACTGCTTCAACTGTGACTCTCAATTAAAGTTCAGTGGGTACACTTGGCAAAAAAAAGGCACAAATAATTCTTAAATAATTGTATTGAGCTCCTAGGAAATATTAATAACATCTACGTTACCTTGTTAGCTACAGCATTAACACTGGGCCTAGCATCAAAGATAAAGATCTTATGAGATTGTGCATTGGAATCCATTATAATCTGGAGAAACTTTTCATCATCTTTGCTGCGTTTGCCACTCATACCAACCAGAGGCTGACTACAGCGAGTGACTGTGGCCTGACTCTCTGGATGTATCCATGAGAGAACCTGCAGAGAGAATGAATGACCATAAAATCATGATCTATGGTAGAAACAAATGCAAATTTATCAGAGATGCCATTTAAATAATCAACCAAATATTTGTGATATTTATTAGATTGTTTTGTTTGTTCTAAAGTATTGTTTCAAATATGTTTGATAAATTATTTAAGTTAAGATTTCATTAGTATAATAGTACACTTGTGCTCATGTAATCATGATGACAATTGTCATATTGGGTAGCTATAATTTCACTGAGTAATCCAAGTTATTGCATTAGTTGTTTATTATTGAAGCACTAATTGAACAGATAAATCCAAACTATTAGAATACACAAGGTGAATTTGTGTGATCAATGTTTATTTCTTAAAGAATGTTGAAAATAAACCTTTAAATTAATTTAATTCTTTAAATTACACCCAAAATCACAAATTAAAACATTAAAACAGAAATTTAAAAGTCGTGGTCACAAAAATCTCATGATGTGCTAACCAAGTCAGCATCAAAAATGATGATTTTAATCTCATCACTTAAATCAGAAAGAAAACTGTAGCTGTATTTATCTGCAATTAAAATATTTTGTAAGTAGTTTCCTTCACTACTGTAATATCTTCACATCCTTAGCTTTTCAGATATAAATGTTAAACAATTTAGAAAATGAACAGGTAGTTTATTTGATGCTCTAACTTTGTTTCCTAAGCAGACAGGCAGCAACAGGCAACTGGATAATTCATAGTTGAGTATTACTTCTTTTATAGAGTAATAGGGTCATACAGTGTGGAAATAGGTCCTTCGGCCCAACTTCCCCACACCGGCAAACATGTTCCATCTACACTTGTCCCACCTGCATGTGCTTGACCCATATCCTTCTACATCTGTCCCATACATGTACCTGTCTAAATGTTTCTTAAATGTTGCGATAGTATCTGCCATTTTATTGCAGATTAAGACCAGCTTCACAATTAAAGAAAACTGGTTTTCCTTTATTAAATATAGGACTAAAGCAGTGAGGTGATGTTCAGAAATACATTCTGGACATTCTAATTCAAGAAACACCAATATTCAATTATATTTTGTACTTACTGGTAGACGCCCTCTTGATCTGAATGCTGCTACTTTCTTCAATTCATCTTCTGGGACATTCTCTGGTACTACAAGTATAGTAGGGTATGTATCACAAAGTTCATAATGTTCATTTATCCGACTTAGTGTCCAACTTTCATTGGGTAGACCCTGAAGCAAGAGGCGGAAATGAAGAGTGACTTTTCTTGGTAAAAATTCATAATTGCAAAGTTTTTATGCAATCGAATTCCTTAAAGTCACAAATTTCTATATAGAAGCATGCGTTAATTAAACTATCAAATCTAAAGAAGCGGACAACAAAAGGGAGCAGAAGGATCGTGGGAGGAATTAATCTTTTTAAAGAAGGAATGGGAAATGTAGCCACAAATGCAATTGGATCCAAAGCATTCCCAGGAATTTTGTAGCACCGTTATCAAATTTGGTAGCACCACTACAAGTAGAAGACCACTGAAATCACTCGGTATGATCCCCCAAAAAAATTGTGCGGAGGATATCAAATAATCTGATGCCGGAAAGGAGGAAATGCAGTTACTTAGTTTAATATAAACAGTTTTAATGCAAAATTATACAAGATTGGAAATGCAACTTCTGGTATAAATTACATAACAATTACAAACTGCCTAGTTTAGCTTGAAGCACTGGGTGGAGAATGGGACAGAATGGTGGTGTGCTTGCAGAATTTGTGACAGAAGTCAAACTCGTTAACCAGGTTTTAACAATTTTTGTTTGGGCAAGTCATGGTCCATTCAAGCTAGAATATTAGACAAGCAGCAAAACAGTGCACAAGCAGGGAGAAAAACAAGGAGTTGACCAAATACAGTAGGGAGCCATCAGTAAAAAGCTGTGCAAGCTGACATATTCCTGTGGATCACGATAATGAAGGAATGTACATAAACCTGCAAAACTAGCATGTTGGTAAAGACTAGGTAACTCAACAAGCTGAAGGATTGGAGCATCAAGCGCAAACTTACTTGAATCCTCTCCCCTACATCACCTATAAGTAGCGATGTTACAAAACTTACCTTCAGCAGCGCTGCAGTTCTGCCACTGGCCGTGTGCACGACTTTGGCGCCTATGAGGGAGGGTGCCGGATTAAAATGCCGTTTCCTCCTGCCTGTTGGAGGCAGACTTCCTCAGGCTGCTAGCTGCTGAAGAATAATCGATCGGACTTCCGTGCACGATTTTTTTTTTTTGTTAATCGCGAGACAATTTGATGATTTGATTAAAATAAAACGCAACTTCTAACGCCCACAACGTGACGGATCGCATGAATGGGACAAAACACCGGGTAAGTTGTTTATTTTACATATAAACTTGCTTCTTGGGATGGCTTTAATCAAATGTTATGTTGCGAAAATGTGATTTGGGCCCCATACGAACCGGCAGTGTTTTTCCTGCCGATATGGGGTTCAAATTCACCGCAAATGCAACGTTCCAATCGATTGTGTTCCAGAAAAACCCACTCGCAAGATGATTTAAATGCTCTTTTTTTTTGGACAATCATGTCATAAGAGCATCTAATCGTTTATATTTTGTGTTATTGTCTACCCATAGTCAATATTTTTATACTAAATATCAGTTTCAGTCCCATTGAGCAAAAAGATAAAAATGGTGATTATATTGAGTGGACGTTTCTAGATTAATTTATGGGAATTAAACATCAAACTCCTTCCATCTGGCATATGAATTAATGACAGTGAGATTTAAAAATCATGTTATATTGTGAATTCTTGTGTGAATGGGATTTGTTTGTTAATTGGATACTTAGGCTATTTAACAAATATATCCTTTTCTTAAGAAATGGAATTACAGGACATTCTTAATGGGAAAGTAGTGGGCAGAAAGGCATGCCATGGTTTGAAGAGCATAAACCTGTAGTTTACAATGCCAAAATTGAAATGTTGAGGAGAAACAAGGTGTAAAGAGTTGCTTATTGGTTACAATCTGAGGAGTATGATGATGCTACTGATTATGGTATGCCAATGTACCAGCTAACAACTGATCTGTTCTGACCTTGAGAATATCACATTTTTGAATTTTCGTCTGGGTGTTTATTACTATTTCCGTCACAACGGTCAATTTTGTAATTGACTACAATTAGGTAATTAACTAATTATATGCTTTAATTTCAGATCATCCAAGTAAGATGTTTTATATTTGTTTCAGAATGCTTCAATCTATAATAACTGAACATTTCATTCAGTTCTCTTAATTTTTAAGAAAGTTATGGGCTTTTGACTGTCCTCGATCACAGCTTTTGTGTTGTCAATGCAAGTTGTTTCAGGTATCTTCCAATAAAAGATGACGGCCTATACGAAGAAATGCAAAGTGCACAAGGCAGGCCATCAGTGAGATAGAACAGAAAAGGTGAGAGTAAGAGTTTAGCTCCAGTTTGTAATCAGAGATTTGCATCAAGCATTAAGACCATCTGTCAATTATTAAAGCGAGTGATCAGCTAGCTCTATGGCACAGTAAAATCTTTGTTGATAGCTCTGGCAACAAATCCTGAAACCATTTCATACTTCTCACTCCTTCCTTTAGAGTCAATACCATCTACCAAAGCATCTGTGTGTGAAATATTTCCAAACAGCTCCAGCTAGAACACAAAGTTACTTCCAAAAATCTCAAAGTTACTAGTAAAATGGGAGAAATGGCCAAATAAAGCCCCAAAGTCTCTAAGAAGCTTAAAAGCATAAAGTAGCATCTAATCTGCATAAAAGGGATGTGCCTTGAATAGTGTTCCTGCAATGTTCACATTGATTGTTATCGCATTTGTAAGATCAGAACCCCACCCAGCCCCACTGAAGGCTTCTGTAACAACCATTGGATCATATCAGAATTCCATTTAATATTGTCATCCAACTGAGATACACAAGGTACTGATTGCCTGATTCTGTATCAAAGGCATTGTAGTCCTACCACAGGATCAGTCTACTTGCCGAGTACCTATATTGGATATTTGGGCACCCAATTCAATGTCTAGATTATTAAGCCCCGAGACCACATGTTGTGCAATTAAAATGGTGTCAGAGGTTATGGGGAGAATGCAGGGGAATGGGGTTAGGACATACTCCTATTCCTTGTGACCTTAAAATATTCACTACTTCCTGTGTTTCCACAAATAAGCGATGCCAGGACACACAATAAAACATGGCAGATATAATGGTAGTCATTCAGTGAGAATTCATTTTATTTTAACTCATTTAGCTGGAATCATCTGCCATGTACTAGATATTATGTTAGTTATCAATTACGGTTGAATTATGTAGGATTATTATCTTATTTTCTTAATTTCCACTTGTTACATCGTAAATACCAGCAAAGAAAAAGCTGAATAACTTTAAACATACGGAAATAGCACTACTCATGTATATTCCGGTAATGTAAACACTTCCAGACCTGAAAAAACATTTACGTATAGATTTTTGTGGACATTTAAGACGAAGACTAAAGTAGACCCCATTCACACCATTAATTAAACCGACTCGGTTAATGAAGATGAAGCAAAGAACTTTGAAACTCTGAATCCCAAGACACAGAAACACACATATTTTGATCCAGGTTCACAAGGTCCCAAACATTCTAACTTGCAAACACATTGAAGAAAATAAATATACAACACAATAACTTTACCATTCGCTTATACTCTGTAATTGGGTCATAAACCTTCCAGCCATTCTCTGGAAATATTTCCTTGTAGTCATATGCAAATAATGTCTGGAAAAAAATAAATAAAAGAGTACCATCATGTTAAAGCCACAGGCAACAATAACTAAACGGTTAAGATAAGCACCTCAACAGCTCCTGCTGGGAGGCCAAACATTCATACAGTAGGTACAGAATTAAAATAAAAATGAAAAATGCAGGAAATATTCAGCAGTTCAGGTCTCATTCGTGGGAAAAGAGGAATCAACGTTTCAGGTATTTTTCTGACCTGAAACATTAATTTTGCTTCTCTTCCCACAGATGAGGCCTGACCCACTTTGTATTTCCAGGATTTTGCATTTACAGTATTTAAGATTTCCACAATCTGCACCTCCGGTTTATTTTTCAGCACTAATGTTATTTTAAGTTCCATTCCATGTGCAGCACCCATCATTCAAAGTAAATCTTTTTCAGAACATTAGCAACTGTATATTTATCAATTTCTCCATATAGCTAGCCTTTACAATCTGACTGGTATTGCCATTTTTGCGGTTTGAGATCCCAAACTCACCACACAAAGGTTTCAGAACTTGCACTGTAAAAACATTAAGTCTTAATGGTTTGCATAAAAGTGACGTTACAGTGGATGCTTTCTCCTGTAGAGAAATCTGGAACGAGGCAGCATAGTTTTAGAACAAGAGAAGAGAAACATTTTTTCTCTAAAGGTCATGGATCTTTATCATTCTATATCGTTTTGCAACATAGAAGCTGTTAAACTGAAAACATTCAAAGCCTAGATAGAAAGATTGTGGTCAATACAAGAGTCACTGCTTTTGGTGATCAGACAGGATAGCAGAGCTCAGACTAAGATCAGTCCTTTCTTTATCTGACTGAATGGCAGAACAGGATCAAGGGACAATTTAGCCAATGCTTTGAAGGAAAGTACTATTTCTCTTCTGGCCAACAAGTCTTTATCATTATTCTGTCCTTTACTAAGCATTAAAAAAACATTAATCATTCTCACTTATTTACCAAGATTAATGAAGTTGCTTGGTCGACTGTAATCTAATTCCACAAAAAAGAGTAACCCAAATATTTGAAGAGAAATGCTGGAGTAACTCAGCCGGTCAGGCAGCATCTCTGGAGAAAAGAAATAGGTGACATTTCGGGTCAAGCGCCTTCTCACAGACTGTCCAAATATATGAATCACCTTTTCAGAATAGTTTGTATATTGTCATTTTTCGCTTATTTCACAAATTACTATATTGCATACACACTCAGTCCAACTTGCAACATGTTCCCAAAGTGACCCTGCAGAGAATTTACACTTCGTATTTTTTTCTGGAACAAGGGGACCAGTCAGTAGAACATTAAATTGACATTGGTCCTAAATACAGTCATTTAAATTTATTAAAATAATCATTACTTAACAGATAATTAAAAAATGTACGTGACAAATCAAAAACTACTTTATAACAATATCTTCTTTACATCAGATCATATACACCACATTTTTAAGGAGTACTAAAAACACCAGTTATTAAATATGCAAAAATACCAAGTTATTTGATGTGGGAAATGCATATTTCATCAAGTTCTCAAAAATGGATCGTCTGGTGTGACCTTCTTGTTTATGAGCAAAACGGATGGTCCTAATATCCTGCAATTGGAAAGAGGGATGATTAAACTGTGACAATATTATTACCCGTCCTTCAAAATTGTCACTTCTTACAGAGATTAAAACTATATAGTGCTGTTGTACAGGCATTTACCTTTATAGGGTTCATGGAAAGTAATACTTAGCTCATGCAGTTAATTGAAGAGGAGGCGGTAATATCTCTACAATCGAGATTGATGTCTTTGAAATATCAGAAAGTTAACATAAATCTTGCAGAAGGCGTCAAATTATTTTAATTAACTTGTACGGTTCTACAAGTTCAATAAACATTGTAACTGCTAGAATAGAATTTAATCTATGTAATAGATATATTTCAGTAAAACTAGTTATCCGCCGAAAGAATAAATTCTACGTTAATCATGGTAACTTACCTCAGCCACTACACCTTGTGTTACTATTTAGCAGTTATGTGAATAGTCTTTGTAACCACTTATGGTCTCGTCCCACGGTTTATACTTTCCTAATGTGTACATTGTGCCAGTAGTGTACAACTGGTTGTTTGTGCTATAACCAGCTCTGGGTTATAAACACAGTTGGGGTGTTCATTCCACATCCTGCTATACATATAGTTGATAAAAGAGTAATTGATTTGGTGTGCAGTTTTGGTTCCCTAATTTGAGGAAGGACATTATTGCTAGAGGGAGTGCAAGGTTAAATCCCGGTATGGTGGGACTGTCATATGCTGAGAGAATAGAGCGGCTGGGCTTGTATACTCTGGAGTTTAGAAGGATGAGAGGGAATCTTATAAGATCTTGAAACATAAGATTATTAAGGGTTTGGACATGCTAGAGGCAGGAAACATGTTCCTGATGTTGGGGGAGTCCAGAACCAGGGGCCACTGTTTAAGAAAAAGGGGTAAGCCATTTAGAATGGAGATGAGGAAACATTTTTTCACACATAGAGTAGAGAGTCTGCCTCAGAGGGCAGTGGAGGCCGATTCTCTGAATACTTTCATGAGAGAGCTAGATTGGGCTCTTAAAGGTAGCAGAATCAGGGGATATGGGGAGAAGGCAGAAACGGGGTACTGACTGGGGATGATCAGCCATGATAACATTGAACCGCGCTGCTGGCTCGAAGGGCCGGATGGCTTACTCCTGCACCCATTGTCTATTGACAGTGGAGTTCAGGTTAAGATAAGCCCTTTCATCATCTGACTGAATGGCAGAACAGGTCAAGGGACAATTTAGCCAATGCCTGCACATTTGTTTTTGAAGGAAAGTACTATTTCTCATTTGGCCACCTTGACTAACATGGCCATCTGGACTACACTACTTCCCATCCCGCTTCCTGTAAGGACTCCACCCCCTACTCCCAATTCCTCCGTATTCGCCGCATCTGCATCCAGGATGAGGTGTTCCAAACCAGGGCATCGGAGCTGTCCTCACTCTTTAGGGAACGGGGGTTCCCTTCTTCTACTATAGATGAGGCTCTCACCAGGGTCTCTTCTATACCCCATAACTCTGCTCTCACTCCCCATCCCCCAACTCGTAACAAGGGCAGTCCCCCGTGTCCTCACATTCCACCCTACCAGCCGTCACGTACAACAAATAATCCTCTGACATTTTCGCCACCTCCAACGGGATCCCACCACTGGCCACATCTTCCCATCTCCTCCCCTTTCGGCTTTCCACAGAGACCGCTCCCTCCGTAACTCGCTGGTCAATTTGTTCCTTCCCACCCAAACCAACCCCTCTCCTGGCACTTTCCCTTGCAACCGCTACACTTGTCGCTTTACCTCCCCCCTTGACTCCATTCAAGGACCCAAGCAGTCTATCCAGGTGTGGCAGAGGTTCACCTGCACCTCCTCCAACCTCATCTATTGCATTCGCTGCTCTAGGTGTCAGCTGCTCTACATCGGTAGGACCAAGCATAGGCTTGGCGATCGCTTCGCCCAACACCTTAAAATAACCAACCTGATCTCCCGGTGGCTCAGCACTTCAACTCTCCCTCCCATTCTGAATCCAACCTTTCTATCCTGGGCCTCCTCCATGGCCAGAGTGAGGCCTGCCGTAAATTGGAGAAGCAGCACCTCATATTTCGCTTGGATAGTCCCTGCTCTCTCCTTCTTTCCCCTCCCCTTCCCAGCTCTCCCACAGCCCACTGTCTCCATCTCTTCCTTTCTTCTCCCCCCCCCCCCACATCAGTCTGAAGAACGGTCTCGACCCGAAACATCACCTACTTCCTTTGCTCCATAGATGCTGCCTCACCCGCTGAGTCTCTTCAGCATTTTTGTCTACCTTGTCTTTATCATTATTCTGTTCTTTAGTAAAGCATGAATTATTCTCACTTATTACTTATCACACAAGATTAATGAAGTTACTTTGCTCACCTGTTATCTAAGTGCAACTGAAATATATGAATCACCTTTTCAGGATAGTTTCTATATTGTCATTTCACAGGTTATTATTTTGAATACACACCCACTCCAAATTGCAACGTGTTCCCAAAGTGACCCTGCAGAGAACTCTAATGTTGGGGTGTTCATTCCACCTCCTGCTATACATTCAACGTGGTCACAGAGCCGGAGAGCAGGAGGAGTCACGGAGGGGGTGCAGCGAGAGAGGGTGCTGCAGAACTCTCGGAGAGAGAAGAACTTCTTCAAAGTAGGCATACCATGAAGCAATTTTGCAGTGCAGAAGCCCACTACATACAGGTAAATCTTTTCCTCTGATCTAACTAATGTTATTCCCATTGCCCACAAATAGAAATTAATAGAAATAGAAACAGTGCATATATGACAAGACCAAAAAACAGTAAATAAATCAACATTGTTAACACAAGCACCAACCTTGCTGAAGATTTCAAGACCATAAGAGTTCTCCCCTCGGCTGGATGCTCCACCAATCTTTTCAACACGACTGATCACACCCAGAGGAACATCAAGAATAAAAGGTGGTTCCTACGAAAATGAGAAGAAACTAATATATCGCGATTAAAGAGATTTCAACTTCAAGAGGAGAATACCACATAATAAGAGAAAATGTAGATATATCTTCCTACACAAAACATGAACATTAACAAGATACATTAATTTCTATACTATCTGCCAATTCATTTTTAAAAGCAGCAAATGTAAAGGCCTCAAAAAGACACTTCACATTCGGCATAGTGGCGCAGTGGTAGAATTGCTGCCTTACAGCACCAGAGACCAGGGTTTGATCCTGACTATGGGTGTTTGTACGGCGTTTGTACATTCACCCCATGACCTGCGTGGGTTTTCCCCAGGAGCTCCAGTTTCGATCCTCACTCCAAGTACAAGTTTATAGGTTGATTGGCTTGACAAAATTGTAATTTGTCCCAAGTGTGTAGAATAATGTTATTGTGCAGGGGTCGCTGGTCAGCGCGGACTAAGGGGGCCGAAGGGCCTGTTTCCACGCTGTATCGTTATACTAAACTATTCAGCCAGTTGGAGATCACCAATTATCCTTACTCAAACATGTAATTCAGTGAATTGTCTAACAAGCCCTATAATTAGCCTTCAATTCCATGTTTTCGTTTTTGCCAAGCACGAGATACAAGATACATTTATTTGTCACATGTACCAATTGGTACAGTGAAATGTGTGGTTGCCTTACAGCCATACGAATAATAAAGAGCACAGAACACGACAGTCTTTAACACAGACATCACCACACAGCGGGATTAAAGTTTCCCATTGTGAGGGAAAGCTCCAAAATTCAGTCATCCTTCAGTTGTCCTCCCGTGGTCAGGGGACTCCCAAACCCCCCGGCCGGTTCAGGCCCGCTCGCCGGGCTGATGGAAGTCCGACGTCGGGGCTGGGGGACATCCTCAGTGGCTTGGACGTCCGAATCGGCCACCTCCTACTGAAGTCCGCGGCTCCCGAAGTCACGGGTGGGTGGAGATTCAATGCTGGCGGTCCTCGGCAAACGGCACCAGGACTCCGCGATGTTGAAGTCAGCGCCGTCTGCGCTGGAAGCTCTACGAACCACAGCTCCGTTGTTGAAGCAGCAGGCCCAACACTCCGGAGCTTCAACAGCGATCTAGGTAAGCAATCGCCCGCTCCGCGATGTATCCAGCGCTGCGTCGCCGCTGCTGAAGCTCTGGTCCGGGTCCCCGGCAGGAAAGGTTGCTCCAATCCAGTTGGTAGGCCGCAAGGAGGGAAGCGAGGACGCAACTCGGAAGTGACTGGGAAACAGTTTCCCCCTTACCCTACCCCCCCCCCCCCCTCCCCCCTCCCCCCTCCCCCACATAGAAAAGCCAAGGAAATCTCTAAAACAAACTTTTAAAGGACTAAAAATTAAAAAAAAGACAGAAAAACAGACAGACTGTAGGCAGAGGCTGCCATCAATGCGGTGCCCCTAGTATCATACAAAGTATGAATTCATGTATTGATCACCTTGTGGAGACCTATATAATTATCATCCCAATCTTGTATTGCTGTCATCTCTTCAAAAAAGATAATTCCAGCTAATGAGGCATCAGCTATCATTTACAAATCCATAACACCTGTTTGAGATCCTTAATTATATACTCCAGCAATTCCCCAATGAACGATGTATGCTTGTTCTCCTTTTTCACATTTATTAAAAAGCAGAATGACAATTCAAATTTATAATCTAAAGGAATGGCTCTGAAGAGAATTATGGAAGATTATGGGTGAAAACACAGATGTCATAACATGGAAGCCATGAAATTCTGAGGATTTGTTAATCATACAGTATTGGAGCTGTGTAGCTGGTCCTCTAGCCCAGCCCATCATGCCGACTGTGATGCCCATTTGTGCTGATCCCATTTGTCAGCATTAAGCCAGTATCACTCTACTCCTCCTGTCTTATCCATTAATTTGTCCAAATGCCTTTTTTCATTTTGTAGTTGTATCTGCCTCTACCACCTCCTCTGGTAGCTCACTCCAAATATTTACCTGGAAAAATGTCCACAGAGGTCCCTTAAATTTCCTGTTTCACCTTAAACTTATGCCCTCCAGTTTCAGACTCCTCTACCATGGCAAAAAAAATCTACCCAATTTAGGACTCTCATAATCTTATTAACCTCCAAGGTTATCTGTCAGACAATAGACAATAGGTGCAGTAGGCTGATCATCCCCAATCAGTACCCCGTTCCTGCCTTCTCCACAGACTCCGCTATTTTTGAGAGCCCTATCTAGCTCTCTCTTGAAAGCATCCAGAGAACCTGCCTCCACCGCCCTTTGAGGCAAAGAATTCCACAGATTCACCACGCTCTGTGAGAAAAAGTGTTTCCTCAGGCACCAAAGCTCCAGTGGGAACAAACACAATCTGTCCAATCACTCATAACTAAAGCCTGCTATTCCAAGCAACATCTTGGTGAATCTATTCTGCACTTTTTCTAATAGACAATAGACAATAGGTGCAGGAGTAGGCCATTTGGCCCTTCAAGCCAGCACCGCCATTCAATGTGATCATGGCTGATCGTCCACAATGTCACCACATCATTCCTGTAGCATGGCCATAGAAGTGTACAAAAAATTAAGTGAGCTCTGATCGATGTTTTGTTCAGCTTTAACAAGATAACTCGCAAGTTCATAATTCATAAGTCATGGGAACAGAATTAGGCCATTCAGCCCATCGAGTCTACTCTGCCATTCAATAATGGTTGATCTATCGTTCCTTGTCAACATTCTCCTGCCTTCTCCCTATAACGACACCCTTACTAATCATATTCCACCTGAAAAAATACCCAATGACTTGGCCAGCAGTCGTCTGTGGCAATGAATTCCACAGATTCACCACCCTCTGACCACAAAATAACTGAGAAATGCATTGACTTGGAGGGACGTCAAAGGCGTCAGAATCTGCGTATTGTTGGATTGAGTGAAGGCCGAGAGGGAAATCAAGACCCTCGAAAATTTGCTGCAAAACTCCTAAAAGATATTCTGAACTTGGACCAAGAACCTCTGCTGGGCCGAGCACACAGGGCATTAAGACGTACCCCTAGGAGGGATGCTCCCCCAAGACAGATGATTGCGAAGGTGGCTTACGATCATGTTTTTGAAGATATGATGAAGATAACAATACGTAAGAAAAATCTCAAATATGAGGGAGACAACATCAGTATCTTTAGAGATTACCCTGCGGAAGTGGCCAAGAGAAGATCTTTATTTACAGAAACAAGAGGTATCCTGAGGAACATAAAGAAACTGAGATATGGCCTGATGTACCCGGCAACATTAAGGGTAACTTATGATAACAAGGAGCACCACTTCACCAAACATACCAAAGCTTTTGAATTCGCTCAAAACATTCAGAAGAAACTGGAAGAGGAAGTAGAGGAAGAAGCAGATGAAGATGAAGGACACTGAATATTATTGATCACTTACCTGATGATACTGTCCACCCACAGAAAAGGAGGAGGATTCACACTGAAGGAGGATCCACAGGGAAGGAGGAGGAACAATGGATATGGACTCTATCTTGGGGTCAAGAAGGGATGGATGGATTATTTTACTTCGGAGTCACGTGAGTGACTACGTGAAGAAGCCCCGCCTGGCGCTAGAACGGCATTACGTCGACGCTGACGGCAGAAGCAAGAGCTGCAGAGCGCAGCTCCTCGCAGCGGCCGGAACAGACCCGCAGGTAAGTGCAAGGAAAAGAGGGGACATTCTAAAAAAGACGTTACGCTGGTAAAACCAGCAAAAGAGAAAGTATAATTTAAAATCAGAGTCACGCTGGCGTACTGATTTAGCCAGATAATGAAAAAGAAAAATGGAGAAGTCTCAAAGGAAAATTTCGCGGGTAAAAAGATCGTCCCGGGGTGAAGCTAAAGAGTCGGGACAAGAGTTTAGTGCGGATCCGGTTCCAATACCGGTGGCCGCTGATTCACCCGTTAGTGAGACTACAATTTCTCCAGAAATGCAAACCACGGAGGAAAATGTTCCTAGAAATAGTAATCAGGAATCAGCTGAAAAATCAGTTTCAGCAACTAAAACTTTATTTGAGAAGTTAGGTTTCTTGATTCATCCAATTAAGTCCCAGCTACAGCCAGCACAGTCAATTAACTATTTGGGGTTTGTGATTAATTCAGTTACTATGTTAGTAACTTTGCCAACAGATAAGATTGATGATATTTTAGTGACCTGTAGGGGTCTCATTCACAAACCTTATCCCTCCATCCGAGACGTAGCAAAGGTTATTGGTAAATTAGTGGCAGCATTTCCTGCAGTAGAATTTGGTCCATTACATTACCAAAACCTTCAAAGGAAACAAAATAAGAGCTCTAAAAAAGAGAGCAGGCCATTTTGATAGGCCTATGCAATTAACAAAAGAAGCTTTATTGGAATTACAATGGTGGATTGAAAATGTCCCACAAGCTGCTAAAAACATTCTGATACAGCAGCCTGAAGTAATTTTACAAACAGATGCTAGTGCTCTCGGATGGGGGGCGACAGATTCATTCACCAGCTGTGGGGCAGATGGACTGTCCAAGAGGAAAATGTTTCTCCAAACATATGGTATTAAATATTTTAGAATTATTGGGTGCATTTTATGGGTTGAAAGCCTATTGTTCTACAAAAAAGAATCTGCATGTACTGATACAATTAGACAATAAAACAGCTGTTGCATATATTAATCACATGGGTGGAGTCACATCGGTATCATGTGATTATTTGGTCAATCAGATATGGCAATGGTGTATTAAGCACCAAATTTGGATTTCGGCAAATTACATCCCAGGTAAAGCCAATGTGGTGGCAGACAATAGATCAAGGATGTTTAAAGACAACACAGAATGGATGTTGAACCCAGTAATTTTCAGTAAAATTGTGACTCAATATGGGTTACCAGACATTGATCTGTTTGCATCATACTAAATCATCAATTGCCTAAATATGTGCCTTGGGAACCAGATCCAGATGCAGTAGCAGTAGATGCTTTTTCACTACACTGGGGGAATATGTTCTTTTATGCCTTTCCGCCATTTGCTCTGGTTCAGCAATGTCTGAAGAAAATAGAACAAGATTCTGCCACAGGATTATTGGTGATTCCAAATTGGCCGACACAACCATGGTTCCCATTGATGTTAAACATGATTAAAGGGCCAGTTCATTGGCTATATTTAAGAGTGAGTTGGATGTGGCCCTTGTGGCTAAGGGGATCAGAGGGTATGGAGAGAAGGCAGGTACGGGATACTGAGTTGGATGATCAGCCATGATCATATTGAATGGCGGTGCAGGCTCGAAGGGCTGAATGGCCTACTCCTGCACCTAATTTCTATGTTTCTATGTTTAAAGAACCATATATGTCAATTCCTAGCAGCAGTGATTTATTGATAAAACCAGTAACCAAAGAAATTCATCCATTACATGCTTATATGGATTTGTTAATCTGCAGGTTTTGACCAGACCAATACAAGAGCTTGGATTGTCGGATAGAACTATGGATATTATAGTCGCATCATGGCGAGATAGCACTCAGAGACAATATATGACACGTATAAAGAAATGGGAAAATTTTTGTAGACAGTCAAATATATCCTATCATACTGTGAACATTGCAAACATATTGGAGTTCCTTGTCGAGTTGCATTTTGAACAACACTTAAGTTATAATGCCATTAATAGTGCACGTAGTGCCTTATCATCTTATTTAGGACAAATCCCTGACCAGAAATCAATTGGATCGCATCCATTAATATCCAGATTTATGAAAGGAATCTTTAACAAAAATCCACCCAAACCAAGATATACAGAAATTTGGGATGTTAGCATTGTATTTACTTTATTTAGGCAATGGACTCCAATTGAAGTTTTGTCATTGGAAAAGTTAACATTTAAATTAGTAATGTTAATGGCATTGGTTTCAGCTCAAAGGGTGCAAACATTACAAATGTTACGTTTAGACTGTATGCATGTGACTGCAGATAACATTGTGTTCTATGTTTACAATCTGATCAAACAAAGCAGACCAGGGAGAACTGGAGCAAAGGTAATGTTTCAAGCTTACCCATTGATCCAACGTTTGTGTGTAGTTAAACATTTGAATCATTATGTAAAAGTTACCAAAACTCTTCGAGGTGATGAAAAAACATTAATGATTACGCATAAGAAACCACACACAAAAGCTTCAGTGCAAACAATCTCAAGGTGGTTAAAGCAGGTGTTACTTTTAGCAGGAGTAGACACTGATGTGTTCAAATCTCACTCCACCAGGGCAACAGCTACATCCGCGGCGAAGTTACAGGACGTACCACTCGAACATATTTTAGAAACCGCAGGGTGGTGTAAAGAAGAAACTTTTTCAAAGTTCTACAATAAACCTGTTCACACAATGACAGGCTTTGGACACGCGGTGTTGGGTTCACTATAATCACTGCTTTGTTTCACTATTGATTGATATTATCAATTATGTTATCACTTATATCTTTTATCACTTTGTAATGGTGCCCTCAGATGTAAAAAGAGGGTTATTATATGTTCTTTTATCATTAAAAGATTTATGGAAAGAACTAAAACTAGTCTGGTAAAAGGTTTTTACTCATGTATGTGTTGACCTAGCCGGACTGTCGTATGGAAGAATTCTACGACATGGAAAACACAGAAGCTTCAAAATCTTCACGTAGTCACTCACGTGACTCCGAAGTAAAATAGTAAGATTAAACGAGAACTTACCAGTTCAAAGTTTGATCTTTATTTTATGAGGAGTAACGACGAGGGATTACGTGCCCTCCACTCCACACCCTCATAAAATAAATGATCATCTGGTAGTTCTAAATCTATGATGAGCCTTACTATCTTACTCCGGCTATTATGTGTCTGTGTTTTTCATGCCGCTGCTTTGAAGTATGCCGTTCCAGCGCCAGGCGGGGCTTCTTCATGTAATCCCTCATCGTTACTCCTCATAAAATAAAGATCAAACTTCGAACTGGTAAGTTCTCGTTTAATCTTACTATTAATAAATATAGTTTTGTATTAACTACCCCACAAAAATGTGTGTTAGCTCTCCTAATATAGTGCTATGACACTAACTATATTTGATATTAATAGTATTATTAATTATTAAGTATATAAATTTAAATACCCCACCCCGACATATATAGCCCTTAAGGCAAAAACGGAGCTGGAATTATTAACATCTTTTTTTTTCACGGAAGTCCGTAGATTAATAACCACGCTAGTGTGGCTTACACCAATACTAACTGCACTAACTATAGTTGTAGTCACTTTATTTTTCCCCTTACACTTTATTAACATCACTTACTTTATTCACATTTTTTATTATTACTTTTATATTATGTATTTCATTTCATATTATATCCTATATAGATTTAAGTATGATTGGTATTATATAGTTAGTTCAAGGAGACGTGTGTATAAAACAATGACACAGATATTAAATTTCATCGATCTGATGTTGGGATATAGGATGGGGTTAGCTGAGCTGAGGCATCTACTCCATTATAAACCACCTTAATAATATGTATGACATAAACACTAGGATTGGGGGTGATGGAATCACCTTCTGTAGTTGGAATGTTAAGGGAATTAACGAACCAATTAAAAGAGGTAAGGTTTTAGCTCAATTAAATAGATTGAAATCTGATATTATTTTTCTCCGAGAAACACCTTAAAAAAGACGCGCAGTATAGATTAACAGCAAAATGGATTTCCAAAGTATATCACACTTCATTTACACATAAGTCTAGAGGAGTAGCAATAATTATTCGTAAAGGTATACCTTTTAAACAAAGCTCAATAATAGAAGATGTTGAGGGTAGATATATAATAATTACAGGTGAATTACATTCTAAAAAAGTAATCCTTATGAATATATATGGTCCTAATTTTGATAATCCATTATTCTTCAAGAAAATATTTAACAATATCCCTATATCCACTCAACATAATCTAACAATTGGAGGTGATTTTAATTGTACCTTAGATAATTATTTAGATAGATCATCAATGAAAAGGAAAACCACTTCTAAGTCAAGTACACTTATAAATTATTTTATTAACACAGCAAACGTTAAGGATATCTGGAGAACAGATAACCCATCTGGTCGAGAATATTCATTCTTTTCCCCTGTATTTGGAACCTACTCAAGATAGACTATTTTTTAATAGTTTCAAAACTAATCCCATTTACATATGACTTAAAATATCATAATATTAATATCTCGGATCATGCTCCATTAACATTTAAGATAAAATTAAAAGACATAACTATTAAAACCTCTAATTGGAGACTAAACCCCCAAATATTAAAGGATAGGGCTTGTTATGATTACTTGGTAAAACAGATTAAATTATTTTTTGAAACTAATGACAAACCTGGAATTTCACCATCACTGCTCTGGGATACATTTAAAGCATTTATGCGTGGTGCGATAATATCAGCACACGCATACTTTAAATAAGGAAAATCGAAAGACTCAACAAAAGTTGGAAAATGAAATAAAACAATTAGATATTGAAAATGCAATATCCCCTTCAAAGGGGCTAAGTAATAAAATCATTAAAATATAAGCTAAATAAAATAATACTCAAATCAGATTATTAAACGTTTTCAACAGACTAAACAAGTACACTTTCAATTTGGGGATAAACCACAAAAATTACTGTCACTTCAGCTTAGAAAATTAAATGAGAAAATGAGCAGGACAATCAGATGAATGGAAACATTCCTACAAAAATGTCATATAAACAGTTTGGATCAGGAAGGCAGAGACTTGTTAAATGCTGATATATCAGTAAAAGATATTGAAGAATCAATTGGATCGTTAAATAACGGAAAAGCCGCAGGCCCTGATGGCTTGTGTTGAATTTTATAAGAGGTTTTATGATCTGATCTCTCCACGCTTACATACAATATATAAATATGCTTATGAACAAGGAAAGTTACCAGAATCATTAAATGAATCTACAATTACACTTATCCCTAAAGCTGATTAAGATTTGGAAGGCCCTGGGTCATACAGAGCAATAGCTCTTTTAAACACTGAACAAAAAATACTTACTAAAATTTTATCTCGGAGGCTAAGTTTAGTGATTAATAACTTAATACATCATGACCAAACAGGTTTTATTCCAAAACACTATTCATCTTATAATCTGAGACGTCTATTCAATATCATGTACTCAAAAAGAGTGAATGATATTGAACTAGCTGTCATATCCTTAGATGCTGAAAAAGCATTTGAATGGCCATATTTATTTAAAATATGCAGAAATTTCAACTGGGGGATAGATTTTCCAAATGGGTAGAAATCATATACTCGAATCCAACTGCAAGAATATTAACAAATCAAATGTTATCAGCAAAATTTAATCTCTTTAGGGGTTGTAGACAAGGATGCCCGTTATCACCATTACTATTTGCTTTGGTAATAGAACCATTAGCCGAAATGATTAGATCAGAGCCAGAAATATATCGATATAATACCAAAACTACAACGAATAAAATATCTCTATACGCAGATGACATCAAAACCGGAGATTAGTATTCCCAATCTATTTAATGTTATAACTAAGTTTGGCACATTTTCTGGGTATAGAATTGGAATAAACGTGAAATTATGCCCATAACTGGAATAAAATTAAATAAATTAGAACAATTCCCACTTAAAATAGTCACGGATAAACTCAAATATATAGGAATTAATGTATCTAAATCATATAACTGTCTATTTAAATATAATGACCCTCAATTATTAAATAAACTAATAAAATATATTTTATATTGGAAAACACTACCTATATCAATGATCGGTAGAATAAATGCTATAAAAACGATTTTTTTTGCCACAGTTGTTATATTTATTTCAAGCCATCCCTTTATATCTCCCTAAAATGTTTTTTTTTTTTTTAAATAGATACTTTGGTTAATAGTTTTATTTGGGACTATAAAAATCATCGAATAAGTAAAAAACATCTATGTAAATCTAACATAAATGGTGGACTAGCACTACCAAATTTCTTATATTATTTCTGGGCAGTTCAGATTAAGAATATGAATTTTTGGTTGGTAAATTTAGATCATGAGCCAAGCTGGCTAAAGATGGAAAAGGAAGACTGTTTGCCTTTTGATGTAGGTTTGATTCTTTTTGCACCAAGGGAAGTACAAAAAAAAACGTATGGTGATAACCCTATAATTCATAGCAATAGATGCATTTGGAAACAAATAGTTAAGACCCTACATATTGATAATTTGTCACTTTGCCAATTATGAATAATCCTTTGTTTAGGCCCTCAGTATTGGACAAGGGGTTTAGACACTGAAATGATTTAGGAATTAAAAGGATAGAACACCTTTACAAGAAAGGAAAATTTCTTTCATTTCAAGAGTTACAGGATATCTTTGGATTGCAGTCAAATAACATATTTAGGTATTTACAAATTAGAAACTATATTAAGTCAAATACGCAAGACTATAAAAATAGAAAACCAGGATTATTAAATGAATTGTTTAATAAACAGCCAAATACAGAAAAATTAATAGCGTATATATACAATACTATTTTGGATAGGGAAATCCCAACTACGGAAATATATCGACAAACATGGGAGAATGAAATAGGTTTATCTATAACGAAGGAAATTTGGGAAGAAAGCCTACAACGTATACATCGTGGCTCATTAAATGCTAGACATATATTGATACAATTGAAGGTATTACACAGATTATATTATTCAAAAACGAAATTAAATGGAATTTACCCTAACATTTCTTCTATTTGTGATAAATGTCAGAACTTGGAAGCTAACTTAACGCATAGTTGTATAACATGTATAAAACTCAATTATTATTGGACAGAAATCTTTAGAGTTATCGCTGAAGTTCTTAAAATTAAACTGGACCCAGATCCAAAATTAATAATATTAGGAGTTCCGGATTCAAATCTAATATTAACAGTAAATCAAATAAATTTCTTGGATTACTGTTTGATAATAGGGAAAAAATTAATATTGAAATTTTGGAAGGGAACATTATCCCCCACAATTAAAATGTGGACAGTGGAAATGTTGGAGACGTGGCATTTGGAAAGAATCAGATTTGTCCTAATGGACAAATACGAACTCTTTGAACAGATATGGTCTCCATATACAGAATATTTGAAGGGGTAGCTGTTCTTGGCATCACAACTCAATGGGTACCCAGCAGGATTAGATGAAAATAACTCTGTTTTTTTTGGATTTGTATACATGTCTCTGTTGATATCGTTATTTGAAATTGTGTTATTCACTATTAAGATGTATACTATAATCTATCTATCTATCTATATATATATATATATATATATATAGATAGATAGATTATAGTATACATCTTAATATATATAATACTTTGTTTTAATTAAATATATATAACAAGTTATATATATTTTTTCTCTCTTCTCTTTCTCTCTCTATATAATCAAAATTATTATTTAATCACTATTCTTATTGATTAAAATCTATTCTTTTCTTTTTCTACTTTCTAAAAAATAGAAGTTTATAAGAATTATTTGTACAATTCATTTACTTATTGAAATAAGTATTCAATATTTGAAAAGTTGTACATACCGTTGTTATGATGGATTACTTCTAATAAAAATATTATTACAGAAAAGGCAAAAATCCCAGATAATGTACAGACGATTATCACACAAAAAAAAACTGCATGATTCATACTCACAAGACGGGTTTGGAATTTGGCCATTTGGAGATTTGCCTGTTTATTACTTGAAATTCTAACTTTTGCATCTCAATACCATGATTGTGCATGGAGGAGGAAAACCACAAAAATAAAGGCAGCAGATGCAAAATAGTGAATGCCTTCTTACCAGTTTAACAGGACAGTTTGGAGATAAGGCAATAGAAGGCTAACCAAAGCTAAAAAAACCTAAATGCTGAGATCTGGTATATTCTTTCAAGATCACTCTTGCCAGTTAATGTCTGCATATATTAGATCCCAGTTAAAAAAATAAAACACTCACTAAAATGTTTCATATTTTTCAACGTTGAGCTTTCCATCCAGTTTAGATTTTTCGTATCTTGTTACAATTGTCCAACACGGCACAAAGAAATGTTTATAGATTACCCGTTCTAAGCTTTTGAAGTATAGTCTGTAGTTTGTAACAGTCAACGTTCCTCTCACAGTGCCAATAAAGGGGCAGATATAAGTTACATCTTTGGCTGTGAAGATAAGATAATTGGGAGTGTTAATTTGTATCACTGAAAAGATAATAATTACATTTCACTCTGCCAAGCTTAAAATGTTATCACACATTGCAAATAATAAAAACATTTTCAAGATAGGATAATTGAAATTATGAATTTGCCATTAGCCAGCAAAACACACCCATGGAAATATTTCCAATCACAACAGGCCAAAATTTGCAGAATGTGGACAGAAGTTTCAAAAGAGATGTTCAGCAGCTCTTCTGCAAATTGTCCCTAATGTGTACGGAGTGGATGAAAAAGTGAGAAAACATAGAACTAGTGTGAACAGGTGATCAATGGTTGGTGGGGACTCAGTGGACTGGAAGGTCTGTTTCCATGCTGTATCTCTAGAAAGGTTGCAGCCATACTTTACTTCTAACCACTTATTAAAATGATCAATCTTGATCTTCTGGTACAGCAACTAATGTCAAATTTTATCAGAAAATAAACACTTTTGAATACTGTGCTGAAAGGCATAGAAGTTTGAAGAACCTCAAATTACAATCATTTCATTATTTCTAGTTTTAAACATTATGAATGTTTTTGATATTAATCTAAAAATAAAAACACTTAATTAATCATAATAACACCAGTTAATTTTCTACTTCAGAACAGCGTTTTAAAAGTTGAAGAGATTTGATGCATCAGCATTGTTTGTACATACCCATATCTTTCATAGATTCTCCTGGTAGCAAAGGTGCCTCTTCCATTTGAGCCAGTTTATTGCCATCCCTTAAAACCTAAAACCAGAACATACAAACATATGACCTGGCATAAGAACATTTGTTTCTTAACAATAGCTACAGTTAAAAAAAGAGAAATATTTCTGTACAAGCTACAGTCTAAGGAAACATAAGGCAGAACCTAATGCTAAGTTACAGTACCAGGCTGCAGTGGTGTAATGCAGAGAACAACAAAACAAGTGGAGTAACAGTTTAAGTGACTGGTTATTGCAAGGGAAAAAATGCACACAAATACGAATAGGTCTGCAAAAGGCAGAAAAAAAATATATAATGCCCTGTGGGGAGAAAACAATGAAGAAAACTGGAAAACACATTATTAAAAAACATTTTAAATAACTAGCTCCGATGAAAGATCAATCCGAACTGTGACTTCTTTATAATTTCCGATCTGTTGAGTATTTTCTGGTTTTATTTCAATTAACCAGATACTGACTTAATTACAAATTTCATCTGTGTAGGTTTGTTAAGGACAGAAAATGTGAATCCAAATCGTTTTTTTTAAGGTCATTAGCATTGTAAACACCAAGTTTACGTGAATGCTCCCTGTATGGACCTGCAACAGGCTTCGGAAAGGTTCCGGACAGAGAGATCATCAAAAACTTAGTGCGCGTGCAAATGGAATGACTTTGAATAACAATGGTTTGGTCATGAGCTGCTAGTCACAAGCCAAAACAAAGGAAACAGTGTAATCTACTGATATGACATTTAGTTTATCCAGGAATCTACTATAATGCCGGTGTTTCCACTGGATATGCTGCAAGAACTGGAATTAAGGAATAAAGATCTTTACAATCAACATTTAACATTACCGGTCGGTTATCCTAGGTTCTGAAAACTACTGCTTACGTTTTGAGCAATGAGCCAATGAAATTCACCGGTCAGCACCGGCTACAGCTTACGAGAACCTTCCACCTTCTGGCAACCCACTAGGAACTCCTTGCGACCCACCCACGGCTCGAGAATTCTCTCTACTCTCCATGGTGGCTTCATTCTACTCGCCGCTAATTTTTCAACATGTTGAAAAATTCTCGACGACCATAATATGGCCGCGACTAGTTCCCAGAATGACCATGAAGGTGACTCCCCGGCAACCACCCGCGAACATGTTGCGACTGCAAAGTCTCCTGCAGTCGCCTAAAAAGTCGCCTAAGTGGGACAGGCCCATAACACCAATGTCTCCATCAAACATTTTTCTTCATTGCCATACACTTGTGTAGTTGACACACATTGTCTAATTTTCAAAACTATTGTTCCTTTACAGTTTTAAACATCCAGAAACATCCAGTAAGTTTACCACTTACTTATATTACAGGATACAGTTTTGTATTGTCACGTGCTTTTATGATTACTTAATGACTTTAAATAAAGTAGCCATGTTTCAAACCCCTGTTTAAAATTCAAATATTCGTGAACTATATTTCAGTGAACAATTTTTAGTTTGATGCACCTCGGAAAGGTGTACTGAAGATTTACCAGAATGATGCCTGGATTAGAGGGTATTAATCCAGAGGGTATTGATGCTAATGTAACCCCACTTTTTAAAAAGGGAGGGAGAGAGAAAACGGGGAATTACAAACCAGTGAAACATCGGTAGTGGGGAAACTGCTAGTCAATTATTAAAGATGGGATAGCAGCGCATTTGGAAAGTGGTGAAATCATTGGACAAAGTCAGCATGTACGAAGGGTAAATCATGTCTGACGAATCTTATTTAATTTTTTGAGGATGTAACTAGTAGAGTGGATAAGGGAGAAGCAGTGGATGTGTTATATCTGGACTTTCAGAAGGCTTTCGACAAGGTCCCACACAAGAGATTGGTATACAAACTTAAAGCACACAGTATTGGTGGTTCAGTATTGATGTGGATAGCGAAATGGTTGGCAGACAGGAGGCAAAGAGTAGGAGTGAACGGATCCTTTTCAGGATGGCAGGCAGTGACTAATGGGGTGCCGCAAGGCTCAGTGCTGGGACCCCAGCTATTTACAATATACATTAATGATTTGGACGAGGGAATTAAATGCAACATCTCGAAGTTTGCGGATGACACGAAGCTGGGTGGCAGTGTTAGATGTGGGGAGGATGCTAGGAGGCTGCAGGATGACTTGGATAGACTGGGTGAGTGGGCAAATCCATGGCAGATGCAGTATAATGTGGATAAATGTGAGGTTATCCACTTTGGTGACTATTATTTGAATGGTGACCGATTAGGAAAAGGGGAGATGCAGCGAGACCTGGGTGTCATGGTACACCAGTCATTGAAAGTAGGCATGCAGGTGCAGCAGGCTGTGAAGAAAGCGAATAGTATGTTGGCATTCATAGCAAAAGGATTTGAGTACAAGAGCAGGGAGGTTCTACTGCAGTTGTACAGGGTCTTGGTGAGGCCACACCTGGAGTATTGCGTACAGTTTTGGTCTCCTAGTCTGAGGAAAGACATTCTTGCCATAGAGGGAGTACAGAGAAGGTTCACCAGACTGATTCCTGGGATGGCACGACTTCCATATGAAGAAAGACTGGATAGACTCGGCTTGTACTCGCTGGAATTTAGAAGATTGAGGGGTGATCTCATAGAGACTTACAAAATTCTTAAGGGGTTGGACAGGCTAGATGCAGGAAGATTGTTCCCGATGTTGGGGAAGTCCAGGACAAGGGGTCACAGTTTAAGGATAAGGGGGAAGTCTTTTAGGACCGAGATGAGAAAATTGTTTTTCACACAGAGTGGTGAATCTGTGGAATTCTCTGCACAGAAGGTAGTTGAGGCCAGTTCGTTGGCCATATTTAAGAGGGAGTTGGATGTGGCCCTTGTGGCTGAAGGGATCAGGGGGTATGGAGAGAAGGCAGGTACAGGATACTGAGTTGGATGATCAGCCATGATCATATTGAATGGCGGTGCAGGCTCGAAGGGCCGAATGGCCTGCTCCTGCACCTAATTTCTATGTTTCTACGTTTCTATATTAGCTACAGGGAAAGTTTGGACATACTTGGATTGTTTTCTCTGGAATGCGGGAGGTTGCGGGGAGACCTAATAAAGGTATATAAAATTACGAGGCATAGATAGGGTAGAGAGTCAGAACCTTTTTCCCCAGAATGGAAGTATCGAATACTAGAGCACATAGCTTTATGGTGAGAGGGTCAAACATACACAAAGGGGGGTGAGTGCCTGGAACACGCTGCCAGGGACAGTGGTAGAGGCAGAGACAATGGTGACATTTAAGCGATATTTGGATAAACACATGAATATGCAGGAAATTGAGGGATATGGATAATGTACAAGCAGAAAAGTGTTGGTCTTGCCTTCATGTTGGCACAGAAATTGTGCACTGACGGTCCTGTTCCTATTCTGGACTGTTCTATGTTGAATGCATATTTTTGAAGAACATTCATTTTATCACCTCAAACGTTTCTTCAAATCTGCTGCCAATTTTAATTTGTCCTCTGTGTCCTTTATTTAATTTCAAAAAAATACTTTCAACTGACATGTGCTGTTCTTTAACAAAATGCAAATGTGTTTCTATTCCATATTTTAATCACCTTTCCCTCGAGTTTTCCTTATTTTGAGATCACTAATTAGGCTTTCAGAAAATACCTTAAATAGCCTGTTCCCCAGTCAGATGCATATCACACTTCCCTCCAAAAAACTGCACTGAACCCATTTTCTTTATTATTGATAATTTGATTTTCCTAGTCACAGAGCATGGAAACAGGACCTATGGCCCAACTTGCCCACACCGGCCAACATGCCCCAGCAACACTAGTCGCACTTGCCTGCGTTTGCCCCATATCCCACTAAACCTGTCCTATCCATGTACCTCTCTAATGGCCGTGTCTCACGGTGCGAGTTGACCCACGAGGTACCCCGAGTGACAGACTCGTGGTTGTGCACGAGACTTCAAGTTTATGATCAAGTGTGTAACCGAGTTCCCACGGGTATATCATTGCTGCGATGCTCCAACTTCCTCTCCCGAGTTACCAAGTTCCTCTCCCGTTACTCATGAGCCAACCGTGAATGAAGGTATGTTTTAATAAAGCAACAATGTTAAAATACATCTCCATCCTGTGGCTTTGAGTTATTTCAGCGCGGCGGCATCTATTGATATGACCTACAAAGGGAAAATGCGCATCCTCCAGTAACCAATAACGTGGTAAGTGCATTTCTTGTTGTTTTATGTTTTTAAATACTTTTTTGCAATGGATATCTATTTTAAATAATTTTAAAAAAGGAAGCAGCTCGGGTGACTGACATTGAGCGGCCGCCGGGACCCGACAGCAGACACACACACACACACACACACACACACACACACAGAGATACACACAGACAGCAGGACTGGCCGCCACTTCAGAGGAAGGAAGCAGCTCGGGTGACTTTGAGCGGCCTCCGGGACCCGACAGCAGACACACACACAGATACACACAGATAGACAGAGAGGGAGAGAGAGACACACACACACACACATACACACACACACACACACAGAGAGAGAGAGAGAGAGAGATACACACAGACAGCAGCTGGCCACCACTTCAGAGGAAGGAAGCAGCTGGGGTGACTGATTTTGAGCGGCCGCCGGGACCCGACAGCAGACACACACACACACACACACAGACAGACAGAGACACACACACACACACACACACACACACACACACACACACACACACACACACACACACACACACACACACAGATACACACAGACAGCAGGACTGCCCGCCACTTCAGAGGAAGGAAGCAGCTCGGGTGACTGAATTTGAGCGGCCGCCGGGACCCGACAGCAGACACACACACACACACACAGATACACACACACAAACACACACACACACAGACACACACACAGACACACACACACACATATGTGGCGTTTCTGCTCGGGACCCTTCTTCAGACAATCCAATGTCCCATAATATATTCTTTAAATATTAAGTTTTCTGTTGAAAGTGTGGTGCCGTGGTTACGGGTTGTCGGAAGGAAGATGATGAGGTCTGGTACAAGTTGACTTTGTTTTCAGTAATCAGGCCTCCGTGTTGGCCGATGTCTGGTTGATCGAGCGCTCATACAGTTGCGAGCGAGCGAGGTCCATATATAGGAGCAAGGAACGCGAAGCCTCTGAGGGTTCATTGTTCCCCTGGTTTGGATTGCTCCCAGGAGAGCGGGCACAAAGAAAAATTTAGGCATTTTTCTGTGGAAGGGGGAGGGCAGTATAAAAATCAAAAGCATTGTAACAGCAGCACTCTCCCCAACACGAAACACAGCGCAGCGTAAACAATTAAACAGCTTCACTTTTAAAAGCAAAGACACACGTTAAATTACATGGCCCCAAGAAATCGCCTCTCAATTGCTTCGGGGTTGGAATTGAAATATATATAATATATATAATATGTATATACATATTATACTACTTTGGTTCAGTCCCTTTCAGATTATAAAAAAGTTCCCACGATAGACTCACGAGACACTAAGGTAAACGCACGGGCCATTACGTTACTGCAACGAGTTTAAATGTTTCCATTTTTAACTTGAACAGTTAATTTGACTCGTGGAAAAAATCAAACATGTTTGATTTTTTTCACGAGTTAACAAGTTTCCCGAGTACCTGCCGTTAGCGCCACGAGTGGACAAGTTGAACGCGCGAGTTCCGACGTTGCCGCTACGTTCATCGTACGTGACCACCACGAGTGAAAACTCGGGGTCACTCGTGGGCCAACTCGCACTGTGAGACAGGGGTTTAACTGTTTCTTAAACGTTGCAATAGTCCCTGCCTCAACCACCTCTTTTGGCAGCTCACTACATACACCCACCACCTCCTAGTGTATATATGCAAACTGACATCTCCCGTGATTACTGAATTACTTCTGTTAAAACTTTATTAATACTCTCTCCCATGTTAGTGCTGTTAGGGAGCTTGTAATCCAATCCTACCACTCATTTATACTCAGTTAATTCATTGGGCTTCTTCTTCTTTTGTGTGGCGTGCACAGCCTAAAGTAGTTGGAAAACTTGTTCTATTTGATCTTCCGTTTGTGCACGTCGAGTTGATTGCATTAGTCGAAACAGGGCGGACCACGTGAAGGTTGCAATTGTCCTAATTGTCTTAATACCTAGCCACATGTACTAAAATAAAACTGTGACCACTTAAAAACTAATAATGATACCGTCGTCAAGGAAAATGTTATAGCAAGGATGGTCCCTGGCCTATTGCATGCTCGCAATGGCTGCTGCAATTCCAGAGGTAGAGAAATTGGCAACCTTCCTTTATAAAATGTCTACACATGACATCTGATAAGAACAGGTTAGGATTCAAAAAGGTTGTTAACACACATTCAAGAACTTGAGTGCTTACGTTTGCTTTCACTATATACCCAAAGTCCAAAGACACATTTTTCATTCCCAGTATGAAGCTGCAGACATGACAGAACCTCATGAACAATTCCAATGATACAATACAAAGATACAATTTATTTGTTGTCATTTGAACCTCATTGAAGTTCAAATGAAATTTGGTTTCTGCAGTCATACAACAAGAAAAAAAGAACCAAGACACAACACAATTGACACAAACATCCATCACAGCGAATCTCCTCCTCACTGTGACGGAAGGCAAAGTCTTATCTCTCCCCTGCACTCCCCATTCACCTCCAGTCAAAGTCAAAGCCCCCGGTGGGCGATGGTAATTAAGTCCCGCGGCCATTAAGGCCGCGCCGGGCTATGCAAGGCCGCGCTCCGGGTCTTGATGTTAGATCCCCCGGCGGGCGCTAGCAAGTCCTGCGGCCATTAAAGCCGCGCCGGTCGATGTAAGGCCCCGCTCCAGGTCATTTTCAACCCCGCAACTCGGGCGGGAGAAGTTGCCGTTGCGGAAGCTCCGAAAAGCGGTCTCCCACCATGGACCGGCGAGCTCCCGGTGTTACCGTCCACCGGGCCCGCAGTTGGAGCTTCCAAAGCTCCGGGGTCGGGCCGCAGCAGCGCGCCACCACAGCTCTCCACGCTCCGTACTCAGCCAGCTCCGCGATGATGAGTAGTCCGCAGGCTCCTCGACTGGAACCCCAGGTCGTTCCACGGTGCTCGGCCCCAACGACAACGGAGACCCGACAGAGAAAGGTTGGGTCCTCCGTACAGGGAAAAGATTTTAAAAGTTTCCCCACACATACCCAGTTAAAAAAAACACTATAACTATGTTCAAATGAGACAAGAAAATAAAAAAAGACAGACGGACTGCAAAGGCCACTGCGACGTGGGTCGCGCCGCCCACCCTACGTGAAAGCAAACAGACCCATGTGTCGCCTACTAGAGGCAGGGAAGTCAGATGTTTTGAATTTGACCTCGACATTGGCACACTAAGGAGACCCAACAGGCAAAATAAGCTTGACTTAAAGAATACAAATAACAAGTCAAGAGACAAGAGTGTTTCATTATCATATGTACTGGCAATGACACAAATTCCTGCTTTCTGCAACTTTACCATATAATTAGTACAAGTAAATACACAATAATCAGCATTACAATATTTTAATAATCAATAATATTGTGTAACCAAACCATAACAGGGTGTCTTTGATGATATAAGCTGCCTTTCAGAGGCACCGCTTTCCGGTAAGCCCTTCAATGGTGGGGAGGTCAGTACACGGATGGACCAGGCAATATCTACCACTTTCTGCAGCCTACTTCATTCCTGGACGTTCAAATTGCCGAATCAGGCTGTGATACAACCAGACAGTATGCTCTCTACTGTCAAAGTTTCATTGGAGTATTCAGCAACATACCAAATCTCTTCAATTTTTTCAGGAAGTAGTGGCATTGACCAACTTTCTTTGAGAATGTGGCAATGTGTTGGGCCCAGGATAGATCTTCCGATATGCACACCCAGGAACTCGAAGCTGTGGAGTCAATCCACTGCCACTCCATCAATGAAGACAGGTTCATGGATCCTTGGCTTTCCCTTCCTGAAGTGAACAATCAGCTCCTTGGGTACACAAAAAGCTGGAGAAACTCAGCGGGTGCAGCAGCATCTAAGGAGCGAAGGAGATGGGCGACGTTTCGGGTCGAGACCCTTCTTCAGACTGGTCAGGGATCAGGGAAACGAGAGATATAGACGGTGATGTGGAGAGATAAGGAACAATGAATGAAAGATATGCAAAAAAGTATCGATGATAAAGGGAACAAGCCATTGTAAGCTGTTTGTGGTGTGAAAATGAGAAGCTGGTGCGACTGGGGTGGGGGAGGGAGATAGAGATAGAGGGAATGCCAGGGCCCGAGGGCTGAGGGAGAGGTGGGAAGGGGAGGAGACAGCAAGGGTTAACGGAATTGAGAAAATTCAATGTTCAAGCCCAAAGGATGCAGACTCCCCAAGCGGAATATGAGGTGCTGTTCCTCCAGCTTGCGGTGTTGCTCACTCTGGCCGTGGAGGAGGCCCAGGACCGAGAGGTCGGATGCGGAATGGGAGGGGTAGTTGAAGTGCTGAGCCACCGGGAGGTCGGGTTGGTTATTGCGGACCGAGCGGAGGTGTTCGGCGAAGCGATCGCCAAGCCTCTGCTTGGTCTCACCGATATAGATCATCTGGCATCTGGAGCAGCGGATGCAGTAGATGAGGTTGGAGGAGGTGCAGGTGAACCTCTGTCGGACCTGGAAGGACTGCTTGGGTCCCTGAAAGGAGTGGAGGGGGGAGGTGAAAGGACAAGTGTTGCATTTCTTGCGGTTGCAAGGGAAAGTGCCCGGGGAAGGGGTAGAGCGGGAGGGGAGGGAAGAATTGACAAGGGAGTTGCGGAGGGAGCGGTCTTTGCGGAAGGCAGACAGGGGGGGAAATGGGAAGATGTGGCGGATGGAGGGGTCACGTTGGAGGTGGCGAAACTGGCGGAGGACTATATGTTGTATTTGCCGGCTGGTGGGGTGAAAGGTGAGGACCAGGGGGACTCTGCCCTGTTTGCGAGTGGGGGAATGGGGAGCGAGGGCAGTGTTGCGGGGTATGGAGGAGACCCTGGTGCGAGCCTCATCAATAGTGGGGGAGGGGAATCCCCGTTCTCTGAAGAATGAGGCCATTTGTGATGACCTGGTGTGGAACACCTCATCCTGGGAGCAGATGCGGCGTAGACGGAGGAATTGGTAACAGGGGATGGAGTCCTTACAGGAAGCAGGGTGGGAGGAAGAGTAGTCCAGGTAGCTGTGGGAGTCAGTTGGTTTGTAGTGGAGAATTGGTCTTGCTAACTAAGAGCAAAATTATTGTACTCACTCTCTTGTGTGGCCTCTTTCAGGGATTTATTTATCGGCAAGGAGGAATTGGCAATGAAGGAATAGGGAAGGTCACCTGCTGGGGACCACCTTCTGACAAAATGCTTGGAGCTTAGTCTTATCATAACAAACAAATGTATTGCCAGAGATCAGCACAATACATCATAGTACCACTCTAGTTCAAGCACAAGCATCTACAAGATTGAGAGAGTGTAAAGTTAACGTCTTAGCCTTACTTGATAGGCAGAGGACTGCTGGACTAACCAATGCCTGATCTGTTCTATTTAATTTAAATAACTCCATTTCAGGAGCTATTTAATTGCAAATGCAAGGGGTTCGTAAATGGAAAGCTCATTTTTTTCACAACGAGAAAGGGACAACTTTACAGGCAACTGAAAGATTTACAGCAACTTGTTAAAAGCCTTGTTACATACGAGCTCTTCAGTTCTGTAAAAAACATTTCTGAAAGCTAACAACTAAGGCTTTGTGCTATTTAAAGCAAGGAATGATTGTAACATCAGTAAAAGGCAAGTCAACACTTTTTGGAAGAAACATTTAAGACTCTATCCTTGATTCTATCGCATGGCAATTATTCAGGCCAGACTTGCCAGCAATGTTGACTGACAAGTTGCAAAAGTCATATTCCAACTCAAATGAATCATTGCAACAGGCTGTATCACCACCAAAATCCTAAACCTTTGCAGTGAAGAGTTTCAGTCATATGTACAGAGCATCATTGCCAGCCTCTGTGAAGAGAATGATTATCCAAGGGGATCTCAGAAAAGCTGTTTGCAGCATAGTGGTGCAGTGGTGGAGCTGCTGCCTCACAGCGCCAGAGGCCCGGTCCAATCTTGACTGTAGGTGCTGACTGTGTGGAGTTAGTACATTCCCCGTGACCGTGTGCATTTTCTCCGGCTTTCTCCCATACTCCAAAGATGGGCAGGTTTGTAGGTTAATTGGCTTCTGTAAAAGGACATAGTCTACGGTGATTGATGGTCAGCGTGGACTGGGTGACCAGAGACGCTGCCTGTCCCGCTGTGTTAACCAGTATTTTGTGTCTATCTTCGGTTACATACATTCAGCTACATCAAGCAGACCATATCTTTTGCACACCTGACATCTGAAAAATACACTATCCCACACTCTGTCATAGAAGAAGATACCAATCGAAGAAAAAAAATCTAAGGATTTGCTTAGACTCTCCTTGAAGAAATGTGTTTCTTCCGCTGATTTTCTGCACTGTTCCAAGTAGAGGAACATTGGGGATGGTAGTGACAACAGAGGCCACAAACTGGAGGCACAATTGGTGGAAGGAACACATCATCTCACCCACTACCCACCTGCATTACCTGCCATCAACCATCCCTGCCAATTCATCAGACATTTCTGTGCAAGAGTCAAAAGCTTCATGAGTCATCTCAGAACCCAGAACCCACACAACCCAGAGGAAGTATGTCTCTCTCAATCCTAAGCAGCTGCTTAAGAAATAAGAACAGGTCTGATCATTTTTCAAAGCTCTCAAATAAACATGGCTTACTTCAAGCAGAGGATAATTATTCAGAGTATGAAAATACATTTTCAAAAGTGTGTAATAATTATTGTTGAGACAAATGTTTGGGTCGCTTCATGCAAAAGCAAGAGAATTGCTCTGCTACCAATAACTTTAGTCAATTTTGCTGTATAGTATACATTTTGGTTAGGATCTTCCTTGATAATCAAAATTATTTGCTATTAAAAAAAAAATCAAATTTTTGTTAGCACCTGTCCATCCCACCCATGAAAAATGCAACCAAAGTTGCAACCGATCTTATAAGCTTCTTAATGCAGCATGCAACAAACAAGCGCAGACTGAACAAACTTGACCAATAACAGCAATGGCCATTTGGCAAGCAAATCTTTCCCCCCCCGGAATATTTAACTATGAAATGGATAATAAACTACCGCATGTTCCATATTGCCACAGTTTAAAACAAAATCAAACCCTACATATGATAATTGAAGTCAAAGCTAACCCCAACGCAAAAATTATTTTCTCATCCATTTTCTTTTCAAATACTATAAATCACATCAATATGTGATACCTGTGCCATTGCCAATGGTTCTAATTAAATGATTCAGAACTAACTAATTAAAAACTGCAGCACACATTGTCATATTTACGAATTATTAACAGTCAATTTTGGTGCAAATTCATAATAAAAAAGCAATTATAACTAAATCATACAGAACATACAAAAAAAGGTGGAAATTTACACACATGGTCTAAAGGGACTGTCCCACTGCGGCGACCTAATCTGCAAGTTTAGACGAGTTTTCCCTTGACCAAACTCGCAAAACATGGTCGACACATGGTCCTAGGAGGTCCTATGAGGTCACTGGAACTCTCCTTCATGCTCGAGGGAAGTTCAATATTACTCGTGGCCTCAGCTAGGTCGCGGAAAATGTTTTCAGCATGTTGAAAATTTTTCCGCGAGTAAAATTTGGTCGGCATGGTTCTTTTTGACTCGTAGTGCAGTGGAGTGGGGTCGCTATGCAGTTACAGGCAGACGAGGGCAGCCGGAGGCAATCTCCTTCGCTGACCGGCCATTTTGATTGGCTCATTGGAGTTTTCAGGACTAAAGAAAACCGACTGGTAGGTAAAATGCCCGCTTAACTTTATTATACTTCTTAAAAGTGTCTCCACTCCTTCCCCCCACCTTCTCTCCCCTTCTCCGCGCTCTTAACAGGACTTACCTTACATTGTGGCAGCCGTCTTTTGCCTTCCTCTTCTTCGCCGGTGTGAATTTCAGACAGCGCTCCCCCACTTTCAAATACTATAAATCACATCAATATGTGATACCTGTGCCTTGAATCCATTGCCAATGGTTGTAATTAAATGATTCAGAACATAACGTGTGTGTGTGTGTGTGTGTGTGTGTGTGTGTGTGTGTGTGTGTGGGGTGCGTGTGCGCGCAGTCAGTCGGTCCGCCTCGCGGTTTCAACGAGGACGGTCGATCCAGCTAGAGGTTTTCCAGGCAAGTGCCCTCGAGCTTGAAGGTCAAAGTCACTCTTCTTAACTCGCGGATTTGGTCGCCGCAGTGGGACAGCCCCTTTACTCTAGCCTTGTGCAATGCCTGGTTGAGGCACCAATGACATGCTTAGCTATACTGAACACTAATAAGTAATGTTCTGTGGCTCTTTATTTAATCCTTCTCAAGGGACACTTATCTACAGGTTTGCTATTAAATACATGCAAATCTAACATTTAGTACACAAACTTGAAATCATTAAAAAATGCTTTGAATGCTGATCCCCTACTATATTTTTAGTTGCAGAATGAGTTTGCTGGCATTTATGTGAAATTATCAAAAGCAAATATAGTGAAATGCACTATGAGGAACAGTTACTTACCCTGAAATCTGAAGAGAAATCTGCCGATGAAACGGACTCAGAAGACATAACGGTATCGGCCTTGTGGTACACGGACTGTTCAGATACAGACGAGGAGGCACTATGGAAAGAACGGACAAAGTCTGTTGAGACGAGAAGCTACTTTAGGTAGCAATTCATATTCTACAGTGCAAATTAACCTCAAACTAGAAACAACCTTGATTTCATAGAACATAGTAGAGTGCAACAGGCACAGGCCCTTTGGCCCACAATGATTTACAAAACATTGCAGTATGCTACACAACAATTTCAGAGTTTATCCTGTGCAGCCAATAAGGTTTAAGTCCAGTACAAAATGTTCTTCCTCTGCGTTCTCCTGGGGACCCTGCCATTGATTCCATAACAATCACTTCAGTTTCCTCCAATTCTTGCTTGTCTAATCCTATCAACAAGTCTTATTCCCTTCTCCTTCTCCTTGTACACTTTGGTAACACTTCCAACTTTATCCAACATCCTCAGTTCCACATTCCTTAGATTTCCTGATGCCTTTCTTATATTAATGGTTGCTGATGTTACAGTCTAGTGCCTTTACTATCAAAACAATTCATAACCTTAAATAATTCTACTAGGACACCCAAGTTATACCATTTCATACGAACTCCAGCAAGTTCATTCATTCTGACAGCACCAGCGCAAAGTTATCGTCTGTATTCTAATCACCAATCACTAATTGTGCCTCTGCAGCAATGCTTCTCAATTGCTTCTTCAATTTTCCTGAGCCCTTGAGAACAGGCTGTGTGCGACCAACTCCTTGCCTCCGAGAGCAAGCAACCCCTCCCACTTAAGGGCGACAACCTTTGTCCGAGAAGGACAGAAAACACCTAAATATCCTTCCACTAGATCAGAAGAAGGAAACCTATGCAGGGCCCGTGACTGGAGGATGCTGGCGGAAATCGGCCGACAACTAATCTTTCCACCTGAAATTGCTTCAACCAACCTCAGGCCAGATTTGGTGTTCTGGTCCCTTTCACAGAAGACTGCTTACATCATAGAGCTCACAGTTCCATGGGAGAACTCTGTTGTGGAGGCCTATGAGCGTAAGAAGCTGCGCTACACAGAGCTTGCAGCAGAGGCAACGCAGCGTGGCTGGAACATCAACGTTTATCCAGTTGAAGTGGGATGCAGAGGATTTGTTGCGTCATCTACCATCAGACTGCTGAAGGAGCTTGGAATCCACGGTCAGGCTCTGCGGAAGACCATAAGATCACTCTCAGACGCGGCTGAAAGAAGCAGCTGTTGGATTTGGCTCAAGCGGAAAGACCCATGCTGGGCCCCAAATACGTCATGGTGAATCTTTGAGGCAGTTTGACACGGGACACGCGCTGAGGGCTGATCATCCTGCAGCGGGCCGCCCTTGTGGAGGGTGTATAGTGATAAAAGGCTGAAACACCCAGTGATGCAAGGGTACACTACTGATGATGTGTCCTGTGCCCAACTGTCCTGAAGGTTACCCAGGCCAAGATATACGTATACGTACCCCCCCCCCCCCCCCCCCCCCCCCCCCCCCCCCCCCCTGATGTTGAGCGTCGACCACTCTCAGAAATCAATGAATGTCGTGAAATGCTCCCCACCTACTGGCACAAGGGACTTCTTAACATCTAGTCCTGTGTATTTGATTCCATATGAACATTAGAAAGCTTTGTAACCCCAAAGTGACAAGAAATCTAACTCTAGTAATAGTGCCCGGAAAGCAGCAGCAAGTATTTAATGGTTCTGATTCACATCCAGTGCAGATGACAATTAAATGCCTTTGCTCTCTTGTCCTATTGGTGTATGAATCACCGCTCTGTAATTCTTTTATTCCAAGTCCAGAACTACATATAGTATTGTATAGTTGAACCAAGGTTAGACTCAAGAATAACCTCTCTACATTTCAGTATTAACCCACCAGAGAGAAACCTTGGTGCTTTTATTTTCTTCTGAAAGATGTGTTGCTTAGGCCTTGTCTCCATTTTTAATGTGTATACCCTTGGACGATTGTGCTCCAGTACCTCATTTAGGATTATTTTTAAATGTTTTAAGTAATAAGGCGAATTATGGAGTGGGTGGGTGCATAGCAAGGAAAGTGCAGGTGCTCTCAAATTAAAAAAAAAAAAATAAAAAAAAACAATTTTAATGATTTCTAACTGATATTGAAGGATGTTCGTGCAGACTTCCAGCAGTTTAACTGTTGCTGAGACCCTCATCTATGGTTTTGGGCCCTCTAAGCTAAAATGTTCCATTAGTGGTGGATGCCTTAAATGTTTTCTACTTCCTTCCCTAAATCTCTCATATAGAGTAGAGGTCGTAACCTGACCATTGGGATTCAGACAAGCTTCATGTAGGGCTAGTACATGTTTGGGATGCTACAACACATTCAATGACTTAGATGCACGGACATAAGAGAGAAGCGACTTGAGAAGATAGTTTGGAATGGAGGAAATAATGGGCCTGTCGGCACTGCCGGCACTCACATGAAAAAGCGGGAACTGTAAGACGGGGGGGGGGGGACGGGACACACACACACACACACACACACACACACACACACACACACACACACACACAAGGGGCCAGGGCAAGCGGGGGGGGGGGGGGGGGGGAGCGCTGTCTGAAATTCCCACGGCTCAAAGCCAAGGTGATACAAACACACACCGCGATGAACAGGAAGGTTAAGACAGCTAGCACAGTGTATGGTAAGTCCTTTAAAAGGGGGGGGGGAGGGGAGAAGGGGGGAAAGGGAGTGGAGACACTTTTAAGAAGCCAGACAACTTTTAATAAGCCAGAGATACACAGCTGTGAAGTTCAGCGGGCATTTAACATTACCGGTTGGTTTTCCTTGGTTCTGAAAACACATGCTTATGCTTTTTTTTCCCCAATGAGCCAACGAAAATCAGCAAAGGCGATTAACTAAAACTATCTACGACTACCTCGACTACCCATAAATACATGGCGACCCCATTACAACTGCACCTACGACTACAGGATTATCGATTTTCTCCATGGCGACTTGGTCGCATAAAATGTTTCAACATGTTGAAAGTTTTGCTGCGAACATACCAAGGCCGCGCCTAGTTCCCAAAATGAGGGAACTCCTTGCGACCATGAAGGAGACTCACCAGAGACCACCAGCGAACATGTGGCGATCATGAGGCGAGCGCAGAGTCTCCTGCACTTGCCTAAAAAGTCGCCTAAGTGGGACAGGCCCTTTAGGTTTAAAATAGTAAAAGTAGCAATATCTATTTGCAACAGTTGGTGAGTTGATAGCCAGATACGACAAATTTAATACCCCAAAGCTGTCAGGAGATTTTGTTTTATATGTCATTAATAAGCAGTGCAAGCAGAATCCAAAATAGTTTGCAAAAGAAAACAGATAAAATGTAAGAAATAAAATATTACCAGTAAAGAGTGAATGGAATAAAATGGTTAACTTTCTTGGAAATCTGACATATGCTACAAGTCAAATGTCTCTTTTAAACACAAGATTTTTCAATGCTCTACTTCTACCCAAATAGCAATTCAAAAGCAGAACAATTGGATCCAGTGTTGCAAAAACAGATTTCTCACAATGCAGCCAGACAGGGTTAATGAATAAAGCGATAGAAATGTCGCTTTTTAATAAAATGTCCTGATCAACATAACAATTGAAAATGCAAATGCAGTCAACAAGGATTTCCACAGATAATGAAGCAGCATTCAGACCAAATCCAAAGCAAAAGTCAAATTCTGATCTCTCAAGGCTAAAAACAGTCAAGCTGCACTGTGATAGTTATTTCATCAAGCATGTGGATACCTTAATACAAAGACATGATGGTTGAATTAGAAAATTCCCCAAATATAAAGAGCAAATGGAAAAAAAGCTTGCTTTGAAAAATGTTGAATAGATCATTGCAATCTCCCTTTAAAAAAAAAACATCCTTTGAAAGGAAATGCCATGTAAAATGTCACATTTTAATTTGGGAATAAACTGCAGAATCTTCAGATTTCAGCAAACAAGGCAAGTGTAAAAAGGGGTGTTTGCAGGATCCCCATCAGATTGTTATACTCTCACACAACGACAAACTTTCTCTCAAGGGCTTCACAAATAATTGCTTAAAAACATTGACAGCGTGATCCCATTAAACAACAAAGAAAAGAGATCTCGTCTTTTGTTAATGTTGTTTGAAGGGATCCTGTTAATTATGATACCAAAAGAATTGCTTAATCATATCCGACTCAAGTTCACAAAGATTTTTATATTTAGCTTCTGAGATAAATATAATATTAGTCGTGACTTGGTGCTCAAAAGCTGAACCCACACTCCTCCAACATTGAAAGAAACATTATGAGTATTTCTCCACAACATATAGAATGCTAAAAAATAAATGTTGTCAAACTGTACAAAAAACAAAGAAAAGTTGCAATGTTCATTGAGGAAAACACCTGCAAGAAATGAAACTGGACAATCTAGGTTGTTAAAATCTCTGCACGCACAGCACTTTCGGCATTGCACTTTCAAATTCACTAATAGGACATCTCATCCCCATTGATCCTGTATAGAATCCCGATGAATTGATCAATGGTTGGAGTGCCTCCTTCAATATCAGGCAGTAAGAAAATCACATCCACAGGGCTGCTAGGGGATCTGAATCACAATTAGCAGCCCTTCAACTAGTGGGAAGGGTTGATTTAAGGGGCTGTTCTACTTGGAGATTTTTTCGCCGACTGTCGGCATCATTGACTGACGTATCAGGTCACCGAAAAATACGCGGCGTGTTGCCGTGTGACGCGCGGTGTTTTTTCAAGTGTCGCAACATTTTTTTTGTCGCCTCTGGATTTGGAAATGTTCAAAATCTTTTGGCGACACTGATATGACGCCAGCAATCACCGAAAAAAATCACCAAGTGGGACAGGCCCTTAAGGTGGACTTACTGGCAATTACTTTCTTTGTGATAGAAAGACTCCTTGGAGTTGCCACAGTCGATTTATTTGCTTTGTTAAAGTTCGTTATAGCACCACTGAAGTCCACGGGTATATTCTCCTCTACCCTAAGTGGATGTTGAGGGTGTGGATTTGTGACTCAAGGTGTTCACTGCCTACTTTAGGGACAAGCAAGGACACCATCTTCTCTAGGCCTTTTGTTGTTTTGCTGTCTGAGGGCCATTTAACTCTCTTGTCTGCCATTTTTGCCAACAAATCGGCACTTAATAGACTACTGTGGACTGGAGTCAAAAACACTCACATCAAGAACACAGTCACAGTTGTGGTGATCTTTGGTGTTTCTTCCAGTGCGTTATAACTGCATCTCCACCCTTGATAAGTTCCATTCCATTGTTGGACCTCTGCGGGCTGGGCGTCATGGTGTTTGGGCTATTGATGGCCTTCATAGCATTGAAGAACCTGTGCACATCGAGGCTGTCAGTGATTTGCTGTGCCTCTCCAACTCTATTCACTGTCTACGATAGACACAAAATGCTGGAGTAACTCAGCGAGACAGGCAGCATCTCTGGAAACAAGGAATGGGTGATGTTTCAGGTCCAGAGATGCTGCCTGTCCCGCTGAGCATTTGTGACTATCATCGATTTAAACCAGCATCTACAGTTCTTTCGTACATTTCTTCTATCCACTGTCTGTTCTGCAAGCGATGGCACAGTGGCTTGGTGGTAAAGTTGCTGTCTTATAGCACCAGGTGGATCAACAGTTCCGCGAGCAACAGGAGCGAGTGAGTGAGCCCTTCACAACCGTATCATCAAACAAAAGTAATGGCTAATTTGAGGAGTGGCCAATTGCCTATCTGTCAGAAGTAAATGTTTCATATGAACTCAAAGCAGGAGTATGCTATCTGGCCCTTCAAGCAATTCCATCATTCAAATGGGTGGGGCAGTCTAAAGACTTGTCATTTCAATAGTTAATCCTAGTGCTTGCATTAGTATTTTAATCGTTCTGTATGTTTGTTGATAAAATTGCAAGATAGAGAACTGTATATTTCACATCAAAAATGTCTTCAGTTAGTGAATGTTGGTGGGGTATTGTTCTTTATCTGTGTGGATCTCACTGAAACTTAAAATTCATACAAGGTTTGACAGATTGACGTGGAGAGCATGCATCCCCTATCCAGCGAGTGTGGAACCAGGAGTCACAGTACATGGGGTGAACCAGCTAGGACTGAGAAGGGAGAAATGTCTTCACTCTGAACGGTGGTGAATTGTTGGACGTCTCTGTCCCTGGTGATGTGGAGATTAGTCACGGAGCATTTACAATATGTCAAAAGATTGCTGGATATTGCAGGCAATCGAGAGCAGTGGGGAAGGTGCAAAAAACGGAATCAGAGGCAGAAGATCAACCATGACCATGACCATTAGCAGAGCAAGATCATCAGGGGCTGACGGCTTGCTCCGATATATATTCCCAATTAATAACATTTACGTGCACAGTTTAAATATACGTAAAACTTTCCCACACAATTGATACATGCTATTTTAAACACATTTGCGGCCTGTCAGCAGTACATTTTGTTTAGTTTCTTATTTACTAATAGTCACCATTTCTAAACATACTTACAAAACAGGAATATAACATTGTTTCATTTAGTTAGAGTCTAGTTTACAGATGCCGTGTAGAAACAGGCGCTTTGGCTCACCGAGTCACAGACCAGTGATCACCCTTACATTAGGCCTATAACATCCTGAAGCCGCGGACTCCGCTAGGAAAGTGCCGATTCGGGCACTTCAAGTCCAAGTGTCGGCCGTTCATGGCCCCGACCACGGGTGAACAATGGAGGAGGACTGGCAGAACTTTGTGCCTTCCACCACAGTGAACAATGCTGTGGTGGATGTTTGTATTACATTTTATTGTGTATTGTGTGTTCTTTTTAAATGTATCGCTGCTGGCAAATTCATTTCACTGCACCTTCGGGTGTATGTGACGAATAAAATTGACTTTGAATAAAACTGACTCTTTATCCTACACACTAGGGATAAGTTACAGAAGCCAATTAACCTACAAATGTGAATGTCTTTGGGATGACGGAGGAAATTGCAGCACCCAGAGAAAACCCACGCAGTCACAGTGAGACCACACAAACTCCATACAGACAGCACCCGTAGTCAGGATCAAATCTGGGTCTCTGGCGCTGTAAGGCCGCAACTCTACCGTTGCGTCACTGTGCCGCCCTTAAAGGAGCCATGCAGGTTTATGGGAGCAATGCAACTAACTACCTCAGATTTCTGCAGGTATACAAGTTTCAAATTACTTATCACCATCCAATCCTTGAAATAAGGTTGCTGAACAGAGATGAAATCCAACAAGGGATTAAAACCTAGGTCAGAACAGAATTGAAGCAGGAATAGTTTTTTTTGTGGTACATTTCAAAACTGCTGTAAGAGAACATCCATGAAGAGCACAGTGACATGCCTCAATGACTACGGACCAGTAGCACTGTCAGCCGTGGTGAAGTGACTTTGAGAGGTTTGTCATGACACATATCAACACCTGCCGTTGTCAGGATCTGGATGTAGTACAATTCACCCACTGCCACAACAGATCAACAGGGAATGTCATCTTGCAGGCTTGTACAGGACTACTCGGACAATAAGAACATATACGTCAAACTATTGTCCATCGACTACAGATTGGCGTTCAACACCATCATCCTCCCTAAACTAATCAAATTCAGAGCTGGGTCTCTGCTTGTCCCTCGTCTTCCTTGCCGGAAGACCACGGTCAGTACAGATTGACAACAACACTTCCTCCTCGATTACCATCAACACAGGAGCACCTCAAAGCGGCGTGTTTGGTCCCCTTCTCTACTCTCTCTACACCCATAACTGTGTAGCCAGGCACAGCTCCAATGCCATCTTTAAAAGATGATGCCACCCTTGTTGGTCTATTAATGGCAAATGAGGAGTCAGAGAATATGGAGGAGATTGAAAATCAGATTGTTGTTCTGGCTCTTTTCAATCTTGTACTGGACATTAGCAAGACCAAGGAGCTGATTGTCGACTTCAGGAAGGGAAAGCCAAGGATCCACGAACCTGTCTTTATAGACGAGATGGCAGTAGAGAGTGAACAGCTTCAAGTTCCCAAGCATGCACATCTCTGAAGATCTGCCTTGGGCACAGCACATTGTTGCAATCACAAAGAAACCTTATCAATGCCTCTACTTCTTCAGAAGATTGAAATGATTCAGCATGTGGTCAAATAATCTATCGAATCTTTGCAGGGAAACAGTAGATTGCATACTGACTGGCTGCATCACAATCTGTTTTGGTAACTGGAACGCCTTGGGAACGAAGGAGATGACAGAGTGGGGAACACATTGCCCCGTCCATCAGTGGTACTAACCTCCCACCATCAAAGGGATCGACACGAGGTGCTGCCTCAAAAAAGTGGTGCTATCAAAGACTCACACCACCCTAGCCAAAGCTCTTATATTACTTCCACCATCCACAAGGTACAGCAGCCTGTAAACCAGGGGTTCCCAACCTTTTTCGTCCCGTTTACCCCTGGCAACTTTAATAGCACATAACAATGATATTTCACTTATTTATGAACGACCGGTATACCAGAACCAAACACAGTCAGTCAATGAGAAAAATAATGTACAAATCCAGAATCACCAAATTTACCCCCTGGGTAGGCAAAATTTACCCCCTGGGTAGGCAAAATTTACCCTAGGTTGGGAACCCTTGCTGTAAACAGTGATTTCCAAACTGCTGGAACTCCTGGTTGGTAACCATTTTAACTTCCTTTGCCATTCTGACCTCGCCCTTCTTCATTGCCATGTTACCTTTTATCCTCATTTTCCCCTCCCATTCATATCCCTCCCTCTGACTTTACATTTCACTCCTCCTCTCCTTTTCTTATCCAACACTCCTTTACCCCCTTTACACCCCTAGCCTTTGTCACTATCTTTACCCATCTGACAATCATCCCCCTCAACTGTTTTCAGTTATCATTTCCCAGACTTTGCCCAACCCACCCCCCTTAAGTAAAGATACTCTCATCTATGAACACTTACCATGAATTATCGTTAAAAACATTCCAAACATCCAAAAAGTACTATTCAATTGAAACAGTAAACTCCAAGTCTAGCTAATTATTGCTTTTAGAGGCCATGTAAATGTTTCCAACGTGGACCAAGCAATGAACAAGTACTTGGATATCACCAAAACTGCCTATTACCAACATAAAGCCTGACACATTATTTCAAAAGGACACTCCAAACTTTAAACAATTCTAAGTACTGGAAGTCACTGTGCATTGGCTAAACCAACAATAAAGGTGCGGTTTGCTGGCTGCTACATCAGCTTATGATAAGAATTACACTGAAATATCTTCAGCTCCTTATATCAATGTTTAACATTCCATATGCATTGAAATACCTTAACACATTCAAACATAACTATTTACTCTATGTGAAATATCAAGCCATACTGCAACCATCAAATTATAAATAAAATGTAGAATTTTTGTAGACAAATGTTCCTACAATACAATTTTAATGTACTCACTTCAGGTGTAAAAAACTATCAACATGTACTCTTGGAAAAGGAATTGATAATCGTTAGTGTTAACCAACATATCTAATTGCAGCAATATTATTTAATGTACCAACAACTGGCCTGTACAGACCATGCTGTTTTCTTCACTAGGTTTTATATCTCCTTTCTCCACTTCCCCCTCCCTATTTCTCTCCTACTGTTATCTCACTATATCCTTCCTAGTTTCTCATCATTCCCCACCATCTTCCCAATGCTCCCTCTCCCATGCATTCTCTCCCTTCCACAGACCAGACTACTGCGCCTGGAATTCAAATCACATTGTCAGCTTGGAAACTTATATTTAAGTATTTAAATCAATATGGAATCTAAAACAAATGCTTGCATCATAAAAGAGTGACTTTAAAATGAGGGGATCATAAAACCATCCGAATTATTATTATACCATATGACTCTACTTGTGGAAGAAAATCAACTACCCTTACCCTGTGACGTAAAGCACAGTTATTGATTCTTAATTACCAAGGGAGGGGCAGTTAGGGGTGGATGGCAAAATGGCCATTGATATCTGCATTCTATGAACAAAAATGTGACAGGCTTGGATAGAGTGGACATGGAGAGGATGTTTCCACTAATGGGAAGGATCAGAGGTCATAACCTCAGAATTAAAGAACGTTTCTTTAGGAAGGAGATGAGGACGAATTTCGTTAGTCAAAGGGTGGTGAATCTGCGCTATTCTTTGCCACAGAAGGCTGTGGAGGCCGTCAATGGATAATAATGCAGAGATAGATAGATTCTTTATCAGTGCGGGTGTCAGGGGTTATGGGGAGAAGGCAAGAGAATGGGAAGAGGAGGGAGAGATAGATCAGCCATGTTTGAATGGCAGAGTAGACTTGATGGGCCGAATGGTCTAATTCTGCTCCTATCACATGGCCTTAAAAATACCTGTCTCCCACACGTTAAAATTGTTCTTGATAAAAGGCACTATTTCTGCACGATGGAATCAAATCAAAAGATGGAACTGTGGAATTAACATGGGGAAACTACAGAGGCTGGAGACACACAAAGGAAAATGTCTGTACTTCAAAAAGTTCAAACTTCTCAACCCCTAAATGTTCTTCAGAACCAAGTCCAAAGCACAAACAACTGCAGAGGCATAAAAAGCATTCACTTAGTCAGAAGTAAGTCTATTTACTGACAATTGCATGCTAAACTTAATAACTTTTCAGAAAATGAGTTAGGGTTAGGCCATCACTATATACAAGAAGTCCTTGACAAACACCCAGGCCGGGATAATAATAGCAAGTGCCATCTGAACCACGAGAATGTTATAGACTATACACATTTTCAGCTTAAGCATCTACCTACAGTCCACCTACAGACATTCAAAATGATTGCATCAAGAGGTGACCTTTTGTGAGTTACCAGTGCACACAGGATCAGGCCAGAGAATGGGTACCTCCTGGCTGCCCAATGTCTTCCCACCATTTACAAGGGACATGCCAAGAACGTGACGCAGCTTTCTACACTTCTTTGGGTAAGTGTAGCTCAGTACATTTATCATTGACTATTCTCAACGCGTCCTCGCTCATTTGCACAAGGTGCTGAATTCACTCTGACAGAGCGCTCCGGCACCGACATCCAACTACCAAGAAGGGCAGATGCACGAAACCACCACTCACGTCCCCCACCATGGCTTGGAAACGGATGTGGCTGGATCCAAATCGTAGTATACCTCCCTCCCTCCCCGCCAACATGGCAGCAATACGACCAGCGGCAGTGAGAGGAGGGGAGCGGGTCAAGAGGAGGGGGAGAAACTAGGAACTGCAGATGCTGGGTTACAAAAGGACACAAGGTGCTGGAGTAACCCAGTGGTCAAGCAGCATCTCTGGAGGACGTTGGTAGGTGATGTTTTGGGTCAGGACCCAGTCTCACTGCACCCCTCTGTGGTTCCTGTTGTGCTCATGCTCCACCACCATGTTCTGACCATCTGAAGGACAGTCCCGACCTGAAATGTCACCTCTCAACGTTCTCTAGAGATGCTGCCCGACCCGCTGAGTTACTGCAGCACTTTGTGTCTTCCCCAGCAAGAGGGGAGCTCCATCCCCATCTCCAACCCCATCTCCATCCTCACCCCAACTCCATCCCTAACCCCATCTCCATCCTCACCCCCAACTCCATCCCTAACCCCATCTCCACCATCATCCACAACTCCATCCCTAACCCCATCCCTAACCACATCCCCATCCCCATCTCCATCTCCAACCCCATCCCCAACCCCATCTCCATCCTCACCCCAACTCCATCCCTAACCCCATCCCCATCTCCATCCTCACCCCAACTCCATCCCTAACCCCATCCCCACCATCATCCACAACTCCATCCCTAACCCCATCCCCATCTCCAACCCATCCCCATCCCCATCCTTATCCCCATCTCCACCCCAACCCCTTCTCCATCTGCGACCCATCTCCATGGTCATATCCAGGGCACCTTGGGGTGGTCAGTAAATGCAGACCTTCCCGGGACGCCAATATCCCGAGGGTTGGTATAATTCCCCGCTGTCCCACCTGCTGCCGCCGGAGCCGGTGCTGGGCGGCCTGGAGCCGCTCGGGGGCAGCGACTGACTGGATGCGATGCTCCCGTAACTGACGCTCTTCTCCATCTCAGGGCGAGTCCCGGTGCCTGCTGCTACCGCCGCCGCCGCTCCTCACTCACTCCCAGCCCCAGTCAGGCCGCAGCGCCGCGTCCGCAGCAGGCGGGGAGCGAGCGCCCGCCTACCAACCGCCGCCGCCACGGGCGGGGGAGCGGCGTCAGCGCCTGGACCCCCGGGGGGTGAAACGGCCAGCGCCGGGAATCGCCAGCGGAGGGCGCTGTTGTCAGCGCCGGGAATCGCCAGCGGTGGGCGCTGTTGAGTCAGCGCCGGGAACCGCCAGCGGAGGGCGCTGTTGAGTCAGTGCAGGGAACCGCCAGTGGCGGCGCTGTGAAGTCAGTGCCGGGAACCGCCAGTGGCGGCGCTGTGAAGTCAGTGCCGGGAACCGCCAGTGGCGGCGCTGTTGAGTCAGCGCCAGGAACCGCCAGTGGCGGCGCTGTGAAGTCAGTGCCGGGAACCGCCAGTGGCGGCGCTGTGAAGTCAGTGCAGGGAACCGCCAGTGGCGGCGCTGTGAAGTCAGTGCCGGGAACCGCCAGTGGCGGCGCTGTTGAAGTCAGCACCAGGAACCGCCAGTGGAGGGACAACCGCTGTGGAGTCGATGTCGGGAACTACCGGCAGAGGGCTCTGTTGTTGGTCTGGGCCCAACAGATGTCAATCTGGGACCAATGTCTAAGGGAAACTAAAGCAGGAAGTTCAGTGGAGTCAGTGCTAGTAAGATGGGGTGTCAATAGGGAGTGATTTGACTTAAGCACAAGTGATCTTAAGGGGTATAACAGTTATTGCTGGCATTTTTTATATTTTTCCAACTGAAAATGTTAATTCTTCTCTTTCAACTGCTGCTGAATATTTTTAGGATTTTATGTTCCCAGTTCAGATTTAGAGCACCAGCTGTTTCTTTGGATACTCAAATGCTTTGGTCCTGGCAGTGGTCATATGGTGCCATAAGGAAACAGGCCCTTTGGTCTAACCTGTCCATGCTGGCCAATATGGCCGTCAACATGAATCCCGTTTTCCTGCATGTGACAATAGGGAGGTGGCACGTCCCGTCTTCCGTCTCAGCATCCATGCCGATGCAGCTTGAGCAGTGACTCTGGGTGGGCGGAGCGACCAGACTCTGCTGCAGCTGACGGGGACGTGGCCGGGTTTTCGTCCCCGTGCGCTGCCGAGCCACAGCCCGTGACAGTGCGGCTGCACAGCGGGAGGGTGGGCGCAGGGCGGCCGTGGCCGGACAGCGCTGACCCCGGGTGGAGAGTGGGGGCTGTCCAGAGGGATGCGCTCCTTCGGTCGCTTACACCTTGGTGCTCGGGTTCAGAGCAAAGATATTAGAGCATTTGGTTCAGAGCACCGTCACCCTGCACAAATATTTACGGTGCAAAAATTGATAATTTCGGAAGTTTTTAACAGGTAAAAAAGTACGCATTTCGTGAGTTACTAGTGTATGCCGGAAGCTGCCATGTCCTCCAGACGGATTGAGCTGCTCCGAGCGTCACGCTCTTTGACCCGATGACCTTACATGCAACCCCCTTTTCGACAATCGACAATAGGTGCAGGAGTAGGCCATTCGACCCTTTGAGCCAGCACCACCATTCGATGTAATCATGGCTGATCATCACCTATCAGTACCCCGTTCCTTCCTTCTCCCCATTACCCCTGACTCTGCTATCTTTAAGAGCCCTAGCTAGCTCTCTCTTGAAAGTATCCAGAGAACCGGTCTCTACTGCCCTCTGAGGCAGAGAATTCCACAGACTCTCTGTGTGAAAAAGTGTTTCCTCATCTCCGTTCTAAATGGCTTACCCCTTATTCTTAAACTGTGGTCCCTGGTTCTGGATCCCCCCAACATCGGGAACATGTTTCCTACCTCTAGCGTGTTCAAACCCTTCATAATCCTTTATGTTTTATATGGACTTCTATAAATGTATCTGTCCAAATACCATTTAAACACTGTGATTTTCCCCACCGCTACTTTCTCTGACAGCGTTCCATATATGCACCACTCTCTGGGTTAAAAAAAATGCTTTGGATTTCCTTTAAATATTTCCCCACTCACCTTAAACCTCTGTCTTCTTGTTTTATAATACCCTACGCCTGGGGGAAGACAATGAATATCAACCTATCTAATCCTCTTATAATTTTCATCCTTCATCCCTCAGCCTCCTACACTCGAGTGAGAGGAACCCCGGCCTATCCAATCTCCTTGTAATGAAAGCTCTCTGTTCCAGACAACATCCCGGTGAATCTCTTCAGCACCCGTACCTGTGTTGCCATATACTTTATATAGTGCGATGATCAGAACTTTTAGTGTTTAAGAAGGTCTGAAGAAGGGTTTCGGGCTGAAACGTTGCCTAGTTCCTTTGCTCCATAGATGCTGCTGCACCCGCTGAGTTTCTCCAGCGTTTTTGTGTACCAGAACGTTTAGGTTTGTTTAGTTTACTTATAGTCACATGTACAAAGATACAGTGAAAAGCTTGTCCAGCACACCATCATGTCACATTATACATGGGTACAATGGATCCTCTTCTGGAACCGCACCGATCCTTGCATTACACCACAGGTTACAGACTTCCAGTCCAATAAACCACTCTTCAACATTATCAAAGATCGACACAAAATGCTGGACTAACACAGCGGGTCAGGCGCATGGGAGGAAATCCCGCGGAAGTGAGGGGGCGTGTCTCCTCCCATGTTTTGAGAGGTGGAGGACAATCCCCCCCATGTTTTCTTGTATGTCGAAACATAACGTATGCCTATTCTCCGGCCCCTTTACCCCCCTAAGTGTTCTCACCCACCCACGGAAGAAAGGTAGTGCTACACTGTTCCCAATGAAGCCAGTGTAATTACCATATCATGTGTACGTATGTACGTACGCATATACCAGGGGTCTCCAACCTATGACCTGCGGGCCACATCCGGCCGCCACGAGATTTTATCCGGCCCGCAGCAAGCTCAGCGCAGGATGGAGCATGAGTCAGTTAATCGTCGAGTCGATTCGAGTCGGGGATCGCGACGGCCCGGGGCTGCTATTGGTGTTGTCCCTCGAATTGCCACAGCCGAGACATCACAGGGCCGCCGTGAAGAAGGGTGCAATGTGGAGGGGTTGGGGGGGGGTGGGGGAGTTGGTTGTTCGGCAGCGATCGATCCCTTAAGTATGCATAATTCTCCCGTGTCATCCGCAGTACATGTCACACGTGAAAGTATGTGCAGCTCACGTGCCGTCGATGCTGCTTCAAGCCTTCAATGACAAACGGAGCTGAAGGCAACTGAAATTCTGCCTTTGCACCATGGACTGTATACTGCACATGCGCAGCACAAGTTTCTTGGCGGGTTTTTCAAACATGGATCGTCATTATCTTGAGAAACAAAGAGAGAAGAACGGACTTTGTGTACAAATAATGTGGTAAGTAAATTTCTTTGAGCTATATGTTTTCAAATACTGTATTTCCCGGCAATGAAGAAGCTATTTTTTACCCAAAAATAAGGCATAGCCAAGTCTATCCCTCATTGCTAGCAGCTGATGGGAAGCAGCTGTAAAGTGGGAAGTGGGTGTAGAAGGACAGTGTCGCTGTGGGGGGGAGTTCCTTTCACAGCGTGTGGGGAGTCTGGTCAGGGGTCAAGTTGTGGGGAGGGCAGGAGCATTGAGAAGGGGGGTACGGGGATCATGCCAGCAACTCACTCTCTTCCCGATGCCGCGGCGCTCCGGGCGTGGAGCCACCACATTGTGGCCGTGGAGGGAAGTAGCTCGGGTGGCTGCCAGCGGCCGCCAGGACCGGACAGAGGTACCGGCCCGCTCACCTCTGGCTGTGTTCTCCCTCTGAACACCTCTCTCCTGCCGCTCGCTGGCCTCACTTATGTCAGCCGTTTCCCGCAAATCCTTAAATTCCGACTGCCGCCGGGAGCAGGACATGGCCTCACTTGCTGCGCTGGGTGACACTGCATGGCATTCACTACCCGGTCCGTGTCTTTCGATGTAGATCGGACAGTGAGGGGACCAGCTCAAGAGCGGGTCAGTGGGCGATCAGTAACAGGATAGCGGGCGGTGGAGCTTACTCCTGTGTCAGCGCGAGTAACCTCAATTGGTTGCTTGACTGTCACAGGAGTAAGCTCCACCACCCACTGTCCTGTAAGGATTTGCGGAAGAGGCTGACATGAGTAAGGCCGCCGAGCAGCAGGAGAAGTGTTCAGACGGAGAGCACTGCCAGAGTTGAGCGGGCCGGCAGAAGGCGCTGAGGTCCCGGTGGCCGCTCGCAGCCAACCGAGCTACTGCCCTCCCCGTGACAATGCGGTGGCTCCGCGCATAGAGCACCATGGCAAAGGTGAGTGAGTGAGTTGCTAGCATGGTGCCCGACCCCCTTCCTTCTCAACGCTCCTGCTCACGCTGACCCGGGCCAGACTCCCCACACGCTGTGAAAGGAACTCTTCCCCCCTACTGGTCCCTTGAACTAGTATTGTCATTTAATAAGATCACAACTGATTCAACTTGTCCCAGGGTGCTCCCGTTTTTCGCACTATCTCTCCACCTGCCGTCACCTCCACCCCCCACCCATTCAGTAATTCAGAATGGAGGAGATTTGCAAGCCTTGGGCAAATTAAATTGTTACTTTCTTTCTTTTTATTTTTTTTGAGCGCGAGAAATTCTATTTTTTTTCTGTCTTTTTTCAAAATTTAGCAACTCAAAATGGGGGTGCGTCTTCATTGCCAGGGAATACGGTACTTTATTAAGAGAAAAGACTTTTGAAGACAAATTACTTTATAAAAGTCGACTGACAGCTTACGGAGAGAACAATCTGCGCATGCGCGGTTTAAGATTTTTTAAAAGCCGACTGACTGCCTACCCTGAGTAATTAGTCACGGCACGTGCCTGCCGTGCTTCAAATGTAATTAATAAATCATAGAATTAATCAATTAATTAATTAACCAATCAGTTGATCATGAATTAATTAATTAAAGATTAAGTTTGATTAAGGTTCTGGTGCTAAACACGTCCTGACTCCTTGTGTTATTCCAGCATTTTGTATCTATCTTTGGGATAAAGAAGCGTCTGCAGTTCTTTGGTATTACATCTTCGCCATTATCCTCCGCCTCCTATTACAAAAGTAATTTTAAATCCTGTTTGTCTGAATACTTTGGATTCCATGTGCCCCAACTTTCTGGACCCAGCCTATCATGTGGCACTAGTTAAAAACCTTGCTAAAGTCAATATATATACCACATCGCCTTGTTTTACAAACATATTTTAATACCTTCCAAAACACTCAATCAGATTGGTGTTAAAGAAGGAACTGCAGATGCTGGAGAATCGAGGGTTACACAAAAAGCTGGAGAAACTCAGCGGGTGCAGCAGCATCTAAGGAGCGAAGGAGATAGGCGACGTTTCGGGTCGAGACCCTTCTTCAGACTGGTCAGGGATCAGGGAAACGAGAGATATAGACGGTGATGTGGAGAGATAAAGAACAATGAATGAAAGATATGCAAAAAAGTATCGATGATAAAGGGAACAAGCCATTGTAAGCTGTTTGTGGTGTGAAAATGAGAACTAGTGCGACTAGGGTGGGGAGGGAGATAGAGATAGAGGGAATGCCAGGGCCTGAGGGCTGAGGGAGAGGTGGGAAGGGGAGGAGACAGCAAGGGTTAACAGAATTGAGAAAATTCAATGTTCAAGCCCAAAGGATGCAGACTCCCCAAGCGGAATATGAGGTGCTGTTCCTCCAACCTGCGGTGTTGCTCACTCTGGCCGTGGAGGAGACCCAGGACCGAGAGGTCGGATACGGAATGGGAGGGGGAGTTGAAGTGCTGAGCCACCGGGAGGTCGGGTTGGTTTTTGCTGACCGAGCGGAGGTGTTCGGCGAAACGATTGCCAAGCCTCCGCTGATCAGATTGGTGAGTCAGTCTTTCCCATGAACAAAACCATGCTAACTTCCCCTAATCATTCCATGCCTTTCCAAGTGATCATAACTCCCATCCGGAATAATTATTTTCCAGTAATTTTCCCTACTACTGTCATGAGGCTCACTAGCCTGTAATTTTCTGTATATTGGCCAGTAATTTCCCTACCATATTTCTGGAATAGGGAAATCGACATTAGCTACCCTCCAGTCTACCAGTATCTCACCCGTGGTGAAAGATGATGTAAACATCCCTGTCAGAGTCCCGGCAATCTCCTCCCTTGCTTCCAATTACACCCTGAGGTAGACTTCATCAGGCCCTCAGTTCATCAATGTGTCAATATTTCTGACACTTCCCCTTTCATGTTCCAGACTATCAGAGTATACCTCTGTAACTCTGCATCCTCCCCATTCTTCTCCCTGGTGAATACCGATGCAAAGTATTCATTTGGAACACCATACAATACTCCAGATAGTGTCACACATAGACACGAACAATGAAATAGTTACTTGCCGCAGGACAACAGAATGTGTAAACATAGTACACTGCAGCTATGTTTATTTTTGCTACTGCAAGCTAAAAATATTAAAGACTGTGCGTTACATTTTAATAGAGTACCATTGCACATATGTCAAGAAGTGATTGGTTGCCTATTGCAATGAATCCTTGCAGATTGAGAGAGGACCAGGGCCGGATTTAGATGAAGAGAGGCCCTAAGCTATTTCACTTGTGAGGCGCCCCCCCCATCCCAATCCCCCACGACTAGAGGACCATGACTACCGGACAGTGACAATGTGACATTTTTAGATCCTACTGTATGTTGTCATTGAACAGTTGGTTTTTAAATACATATTGGATTCACCACGGAGCGGGCGATGCTTTACCTGGATCGCCGTTTGAAGCTCTGGAGTGTTGGGCCTGCTGCTTCAACATCATGGAGCTGTGGTTGTCGGAGCTCCCAGCCTCGGGCTGCACTGATTTCAACATCGCAGAGCCCTGGGATCCCTTTGCCGAGGGCCGCCAGCGTGAATCTCCGCCCAGCTCAGCCTGTGGACTTCGGGAGCCGCGGTCTCCGGTAGGAAGTGGCCGATTCGGAAGTCCAAGCCGCTGAGAATGTTCTCCCTCTCCAACGTCGGATGGTGACCCCCAAATTTCATTGTACCAATGGCCATGAGTTGGGGGGGGGGGGGGGGTCCCAGAGGAGGGGGTCCGTTGGAGACGGGAAAAGGGATCATCAATGGGGGCGAGGACTCCTTCCCATGGAAGAACGGTGTGAGGTGGAGGCGACGTAAGAAGAGCTCCAAATCGCGGCGGGCACAGAACTCATTGAGGTGGAGACGGAGGGGGACAAAGGTGAGGCCAGGGCCGGCCTTAAGCCGTTTGGACTGATTGCTCCCAATTGGGCCCCGCACGTAAGGGGGCCCCGCGCTAGAGTAATCTACTCTCGGCTCGGGTAGATGAACCCCGGGTGGAGGGGGGAGAGAGGGGCGGAGAGAGAGTAAAGGGGTGGAGGGGGAAGAAAGGGATAGATGGGGAGGGGGGTGTGAGGCGGAATGGAGAAGGGGAAGAGGGGGAGGTGGGTCCGTTCCCTCACAGTTCCGGGGCAGTGCTCCCGCCCATCCAGTCGCCGTGCTTCACGCACACAGCCCCGGCTCCACCCCTCTCTCTCCCCGGGGAGATGAGGTGAACAATACAGGGAGGGCCGGGCCGGGGGTTGGAGCAACGTTTACAAACCTCGGCCTCAGCTCACACCCGTCCGCCCGGACCCCGGCATCCGCTCCTGCCACCGGCCCTCTTCCTCCCTTCCCTCCTTCTCTTCTTCCCTCCCTCCCTTCTCTCCTTCCCTCCCTCCTCTCTCTTTTCCCTTCTCCCATTCGCTCCATCCCTTCTTTCTCTCCTTCCCTCCTTTCTCAACTTCCCTCCCTCCCTCCCTTCTGTCCTTCCTCCCTTCTCTCCCTCCCTCCCACACACACATCACGCACTGACAACTAACACACAGTCAGGATGGGGTAGAAGCCCAAAGGGTAGGATGGGGATGAAGCCCAAAATTTAATGCCTGGACTGGTTTTTCACCAATGGTTATTGGTTTTCCAGGATCTATTTAATTAAATTACTTAAATTACTTTGGGTGGGGACGAGCTGGGGTCACATGGTTTGAGGGAGAATGGGGAAGACCCAGTGGAATAGCCACTGAAATTACCAGGGTTGGTTGACTAGCGTTAGGACCCAGTGCTGTCAAACCCGGGGGAGTGGGAGTCTGCAGCGTGGAAGCTTCAGGCCCAGTGCTGTCCAGGCTGTAGGTAAGACGACGGCGACAGCTGCGGGCTGCTGGAGGGTGTTGGAGTGGCCAGGGTCAGCGGGCAAAGAGTAGGAGGTCCCGGTGGGCATATGATCGGTGGGGCAGCGAGGTTCGACGGATCCGGTGAGGCAGCGAGGTGAGTAGGCCCCCCCTAGATCTCGAGGCCCTAAACTTGAGCTTGTCTACTTATATACGTAAATCCGGCCCTGGAGAGGACATAGGAAAGACTTGGAGGACATAGGAAAGACCTGGTATTTGGCTTAACACACAAATACCCCTTTTGGTCCCTGAGTGGACATACTCTTTCCCTATTTAATATATCAATAAAAATCTCAGAATTCTCTCTTGATTCTTTTGGCCAGAGCAACTTCAGGTCCCCTTTTTGCACTCCTCATTGCTTTCTCCAGGTCTTTCCTATGTCCTCTCTCAATCTGCAAGGATTCATTGCAAAAGGCAACCAATCACTTCTATTGACATGTGTGCAATGGTATTCTATTAAAATGTAATGCACAGTCTTTAATATTTTTAGCTTGCAGTAGCAAAAATAAACATTGCTGCAGTGTACTATGTTTACACATTCTGTTGTGCTGCGGCAAGTAACAATTTCATTGTTCGTGTCTGTGTGACACTATCTGGAGTATTGTGTACAGTTTTGATCTCCTAATTTGAGGAAGGACATCCATGTGATTGAGGCAGTGCAGCATAGGCTGACGAGATTGATCCCTGGGATGGCAGGACTGTAATATGAGGAAAGATTGATAAGACTAGGCTTGTATTCACTGGAGTTTAGAAGGATGAGGGGGGATTCTTATAGAAACATATAAAATTATAAAAGAACTGGACAAGCTAGATGCAGGAAAAATGTTCCCATTGTTGGGCGAGTCCAGAACCAGGGGCCACAGTCTTAGAATAAAGGGGAGGTCATTTAAGACTGAGGTGAGAAAAAACTTTTTCACCCGGAGAGTTGTGAATTTATGGAATTCCCTACCACAGAGGGCAGTGGAGGCCAAATCACTGGATGGATTTAAGAGAGAGTTAGACAGAGCTCTAGGGGCTAGTGGAGTCAAGGGATATGGGGAGAAGGCAGGCACGGGTTATTAATAGGGGATGATCAGCCATGGTCACAATGAATGGTGGTGCTGGCTCGAAGGGCCGAATGGCCTCCTCCTGCACCTATTTTCTATGTTTCTATGTTTCCAGGTGCCTCCAAAGTAATGGTGAAGGAGATAATTTGGTTAGAACTGGATTTATTAAGAATGATAGCAAGGTGAAGTTGGTCTGAATTTAAAACGATAATCCATCGGGGCCAGATGGGGTGCATCCTAGGATTTTAAGGGAAACACAGGTTGTGATCACAAGGGCATAGACTTTAATCTTCCATTGTTCTTTCCATCGTGCCAGAGTCCTGGGGCATTCTGATGGTTACTCCCTTGTTCAAGAGAGGAAGTAAGGATAAGCTTGACAACTGTAGGCTCAGTTTATCCTCAGTATTGGGGAAATCTGCAGGAAACATTGTTCCGGGACCGGATTAAGGGAAATGTATTAATTGAGCCAAGCCAGCACGGATTTGTTAAAGGCAAAATACAGTCAGAGTTTTACAGCACTGAAACAGGCCCTTTTTTTCAAAGTGCCTGTGCTAATCTATCTGTACTGGTTACATTTGCTTGTGTTTGGCCCACATCCATCTCAACCTTTTCTCTCCACATACCTGCACAAATGTCTTTTAATCATAGTAATTGCACTTGCCTCCACCACTTCCTGTGACAACAATGTACGCGTCTCCCTCTGTGTGAAAAATGTGTCCTCCAGATTCCTTTTAAATATTTCCCCTCTCAACTTAGATCCCAGCCCGCTAGTTTTAGACTCTCCTACACAGGGAAAAAGACTGGTCACCTTAACTGCGTCTCCCTCATGATTTTATATACATGTAAATTGTGCTTAACTAACTTGATTGACCAGCCAAAATACTGGTCATAGACCGTTAGAAAACCTTTCATAATGTGCCACGTAACAGGTTCATCAGCAAATTGAGGCATGTGATAGAAAGTTGGCTGAAGTGGACTAAAGAGGATCAGTTCCTTCTTGGGCTGGAGAAAGTTGAATGATTACATTGCCCAGAGATTAGTGTTAGGGTGATTTCTTTTGTTGATCTATAATAATGACAAAAGATGTGGCTGAGTAAGCGACAGTTTCTACACTTGACAATACTGTGAACTACATAGAGGACAGTGATAGATTGTTGTAGACACAAAATGCTGGAGTAACTCAGCAGGACAGCAGCATCTCTGGAGAGAAGAAATGGGTGACTTTTCAGGTCAAGATCTGACCCAAAACGTCATTTATTCCTTTTTTCCAAAATTGTGGCCTGTCCCGCTGAGTTACTCCACTTTTGTTCCTATTCTTCAAGTGTAAACCACATCTGCATGCATGTTTCCTTCCGACAACAATAGATGTAGTATAAATGTCTGATGGAATTGTCCAGATGAATTTATTGTGGAGAAGAATTGCGAGAGAAAAGAGGGTGATGCATTTTGTAATATGTTTGAGAAAGCGGCAATTATAAGAATAGGGCAGATTAACTCTGGCGATGTTTTTTCCTCATATATTGAAAATGGTTGGGCAGGTTTGAGAGCATGTTGGGGCTTTAATCCAAATATGGATTAAGTGTATAAACTTGCAAAAGTCCCCTTTGGAACTCCTGTATAAAAACATTGGTTCCGTGAGAAGGGCTTCCCGCTTCGTGAGCAAATCCTCCGTCGCCAACATTGCAGGAAGGACGTGGAAGCATTAGAATCGGCCCAGAAAAGATTTTACAAAAATTAACCGTCCTGTGAAACGGTAGAAAACTAGGTGCAGATATGCCATCTCCGGACCCTTCGAGGCCTTGCACCGCCATTCTAATAATCATGGCTGTATCATACCAACGTCACAGTAACCTGTACCTGGCCTTATCTATCCATAATCCCCTTACCCCCCCTTTAAAGCCACAAGGCCCACATCTAACTCCCTCTTATAATAAGCCAATATGAATGGCCCTCGAATACCTTCTTGTGGCAGAAAAATTCCAAAAGAGAAATTCACCACTCTCTGTGATGAGGGAATTGACAGTCAAAATGCTAAGTCTGGTAGTTTAGTTAATATATATATACTGAAATAGCACGTACATCTCAATGATTACTAATTGGCCACGCACACAGTTTGAGATTTCTATAATACCTTAATTGAGAGGTTTTTTTTAAACCACATACAATACAATACAATACAATTTATTTGTTGTCATTTCATTGAGGTTCAAACGAAATTTGGTTTCTGCAGTCATACAAACAATAAAAAGAAGCAAGACACAACACAAACATCCATCCCAGTGAATCTCCTCCTCACTGTGATGGAAGGCAAAGTCTTATCTCTCCCCTGCACTCCCCATTCTCCTCCCGATGTCAAAGTCAAAGGCCCCCGGCAGGCGATGGTAATGAAGAAACCGCTGCCATTAATGTCGCGCTGGGCGATGTAAGGCCCCGCTCCAGGTCATTTTCAACCCCACAACTCGGGCGGGAGAAGTTGCCGTTGCGGGAGCTCCGAAAAGCGGTCTCCCACCAGGGACTCGCGAGCTCCCGGTGTTACCATCCACCAGAACTGTGGCTGGAGTCTCCAAATCTCCAGGGACGGGCCGCAGCAGCGCGCCACCACAGCTCCTCCCTTTCCGAACTCGGCCAGATGGTGAGTAGTCTGCAGGCTCCGCGACTGGAGACCCAGGTCCGGTTGGAGGCCGCTCCATGGTGCTAGGCTCCAACGACAACGGAGACCCGACAGAGAAAAGGTCGGGTCCTCCGTCCAGGAAAAATACTTTTTTAAGTTTCCCCCCCCCCCCCCCCCACACACACACATACCCAATTAAAAAAACCCACTATAACTACACTCAAAGGAGACAAGAAAATAAAAAAAGACAGACGGACTGCAGAGGCCCCTGCGACGTGGGTCGCATCGCCCACCCATGATACAATATGATATGCGGTGTACATGATACAATATGAAAGTCAACGAATACGTTTTAATCCCGTGGAGTAAAACGGCTGACCAAATTCAGTCGCACTGGCGTTTGAAGGTACATCACATCTCGAATCCCCTATTCATTCAATTTGCAAGTTATTTTGGATCATTTGAGCTGCAGAGACAATCTTTGGGGTCTCCAATGGCATCCTCCTGGCTGTCAAAGTAACAACAGTTCCCAATTTCATTGCCATTGGTAGCTCTCAAGCGCTAACAGAGATAGAACTGCTGTCAGAGGGATGACTCATTTAACATTGCCATTACACCAGTTAGTTGACTGTGCATTTGTTCCTTCAGTACAGCATTAAACAACACCTGCGATCTCTAAAGCAGCAGGTTTTTTGTCCCAATTTATTGTTCTGCACTTCTGTGGCACACACACACACATTATAAAACACATAGGGGTTATTTTGGGGCAAGAGTGAAAGCAGATAATAAAAGGGTTATGTGATGATAAGACTAGTTTTAGCAATTTTGACTAATCACAGATTACCATAAATTGAATTTACCTCCAGGTGCCAAATGAGGTGCATTTACCTCTCAAACACCCTCATTAGATGTAATCTTCATCAAATACTATTCCAGTGACAGTGTGGTGCATGACAATGCATGCTTCAGGGTGGCTCGGGGACTGAACAGGAGAGTGCACGGATCTTAGATCACTCATCGTCCTGGTAGAAGAAGTCCACAGGGACGGTACCTGTAACTACCAGGTAGAAGGAGACCACCACCAGTTGTTGGTATTTCTGCTCTGCCTCACATCTCCAGCAGAGCAAAGGGAATCCTGAGTGAGATGTCCACAACCCAGGAAGTCCTTTGCCACAGTGACTCCATGAGGAAGGGGTATCACAGCCTCAGACTTTAGGATGTAATCCTTGGAGAATTTCAGAAATAAATGTTGATGGCGTGTTCGTGAAGTCTTGAAAATCTTGGAATATGGCCGTAAAACATTTCTGCAAACCTGCAAGTGAAAGCCACATAAGTTCTTTAGTAACAGTAATTTAGTCCCAGTCAGTTTTTGTTTTGAGAAGAGAGTGTTAGATTAATAGGTATAAACCAAAATGCTGGACAGACCTGATAACCAGTGTTGAAAAACAAGATAATTATTCCTTTCACAATCCTCTGGGAAGTCAATTATAATATAAGCTTCAACGTCCCATCTTTGCCGCCTCTATAATTTGAACAATCCATTGAAAATTGCCTTCTAAAACTTGCTTAACCTTTACAAGTATCTTCAGCCCCAGGAATTAATGCTCCTGTGAGTGTCCCAGTGACACATCTATTGGTAGGCACAAAAAGCTGGAGTAACTCAGCGGTTCAGGCTGCATCTCTGGAGAAACAGAATAGGTGACGTTTTGAGTCGAGATCATTCAGGGTCTGAAAAAGGGACCCAAAACGTCATTTATTCCTTTTTTCCAGCTGCCTGACCCACTGAGTTACTCCAGCATTTTGTGTCTATCTTCGGTGTAAACAATTATCTACTGTTCCTTCTTACACATTCAGTTTAATGTTTTCAAATGTTCCTAATTGAGGAATTTGACGGAGGTGGGAACTTAAATAAAAATACAAGTTGTAGATAAAAAACAGATTATGCTGTAAATAGTTATGCAGTAACTGTGGGAAAGAAATAAAGAGTTAATGTTTCAGGTCAAGAATCCATCATTAGAACTAGGAAAGAGAGAAAACATTACTGTTTTTATTTTTGTCAAGTTGTTTGTCATTGTCCAGATTTCTAGTACCAGCAGTCATTTCGAATTTCATATAATGTTACATTTGTACATAATTTTCGCTATATCTAAAGTGTTTGCAATTTTGACTTCCAATTACCTAAGGGGTACAGAGACTATAAAGAAAGTACAAAATGATTTGCAAAGTTGACAAAACTGAGGGGTAATTGCCACTCTGAAAATAGTGAACAGACTGGGCCTCCTTTCTCTCAGGAAGATAAAATAGTGAAGTTTGATCTGTCTGAATTCTTCACAAAAGCTTCAAAATGAAAATCTAGAGATGTGGGAGAAACCAAAATCAATCTTTATAAATATATAGTCACAAGGTAATCTCTTGGAAGTTGAGCGAAAAACTCTTCAAATAAATAGTGGATAGATTGCGGAACTCAATATCTCATTAAATTGTTCAGGAAAACACATTTGTGTTTTCCCAAAGGGAAGATGGATAAACATAATAGATTTGGAGGATGGAAAAGTTATGCTGAGGGAGTCGCGAACGCACACGTGGAGCACAAAACCCAACATTAACCGACTAGGATAAACTGCCCTGATTCTGTGTTCCAAGTTCTAGGTACCCCATGTATATCAGCCACTATTACAGATTCCATCACCCTAGCTATGATTGTCCCACTGACCTGAAGTAGAATGGTCCACTGTCCCAGTGAGAAGAGCCACAAGAGATACAGTTCACAGAACAGATACTACAGAACCTTATGTATCTGATCAGTCTAAGCCACAGAAATACCCTGCTTCAAGTCACCTATCACTTGAAGAAAGTTTTGACGGATATTAGGGCACATTATGTAATCCAGGGGAAAACTACCACATATCAGAGGTTTAAAGGAAAAATGGGCGGGACAAGAATTTTTACTCAGAGTGACTGGAATGTGCTGCTGGAGGTGGTTGTGGTTGTGGAGGCAGTTACGATAATGGTATTTTAGAGGTTTTAAGACAGGCACATGGATATACAGGGAATGGAGGGATATGAATCATATTCAGGCAGATGAGATTGGTTTATCTTGCATCATGTTCAGCATGGACATTGTGTGCAGAGGGGCCTGACACTGCCATAATATATGTTATATAATGAAAAAAACCCAGGCTAATTAGAAAATCATAAAGATGTTATTTTATGATATCTATGATTTTGTACTTTGAGTATGAGCAGCACATTTAGTTCAGTTTAGTTTAAAGATACGGCGCAGAAACAGGCCCTTCGGCCCACCAGGTCCGCGCCAACCAGCGACCCCCATACACTAACGCTATCCAGCACACTAGGGACAATTTACAATCTTTACTGAAGCCAATGAGCCTACTAAACCTGTACATTTTTGGGATGTGGGTGGAAACCAGAGTGCCAGGGGTATACCCACCTGGTCATGGGGAGAACGTACAAACTCCAAGGCATTAACTCTACCATTGCACCACTAATGATGGAAATATTTTTCTTATTTCAAAAATACACACAATTCCTAATATATACAGTGGTTTGCAAAAGTATTCATACCCCTTGAACTTTTCCACATTTTGTCACGTCACAACCACAAAAGTAAATGTATTTTATTGGGATTTAATGTGATAGACCAACACAAAGTGGCACATAATTGTGAAGTGGAAGGAAAATGATACATGGTTTTCAAATTTTATTACAAATAAAAAACTGAAAAGTGTGGCGTGCAAAAGTATTCAGCCCCCCCCCCCCGAGTCAATACTTGGTAGAACCACCTTTCGCTGCAATTACAGCTGCAAGTCTTTTGGGGTATGTCTCTACCAGCTTTGCATATCTAGAGACTGAATGTTTTGCCCATTCTTCTTTGCAAAATAGTTCAAGCTCAGTCAGATTGGATGGAGAGCGTCTGTGAACAGCAATTTTCAAGTCTTGCCAGAGATTCTCAATTGGATTTAGGTGTGGGACTTTGACTTGGCCATTCTAACACATTAATATGCTTTGATCTAAACCATTCCATTGTAGCTCTGGCTGTATGTTTAGAGTCGTTGTCCTGCTGGAAGGTGAACCTCCGCCCCAGTCTCAAGTCTTTTGCAGACTCTAACAGGTTTTCTTCCAAGATTGCCCTGTATTTGGCTCCATCCATCTTCCCATCAACTCTGACCAGCTTCCCTGTCCCTGCTGAAGAAAAGCATCCCCACAGCATGATGCTGCCACCACCATGTTTCACAGTGGGGATGGTGTGTTCAGGGTGATGTGCAGTGTTAGTTTTCCGCCACACATAGCGTTTTGCATTTAGGCCAAAAAGTTCAATTTTGGTCTCATCAGACCAGAGCACCCACCTCCACATGTTTGCTGTGACCCCCACATGGCTTGTGGCAAACTGCAAACGGGACTTCTTATGGCTTTGTTTCAACAATGACTTTCTTCTTGCCATCTCTTCCATAAAGGCCCGATTTGTGGAGTGCAACGACTAATAGTAGTCTGTGGACAGATTTTCCAACTGAGCTGTAGATCTCTGCAGCTCCTCCAGAGTTACCATGGGTCTCTTGGCTGCTTCTCTGATCAATGCTCTCCTTGCCCGGCCTGTCAGTTTAGGTGGACGGCCATGTCTTGGTAGGTTTGCAGTTGTGCCATACTCTTTCCATTTTCGGATGATGGATTGAACAGTGCTCCGTGAGATGTTCAAAGCTTGGGATATTTTTTTATAACCTATCCCTGCTTTAAACTTCTCCACAACTTTATCCCTGACCTGCCTGGTGTGTTCCTTGGGCTTCATGATGCTGGTTGTTCACTAATGTTTTCTAACAAACCTCCGAGGCCTTCACAGAACAGCTGTATGTTTTACTGAGATTAGATTACACACAAGTGGACTCTATTTACTAATTAGGTGACTTCTGAAGGCAATTGGTTGCACTGGATTTTATTTAGGGGTATCAGAGTAAAGGGGGCTGAATATTTTTGCACGCCTCACTTTTCAGTTTTTTTAATTTGTAAAAAAATTTGAAAACCACGTATCATTTACCTTCCACTTCACAATTATGCACCACTTTGTGTTGGTCTATCACGTAAAATCCCAATAAAATACATTTACATTTGTGTGTTGTAACGTGACAAAATGTGGAAAAGTTCAAGGGGTATGAATACTTTTGCAAGCCACTGTAGAGTAAATACAACTGGTAATTCAATACATTCTCTTATATTGCATCATTGCCAGTTCTGTTCCCTCAGGAAGGAAGTGTCTGAGAGGCTTGTGGTGGCTACACCAAATAGGAAAAATATGTTTTTGAATGAAATGCTTCAGTGGAATTTTCAGGGAGGATGGGCTGAACTCTGCTGGCATGGTCTAGAACCGTCTCTACGTCAGGGTGACCAGACCACCAGCATCAACGCATGTGAACTGCATGTGTGCCACCTGTACGTCTAGTGTGAAAGTCATCAGGCTGGGCAATGGAAACACCCACACTTGGGCTCTAGTCACTAATTAATTTTAAAGTTTAAAATGACTCAGAAAGTAATACTGAAAATGCCCAGCAGAGGTCCTCATAATCACTTAGCATGACAACCAATCTGAAAAAGATAATCTTAGCGGTTCCATTAATTGAATTTGAATGAATCAAACTAAGTTATACCATTTGTTTTATTTTACTTGTTCTCTGATCTATAAAATATGAGATAATTTACATTTTGGAGTTGTATTAATTTCCAATATAGGATCAATTTTTAATCAGTTTTGTATTTTCTAAGTAAGTTTATTGGCCAAGTATTCACATACAAGGAATTTGCCTTGGTGCTCCGCCCACAACTAACAACATAACATACAGTGACAGTTTCGAATGACTCAGAAAACACTAAACATTAATAATAATAAGACGTTAATGATAAAACACCATTGATCAAGCATGTGAACCAAGAAAATACCAGATCAAAGGGAGGCTACAGATTTTTGGCTGTTGAGTAGAGCAACTACTCGTGGCTAAAAACAGTTTTTATGTCTGGCTGTGGCAGCTTTGACAATCCGGAGTCGCCTTCCAGAGGGAAGTGATTCAAGGAGTTTGTGGCCAGGGTGAGAGGGGTCAGGCATATATAACATAATCCATTTGATCCATGATCCAGGGTGAGAGGGGTCAGACTACTATAACATAATCCATTTGTTCTTGCAACAATATGTACAGGTTATTTTCCACAGTGAATATAAGTATTCAAATGTCAGCTGATTATGTTTTTATATGGGGCAGGACTTGTAGCAAATTTATGTTTTCAGCATGAGAGTTACTTTGGAGAAAATATGTGCAAAGTGTGTACGGTGCTCAAAGGACACACCTATTAAAAGTCTGGCTTCACCTTATAATTGTGAGGCCATTTGTTGATTACTGTGATTTATACATGACTAGAGGCAATAGAACGTTTAAGCATTGATTAGGAATGATTTCATGGAATGATACATGCACTTACACACTGGGCCTAATTTCTCCAAAACAGTGAAGTTCCCAAGGGACTTAGTGAGATAGGTACGGGGCAGATATATATACCCTGGGAAAGTTATGTAGAACCCAAGGGCACAGTTCTGAATAAGGGATCAACCATTTAGAACTGAGGTTCCAATTCATTCACTCAAAAAGAAATGTCATAACCTAGGAGGTTGTGGACATTTAGCTTTTGAGTCTGTTCAAGCAGAAATCAATTGATCTTTGCTGGAGTTTAAAAGAAACAACTTTTCAGAATTACCTCAAGTTGATATTTAAATGCAGATATCAACTAACGGTGACATAGCTGTGGTTAGGTTCAGACCTGAAAGAGTAACAACTTTGCAGTTTTCACATTTTGGTTTTACCTTCTGCTGGTGGAAACAGTGCAGTGCAGGCCGAAATCCAGATGCTGGAGATGTTGACATCTAGGGCAATTTGAAATTGGTTGACCAAAACGAAGCTGGTGAGATTGGATAAAACACAAGAGGTGAAAAGACTTGATTAGCTGTATTGAAATATTTTGCAGCTTTAAAAAATCAAGAGTATTTAATTATCACATGTACCAGGACCAGAACAATGAAATTCTTACCTGCTGCAAATTTACAGACACGTTAAATGTAATGACATAACTAATACAGATAATAAATTCTGAAATTTTCTAGGTAAACTAGAGCATGATAATGAAACCCAAAATATGTGGTGCAAGCACAGTAGTCCATAGCAGTTGGGTGCACTAGTAGGGTTGGGCAGTATGGTTCAAGAGTCCAATGACTGAAGGGAAGGAGCTGTTCATGAACCTCGAGAAAATTCTTCTCAGGCTCTTTGCAGCAGAGAGAAAAGGTAAAGTTGCTGGGACTGGGAATGTAAAGAACAACACGCACAAACATACACAACATGCAAGGGGGAAGCCTTGACAAGCAGTGTCTGGAGTATGAGAGCTATCATTTGAGCTAGAAGAACATGGGGGCTCTCTGGTCACAAGTCTCAAAGTAGCATACAGCACAAAGGATTAACTTAACTGGAAATTTGGGTGAGAACTTCAGACAGCATCTAAAAGCCCTGACTCACGGTGCGAGTCCACCCACGAGTGACCCCAAGTGAAAGAAAAAAAACAGACTCGTGGTTATGTACAAGATTTCAAGTTTATGTTCAAGTGTTTAACCGAGTTCCCGCGGGTATGTCATTTCTACGATGTTCCAAGTTCCTCTCCCGAGTTACCAAGTTCCTCTCCCGTTACTCATGAGCCAACCGTGAATGAAGGTATGTTTTAATTACTGTTCTTTCACATCAGATTGTTGGGAGACGGAGCTCAGGGTTCGCCTCCTGAGCTGCTTTGGTGCCCAGGCGTGAGTTGAGGTGGAGGGAGGTTTGAGGGGGGGCGTCATTAATCTGTCTGGGGTGACAAGGCTCTTAGGTTAGGAGTGGTGTGCGAGGGAGGGCTAATTCTCTACGATCTCTCTCAAGCCCCGGACGAGAACAAAGGAAACCTCTCTTGCCACTGCGTACAAGCCCGTTGTATTTAACTTTGCTGCTGACACGCACACGCACTCTCTCTCCCTCTCTCCCTCTCTCTCTCTGCTCTCTCTGCTCTCTCTGCTCTCTCTGCTCTCTCTGCTCTCTCTCACTGCAGCTCAGAGCCCAACCTCGCCATCCTATAGTGGTAACATTCACATCGGGTCCCCTCCACACCCACACCCCCTCTCTCCGACACACACCCTCCACAAGACAACAGGCAGGGTGAGAGACAGAGAGTTTGTAGGGTGTTGGTTTTGTATAAGGTTTTCTTTTTAAATTATTAGCCAAGGTCGCATTTACTTATTTTAAACGAAGTTTGGAGCGCTTGACAATACTTTTTCTTTCTCTTTGTGCCCGTTTTCAGAAAGGGATCAGTCCGCGCCCCGCTTGGCTCGTTGCCCCCTTTGAACCAAGCCCTGCGAGAGGGAGGGACGGAGGGAGGGAGGGAGGGAAGGTGTGAGTGAACAAGAGCGCCGAGGAGGAGAGGGAAATAGGGAAGAAGTTAGTTGTTCAGATCAGAAACCTGTAGGCTGGGAGCCATGATGGTGAAGAGCACACCCAGTTCTTCTGAGGAGTGCATAAGAGACATCGATCGGAAGCAATGTTCCTCTAGAACTACAACTGAAACCGTGTCCACATCACCTCCTTTTGCCGGACCGCAAGACCCAGGGTTACCGGTCAGCGCTCTCCGCCACAAAGGGATCTCAAGAGGGCAATGCCAATGTAAACCGCGGCATCTCCTAAAAGATGCCTAAACCATTCACACACACATTAATTCATTCTCTCTCTCTCACACACACACACACACACACACACACAATCATCCAAGACTGTTCATGCAGAAGGCAACATTTGCCCAGAAGACGCCAAGAAAGGAATAAAGTGTAGGAAGGGAACTGCCTGCAGATGCTGGTTTATTTTTTATTTATTTTTTTTAATTTTTTTTATTATAGAAACAATATATACAGAGTACACTCTTATGCGGCATTAAAAATTATATAATATACAAAATTATATAATATTGATTATCAATTGATACTGTTTGTGTTATTTGTAATGTTATCCATTATACATTTCCTGGTTATTTATTTTGTATGATTGGGAGTGTATGTAGTATATTCCTAAAATAAGCAATATACTCATACTTCTCATACCACACATATTTCTTCTAATTACCAAATACAAATCCCCCCTAATATAACTACATAATACCCAATCTTAAACCAAACTTTCTATGATATTCATGATATTTTCATAATATTAAGAGTGTTTGTATTATTATTAACTTTATATTTCAAAATTATTATATAGTTGAAATGCGCAATTTTATATAATTACAAATTTAAGACATCTATAATATTTTCATACAACTAATAATATGTATATTCATACTAATATTAAGAATATATATAATATGTTTCTATACTTTTTTTTCCTACTTAAAGATAGAAAGATAGAGATAGAAAGTAGAAAATAGAAAAGAAAAATGTGAAAAGTTTGGTGGAGATTAAAATATACTCAATAATCCCGTTCTTGGAGATACATTCATGATTTATTATATGTATTTCTTCATCCATTCAGATATTCAGGGCCTCAGTCAAGTCCCCGCGCCGAACCATTATGACCCTGTAAATATTTAATGTAAGGAGACCAAATCCCTTTGAAGAGATCTAACCTATCCATGACAAGTCTCAATCTCTCCAAGTGAAGTGTCTCCGACATTTCTGTATTCCACATTTAATTGTTGGGGATGCAGGGCCTTTCCAAAATTTTAGTATTAATTTTCCCAATTAATTAGAGAATAGTCGATAAAAAATTCTTTGATTCCTTGTAATTATTTGTTCCGTTTCAGGTATTCCAAGTATTATTAACTTTGGATCAGGAATCATAGTAATATTAACAACATTCGAGATTATCTTAAATATTTCGTTCCAATATTCTACAATCTCGTACAATTTGAATGAATGTGACAAATTTGCTTCTAAGATTTGACATTATCACATATAGGCGATAATTTTGGAAATAATTATGTAATTTAGATTTGGAGTAATGTAATCTATGTAAAATTTTAAACTGTATAAGAGCATGTTTAGCATTTAATGAGCAGTAATGTATGTGTTGTAAGCTTTCTTCCCATATTTTCTGGGCTTATTATTTGACCTAATTCATTTTCCCAAAGCTGTCTGTGTGTTTTTCCGATGATGGAGTATCACTTTCCAACAAAATATTGTAAATATATGATATCATTTTTTCTGTATTTGGATGTTTATTCAAGCATTCATCTAAAATTTCACTCTTTCTATTTCTGAATTCTTGTGTATTTGCAGAGATATAGTTTCTGATTTGTAAATATCTAAATATTCATTATTATGAAGCCCGTAAGCTTGTTGTAACTCTTGAAATGAAAGAAAAAAATTTTCCTTATAAAGATCCCCTATATTTAAAATTCCTTTATTTTTCCATTGTATAAAAGCCTTATCCATCGTTGAGGGTTTAAACGTAAAATTGTTGGCAATAGTAAGACCTAGCGGTATAAATTTTAGTTTTAATGTTTTCTTTATTTGTTTCCAAATACGGATTCCGCTTTCTATTATCGAGTTTTCACTATAAATTTTCTTAGGTACATTAATATTAGCAAATATCATAGAACTAATTTCAAATGGAAAACAGTCTTCTCTTTCCATTTTTAACCAGTTTGGTTTATTATCTATTTCTTCTAACCAGAAGTTCATATTTGTAATATTAACTGCCCAATAATAAAACATAAAATTTGGTAATGCTAATCCCCCGTTTATTTTAGCTTTACATAAGTGTTTTTTATTTTATTCTATGGTTCTTATAATCCCAGATAAAGTTAGTGACTAGAGATCTACTTTTTTAAAAAAAATTTTTAGGAGATATATCGGGATTGATTGAAATAAATATAATAATTGTGGAGAAAAATCATTTTTATTGGCGTTTATTTTACCTAACATTGAAATAGGTAAACTTTTCCAGTATAAAAATTTTTATTTAATTTATTCAGTAATAACGGGAAATTAGACTTAAATAGAGAGTCAAATCTTTTTGTAACAAAAATACCAAGATATTTAATATTTCATTTGTTATCTTAAAAGGAAATTGTTGTAATATCTGTAAGTTATTCATGCTATTGGCATAAGTTCACTTTTATTCCAATTGATACTGTATCCTGAAATTAAACCAAATTCCGTTATTAGTTTTAACAAATACGGATACTTATTTCCGGTTTAGTGATATAAAGTAATACATCGTCCGCATATAACGAGATTTTATTCTTAGTATCTTTAGTATCATATCCATATATTTCCGGGTGCAATCTTACCCTTTGGGCAAGAGGTTCGATTGCTAACGCAAACAGTAAAGGTGATAAAGGACAGCCTTGTCTACAACCTCGAGATAAACTAAATTTAGTTGATAACATACGGTTTGTTGTTATTCTAGCTGTTGGGTTTGCATATAACAATTTGATCCAAGTAGTAAACTTCTCACCAGGCTTAAAAGCTTCCATCACCCGAAAATAAATAAGGCCATTCCACTGGTCAAAAGCTTTTCTGCATCCAGCGAGATAACTACTAAGTCTTTTTTTATCACTTCTTTTCGAATATATGATATTAAATAACCGTCTTAGATTATATGAAGAATATCTTTTAGGTATAAATCCTGTTTGATCAGGATGAATTAATTCGTTAACAACTGTGCTTAATCTTTGTGCTAGTATCTTTGTTAAAATTTTTTGATCCGTATTTAATAAAGCAATTGCTCTATATGATCCTGGTTCATCCAAATCTTTATTTATTTTGGGTATAATGTTATAATAGACTCGTTCAGTGTATCTGTAATTTCTCTTGTGTATATATCTGTTCATATAATGATTTTAAATATGGGACCATTTGATCATGAAAAATTTTATAAAATTCCGAACCTATACCATCCGGTCCTGGAGTTTTACCATTTTTTAATGATTTAATAGATTCTTGGATTTATTTTATTGAAATATCAGCATTTAATAGTTCTCTATTTGTAAATCTAATTCTTTTAAGTTACATATATTTTAAAAAGCATCTATTTCTGTTTTATTTACTGTCGCTTTAGCAGTATACAGATTTTTATAATATTGCATAAATCTTTCATTAATATCTTTGGGTTGTATTAATAATTCACCGTTTTGTGATTTAATCCTATGTATAATTTTTTCAGCTTCAATTTCCTTAATTGTCGAGCCAATAATTTTGGGGTTTGTCTCCAAATTCAAACTGCAATTGTTTAGTATGTTGTAATATTTTAAAACTTGATCAGTATATATTTTGTTTAATTTATACTTCAATGCTACAATTTTATTATGTATTATTATATCTGATTTTGTTGCATTCTGTATGTCTAAATTGTTTAATCTCCCTTTCTAAGTCCTGTTGTTCCTTCCGAATCTTTTTATTATGGAATGCTTGTGAAGAAATCATAATTCCTCGAAGATATGCTTTAAATGTTTCCCATAATAAAGAGCGAGATATTTCTGGTTGATCATTTATTTCAAAAAAAATCTTAATCTGAGTTATAATATATTCCTGAGTGGTTTTATTTTTTAAAATTTGTGGGTTAAGTTTCCATTGTCCTAAATTTTCTGTTTACCATTTATTTTAATTTTAAATGTTAATGGTGCATGATCTGAAATTATAATATTATGATATTTAGATTCGTAAGTAAGTGAAATAAGCTTTGCATCTACCAGAAAATAATCTATTCTTGAATAAGTTTTATGTACTGGTGATAAAAGGAATATTCTCGACCAGTAGGATTTTCTGTTCTCCAAACATCTTTAATATTAGTCGTTTGGATATATGCATTTAATAAATCACTAGTATGTGATTTAGTTTTTCTTTGTTTTGAAGATCTATCTAAGTAAGGGTCTAATGTACAATTAAAATCTCCTCCAATTATCAAATTATAATGTGTTAATTCCGAATATTATTGAGTACTTTCTTAAAAAATAAAGGACTGTCAAAATTTTGGTCCATAAATATTAACGAAAATCATTTTTTCCCTGTTTATTTCTCCTATCACAATAATATATCTGCCATCTTTATCAATATAGTAATGTATGCTTAAATAAAGTACCTTTACGAATAATATTGCTAACGCCTCTTGATTTATGCGTAAAAGAAGAGTGATATATTTTGTCTATCCATTTAGCTTTCAGCCTATTTTCAGCGTCTTTTTTTAGGTGGGTTTCTTGAATGTAAATTACATCAGCTTTAATTGCCTTTAAGTGTGTCAATATTTTTCCTCTTTTTATTGGTTCATTGATACCTTTAACATTCCAACTGCAAAAGGTTAATCCCTCATTCCCCATATTTCTTTTTAAGTCCTGCATTTTAAATTTGTGGGAATCTACAATAGAGTCCAAGGGTCCGTGCAGTAGACCTAACCTTACACCCGAACACCGAATAGATGAATTTTAAATCTCTTTATGTACTTCACGAATATATCTCCATTATTCCAGTGTGTAGCTCCATTCAAACTGAAAGATACAATAGGTATAAAAGAATATAAAGAATAGATAAAAGATTAATAGTGTGTAAAAGAATGAAAAAACTACAAATAAAATATTTGTAGTTTGTGTAAGCCATACTACATTGGCTATCCATCTAAAGGCTTCCGCATTGATGTTATTAATTTGGCCAGCTCCTAAATTTAAGGAATTATTATTCCATAATAATATTTAACGGGATATAATATTAAAGAAATGAAAAAAGTGATATTGATCATCATATAAAAGTATGTATATCTAAAATTAATTTAAAAATCTAACTATAGAACGGGAGATAAAGAATTTTTAAAGTACAAAATAAAAATCATTATTAAAGAAGAAAAAATAAGGGGAGGGTATCTCCAAATTTAACAAGACATAAGATATTAATTGTTAGTAATATTAATTAGCAATAGTGAACAATCTTGGTTAATAATAATCATAGTGATAATAAAACCGCGTTATGATTTTAGTATGTGTGTTATTTGTTTTATGTTAGTTATATATTATGACTAATGTCAATGTTCAGCAAGCATCTTCCAATCCAGAAAAACGCTTCATTCCATACGACATTGTCCGTTCCTTGCAGTCCTTCTAATTCCATATTATCGTATGAAGTCTCACAGAATGTAAGAGACCATACTAGGTCTCTAAAAGTAGTAAAAGACAGTATGTTTGCTTGTAGATAATTTTCAAGTGCCAAACTGCTTTGCAAATTCCATTGCTTCTGCTGGGGTCTTGAAGAAATGTTCCACGTTGTTATAAGTAACTCTTAGGGTGGCTGGTTAATTCAAACCGTATCTCAAGTTTTCTACACCCCTCATAAGGCTTTTGGCTTCATTAAACGCTTTTTCGTTTTCTGGCAACCTCTGGGGATAGTCTCGGTAGATACTGATTCTTTGTCCTTGAAATGTCAATTCTTTTTTCCCGAAGCTCTCCGCATAATATCCTCCAGGATAAAATCATATTGTAGCTTTACAATCATTTGTCTTGGGGGGGCATTTGTACTGGTCTGTCGTCGCCGACTCTATGTGCACGAGCTAATACAGGCTTATCATCCAGAGATAAAAACAGCTTGAAGTAGTTTACAGTGAATTCTCGAGGATCTTCGTGTTTCTCTAGACCTTCAGGAATCCCTGCGATCCTCAAGTTTCTGTCTTCTCTGATAGCCTTCTAGCTGAGTGATTTCTCTGTACTTAGTCAACACCTCCAGTAGACGTTCTTGTTCTGTTATCAGCTTTGCTGTAGACACAGTACTTGCCTCCGCTATCTTTTCAAGGTTGTTCATGCAGCTGCCTGTTGTTTCCAGCACATTTTCAATAGGATCAATCTTATTTTGAAAGTCTTTTTAACTTTTTTCAAGTTAATCTCCATCTTACGTTCCATATTATGATCATATCAATAAGTTCATTCTTCAATTTTTCTGATACTTTCTTGAACTTATTATCATTTTTTAACATGTATCTTTTTGAAATTCATTCCATTGATTTTTTCATCAGATCCATCTGATTGTTAATTTGACAAATTTCTTCCTTTATTTCTCCCTTTATATCTTTCATTTCTTGCTTTATATCTTTCATTTCTGCCTTTAATTCTAGCTTTAAATCAGCCATCTGGTGAGAAATAAAAGTTTTCAATCCTCACCTTCTGTGCCTGCCTTTCTTGAGACATCTTCCAGGAGCAGGCCCTACTTGAATCCGAGCTTCTCCAGGCCTTCTCCCGCTCCCGCCGGGTTTTTTTTTCGACCTTTTACCTTGTCGGTAGGGCTCCGTGCCGTCATGGTTTGTCGCACGGCTGATGACGTCACTCGGTACCGTCGGTATTAAAACGGCAAGCAGTGTGAAGCAGGCAGCCGGTAAGTCTTTTTAAACCCCCGTTTTTCCCGAATTTTTACGGAGCTGGCTGGCGCTATGCTCTAGGACTCCATAGCGCCACCGGAAGTCTGGATGCTGGTTTAAACCGAAGATAGACACAAAAAGCTGGAGCTGACAGGGGGCGATCAAACAGCACAATACCCCCCTATGTCATCCCGTCACCAATTCCTTCTCTCCAGAGATGCTGCCTGCCCGCTGAGTTAAAGAGTGCCCACGGTAGACTCATGAGTCACTAAGGAATCAAAACAGTCCAACATTGTCCAGATCCTGCAGCGGATTGGCATGGCTGTTGTACACTGTGAATCAGGCATCATCCTGATCTTCTTATAGATGGAAAGTCATGAATTAAATGAAATTATTTGAACTATAGCACAACTCTCAAGAACTCTTGCCGCTCTTGTTTTGACGCTGTGACAAGCTTCTTACAACCACAACCATCTCGTGGTAAGTTATGAAACAAACCACTCCACTTTAGAGTTGTCCTTTTGACTCCCATGATATCTAGCTGTTCCAAGGCTCCTTTGTATCATAGTCGATTATGTTTAAGGCCGTTAATCTCATTAATGTTGAAGGTCGTTAATCTATTGTCTGGCATTTAATCCTTTCTTCTCAATTTCCATATCTGGTTCAAAACTCTGTGTGGTTGGGATCAAAGCTCTAAAATGAATCTTCGAGCGGGAAGATATCTCGCAGGAGGGGAGAAATTTAAATCTCAAGGCGGGCTGAGAGCGGGAGAATTTTGCGAAAAGGCTTTCAGCTATGGCGATCTCCCGTCCGCGAAAACGGAGAGTTGGAGTCATGCATCCTCCCTCTCCACCAAATTCCAATATTGGTAGCCAGTGGGGGGCTTTCAGAGCGTGTGTATGGGATCTTGAGGTGGCAGCTCAGTCCTCAAGCCATGATGTGCTGGCACCCCCCCCCCCCCCCCCCCCCCCAGCTCACTCACGGCTGGTGGCTGTGCTGGCCTGTTGACTCATGCATTCATTGAAATTCTCATTTTTCAAGCCGGGTTTTTTTTTTTGCAAGGCACCAAGTTTCAACTCAAGTCTACCACATTCGAGCAGGGTGTGCAAGGCCACCAAATTCAAGTTGCAGTTTCCTATTTCCTACACTTCAAGCCAGGGTGCAAGGCCCCCAAATTCAGTGCAGTTGTCCTACCACTTCAAGCAGGGTGTAAAAGGCCACCAAATTCAAGTGCAGTTTTCATACCACTCAAGTTGGATCCAAGGCCACCAAAATCAAGTGCAGTTTCATACCACTTCAAGGCAGGGTTGCATGGTCCTCCAAATTCAAAATGCAGGCTTAATAGCATTTCCCATGCAGTTGCAAACGCCACCACATTCAAATCAAGCTTTTCATACCATTCAAGCAGGGTGATACCACATAAAACCCCCCCACCATAAAACCACACACAAATCACCAAACACACATCTTATCAGTATACTATTCAGTGGTTCAGGCTTGATTCACAGCTCAGACAGAGTCATGAACTCTCCATCACCCCATCATGCAAGACTGGCCACAACCCCAACTCTCCGGGTTTTATTAACCCTTCCCAACAGGAAAAGGTGTCGCCTTCCATGACAGGAGAGAATACTCAACCTTTTTTTAAAACACTAATAAACTTGTCATTTTCATTGAGGGAAGAATCCTCTGGCAAATGCTGAGCGAGTAGGGCGGGAACTGAGTAAGATGGCCAAAAATCCGGCCGCACCCCCCCACCCCCACCCCCCACACACCTCCGCAAGTGTAGCGTTATGGTAAATTCTATATACAGTGCAAACAGGAAGTTAGCCAAAGCCCCTCAAGCCACCATTGTGCAGAGTTGCCTTTTTCACTTCAAACCCAAAGCCCCTCAAGCCACCGATTTTGCAAGTAGTTGCCTTTTCACTTCAAGCAAAGCACCCCAAGCCACCCATTTGCAGTAGGTGCCTTTCACTTCAACCCAAACCCCAAACAAAACCATGTGCATGGCGTTCCTTTACTTCAAACCAACCATTAATTTTCAATTTTCAAAACCACATTAAGGGCACCTCATTATTTGAGTAAGACATGTTGTCCATGCTATTCAGAGCTCAGAAGACCGTAACCCTCTGTTCCTCCCTTCTGTGCAGAGACTGAGTTAGGACACCACTTCCTGTTTTGTAGTCCTCCCCTCTCCACCAGCAGGGGCAAGCATGAGAAATGGGGAATTCTCTAAAACATTTATAGCTTCTCCACCCCCCCCCCCCCCCCCCTGATTTTTGCATCGATGGGAAACATCCTCTGGTCCACGGATTGGCGGGGAGGGGGGGGGGGGGGGGGGGGGGGGGGGGGGGGGGGGGGGGGTGAGGGGGGGGGGGGGGGGGGGGGGGGGGGGGGGGGGGGCCCCTGTGCGAGCTGGCCAAAATACGGCCATAGGTGGGCTGGCATTCCTCTATAGGAAAAAACACAAGCACACGACTAAAGTGGTCAAGATCATGACTCTCAGTTAATATGATTATGAGAGCATAAGTAGGGTAACTTTCTTCCAGGGGCGGAAATTCAATGACTAGAGGGCATAGCTTAAAGCTCAGTGGGGACTATGGAGATGTGTGGGGCAAGGTTTTTAGCACAGAAGATGGTGGAGGGTGCCTGGAAATCCCGTCAAGGGATATGGAGGCAGTACGGATTAGAGCAAGTTTTTAGAACCATTTAGGTCAGCACCATGATTATGTAGAGAAGGGAGGGATAGCAATTCACGTGCAGGCAGAAAGAGATTAGTTTAACCCTGGAATCAGTTGACACAGACTTGTGGGTTACTGTGCAGTACTGTATAACCAAGATAAATGTTGCTACTGCTAATCCTTGGCTATATTATTTTGGCTGATAACTGAACGTGCGTAAAGAATTTTTTCTCACAGAGTTGCAGTGATCGCTGGAATTTTCTCTACTTCTACTGTGGGGTTGTGGAAACTGGATCTTGCTTATTCAGAGGAAAAAAATAAAAACCTGTGAAATTGCTGGAGTTGCGTACTGTGAAAGAACCTGATGGAGATTGATAACCTTGGGAAGGGGGGGGGGGGGGGGCGGTGGGGGGGGGGGGGGACTTGGCCCTAGTCACCAAAAAAATGGAAATGATGGGGAATGATGGGGTAAGTTTTTTTTTTTTGAGAAAAGGCCTAAGTGGGGTCATACAATCTAAACAAGATTTTGCTTATGATAATTTGTTGAGGAGTTCTCTTTTTCCATATTAATAATCCAATAAAACCCACCGTCCTAGAAGCAAAAGGTTTTCTTTTTAAAATTCTTCAAATTTTCATAATTCATGGTCGTGGGTAGGCCTTATGAGGTCCACACTCACTTAGAGCAACACGTTCCTAGAAATGCAAGAACCACATGAGGAGAAATGAGAAAACTATCTCCTTGCCATTTTTCCCATAGCTACACAATGAGATATGTCCAATTATGCAATTCAAGAAATACTCGGTGAAATGCGGGATTCGCTTCTGTTTCACTAAATGATTTTTGGAAGGTATAGGTGCAAGCTATCTTCCTATTTCAACCGTACCTTCCAATAACATGAGTATGCTTGGGTAATGCTTATTCAGTTAGTTTTTAAAAAATGCTTATGCAGCCTCTGAAAAAGGTTCCCAACTCTAAAGGGAAATTCACATAGGTCCTTTGTGCTTGAGCCATTCTATTTGAATGGTCATGGGTCAATGGTGCTTTTTTTTAATTGGTCAAAATGTGTAAGTGCTAAACACAGTGAAATTTTTTTCCCTTACAAAACAGTCCAGTAGAGTATTACCAGACCCACGAAGCCCAATTAGCAAGTGTATAGGAATAGTCTACTGAGCCCGCATGCAAGTAGTGTCTTGTTTTAGCGCCAATTTCCAAAGTCTGTTTTCGTGCTACCTTGATCATTTTTGTCTGTAATGTTTATTAATCCCCATTAATTGTGTCACTCACTTTCAGGAGTTATTTCTGGAATTATAGCAATGTGTTTATCTCATAAATTGAATTGTATTGCACCACCTTCACAGCTTTCTGTTGTAATGTTCAATTTAATTTCAACAATAAAAAGAAATCAATTAAACTGCTGGCTCCAGAAATCCTTGATCTTGGTTCCAAATATTCTTGTGCCTGATTTATAATCCATGCAAGGCCTGCTTTATCGCTTGTTAATGGGAGGTTTACTGTAGGCAAGCATGCTTTATTTAGGTAGACCCATCTAGAAATAATGCAATCTCACCCTTCCGATACCTGTCACCATCAACTGTGATCCAACTTCCCTACAAATCTCTTTCCTCAACCTCCCTGCAATCTCCTGTCCCAAACAACTCCCTCTCCTCCCCTCCAGTGACCTAATCAATTCTCCTGGTCCCGATCTCTCACCTTGACATCTTCTGCAGTAATTTCAATAATCCTCCTCCTGACCTCCAGTCCCAACCCTGCTCTTTAGTATGTCATGTTGACTCTCCTTATAGATGCCCAACAGCAGATCGCCACCTTCCACATACCCTTCCCAATCCACAACCCATCCCAATGCCTGGGCGTCTCCCTCCCATGAAATGCCTCCCGCCCCACCACACGCTTCTCTTCCCACACCATTCTCAGCCACAGCCAACCCCATGACTCAAATCAATATTAGGGCCTTTCAGTATGGAAGTCCAATTAAACATTGCACAGCCCCTTAATGCCCCTCTCCCACTTAGGAAACCTCTGGAGACTTTGCGCCCAAGGTTTCTGTGCGATTCCCGGAGGTTTTTGTCAGTCTCCCTAATGGTCGAAAGTGGTTTCCGTATTAAAAATCGGTAATTTTTTAGTCGAAGCCGGTTGCGATGCTAGTTGAAGGTGGTTGCCGGAGGACAAAAAGCTCCGGCAACCACCTTCAGGAACTGCACGGAAACCTTGGGTGGGGCGCAAAGTCTCCAGAGGTTTCCGTTCAGGTTTCCTAAGTGGGACAGGGGCATTTGCCTGAACTTGGCACCAGTGAGTCCTTGAACAAAATTACAACTTGCCTACTATGCGTTGACTGCTTAAAGACTTTCCGTTCAGTTTCCCAAGAATTTCGACTCCAAATGTTCTCTTCCTTCTTGACAAATTAAAATGACAGTTCTGCTATGCTGACCACTTAGTAAAACCTTTATCCCCATAAGCACATGATACTATTGCATACATTTTCTCCAAAATATTTGCCTTTATTATTCCATTCAAAAGTCCTTTCAGTTTTGAGCTGATTGGACTTTGCATGACTATTTTCCTGTAAGACTGTTAACTCAACTATTTGGCTGCACATATTTTGTGGTTTAATTGAAATATTTTCGTACGCTTCAACCATTTCAGTACTTTCGTATGGGTGTTAGGTAAAATATAGATAATCTCCAAAATTCAGTTAGATTTTGCTTCTATTACATTATGTTAACCATATAATAACCATATAACAATTACAGCACGGAAGCAGGCCCTCTCGGCCCTTCCAGTCCGTGCCGACCATTTGTTTTCCCCTAGTCCCATCTACCTGCACTCAGACCATACCCCTCCATTCCCTTCACGTCCATATACCTATCCACTTTACTCTTAAATGTTAAAATCGATCCTGCCTCCACCACTTCTGCTGGAAGCTGATTCCACACAGCCACCACCCTCTGAGTAAAGAAGTTCCCCCTCACGTTGCCCCAAAACTTCTGTCCTTAATTTCATGTCATGCCCTCTTGTTTGAATCTTCCCTACCCTCAATGGAAAAACGTAACTACGTCAAACTCTGTCTATCCTTTCATCATTTTAAAGACCTCATCAAGTCCCCCCTTAACCTTTTGCTCTCCAAAGAATAAAGACCTAACTTGTTCAACCTTTCTCTGTTAACATAGTTGCTGGAACCCTGCAACATTCTAGTAAATTCCTCTGTACTCTCTCTATTTGGTTGACATCCTTCTATAACTAGGCGACCAAAATTGTTACACCATACTCCAGAATTGGTCTTACCAATGCCTTGTACAATTTTAACATTACTTCCCTACTCCTATAATTCAATGTCTGATTTATAAAGGCCAGCGCACAAATGCTTTCCTTTACCACCCTATCTACATGCGATTCCACCTTCAGGGAAACTATGCACAGTTATTCCTAGATTCCCTCTGTTCCACAGCATTCCTCAATTCCTACCATTTACCATGTACTTCCTATTTGATTTGTCCTGCAAGATGTGCACTTCACACTTAACAAACAACATTAAACTCCATCTGCCATCTTTCAGCCCACTTTTCCAAATGGCCCAAATCTCTCTGTAGACTTTGAAAATCTACTTCATTATCCACACACCACCTATCTTAGTATCATCTGCATACTACTTATCCAATTTTCCACCCCATCATCCAGATCATTGTGTACATGACAAACAACAGTGGGACCCAACACAGATCCCTGAGGCACCCCACTGGTCACCGGCTTCCCAACCTGACAAACAGCCATTCCACCATTACTCTCGGACATCTCCATTCAGCCACTGTTGAATCCATCTTGCTTACTCCTAACACCCAAAGATTGAACCTTCTTAACCAACCTTCCATGGGGAACCTGTCAAAGGCCTTACTGAAATCCATATAGAACAACATTCCACTGCTTTACCCTCATCAATTTCCCTAGTTACCGCTTCAAAAAATTCAAGAAGGTTTGTCAAAACATGACCTTCAGGCACAAATCCATGTTGACTGTTCCTGATCAGACCCTGTTTATCCAGATGCTTATATATATTATCTCTAAGTATCCTTTCCCATTAATTTGCCACCACTGACGTCAAACTAATAGGTCTATAATTGCTAGGTTTATTCTTTGAACCTTTTTAAACAATGGAACAACATGCGCAGTACGCAATCCTCGCCTATTCCCGTTTCTAATGACATTTGAAATATTTCTGTCATAGCTCCTGCTATTTTCTACATAAACTTCCTCAAATGTCCTAGGGAAATATCCTGTCAAGGACCTGGAGACTTATCCACTTTTATATTTTTCAAAAGTGTCAGTACTTCCTCCTCTTTTGAATCTCATAGTTTCCATAGCTACTCTACTTTTTCCCCTTAACTCACAGAGTCCAATATCCTTCTCTTGGTGAATACCGAAGAAAATAAATTGTTCAATTCCCCCCCCATCTCTTTTGGCTCTGCGATAGCTATACATTCTGGTTCTCTAATGTCCAATTTTATCCCCGTTATCTTTTGTTATTAATATAGTGTAGAAACCTTTGGTTTACTTTCACCTTTCTTGCCAAAGCAACCTCATTATCTTTTTTAGGCCTTCCTAATTCTTTCTTAGATTCTTTTTACATTCTTTATACTCCTCTAGCACCTCCTTTACTCCATGCCTCCTATAATTTATTGTAGTTATCTCTCTTTTTTCGAAAACAAGTGTCCAATTTCCCTTGAAAACTAATGGCTCTTTCCAATTTTTTACTATTTCCTTTTCAACCTATACAGGGACATAAAGATTCTGTACTCTTACAATTTCCCCTTTAAATGTCCTCCATTTCTTTTCTACATCCTTCCCATGAAACAAAGTGTCCCAATTCACTCCTTTTTAAAAATCCTTACGCATTCCCTCAAAGTTAGCCTTTCTCCAATCAAAAATCTCCACCCTAGGTCCAATTCTGACTCTCTCCATAATTATATTGAAACTAATGGTATTGTGATCACTGTCCCGAAGTGCTCACCAACGCATACCTCCGTCACCTGACCTGCCTCATTCCTAACAGGAGTCCAGCACTGCCCCTTCTCTGGTCGATACCTCTATGTACTGCTGCAAAAAACTATCCTGCACACATTTTACAAACTCCAAACCATCCAGCTAATTTACAGAATGTGTTTCCCAGTCTATTTTTGGAAAATTGAAATCTCCCACAATCACTACCTTGTGCTTACTACTAATATCTGCTATCTCCTTACATATTTGCTCTTCCAATTCTCGCTCCCCATTTGGCGGTCTATAATACACCCCTAAAAGTGTTGCTACACCGTTCCCACTTACATTATTTCTGATACATTATGCTCTTTGACTTGTGAAACATAGTCTTTTCTTGTCACTTAGTTGAACTAAAATTCTGCAGAGGGGCTCAAAAAATAATGTATTTCCAACTGAGTATAGGCAACTGGATAAGCTAACATGAGCAAAACCAAACATGAATTTCACTTATGGTAAAGGGGAGCACACTGACAGGCTCACTGCAGTCCTGGAACACTTATAAATTAAGGTCATAAATGTCTGATTTATATTGCCAACTCCACTGGTTACTTCTCCTACCTTTCCGAAAGAAAAGAAATCAAGCTGTGTTGTTAACATCTTTATAACCCTCGGTCTCCCTTCTCAAAAGATATTGATTCGTTTCCTTTTTAAAAGTCCCAATTGATCCCGATGTAATTCTGCTAACTGGGACTTTATGTGCCTTTTATCCATTAGGGGAAAGAACAATCTTAAAGCTTTCAAATAAATTATTTATTAAACATTTTTCATGACTAGGAATTATTAAGAGAAGGGAAAGAAAATCTGATATATAACATGCTTAAGTGCAGCAAAATTAAACATAATTTCACGTATTCATATTAACACACAATAGCAAATGTGTTATTTGTTTAGTTTCCTTTTTTTAAAAATTTTAGTGTACTTAAAGAAAGCAGGCATTTATCATGAGATTTACCACAGTTACCAAGCAACCAGACTGCCAGATCCTCACCAGTAATCCCAGAAGCTAATGAGCATCGTTGTGTTTTTTTACAGAGCCAAACTGTCAATGAACAAGAACTTAAGTCACAGAAATAATTTTATGCTTGTTGATATTTTAACATTATTACATGTGATGGTCCATACCAAGTCATCTTTGTCAGCGCAATAAAGCTTTAAATTAAAGATAAACACACAATGCTGGAGTTACTCAGCAGGACAGGCAGCATCTCTGGAGAGAAGCAATGGGTGATGTTTCGGGTCTCTCTAGAGATACTGCCTGTCCCGCTTTGTTACTCCAGCATTTTGTGTCTATCTTCGTTTAAACCAGCATCTGCAGTTCCTTCACGCACAAAGCTTTAAATTAGTTTTAAACAGTCTACTTTAGAAGTGATTGTAATTTATCAAGTAATATTTGTAAAGCATGTTTACAATTTTTAACATAATTTTTGTACTTGATGTAAGGGCTCTGACACATTGAGGAGAAATATGAGCAAAATTGGGGGGTGAGAATCATAGAGGGAGTAGCAGCAGCAAACCTCAGTCCAGTAATGGTGACTGAAATAAATCATTACACTCTACAGTTTTCCATTCGAGATGTCTACTGTAAAGGTAAGTAAAGCGATTTTTTCTTACAGCATAATTTTAATCAATATATGGTTTAATTACAGAAATAGGATATCATAATTTGCATGATTACTCTATTATATAATTCAGTTGGATTGGTGTAGATTTTAAGCCCTCGATGGATGACCACCAGAGGGCATCAACCAACTGTGTGATCCTGCTGGCTGGAGACCTAATGTCTTTGAGTACCAGATCTCATTCTCATCAATATGATATGAACTCCACACCACATCTCAATCACCGGTGCTATTCATAGCATCCTAATCTGCATATTAAAAGGATCCATAACCTGAAGCAGGTCAATCAACAGATGGCCACTTTGATAGAGTCATAGTCATAGAGTGATACAGCGTGGAAACAGGCTCTTCGGCTTAACTTGTCCACACCGACCAACATGTCCCACTAGGCCCATCTGCCTGTGTTTGGTCCATTTCCTTCCAAACTTGTCCTATCCATGTACCTGTCTAACTGTTTCTTAAACGTTGGGATAGTACCAGCCTCAACTACCTCCTCTGGCAGCTAGTTCCATACACCCAACACCCTCTGTGTGAAAAAGGATAACAACGCTCGGAGAGCCTGAGAAAGTTCTGTGTCGGGAGAGGACCTAAGGGCACGAAGGGCCGAATGGCCTACTCCTGCACCTATTGTCTATTGTCTATTGTCTAAGCCACTTCACCCATTATACCCAAGCAAAACACATTCTGTTGTGTTTTAAAGATTATAAATCATGGTTCATTATTGATCATTAGCAAAAAAAAAGTATGGGAAATTCCCAAAAATTAACGTTCAAAATCAAATTTAGCACTGGCTTTTTTGATGATAATACAACACAGTTACTTTGTCATTATTGAAAAAGACGATGGCTGAGTTGTACAAGACCATTGTTTGCTTAGTTGGTCTGTCTTTCAATATCTTGGAAAGGCATTACATAAATAACCACTGTAGTGGGATGAAGCTGGAATTACACCACAGCCAAGCCATGAACAGGCGTGGATTTTTAAAAACTAATTGCACTATTTATAACTTCAAGCCTATTTTATTGTTGTTTTATATTAGTTTATTTCCTTATTTTATTGGAACACCCCTCTCAGTTTCAGTAAACATGCATGGCTCAAAGGTCTGGAGTCTGATACAATTTCTCCAAAAGGAAGCAGAAACTAAAATGAACATTTTCAAAAATTAAAACTGTACTCAAGAAAAAAATGGAAATATTCAAAATATTTAAACTCCAAAATTGGTCTTAAAACCTTCTCCAGGGAATAACATGTTTATGTTTCAATTAATACATTAATAAAGCAGATTGATATTTTAAATATAAATCATCAGACTTACTTCATGTGTTTATCTAATATTCTCTTGGAGGCACTTAGGCTACTGTCTCAAATATTTTAATCTGGCAACAACTTCCACATTCTGAAGATAGACACAAAAAGCTGGAGTCACTCAGCGGGACAGGCAGCATCTCTGGAGAGAAGGAATGAGTGACGTTTCAGGTCGAGGCCCTTCTTCAGACTTAAATGAGGAAGTCATGTTGCAGATTTATAGGAGGTTGATTAGGCTGCATTTTAAGTATTGTGTGCAGTTCTGGTCGTCTCATTCCAGGAAGGATGTGGAAGCTTTGGAGAAAAAAGTTTACCAGAATGCTGCATGGATTAGAGGGTATTTACAAAAAGGAGAGATTGGACAAACTTGGATTGTTTTCTCTGGAACATTGGAGGTTAAGGGGAGACTAGACAGAAGTATATAAAATGATGAGAGATATAGATGGGGCAGATAAGCAGAACCTTTTCCCCAGCAAAGACTGGAGGGCATAGCCTTCTGGTGAGGGGGCAAAATTTAAAGATGGGCAGGGCAGTTTTATTTACAGTGATGGATGCCTGGAACACATTGCCGCAGGGTTGGGGAGGGGGTAGATGGGGGAGGGGGGAGGGAGGTGATCATGGAGGAAGATATGATGGTGGCATTTTAGAGGCTTTTAGTTAGGCACATAGTTATGCAGGATATGGAAGGATATACACCATGTACTGGCAAAGAGATTAGTTTAACTTGACGTTGTGATCAGTATGGAAGGACCTATTCCTCTGCAATACTATTTTATGATCTAGGGTCAATAAAAAGGGGAGTAAATCAGTGTCTTGGATTGAAGTCATCAGTCTGAAGAAGGATCCTGACCTGAGATGTCATTTGTCTAATTTCCTCCAAAGATGCTGCATGACTACTGAGTTTCCCCAAAACCTTTTTTTGGGTCAAGGTTTCAGCTTTTACATTCTCTATATCTCTCTTGGAGTGAATGGTTCCTTTGTAATAACGATAGAAGAAGGGAAGTTATGCTTGATGCATCCTTCTGAAAGTGTTGGATGATATGCAGCAAAGTAAAATTAAAAAAAACTCTAGATGCTGTAAGTACAAAATAAAAACAGAAAATGCTGTAAATTCTCAGAAGGTCAGGTAGAATTGGCAGAAAGAGAAACAGAGTTAATGTTTCAGGTCTGAAACCATTATCAAAACTAGGATCGTTTTCAGTTGAAGTATGGATGGGTAGAACATCTGATAGTTTGTGACCAAATGAGTTTATATTCAGATTATGCTCTTTTGTCAATTATGTTTTGTTAAGAGCAGGGCGGTGTGAAATGAGGTGAGCAGACCAAACTTTCTCCAATCAACATGCTCAGAATATTATACCAAATTAAATGACTTGTTTAAATAAGGGGGCTCAAAACATATAAAAGATCTGTTAAGATTTTTGATTAAGAGGCTGGGCACACAACTAGAAATCAACAAGCGGATTCGCTAGAACAGCAGAAGCAAAAGTCATGGGGTAGTTTAAGAACGATTTAGCTTCAATGTAGAGAAGCACATAACCCCTCAGAGGTGCTTGATCTAAGATGGACCCAATGACCTATGTCATCTGCACCTTGTGAACATTTCTGTTATTTCTGCAAAGATTTCTCTCAGAAATTGCTCAAGCATAACCTTCCCCTTTAGAAATTAATTGTCCTGGCCAAATGCCTGATAATTTCATCATTGGTAATAGATTGTTGATTGTTTTAAATTGTTTTAAAATTAAAATAATTCTAAAAAATATATATTTATTTGAATGTTAACTATTTAAAGTTGAAAGTTTTTCCTGTTTCTTTTTCCAGATTTGTAAACACAGTAAACGCTCTTGATAAGGGACCACGGGGGGAAATGGTGTCCATTATTACTGATTGTCCGCTATAACCGAGTGAGGTACTATCATTGTATAAATAGTAGAAACAACCATCTGCAGTTGCTGGTTAATACACAAAAGGACACAAAGTGCTGGAGTAACTCAGCGTGTCAGGCAGCATCTCTGGAGAACATGGATAGGTGGTGTTTCGGGTTGAGACCCTTCTGCAGACTCTCTGTCTGGAACTGGGCCGGGTGAGTTGACGATCCCAGCCAGCTGGCAGCCGGGGGATAGGCGAGGATCGGTGCAGTCAATGGTCTAGGCCCAAGAACGGCTGCAGTGCAGGTAAGGATCAGCGATGGAGGTGGCAGGTGTGGCCTGCAAGTAGCCAAGAAAGCTGTGTTGACCAGAGGTAGCGGCAGTGTCCAGCCTGGAAGAGTCGTGAGTGGCGTAGACAGCCGGGGTTGTAAGTGGCCGGGGAGGCACCGGGGGTGACGGGGCAACCGGGATCGTATGTGTCCAGGGAGGTGCCGTGAATCAGGGTGGCGTGGCAGTCATCGGTAGGTCCATCTGCTATAAACAAAGTCCATTGTAAAGAAGTACATTAAAACAAGGGATTACTGCCGTATGTTCAACCAAGTAGAAGCCCCCCCAAAATGCTTCCAATCTTGCTCAGCACATTCTAGTAGTGTGAATGCAGACGTCACTCTGCTGCACCACAACTGAGGGAATTTAATTTGTCAGGTCTTCTACTGTGGCATTAAAAGAACCAATCTTACAAAAAGCAAATTGCAACAAACTCTGTGAATAACAGTTCATGGGTTTTTTTTGATTCCGTATAATTTAATTCTTGCTTATTTAGTTACTTGTTTCACATTTCTTAAGCCGACCTGATAGTTTAGTAATTCATTTTTATTTCCTGTTCCTGACTCAGGACCCCCCAACGTATTCTAAGTAATGTTTTAATTAGTTAAATTCACGGACACTTCATTTTTAATTGCTCCTGGAAAATTGGTCTTATTCTTTTCTTCTAAATTGCTAATTCCAAATCTGCAGTTTGTTTCAACGCATCAATCCCTGCTGTTTTCTTGGAGTTAAAAAAGACATAAGATTCAGATTTTTTTCAATTTGTCATTTGCATTTGAGAGCGGTAGATAAATGTTTAATTCTTCATTTAATTCGCTGGTAGTAGTTCCCACTCCTGATGCTGGACAGCTTTCTCCAGGCACCAATTTAATTAATTATGGAGAAACAAGTGCTTTTCACAGATACTTATTCCGCTTTGAGAGTCATTATTTCTTTCGAGAGTCACATCATGTATCGGTGATAACACCCACAGGAGATATTTCTGGTAACACTGCAAGAACAATGGCTTGAGAAGGATTTGCTTATGTGTAGGAATTCAAATCTGCCACTTTTTGGAGGGACACATGTGCATGGCATTATTGTAATGAGGCAAGTTTGTGTGTGCGCAGCCAGAGCCTCATGTTTTAAAATGGCTCTTGGAGGATGTGTGAAGACTGAGCCCTGCTTGACACGCATCCACTTTGTGCAAACATCTGCTAATATAATCACTAGCTGGGTTTACCCGCATTCATTTTAAACAGGCTGGGAAATAACAGGAAGAGAATAAAGATTTTTTTTCACAAACATAATGTACCAATGTCAACATTTCTTAACTGACCTCCATATGACACCACGTGATATTAAAAGAAAATAAACTGAAGTGTAAAAGAACTGTCCTTATCAGAAAAAAAAAGTTTTTATGTGGCATTACTCTGAGAAAGTCTGAGGCAAAATATTATCAACAACCTGTAGTGGACCAACCACATCGAAGCGACAGCCAAGAAGGCAGACCAACGGCTCCACTTCCTTCCAACACAGCTTGGCATGGGAACAGCTCTGCCCAAGAATGCAAGATGTTGCAGAGAGTTGTGGATGCAGCCCAGTCCATCACACAAACCTAACTCCCTTCCATTGACTCCATCAACAATTCATGCTGCCTCAGGAAAGCAGTCCATATAATCAAAGACATTTCTCACCCCATTCATTCCTGCTTCTCCCTGCGCCCGTCGGGCAGAAAGGCCAGAAGTATGAAAGCGTACACCAGAATTCGGGAACAGCTTCTTCCCCTGTATTATCTGGGTTCTGAACAATCCCTCTAGAAGTTAGGGGACAGACTGATTCCACTCTACCTCATTGCAATCATTGGACTTTGTCTCTGGGACTGGCTGGCTATATTGCTGAGAACTATATTCTGCACTTTGTATCTTTCCCTTCACTCTATCCAATGTACTTGAGTTTAGCTTGATTGTATTTATATATATTATTATCTGATTTGATTGGATCACGTGCAAATCAAGCTTTTCACTTTACGTCAGTACACATGACAATAATAAACCTACACCCTAAAATACATCTCTGCAACATTTCAACATGTCAAACTTTCAATGTATACATTGTACTGTGCATCACATTTACTGATTCCTCAATTCATAAATCACCCTTAACTGAACAATACAGATTAATGGAAAATGATTAACATGCAGGAAATATACCCACTGAACAGGTGGCAAACTTGAAGGGAAATTAAAAATAAGAATTTGTACTTATATTGTGCCTTAAATCTAGCAAAATATCTTAGGAGCATTTAGAAGGAATAAAAAAAACAGCCACACATTATAGTAGATGATTAATTGCCTGGTCAGAAGTTTTAAAGTGTCTTAAAGGAGGAATGGGAGGTATAGAGGCAGAAATATTTAGTGATAGAATCACGTTGCTTCACAACTTTGGCAGCTGAAGGTATAACTGTTCGTGATTGTGGGTGAGGTTGCTCCAGAGGCCAGGATTCTATAATTTCAAGCATGCAAACATTTCAAGGGTTGTTGGTGAGAGGTGAAAGTGAAGAGTGAACTATGAATAGATTGGAAAACAGGGATGAGAATTGTAAAACTGAGGCATTGCTTAGCCAAAAGCCAATGTAGAACTAAATCCAATCAATAAGCAACTCTTGAGGAACAGATGGTTAACCAATAAAGTCATAAATAATTTCTTCACATATTTTCACTGAGAGATGTAAGGGCTTCAAATAGATGAACACATATATAACATACACATTTATAGCCAATAATATAAAGGAGGACAGTAAAAGTATGTGAAGAGGAAAAAATGATTTAAGACCAAAGTTGTACCCTTGAATAATGAAAAAATGTGAATTTATTATGGGGAACAAGGAAATGGCAGACGAGTTGAACAGGTACTTTGGATCTGTCTTCACTAAGGAGGACACAAACAATCTTCCTGATGTACTAGTGGCCAGAGGATCTAGGGTGACGGAGGAACTGAAGGAAATTCACATTAGACAGGAAATGGTGTTGGGTAGACTGATGGGACTGAGGCTGATAAATCCCCAGGGGCGTGATGGTCTGCATCCCACGGTACTTGAGGAAGTGGCTCTAGAAATTGTATATGCATTGGTGATCATTTTCCAATGTTCTATAGATTCAGGATCCGTTCCTGTGGATTGGAGGGTAGCTAATGTTATGGGCCTGTCCCACTTAGGCGATTTTTCAGCAGACTGCCAAGTCTGAACACACACACACATAAACACATCGCTTCCTTCACCAGCCCATGTGAATTTTTTAGACAGCGCTACCCCCGCTTGCCCTGTCTAAAAAATTAACACAGTGCAAAGACAAGGTGATACAGACACACACCGCGATTAACAGGAAGGTTGGCGCTGTAATTAAGATGGCTAAAGCACAGTGTATGGTAAGTTATTTAAAAGAGGTGGGGGAGTGGGGAGGGGAGAGAGGGGGGGGAAGGGGGGAGGAGTGGAGACAACTTTTAAGAAGTCAGAGAAGCACAGCTGTGAAGCTCGGAGGACATTTAACATATCGTTGGATCTGAAAACTACTACTTACCTTTTTTTCCCCCATGAGCCAATGAAATTCACTGGTCAGCACTGGCTACAACCTACGAGAACCTCCGAGAACCTTCGACCACCCACGAGCATGTGCGACCATGTGGTTCCAGGTAGTGGAAGGTAAGACCTTTTTTTCACCCAGTTTTATTCCACCAGGGAGATCTTACCCTCCACTATCTGCACCCTCCGGTAACCACCTTCAACTAGCATCGCAACCGGCTTCGACTAAAAATTTGCCGATTTTAAAAACGGCAACCTATTTTTGGTCGAGGCCGGTTTTTAATTTTTTGAAATAATCGCCGGAACATAGAAGAAGCTCGACTACGCGGAAACCACTTTCATCTATTAGGGAGAGAGACAAGAACCTCCGGGAACCTCACGGAAACCTTGGGCGGGGCGCAAGGTCTCCAGAGGTTTCCGTTCAAGTTTCCTAAGTGAGACAGGGGCTTTAAGAAGCGAATAGAAGCATAGCACTCAAGAGACTAACTGCAGCAGACCTATAGTTTGTAAGAGGGCTTAATGGTTTTAGTAGAGATCTTCTGCCTGTAACAATCCATTGCCTCAGGTATATGCGATGAAAGTTAATATGAGGAAACCACACAGAATCCCACTCCTGTCCCCATCATCATCTGTTTAGGCAGCTGCAGAGTAATAAATAACCTTGGCTTTATTTATTACGAAGAGTAATAAATAACCTTGGCTGGACCAGGATTACCACAAAAGTACAAAATTAGTTAGAAGCTAGACTATCCTTTAATGCAATTTGGTTGTATCCACCATCTCCACTTACTAAATCAGCTGTCAAAAGCAGCCTTGCTTGAGTCTTTATAAGGAACCTTTGTAGATAAATGTGTCAAAGCTTCCTAATCCACCCTGCCAGGTCAAGGGAAACCTCATAGTGTATTATCTAATTACAAATTCTCTCTCCATGTGTCACAGTGTAAAGCAGACATTTTCCAGATGGAATGTTTGTTGAATTAAATTGACATACTGTGATTTAAGATAGGAAATGTGACAAATTAAAATTAAATATCAGGAGGTACTTTTTTTTCCTATGTAATTTTTGAGAAATTACAAATGTGTTTTCACATTTACAAATGGCAAATAAATCATCTCCTTAGATGCAAATGAGGAATTTGTACTTCAATGAATTATTCCAACAAAACATGGGCATGGATAATCTGCTTCAAAATTACATATAATTGGCTATTTAAGTTTCCAGTCCCTTCAACAAATTGTATTTCCAACAAAACGTCTAATTTAAATTGAATTTTTCTGCCGTAAGCATTACAAATGAATTATTTTTCAAAAAACTTAGTTAATATCCTTCAGTGCTCCATGGAATCGACCAAATCGACCATTGTGAAAGAAGCTTAGAAATTGTAGGATAAAGGGAGCAAGATAATTCAACCCCTATTTTAAATATAATTTATTCTCTCGTTACTTTCATATTCATTCTGCATTTATAAATGACTCCTCACTGCATAATTAAACATTCCCATCACTGTGTCCCCAGCAGAAAAGCAGTGGGAAGAAATTCCTTGGTATTTCAAAAGTTCTGTTAAAGTGGCTCTGTACTGGTTGGAGTAAAGAGTGGTGAGGATGGAGGTCCCTTGGCAGTTTTGTGGTAGCATCGTGTACTTCTCACCCCTCCAATATTCTATTATGCATGAAGCCCATGGGGTCTGTCCGACACAATTAGCTTTAAACTTAAAAAAAGACATCTTTCTTTCCTTCGCAAGCTTTGCAGCAAAGAATAGCTGCAAATTCATTGGAGAGCGCAGCATTAATTGAAGGTGCACCTTCGAGGGAGGAACAGCATCAGGAGGTAAACAATGGTTGCACACCATAATTTCTGGACCATTTGCAAGTGCAAAGTGTTGGCATTGAAACCAAGATATTCTATTGGGTAGCAATATTGACATCAGTAAACGATCAAACTTTAATGAAAATGCAATTGTTTTGGTGGGTTATAGGTAATACATTTGCAAATGGTGCCTGGTCTCGTGAAAACCTTTGGGGCTCAGTGATGCAAAACAGTATGTGTTGTCCACTTTGCCCAAACGTCTCTTGTGGATATAACAGCTGTAGATGGTGAAGGATGAGCATATCAAAGTCCACCTTACCTGGAAGGTTGAGGCACTACTTAATACAAGATCAACCTTCCGGGGTGGAAGATTACAACCTTCACGTGGTCCGCCCTGTTTCGACTAATGCAGTCAACTCGACGTGCACAAACAGAATATCAAATAGAACAAGTTGTCCTACAACTTTAGGCTGTGCATGCCACATAAAAGAAGATCAACCTACCCAGATCAATTGCTGGTAAGCCTGACGCATCCTTTGTCTTTCACTCTTCCCACCATCCTCACCACCATTCTCACCATTGGCAACGTTCTTAAATTTGACATCCCTTTCATCTGTCAGTCCACCGTCCACCCACCACCCCCCCTCCGAAATCCTGACTACCAATTTCATATCTATTTCTGCATCAACCTTGACCAACATTTGTCTGACCCTGTACTTTAAACACTGACCCACTCACGCACTGTACCCCTCCCGTCGCAACTCCATCTCAACTACATGGGGCTGATCCCTGCTCAAAGCAAACCGCTTTCTCCCATTTCAGCTCTTTCCTCTCTAAACGCTACCTAACCTTCTCCTATTCATGGTCATAACAGTCTCGCGAAATCTCCCATCCATCACCCAGCCCTTCTATTGTTTGAATTTTTCTTTGACTGTAGATTGCAGAATAGACACTGCATGTGAGCAGGGTCCAGTCAGTCACCCAATGCCTTGAGTCCTCATGCGGGATCGGATTTCATTGCCAGAGCTTTGTGCGAACAGCCAGGAGCTCCTGTGCTCTTTTAAACCCTCTACAATTTCTCGCCTGGGCTGGACTTTGGAACTTCTAGTGGAAAAAGTAAGATTTTTAACGTTGTACAGGTTGCTAATTCACCATAGCTGTCATAATCAAAAGCATATTTTTAAAATTCATTACTTTTGTCACATTTACAAAATTATAGGAAACAGACAGTTTAAATTACAAATCCTGTCAGCGGAAAACATAATATGGGGTATACTGGGAACCATTTAATTTGACCAGAGTAAATGTTTAGAAGTTTCCAGGTCACCCAGGGAATTGAATATTACATGTGCTAAGTGCCTCACTAAAATTTGAGACGGTTCTCCTTCACCCATGAGGCAGTGCACTTTGAAAATGGATGTATTCAGAATTCCACACATATGACAAAGCATCACAGCTCAAAAACCTTACTTCTGAATACTGATTTGTTTTAAATATTAAGCAGCCAACTTCCCACAACATTTGTCGAGGTGAAAAGTGTGTAATGCAGCTTGTATTATTAGGGCTATCCATGCTCATAACAGACTCTCAAAATCATTAGCTGAGCAAGTTACATTGTGTTTAATTTTATTACAGAATGTGTGTTTTATTACAGTACCCTTAAATTGCGCAAAAGACAGTTGAAAATGTATTCTCAGCAATTTTGTCATCTTTCAAAAGATTATACATGAGACAGAAAGATGATGAGATGATGGGTGCTGAGAAATTGTATTTCTTCACATAAACAGACACTATTTCTGGCACTAATGCCAAATTAGGTCACCAAAACAAAAACCTGAAACTGGGACATTTTGCTTTAAGAAACCATTGTAATGAATTATTTCCTTTAAGCCACATTAAAAGCCAGCCTACACATTTCATCCACACGCTGCTTGCTAGACAGGCAACAGCAGCATCGTTCTTGTACTAACCCATGGGAAATGTCTTAATGTCCTTAAAGGGATCAGGCCAGCTTGTTCTGAGGTTGCCGTAGGGACAATGTCTTTAAAGTCTGACGGTAACAGCATGACAACAACATGGCAGTTGTGGGATTTCAGTGCAGATGCTAACAGAATTATGGCAGATGCGAGCAAATGAATCTTTATGCAAAACCCAACAACATAATGTTTAATGTATTTTTGGCCAATTTTGCAGATTATTTGGTTAGGCAGCAGCAGTCATATATGTGATGATCCATAGGAAATGGGTTAAACATTGTAAAAGTGGTCTCTCCAGGGTAACTTCAGGTTGCCATGGGGATAAGCTCAGCCGAGGTAGGGTAACAAATGGCGGTGATGGGGGTAATATTGTGGGGATGTGTCTGAATGTTGGCACAGACCTCCCACTGGAGACCGGTCCGTAGTATAGAGTAGGCTGATTGTGCACTGTGACACTGGGCCACAGGTTGGGGTAACGAGCGAAGAAGAAGTGTCCACAGTAACCTCAATCAGTACCCAAGCCAACAATGAATTATAAGGAAAATTATTGGTGACTAATTTTAATATATAATAATAAATATATCCTGAAGAGACCACAGATCTTACTGTGTGCATGTACGGCACTCCTTTTCGAAAAATTAGAACATTATAAAGGTCTGAAGTTGTAGTTTTGATCCATTTTATGATGGTAGGTCATTAATGGTCTTTCAACATATGTGTGAAATATAACAGGGAAATGGCATTAGTATTGGGATGAACTTCCTAACTTAAATTGGAGCTTTTGGGTGCAACTAATGATCTCTGTAGTTTTTTCATAGAACAGAGGGGACATTAGGCCATCTTATTCTACCTGCATCTACTTACATTAACGTTTTGGCGATAATGTTAGCAACAATTTTGGGATTGGAGACATTGCAAGTTGGTGGAAGGAATTGCAGATGCTGGTTTACACCAAAGATAGACACAGAATGGTGGAGTAACTCAGCGGGACAGGCAGCATCTCTGGATAGAGGAATGGGTGACGTTTCGGGTTGAGACCCTTCTTTAGACTGGTCAGAATGGGCAATGACTGTTTAGAGTTGGTGGAAGACAAGGGACAATGACATGTCCTGCTGCAAAGAGTCTACACCCAGAGAGACTTCAGAGAATCGCATGCTGCCTGCACCTCCCCCAGGAACATTGTAGTCAGAAGCAAAGCTTTTCCATGGCTGTCATCATGACTATATTTCAGGAAGACCTTTAGCCACAGTTATATGGCTGGACTGCTGTGTCCTTGGGCGTGAAGGTTACGTTGCCTCTCAACTTCACCATCGCAGGGTCTTTCACAGTGGCTGCAGCAGATTTCTGCCATGTCTCGTAATGTGTAGGAAAGAACTGCAGATGCTGGTTTTGCTCACAGCATCAGAGAGGTCGCCTTGGCACTATATTTACACCAAGACAATTATTTTACTTCAGTTTCAGTGAGCACAAGGTACTATCTTGGGCACAGGGTTTTGCCACTATCGTTGGATTCCCATGAGTGCAGGTAGCCACTGACTGCACTTGTCTGCCAATAAGAAGACCCATCAATAATTCAGATATTTTTCTCAGGGAAAAGGATTTCCATTCACCAGTGAAAATCATCACAGAGGGTACTCTTTATCTCCATGGCTTCACACACATAATACAATCACAACTCCCGAGTACCAATGCATCACGAACCAAGTAAGTACAAGAATTGTTCTGAAAAATGTCATTGGTCTTCTGAAAATGAAATCCTGGTGGCTGCATCAGATCAGGCATCCTGGAATGCAGGGCCAAAAGGCACAGTTGTTACATCAAGAAAGTTTATCAGTAATCAGTTGAGAGGCCTTATAATCCTCCTTTGCATGGCAAGCTGCCTTGATCATATCACATCAAATAATGAACCCTAGATAGACAAAGTGCTGTCAGGCAGCATCTCTGGAGAAAAGGATTGATGAAGAGTCTCGACTCGAAACGTCACCTATTCCTTTATCCAGAGATGCTGCCTGACACGCTGAGTTACTCCAGCATTTTATGTCTGTCTTCATATATGTGAGTTGCTCTTTTTTGTGGAATTAGATTACAGGTTACCAAAGCGACCGTTAATTTTGGTAAATAAGTGAGAATGGTTAATCCAGGTAAACCAGCACCTGCAGTTCCTTCTCACACAATGAATCCCAGATCCAGTTACTGAAATGGCTCATACTAAATGTTTTCAGACTCACCTTGACATATCTTATATTGTGTCTGAAGAAGGGTCTCGACCCAAAACGTCACCCATTCCTTCTCTCCTGAGATGCTGCCTATCCCACTGACATTTTATGTCTATCTACAGTTTAAACCAGCATCTGCAGTTCCTTCATACACATATCTTATATTGATTTGTATTTTTTTCCAAACTTGACTCACATCTTCAGTCAGGGTGTCCCACAGTGGATGTTCTGGCCTCAGGTGAAGCTTCATGTCCAATTCAAGGCACCACGTCTTAGAAGGGATATGAAAGGTTTGGAGAGAGTGCAGAAGAGACAAAAATGCAATAGAAACTGGTCAATGTCGATATACACTCAGAATCAAGTGTTAAAATAAGAAAGGATACAAAGTGCTGGAGCAACTTGATGGGTCAGGCACGTGTCGGGAGCTGCAGAACTCAGTTTTGCTCCACTCTGCTACATATTACTGAGAAGAGTGCCAAATCTTCAAGGGATACTTCCCTTTATGAGGAGAGGCTGCAGGGTACAGGGTCGAGAGCCCATTGATTTGTTGGAAAGTAACCAGCAGCAAAAATGATGTCAGGCAGGAAGCCAAATTTAATTTCTTAACTCCTGCAGCAACTAGTTTTAAACCCTCGGCACCGCTTACAATATCTGATCCTCCATACATAGGAAGTAGTTGACTCATAACTGTAGTTTACACGTGAATTAGCTCACTGTTGTTGATGATTTTTCACCATTGTTGAGCCTTTTTTTTATTTTGCTGAGTGTAAGCTTTGGGGTTTATTTAAAAATTCAGTCACTTAAAATAAGTGGAACAATCAGATTTACAGGCATCTGGAGGAGGAGGAGGAGGAAGGTGCACCAACCTGTCACACAACATTAAGTGACACTTGTTTACAAGCCTTCATGTAATGATCCACATACAGTGCCAATGACTCATGCAGTATCTTAAAACATTTAAAACCACCCCTCAGATTTAATATCTAATAGATAATATGTTAAAATGCACACAGTGATAATTAGGATGCTGGAAACAACAGACTAATTGCCATATTTGTTGTGATCGGCAAGAGAATTTACTTGACATAAGAGATTATTTGGTCTTTAAGCATTTATAAGGGATTTGGGAACATTTGCATTAGGGAAGTACGTTGGAGAAGAAGAAAATATTATCAAGAAAATCCTTCTTGGGTGGTTTAAATATTTGTTACAGTAATGAATGGGTAAAGATAAAGAGATATTGGGGGGATTTAAAGCTTTTGGAGTATTGAAGCATGGGTAAGTGTGAGTGGATTTAAAATGACAGCGCAGAACAAGCCTTGAAATAAAAGGTAATCAATCAAGCTTTTAAAAGGCCTGCAAAGGATAAGCTTTAAACATTAAAGACATCAAGGGAACAAAGAAAGAGGATATACCAAAGCATGCAGCAGGGCTTATCCCGAAAAGAATAGGTCAAGTCAAGTTTATTGTCACAGTGGTACCTGTGCACATTTTGCTTGCAACAGTATCGCAGGCACACAGACTCAGATAAACAGAGAAAAAGAGATTATATATAAGATTTAGAAAAGAAAGATACTGGTATAAAAACAAAACATCCGGGCAAAGAGATGGCAATATGCCGACTTTGCCAGGTCCATGGCAAAGTCGGCATATTGCTGAAGCTGCGCCAGCAGCGCCTTGTAGCAGGGTTGCTTAATGTCTCTCTCATGTAAGAGGGGAGCATGCCGGGTCAGTATAATCTAACGCCGAGTCTGCAGGTATAGCCGTGGAGCATGCCCAAGGGATGAAGGGCACATGCCAGACGTACCATGCCTGGTAGCAAGGTTGCCATTCAAACACATATGCAGTGTACGCCACTATCAGGGGGACAATAGAGCCGGCCGCCAAATCTTCTATTCAGGTAAGACCTGTTTCCTGGAGGACGAAGCACAAGCTATTGAACGAGTAAGGCTTCATAGTTTCGGCGACAACGCACACCACGTCTTCATCGGCAGTAGCGGTTCACTGAAGCTGGTGGCAGCATGAAAACTGGCCAGAGGTTCCACACATATTACCTGTGTTACTAATAAGGGACCACTTACAACTTGGTAAGATGTACACTTGGTTGTACAATACAAATGATTGAGACATTATCATCTACTTTGAGGGGTCTAACCATGTAAAACTGGACAATACTAGCATTCCAAGCAGATTAGAATTGGGCAGGTTCAGTATAATGGCCTGGATTGTCTTGCAAGACTGGCTCGGAAATCGGGCCACAGTTCACGGCAGACACTAAATTGCGAATATCATCTCAAGTTTGGAGGTGGAGCAAATTTGCATGACTTACCAATTCTTCACTTATTGCTAACAACTATCTATAGACCCTATGGGCGTTGTCTGGTTAAAGAGTGATTGAGCAAATATGCATATCTGCATGTTCAACTTCATGTTGATACATTATGATGGTGGCATATGTTAGTCACATGGGTGCAATCAATTAAAGACTCCTGGAATGTTACATAATCTCGTTTGCCACAGGAGAATCATCAAGTATAGGTCAATGGCAACACAGAATTGGTGTTGAATCACGCCGTATTATGAAACTCTGGTTCCATGGAACACCAAATATAGATAAGTTTGTTTTTCATGCATATTCACAGGTTGCAAAATATGTGGCATAACAGTGGCGAGAGATACATTCTCGCTACAAGTAGAAGGAAGGTCTTTTATGTCTTCCTCCATTTGCTTCATCAATTGGGGCTTCAAATAAAGTCATTAAGACCCTGTTTTAGGTTCCAATTGTGTGATTGGCTTATGCAACGTTGATTCCCGATTTGTCGGGAATAATAATACAACCTTATATAGTTATTTTAAACGTTACTTTGCTGGTTCAGCCTGAGGCTTGGGAAATCAGCCGTTGCATGATAAATTAAATTATGTTCTGCAGATTCAATAGACTGCCCTAAGGCTTGGGTTGTTACATCTATCCTTCTATGTGTTCAGAGTGCTTGAATAGCACCAAAAAGCAGAACTTTTCTTTTCCAAGAGATGAAAAGAGTTTGTTACATTGAAAACGGTATAGATTACTGACGTTTGGAGTTCATGTTAAATGATCTTTTGTCAATAAGTGAGTTGTACGGCCATTAACTGTGCCAACGTGCCTTCTCAATGAATTGGCTGTAGCAAACGAGACCCGCTCTGTCGGGTTCACCCCGGATATCAAGTTTATAAGGATATCTTAACACAAGGTCTCCCAGGACCAGTACAATGCCATATGGGATGTTGACATTTGTGAAAACTATTTCACTAGGGGGCTCCAGCTACATCCTTAACTTTGGCCAGAGCTCATTAGGTAGTTATCCTTCTGGCGCTGATTAGCGCAGCAGGTTCAGTTGCTGCATAATTGCGACGGTACAGGATGATTACATCAGTAAATAATATATAATATTTTATGTTTATAAATACTTGAGCAGAGCAGAAGAGGTGTCAGGTCTCAAAATAGTTACAGGCACGCCAGAGGACATTTGGTAACGTAAGCACACATATATACCTCAAGGTCACCAAGAGCCTTCGAGGTTCTGAACTAGCAATATTTGTTAGTCACAAAAAACTTAGAAGAACATATCTGTTCAGGCCACTCCAGATGATAAACAGAGTTTGTGTTATGTAGGAATGGATTCTGATTCCAGATCTCATTCCACCAGGGCTGCTACAACATCAGCAGCAAGGGTATTTACGTTCTGCTAGACCACATCCTTACGGCTGCAGCATGGTCCAACGAATGAATCTCCAAACATTTATAATAACCCATTGCTAGACCAAGGGTATTTGTCAACTTTATTTTACGTTCTAGTTATACTTTCCATCCGGGTGAGAGATGTGAATATTATTACTTCATTTAAACAGCATCAGCATGTTTTAAATCTATGTAATGACTGTATGCATTATGAATGTTTTTCCTTCATTTGTCAATGAAGCAGTTGTGATTGTGTAGACTCATTTCTCACGGCAAGAAATCACAGAGCTTTGAAGTCTTCACGTAGTCACTCACGTGACTCCGATGCAAAATAGTGAGATTAAACGAGAACTTACCAGTTTGAAGTTTGATCTTTATTTTATGAAGAGTTACGATGAGGGACTACATGCCTTCCACTCCCAACCCTCATAAATGTCATCTGGTAGTTCAAGTCTTCTGTTATCTTACTTTTATATTTCAGTCACTATTACCTGTGATTTCACACCGCTGCTTTGAAGATTGACACGCGTGCGGCTGGACGGGGTTCTTCACGTAGTCCCTCATCGTAACTCCTCATAAAATAAAGATCAAACTTCAAACTGGTAAGTTCTCATTTAATCTCATTATTTTCTCTCTCCCTCCCTCTTAAACAGCATGTTTACATATTCTACCTAGCACTGGAATTTTGGAAGTTTGACAATCATTAAATCCACTAACTTATTTCAAAAAGTTAGCACATATTTATTGTCTTTCAGGTTTCTGCAATATTTGTTTTCTTACTTTGAGCTCCTCATTTGCTCTAGATCTGTACTCTTTCACTATATCCAGAAGGTTTTATGTGTCCCTTCTTATGTCAAAACGTACACAAATTACATGTATCATTTATACCCCAATATATTTTCTCATGGTTCAGTCTATAAAGGGATTCATAAGTTGAGAATTTGAAAGTTGATCAGTTTGCTTATCTTAGAATTAAGCAAACTGATCACCTTTCAGTTCAACGATTCAAATTGCTTAGAATTTGAAAGTTGATCAGTTTGCTTAATGGTTATCATCGAAGCCAAGCGCGCCGCCCTAACTGAGTATAAGCGGTCAGCTAACGAGATGAACCTGCAGATCATCAGGGCTGCCAGGAACAAGGTTCAGCAGACTGCCAGGCATTGCGCCAATGACTACTGGACACAGCTTAGTGAGGACATCCAGATGGCCACCATAACAGGGAACATCAGGGGGATGTACGATGGCATTAAGAAGGCACGATGCATGGATGATGCAGTCAACCTGGGCCTGCACTTCATCCTACAGCACCTAGACCACCAGGGGACCTATGCGAGGATCCTGATTGTTGATTTTAGCTCTGCATCCAACACCATTGTGCCAGAACTACTACACTCCAAACTTTCAGAGTTGACTGTGCCTGAACCCCTGTTGGTGGATCACCAGCTTCCTGACAGATAGGAAGCAGCATGTGAGGCTGGGAAACCACATCTCGGACCCGCAAACGATCAGTATAGGAGCATCGCAAGGCTGCATACTCTCTCCTCTCCTCTACTCTCTCTACACCAACGACTGCACCTCCACAGACACCTCTGTCAAGCTTCTCAAGTTTGCGGACAACACAACCCTGATTGGACTGATCCAGGATGGGGAGTAATCTGCCTAGAGACAGGAAGTATCACAGCTGGCATCCTGGTGCTGTCGCAACAACCTTGAGCTCAATGATCTTCTAGCAGTGGAATTGATTGTAGACTTTAGGGGAGCCCCCCCCTCCCCTCACCCTACTCACCATCAACAACACCATAGTCACATCTGTGGAGTCTTTTAAGTTCCTGGGAACCATGATCTCCAAGGCCCTTAAGTGGGGGGCGACCATCGACTCCACAGTCAAAAAGGCACAACAGAGGATGTACTTCCTATGGCAGCTGAGGAAGCACAATCTGCCACAGGTAATGATGGTCCAATTCTACACGGCCATCGTAGAGTCTGTTCTCACCTTCTCCATCATGGTCTGGTTTGGCTCAGCCACCAAGCACGACACCTGGAGGCTGCAGCGAATCGTCCGATCAGCAGAGAAGGTTATTGGCTGCAACCTTCCCTCCATTGATGAACTGTACACTGCGAGGGCCAGGAAGCGAGCGGGCAAGATCATCTCTGACCACCCTGGCCACAAACTCTTTGAATCACCTCCCTCTGGAAGGCGACACCGGGCTGTCAAAGCTGCCACAGCCAGACTTAAAAACAGTTTTTATCCATGATTAGTTGCTCTATTCAACAGCAAAAAATCTGTAGCCTTCCTTTGATCTGTTATTTTGTTGGTTCACCTGCTTGATCAATGGTGTTTTATCATTAATGTTTTATTATTATTAATGTTTAGTATTTTCTGAGTCATTCGTAACTGTCACTGTATGTCATGTTGTTACTTGTATGCGGAGCACCAAGGCAAATTCCTTGTATACGAATACTTGGCCAATAAACTTACTTACTTACTTACTTGCATTGGGGCCAGTCCAGAGCAAGACAGCCTCCCTCAAATCCTCCACTGGGAAAGTAATCACAGACGAATGCCAGCAGATGGAGCGATGGGTGGAACACTACTCCGACCTCTACTTGAGAGAGAACACTGTCCCCCTCAGCGCTTGATGCCATCGAGTGCCTGCCGACCATGGATGAGTTAGACGCAGAGCCAACGGTAGAAGAGCTCAGCAAGGCCATTGACAGCCTGGCCTCAGGCAAGGCCCCAGGCAGCGACGGGATTCCCCCTGACCTGATCAAGCATTGCAAGACTAACTTACTGCTTCCTTTGTATGAAGTCCTCTGCCAGTGCTGGCAAGAAGGAGCTGTACCGCAGGACATGAGGGATGCCACGATCATTACCCTCCACAAGAACAAGGGCGAGAGAAGCGACTGCAACAACTACAGAGACATCTCCCTCCTCAACATCGTCGGCAAGGTCTTTGCTCGGGTCATCTTGAACCGCCTGCAGAAGCTGGCAGAACTTGTCTACCCAGAGTCACAGTGCGGAGCTGGAAGGTCAACAGTAGACATGGTCTTCTCCCTTCGTCAGCTCCAGGAGAAGTGCAGAGAACAGCGGATGCCCCTGTATGTTGCTTTCATTGACCTCACCAAGGCATTCGACCTCGTCAACAGAGATGGCCTATTTAAGGCTCTGACAAAGATCTGCTGCCCTCCAAAACTGCAGAGCATGATAGAATCCTTCCACATCAACATGAAGGGGACAGTGCAGTTCAATGGCAGCTTCTCGGAGCCCTTCGACATCCGCAGTGGCATCAAACAAGGCTGCGTTCTCGCTCCCACACTCTTTGGGATTTTCTTCGCTCTGCTCCTGAAACATGCCTTCGGCACTGCAACAGAGGGGATCTACCTGCGTACTAGATCAGATGGCAGGCTCTTCAACCTCACCCGCTTCAGAGCAAAGACAAAAGTACGTGAAGCTCTCATCAGAGACGTGTTGTTTGCCGACGACGCCGCAGTCGTGACCCACACCCAGCAGGAACTACAGTCACTGATGGACCGCTTCTATTGGGCATGCAAGGACTTAGGGCTGACCATCAGCCTGAAGAAGACAAATGTCTTGGGGCAGGATACACCTCCTGTCATCAACATCGACGACTATGAACTTGATGCCGTCCATCAGTTCACGTACCTCGGCTCCACCTTCACCAACAACCTCTCCTGGACACAGAGATTGATAAAAGGATCGAGAAGGCAGCTATAACTCTCGCTCGCCTCACAACTCGAGTGTGGACCAACCCAAAGTCTACAACGCCTGTGTCATCAGCATGCTGCTATACGGCAGTGAGACATGGACTACATATGCCGGACAGAAGAGAAGATACAACTCCTTCCACCTGAGAAGCATCCGCCGTATCCTGGGCATACCCCGGCAAGACAGACTGTCCAACGCCGAGATCCAGTCTCGCGCTGGCCTTCCCAGTATGTGCACTCTACTCAGGCAGCGCAGACTGCGGTGGCTGGGCCATGTCCACCGCATGGAGGATGGCTGTATTCCAAAAGACATCTGACATCTGGGAGGAGAACCATCCAAAGAGAGCTGACATCTGGGAGGAGAACCATCGGCCGCCCACAGCTACATTACAAGGATGTCTGCAAGAGAGATATGAAGGCGCTCGACAACGATGTGGAGTCCTGGGAGAGCCCTGCAGCTGACTGCATGAGGTGGAGAGGTACCCTGCACCAACATCTCAAAACGGGGGAAGAGAAACTGTTGAACGCAGTGACAGACAAGCGGGCATGCAGAAAGGAGCGCAGCAATGTCAACAAACCAGAGACCACACACAAATGTGACCTTTGCCACAGAGACTGTAACTCCCGCATTGGTCTCTTCAGCCACAAGCGACGCTGCTCCAGCCGAGGTTTGGAGCAAGCAGCCAACAACTAGGATGCATCACCCATGGTCAGTCATAACTGAGGGGGGCCTACGAAATTAAAAAAAAAACCTTAATATGGATCTTTGATAGTTTAGTCATGCCAATATAGAGATTTGCAGCATTTCTTAAAGTTGATGTATCACTGCAATTTGTAGTTAATAACAGAAGGGTCTCGACCCAAATCGTCACCCATTCCTTCTCCCCAGAGATGCTGCCTGTCCCGCTGAGTTACTCCAGCATTTTGAGTCTATCTTTGTAATTAATAACACATGGTTTCCATTAAGTTTCAAGATGGCGTCAAAGCATGGCGACTCTTTGGGTGAAGGTGCTCGAAGTAAATCTAATGACATCCACTACAATCATTCCACTACTTTAAATCTCTTTTATTTCTATGGCTTGACTGTGCTGATGTATGGTATGATTTGACATGATAACACGCAACATGGAGTTTTTCATTGTATTTCAGTACATGTAACAATAATAAACCAATAACAATAAATTCTGCCAATATTTTATATATATATATGCATATATATATTTTAAAAATATATTTTAAAAATATATATATTTTTTTAAAAATCAGACTACAGAAATTTATGTCCATGCTGCAAATGCAGAATTTCAGCTGCCTTCAGCTCTGCTTGAAATTGAAGGCTTGAAGCAGCGTCCACGGCACGTGGGCTGCACACACTTTCCCGTTTTACATGTACTGCACATGAAAGGCACGGAGAATTATGCCGTGATCGATCTCTTAGGTAGGCATAATTCTTACGTGCCTTTACTATTTATATTTAATAATTATCATTTTATAATTTTAGTCAGGGTAGGCACGTGCCTGGTTGTAAGACATATCCCTTTGAGCTAGTAATATTTATAACTTTGGACAGCCACACTGGACTGTTTCCTGTTGGATTTTTTGGTAAATTCTGTATTATTTTTTCCTTGATGCTAATCGACTAAGAATTCAATACATAACAGGCAAATTGTTGAAGGGGCATAATGAGAAGTAGTATAGCATTTCAATGCCATTATTATTTTCACCTGAAATTGGCAGTAGTGTACTCGGAGATTTAATGATCCCAGCAGGATGGTCAAATTAAAATGTCCCACCGGATCATTCTTCTGCACAGACCACAAGGGTCTTCCACTTAATTCAGCATAATGAAACCATTCCCATTTATTTCACTCTTGCATGAATATCTGCAAGATATTGCTGCAACTTATTTTTGCTGGCATTCATATCCAAAATGCTGCTTATACTCTCACAATTACTGACACTTAATCTCACCTTCTGCTTTAACTGGCTATCGTATCCAATATGAGAAACTGGCTTTCAGCTATTGAAATGCCCATCACTCTTCTTAAAACAGAACCCAGCAAGTAATAATAATCAGTAGGAGTCCCATTAATCAGCAAATACTGTTGTTTATAGAGTCATACAACATGGAAGCTGGTCCCTCCCCAGGTTCCCACCCAAACCACCCCTTCCCAGGTACATTCCCCTGCAACCACAGGAGATGCAATTCCTGTCCCTATACCTCCCACCTCGGCAGTGACTCCAACTCTCCCTCTTTCGGCGGGAGATCGCCCGCTGAAAGGCCATTTTTGCAAAATCTCCCGCTCTCCCGCTTGCGGGATTTCAAGCGGGAGAGCGGGAAATTTTGCAAAATCTCAAGCGGGAGAGCGGGAGATTTTGCGAAAATGGCCTTTCAGCGGGCGATCTCCCGCCGAAAGCGGGAGAGTTGGAGTCACTGCCGAGGTGGGAGTCCAAGGACCCCGACAGTCTTTTTAGGTCAGGCAGACATTCACTTGCATCTCCTCCAACCTCATCTACTGTATCAGCTGTTCCAGGTGTGGACTCTTATATATCGGCAAGACCAAGCACAGGCTCGGCGATTGTTTCGCTGAACACCTCCGCTCAGTCCACCTAATCCTACCAGATCTCCCGGTTACTAAACACTTTAACTCCCCCTTCCATTCCCGCACTGAACTTTCTGTCCTAGACCTCCTCCATTGTCAGTGAGGCCCAGTGCAAATTGGAGCACCTCATATTTCGCTTGGACAGCTTACATTCCTGTGGTGTGAACACTGACCTCTAACTTCAACTTGGAAACCCTTGCTTTCCCTCTCTCTCCTTCCCTCCCCCTTCCCAGTTCTCTGACCAGTCTTACTGTTTCTGGCTACATTTTATCTCTCTGCTTTGTTGTTACCTTCTCCCAGTTAACAATGACCTATTCACATTTCCTGTGATCACCATTCCCTTTGTCCTGTTTTCACACCTTACATTTCCTTATCTATGTATCTCCCTCTCCCCTGACATCAGTCTGAAAGGTCTCAACCCAAAACGTCACCCATTCCTTCCCTCCAGAGATGCTGCCTGCCCTGTTGAATTACATAGAAAACATAGAAACTTAGAAAAATAGGTGCAGGATAGGCCATTTGGCACTGCAACGTTTTTTGTCTCTATGGAAACTGGACAAACTCATCATGCCGACTAGATGGCCTATCTAAACTAGTTCTATTTGCTTGAGGTGATGCGGTAACACAGCGGTAGAGCTTCACAGTACCAGAGACTTGGATTCGATCCTGACTATGGGTGCTGCGCGTACGGAGTTTTTCCTCCCTGCGACTGTTTTTTCTCTGGGCGCTCTGGTTTCCTTCCACACTCCACAGACATACAAGTTTGTATGTTAATTGGCTTTGGTACAAGTGTTCTTAGTGTGTAGGAGAATGTTAGTATATGGGGTGATCACTGGTCGGCATCGACACCGTGGGCTGAAGGGTCTGTTTCCGTGCTGTATCACTAAAGTTTAAAATGTCTGTGTTTTTTGCCCATATCTCTCTAAACCTTTCCTATTCATGTACCTAACATTGTCTTTTAAATGTTGTCATTGTACCTGCATCAACTACTTTCTATGGCACCTCCTTCCATATACCTACCATCCTGTGTGTGAAAAAGTTGCCTCAAATTCTTACTAAATCCTTCCCCTCTCACCTTAAACTTACATACTCTAGTTTGCGATTTAACTACCCTGGCGAAGACTCTACGCATTCATCCTATCAATTCCGCTCATGATTTTACTTTGGAGATTTACTTTCACGTGAGTGATTCCGTGAAGAACCCCGCCAGTTCGCACGCGTGTCAGTTACGTCAGCCGCATTGGCACAAGCACCAGACTGGCAGGGCATCGCTCCTGCCGGCGGTAAGTTAAACCAAGAAGGTAAGTTTCTTTTTACTTACCAGGGTTTTGTTATAGCAGGAACCTCTCTTCACAGAGGTTTTCCTGCGAGATTCAGAGCCCGACGAGTGTGCCGGTTATGGACTGTGGGGAAACCGCGGTCCGACCGCGGAAGCGGATAACCGGCAAAAGATCGGGTTTTGAGATAAGCAGTCGCTGACAAGGCAGTCAGTGGCTTCCAGCCTGCTCAAGGTAACACATAAGTCTGCTAAACCCACGGAGTCGGGGGAAGATTCCCCACCAGGGCTGGATAGCAAAATAATAGGCCCATGGAGTCGGGGGATGATTCCTCACCGGGGCTGGATAGTGCGTTTGAACGACTATCCCAAATACAGCAACTATTGCATACAGTGCTACAGCAGGGCACACGCCAGCAGGAGGAGTGTCAGCGTCACCCTGAACAAAAGGTGGCAGCAGCACCTAGTAGAGAGCTGCTTGATAGCACCCTCATGGATGATGAGGCGCGTGCCATGGGTCATCTTAGCTCTGACCCCGACTCTGATGGTAAGGTTGAGCCAGATGTTCCACCTCTGCAGGCCGCACCAGCAGCGCCAGTTGACTGGTCTCCCTCTTGGAGGCAGAGACCAAGACGGGTCAGTATCCTGCTGACGCTGATTCTCAGGGTATGGCCGTGGGGCATACCCCAAGGGATGAAGGGCACGTGTCAGAGGTACCTTTTTCTGACAACAAAGTTGCCATCCCAGCAGAATGTTCCACTTGGGTACGGGTCCAATGGGGTCATATCAGCATAGGTATCCTGCGGTCTGCAGCAGCGCCTGTTTAGGGCTGCTTACGAATCACCCTCTCTGAGGAGGGGAGTGCGAAAGGTCAAGATATAACTGACTCCAGGCTCTAAAGAGGTCGATGGAACATACTGGAGCACATATGTGCCGGCAGTGAACAGTGCCAACAGGGGGATGTGAGAGCCAGCCGCCAAATCTGTTATTCAGGTAAAGCCTATACAACAGGGGAGAAAACCTGGCAGACGAATCAATTAAGGCCAACGGCGGGCAAAGGTTCATCGTTTCAGAACGCACCCCAGGCGCTCCTCGGCAGTAGGCGGTTCACTGGAGCTCGGGGCAGCTTGACAGCTGGGCAGAAGTTCCACGCACCCTACCAACCCCACTCAACAAAGTGGGTCTGACACTTCCGGAACATGGGTAAGTGCACCATTCACAAGTTGTAATATGTACACTTGTTTGTACAACACACAAAGGATAAAAACATCTGCTTGGAGGCACAATACTAGCATTCCAAGCAAGTTTTGGAGGGTTGTCTTTGAAGATAAGGTTTGGAAATCGGGCCAGAGTTCTCATGCAAAGCACCCATGGAATAAGGCAGGAGTGGCCTGTTTATTATGAAAAATGGAGAGTGTCGGGCATATGAACTTTCCGAATATGAAATCCATTCTATGCAGTTCCCATTACAGAGGTTATCAAAGACAATATAACTGTATTAATAACAGTAAAACATTGCGGAATGGGACAAACTGTTTGTTGGTCATTGGATTTACCTTTAACTATTAATTAGCCTATGACTCCACCCTGTGGCAAGAGATTGGAGTTAATAGCAACCTGTTATAAAACTGACTTCTATTTCATCAAGAGTAATTAGCAATATAGTAGCTGTGTTTCAGCTGTGCAAATCAAGGAACTGATATCACGCAAACTAGTGACCTCTCAAAGGACATGTATATCATCATTAACAACCTTATGCTATTATCAGCTGAAGCTACCTCAGTCACAATGATGAACAAACAGTATTCAGCATTGCTCCAGTAGTTTGGTCGGTCAAATTCAGTTATTACAAACTGATGCTAAGAGCTCTAAGGTGAGAAGTTCCAAATACCATCTCTAGTTGGAGGTAGTGGAGATTTGCATGAGTTACCAATTCTTCAGTTGTTGGTATCAACTAAATATATACACTAGATGCACCCCATGGGTAAAGGGCTATTGAGCGAATATACATAATCTACATGCTCAACTTCAAGTTGAAACACTACGGTGGTGACATATGTTAGTCACATGGCAATCAAGTAAAAGTATCCTGTAATAATTTACCTAATCTCCTTTGCCACTGGTGTATCATCCAGTTCAGATCGATGACAACACAGAATAGGTATTGGATCTCAAAGTATTATGAAAGTATGGTTCAATTGTACATCGAATATTGACATGTTGGTTTCATGTTTATTCACTGATTGCAAAGATATATGGCAGAACAGTGCTGAGAAATGCATTCTCGCTACAAAAAGGAGGAATATTCTTTTATGTCTTCCTCCATTTTGCCTCATTAGTAGGGTCTTAAAACAGTCAGCAAGACCTCGCTTTAGATTTTCGTATTGTCTGACTGGCTAAGCAGCCATGTTGCCTGCTTTCGTCAGGCATAATAATACAACCATATACGGTTATTCTATAAAACAAAAACATTGCTGGTTCAAACTGTGGTTCAGGAAACCGGCCTCTGCATAATAAAACAATTATTGACTTACACATTCTGAATATATTGCATTGCGGCTCGGGTTGTCACATCAAGCCATGGATGTGCTCACTACAGAGTACAGGGATAGCACCAAAAAAGCAGTACATTCCTATTGAGGGGATCGGAAGCGGTTTTGTTTAAATGTTAATGTTACATTTAATATGGTACAGATTAGTGACGTCTTCCAGTTCATTCTTAAATGGTCTTTGACAATAATTCAGTTATAGAGCCACTACAGCTGCAACAAACGAGAACCACTCTGTCGGGTTCAACCCCGGATATCGAGTTGTAAAAGAGATCTTGACACAAGTTCTCCTACTACAAGAATATGCTGTTTGGATATTGAAAATGTGTTAACATTACTTCACCAGGGGGTTCCCGCTACATCCTTAGTCATGACACTAATATCAGCACAACGAGGGAAAACATTGCAAACGCTGTGGTTAGATAGGATGGAATTGGCTGCAGGTGCCATTATATTTTACATTCTGATCTACACAAGCAGAGCAGACCAGGAGTGGCAGGATTTAAGATCATATTTTGGATACCCCACGGACGCACGTCTATGTGGGAGGGCAGGCTTGCTATATTATATCAAGGCCACCAGAATCCTAAGAAGTGTGGAGTCAGCATTGTTTACTAAGCGACAAACAACCACACAAGGGAAGGTCGGTTCAGACTATTTCAAGGAGGCTGCAGCAGGTTCTGGTTTATGCAGGTATTAACAATGACGATTGTACATCTCATTCCACCAGGGCAGCATCAACGTCAGCGGCCAGGGCAATGGACGTTCCCATCGACCATATCCTCGCGACCGCAGGATGGTCAACTGAATTCATTTAAAAATTTTTTTTACCATAGGCCAGTTACTGACCCGGGTTTTTTGCCCATTCTGTTTTGCGTCCACTTTAGCCACCCCTGAGATACAGGGGTTGCTATTGATTTATTTATTAACGCAAACCATTACATAGAAACATAGAAAATAGATGCAGGAAGAGGCCATTCGGCCCTTCGAGCCAGCACTGCCATTCATTGTGATCATGGCTGATCGTCTGCTATCAATAACCCGTGCCTGCCTTCTCCCCATATCCCTTGACTCCACTAGCCCTTAGAGCTCTATCCACGTCTCTCTTAAATCCATCCAGTGATTTGGCCTCCACTGCCCTCCGTGGCAGGGAATTCCATAAATTCACAACTCTCTGGGTAAAAAAGTTTTTTCTCACCTCAGTCTTAAATGACCTCCCCTTTATTCTAAGAGGTGATTAGCATTTATTCTACGTTGGTTATTGCGTCCCTTCCACGCCCAACCCTCTCTCATGAAGGTCATCTGGTAGTTCTCAGGTTGCTAATCTTACATTTAACTTCGAATTTTGGTTATCTGTGATTTCATACCGCTGCTTTGAAGTTTGACGCGCATGCGAACTGGTGGGGTTCTTCACGTAATCACCAACGTAACCTCATAAAATCAAGAGCAAACTTCAAACTGGTAAGTTCTCATCTAATCTTACTATTTCATCTGTCTTCTTAAGATCTCCCCCCGGTCTCCTCCACTCCACGGAATAAAGTCATAGCATGCCCAACTTCTCCCTATAGCTCAGACCCTGGAGACCTTGCAACATCCTCATAAATCTTCCCTGCACTCTATCCACCAATACATTATTTTCTGTAAGAGGGTGACCAAAACTGAACACAATAGGGCAGCCTCACCAACATGTTATACAACTGTAACATAACATCCCTACTTCTATACTCCATTCCCTAACAGATGAAGGCCAATGTGCCAAAAGCCTTCTTCACCACCCTTTCTCCCTGTGATGCCACTTTCAGGGAACTGTGTATTTTTACTGTTTGATCTCTCCGCTCTCCCAGAGCCCTGCATTCATTGTGAAGGTACTGAACCGGTTATATTTACAAAATGCAATAGCTCGCAGATGATTTACACTCCATTAGCCATTCTTTGGCCCAATTGCCCAACTAATCAAAATCCCTCTATTTCTTGATAACCATCGCTGTATTTGATTCCACCTCTTTTCATGTCTTATCCAAATGTACTATTCAAGCCTTGTATATTCTCATCCGAATCATTGACAAATAGATCTAGGCCCAGCACTGATCCCTGAGACATGGTACTAATAAACAGGCCTCCATTAGATTTATGGGATAAGTCACAAATGACATAGTTGACAAAGAAATGTCAGTGAATTTGGAAGTCTAGCACTTTCTTCTGAAGTGAATATGGTAACGTCTGCTATATTGTTCTTCCATTAAATTGCTAGTGCTTCATCTCACATTGTACCTTGATCCTTGCCCTCCCTCTCCTTCATTGAGTCCACCAGATGGAGATGCAGCTCACCCGAAGCGGTATTATTGAACCTTGAATAAGGAGGATTTTTATTAGCTGAGAAATTGGTGTTCAAATTCTTCTATCCTTTAATACTTTTCTGAGGTTGTTTGCAAAAGCAGGGTATTTGGATTAATATTGAGTACAAACTCAGACCTTTTGTTTTAATGTTCCCATTTTATTATATTTCTACTTATGAACTTGGGTTTAAAATAGTAAGATTAAACGAGAACTTACCAGTTCGAAGTTTGATCGTTATTTTATGAGGAGTAACGATGAGGGATTACGTGAAGAAGGCCCGCCTGGCGCTGGAACGGCATACTTCAAAGCAGCGGCATGAAAAACACAGAACACAAATAGCCGGAGTAAGATAGTAAGGCTCATCATAGATTTAGAACTACCAGATGATCATTTATTTTATGAGGGTGGGGAGTGGAGGGCACGTAATCCCTCATCGTTACTCCTCATAAAATAACGATCAAACTTCGAACATATATATATATATATACATATACATATACATATACATATACATATATATATAACACACACACACACACACACACACACACACACACACACACACACACACACACAGATATAGATATACACACATATATTAACATTTACATATATATCCCTTTCCATATTGGGATATTATGAATGCATCTGATAACTTCTTGGTTAATATATTGTCCGTTTATAAGACCGTAACACTCTGAGCCCTATTATTGGCTCTATCAATTAGATACTTAGAAAATGCAATCCACAAGGAATTCATATATATCTAATATGATAAAATAACTTTACTGTATATACAGACCTCCAATTTCTTATAACAAAATATTGTTTTTTAGACTTATTTCTGCAAATTGCATGTATAACACTTCTTTATACATAATTATTTTATTGATATATTGTTATATTGGTTAACATTCATAGACTTCTTTGACCATCAGCTGTTGTGATGGTCTGGTCAACCTGTAGATAGTAAAATTCATATTTTCATGTCATGGAGGTTTTTTGTACAACAATAAATTACTGCAGGGTTTCTCAAACCTGGAGATCCCAGTGGGTGCAGCAGCATCCAAAGAGCGAAAGGAGACAGGCAACGACCTAGGTTGAGACCCCTTTTTTGACTTCAATAAATTGCTGCACTATGAATCATCACTAGCAGTTCAAAATCACATAATATTTATGAAACCATAAAGGACCCTATTAGGCCACCAAAATGCCTCTGGCAGTGTCCCGCTACATTTTTCATCAGACACTGCCCTATTAAACAAAAATGAGGAACACAAAGAAATCTTTTCCTCATGTAATTGGGAGAAAAGCATCCACCTTCACTGTTCTTGGTTTACCCACAAGAAATATTCGAAAGATCGGTGATTTGATCTGTATGCAATCAGATTAATCGTAAGTAATCCATATTAATGACAATATGTTTTTTCTCCCAAATTTGTTATCTTCCGATACCATTGTCTCTTCCTTAGAGATAAACAGGTAGACTAAACTTTAAAATATGCCACATCTGTTTACTTAGATAATCCCATGATTGTTATTTGACTTATCTTGTGACCCACAAGAAACATTTGAAAGATCAATGATTTAATCTGTATACAACCAGATTAATCGTAAGTAATGCAAAATAATGACAATATGTTTTTCTCCCAAATTTGACCATTGTTAACATATGCCACAGCCGTGGTATTGTTCATCTTGATACGACATGGACAGTTCCATAATAAAACAATCGATCTTTTTAATCCATAACTCCTTATACTTCAACAATTAATACGAATGTTTGGAAAATTTCTTAGGACAAACCATTTATGTTCGCCTGGTATTATTGTCTGCAGTCCGAACAAGAGACATATCAATTATTGTTATAAGAATAGATAATATTCTTATCTTTACCCAAACATTCACAGAAGCTGTACATCATCTGTAACACTTGCTTCAGTTTGCAACAGCTGTTAATCTTATAGTTGAAGCAGCTTATGAACCTTTTTTACATTACTTTAATAATGATAACGCATCATTTGATATTTTGCATAAGCCTCTTCACAAGGCATACATATTCTTATAAGCTTCTGTATTCCTTCTTTTGGAACTTTATTTATTTTTTACCTAATCCTAATGGAGGGACAAAGTATGTCGACAACAATTAGACATATTTGTATCATGGAACAATTTTCCCCCCTCTCTTATGGTGCTTGAATTACTTCTGAATTCAGAATAGTAATTTATAAATATTTTATTAATGCCTGAGCATATGCTTTATGTAATGGGTCAGGTCCTTACCTGCCACCAGGTTTGTAATGGCAGGCACTAATTTGCAGCTGCTCTTATCTCTTCCAATTTAAATGTAATCGAGGTAACTCATGACCATGACCTCATTAGTGCAAGTGCTGATCTTTTATCAGTATAATTGTTCCTTCAGTGTTCGGTTTAACAGCCTTGAACTGATTGATTGTTTGGACAATGTTTTAACTTGCACAGCTTGACCCACTTTAATTAATTTCAAGCACCTGAATATTGATTAACACTTTGTTAATCACAACAGTTTTTCCATGTTCTAGATGTTTCCATTTTCTTACACTGTGAAAGTGTAAATATAATGATGTTTTGTATGGTTTATACCATGAAATCTTTACACTGAGGTAATTTTATAATATACACGTACGTACCCTTCTTATTAAATTACTTTTGAGTGCAAACCTGAAATCAAATTTTAAAGTTTTCTTATACAGGTGAACCAATCCTTCCTTAGATATATTGGTTAATAATCATAATACACCTGTAATCCCCCATAATTGGAGATTTCATGAACTTATTTTGTAAACAGATGTTTGCACCTTTTCAACGTACTTCAAGCCTTCTTTCCCCCAATTATATAGGTTTAGATAAGGCTATGTTTGGATTATACCACTTCTGCCTTTGTTTTGATCCATTATCAAATCTTTCATTGGATCATAGTTTTTTCACCGCAAGTTAAAAAGATCTTTGCCTTTGTTTTGATCCATTATCAAAATTTTTCATTGGATCATAGTTTTTCTCCCCAAAGTTTAAAGATCAGTAGTCTGTTCTTTTGTAATTAATATCTTTGATTTATCATAAGGCAGGTTTATTCTATAATAATCAGGAGTTTAATATCCTGATTTGTATTGATCTGCAAACCTATAGTGCAGATTCGGTAAATTATATATATTTCTTCCTATTGAGCTCCACAACTGATGGCAATTTATTTTATTTTGAAAGTATTACTTATTTGCACCATTTTGAAATACTTTGAAATTGTATTTCTTATATCTCATATTATTTGAGACATGGATATTTATAAACGGATTTACCGTTGATATTTTAATAAAACATAAAAGTCTTATCGTATTCTTGAACTTGGTGAGATACCATATAATTAATGTTGGCAGCTAGGTTTTCTTCCATAGCCTCACCACTTCCTTTAGATATAGCAAAATCTTTTGCTATCTCAGGCACATCTGGCCTCACTTTTCTATTTGTGGTGTGCATTCATAATTCACATCACCACTTGCAGGGTCTGTCTTTTGCAGCCCTGATCCACTTGGAATTATATCCAAAGAGACTTCCTCCACCCTAATCCAGGGTTCAATTCTCAATTTGGCACATAGCCATATTTTGTATATTCAAGCCCCTCAGGATCTTTTTTGGGCTGTTTGGGTACTGTGACCCTTGTCTCTTTTTATATTTTGGAGTACTTTCTCCATATCGCGATTTTTATTAACTTTTTTTAAAGTACAGCCTTTCTGTCTTTTAAAATTCCCTGCCAAAAGATTGTGGAGCATTTTTACCTCTCTACCGTAATTTTAACGGTACCAGTATCGGAACCGGCCCCGTAATTAATCTCTTGTCCCGATCGCTGGGTATTCCCCTGGGATGTTCTTTTCAAAACTCCGTTATTTTAACAGAGTATATCTGTTCAATTTAAACTTTTAGTTTGTTTTTAAAATCCTTTAAAATCCTGGTTTCCACCAGGCACGGAGTTTTCCAGTCCTAAAAAAATTTTTCAACAGCACTTACCTGCCGATTCCGAACCTACCGCTGTCGAGGAGCTGTCTGTGCAGCTCCTGCTTCTGCCGTCAGCGTCGACGTAATGCCGTTCCAGCGCCAGGCGGGCCTTCTTCACGTAGTCACTCACGTGACTCCGAAGTAAAATTATCTGTGAATTTAAATCAAACATCAAATTCCTGGCTGATTTATGCTGAATTATTTGTCATTCCAAATGCAGCTTTTTAAATGTAACATAATAATCTGCAAACAAAACAACGCAGGAATTCAAGGTTTGACTATAACAGGTGTTTATATGGAAGTTGTTATGAATTTACAGATGCTTGCATATGTACCATTGGCAAATAATAATCCGTGTTTGGGCACATATGTCATTTGTGAAAAGGTCACGAGATGTCTCTATTCAGATGACTCAGTTACCATGACCAGCCAGCCAGCCACGTCAATGATGGTGAATGCTGAGCAACAACTGTTGCTCTCACCCTGCCCAGCACCAACTCAGAAATGGGTAGATCAAGAGTTCAAGTAGACAGCCTGAGGGTGCACATCGTCAGCAGAGGGACCTTCTTGTGCTAAGTGAAGAGCCAGTCGTGTCTTGGCTCTAATGAGAAGGACAGATGTTGACTTCAGTAATCCAATATTGAAAAGCAAAAGGATCCCTGTATCCGAGCAATTGTGGAAAGCTTGGATTGCCTGAGGGCTCATCTAGAAAATTTGATGGATGGATATCAAGTACTCCCAGGCATGATCAGTACATATGGTTACCATGGACTGGGTAATCATCTCATCGGCTGTTGTGGAAGAGCCCCCATGTAGAAATATTTTATTAATAATAGCATTGCATTTGCTGGGATCCTACCGTACACAGTCTAACTTCCTCCATCATATCCGCACTGGTCAATTAGATAAGCAAGCAGATAGGGATTTCAGTCAGATCGCCAATCTCTGATGTCTGCTGTTTAGGAAGGAACTGCAGATGCTGGTTTACACCGAAGGCAAACACAAAATGCTGGAGTAACTTAGTAGAACAGGCTGCATCTCTGGAGAGAAGGAATGGGTGATGTTTTGGGTAGAGCAGCCCGGAAATCCAAATAACCGAACTGGCACAACGCCGAAAAGCCAAATACACGACACCGAAAGTCACCGTTTTTGGACTGCCAAAGGTCATAGAGCGGATTATTTTTGTAAGCATTGATTTACCATGGTGCTTGGGGTTAAGAGGCTGGAATCTCTCTATCCCTCTCTCTCTCGATCTTTCTCGCTCTTTCTTTCTCTCTCTCCCCTCTCTCTCTCCCCTCTCTCTCTCCCCTCTCTCTCTCCCCCCTTCCTCCGTCCGTCCATCTGTCCGTCCATCCATGCCTAGGTCTGTGAGGTTGGGGGCGGAGGATTTTTTTTTAATGTGGGGTCATACGCATGTAAGAGTACAAGAATGCATAACTTGTTTATTGTGTATTTGTAACACAGTTTATTGTGTATTATATGCCATAGCTGCTTTCTTGCATCTCTCTCTCTCTCTGTGTCGTCTCTAGCCATCGTCTGCTTCGTTGAGGAAAGCAGGTCGGTGATTGGTCACAATGCCCCTTGGAGACTGTGTTTGATTGGTCACTGAGTGACCAGCGCATTATGTGATTGGACACAATGCCCTTGGAGACAGCGGCTGATTGGACGAGAGGATACCAATTTGTTGATTGGATGTGAATTTTAAGGGAAGCTGGTCGGTGATTAGACTCAACCCGCTTGGAGACAGCGGTTGATTGGCTGCCAAATAATTGGGCACAAAAAATTGACACATTGAATTCCGATATAAATCTGATATAAGGTACATAGAGTGGATATCGATTAATTCTAGACAACAGATTAAAAAAAATAATCTAACCCCATTAAATCACTCAAGGTGTATTATGATGTGTTCTACAATATGAAATGTACAGCAAAACTTGCACTTCCAGAGTGGTCTATCGTGTTGTTTCTTCAGCGGACCACGGATTTATTTTAAGAGCAAAGCATAAAGTGCTGGAGAACTCAGCAGGTCGGGCTGGATCTATGGGAGGTCTGAAGAATGGTCTCGACCCAAAACATCACCTATTCCTTCTCTCCAGAGATGCTGCCTGACCCGCTGAGTTACTCCAGCATTTTGTGTCTATCTATGGGGGGAATGGCTAGGCGAAGTTTAGGGTCGGGTCCCTTCTTCAGGCATTTTTTAAGGGGTTGGGAAAGATTGAAAATTTCACGTATTTAAATATGTTGTTACGAATATAACTAGTAGTGTGGAAGAAAGTTCCATGAGCCATAATTGTCACATACATACCCTAGAGTAGAAATGTAGACAGTTACAGTGTGTAAAGAAAATAGATGTTACGAGCTTTGTAGTCTCCTTGTACCAATCAAACGCCAAATTCAAAATTCTATATTTTGAAAATGGGCAAAGCAAAAAGTAGCATGTTCTCTAGAAAGGCTTATCCTAAAATAATTGATCGTAAGGCTGTGATTTTCTGTCAGGACGTCTGTATCATTCAGTCAGTGAGCTCGCGGTCTGGAGACCTTCTCTATTATCCCTCTACATAAAAACAAAGTGTCAATGCCTCTTCAAGGTCTACTAATCCATTCGTAGCTTCAGTTGCAGGTACAGCTGAAGGGATTTGGCACTCGGGCAACGCTATGAATTTATATGACTTTTAAAAATCGAATACGTTTAAATCATTCAAAAGCTACAACCACAATGTGATAAATAACACTAAATAAAACTGCAGCAAATAAAGGTAAACAGAAGAACTAACCTTGAAGGAGAGCGAGAAAAGAACACGCATAAACCTATATTTTTTTAATTCATATAGACATTGGACAATAGGTGCAGAAGTAGGCCATTCGGCCCTTTGAGCCAGCACCGCCATTCAATGTGATCATGGCTGATCATCCCCAATCAGTACCCCGTTCCTGCCTTCTCCCCATACCCCCTGACTCTGCTATTTTTAAGAGCCATATCTAGCTCGCTCTTGAAAGCATCCAGAGAACCTGCCTCCACTGTCCTCTGAGGCAGCAAATTCCACAGACTTGCCACTCTCTGTGAGAAAAAGTGTTTCCTCATCTCCATTCTAAATGGCTTACTCCTTATTCTTAAACTGTGGCCCCTGGTTCTGGACTCCCCCAACATCGGGAACATGTTTCTTGCCTCTAGTGTGTCCAAGCCCTTAACAATCTTATACGTTTCAATGAGCTACCCTCTCATCCTTCTAAACTCCAGAGTGTACAAGCCCAGCTGCTCCATTCTCTCAGCATCTAACAGTCCTGCCATCCCGGGAATTAACCTTGTAAACCTACGCTGCACTCCCTCAATAGCAAGATTGTCCTTCCTCAAATTATAACATCCCTAAATGACGGATACAATTTACTAAATTACGTGGGTGGACAAAAATGCTGGAGCAACTCAGCAGGTGAGTTTAACCAACATTTTTGTCTACCTTCGATTGTTCCAGCATTTGCAGTTCCTTCCTAAAATAACGTGGGTGATTGACTGTACCTGCACACCAGGAAGAAGCCTGTGCTTGTGGTCTGTAGCCCATAATGACAGTAAGTTTTAAGAAATTCTCCCATGAATTTTATTCAAAGGAATGCGGCATCATTAATACTTGGTCAAAACACAATTATATTGACTGAGGAATGCAGATCGAAGTATTGGTGACACATTGTATAACTACGTGTGAACTACTGGCTGTTAACAAGCGCTAACAGTGGCAGTTAACACATCGTTTTTTTTTCCTCAGTTGAATCAAGTGATAAATGACCACTCTTTCTGCAGTTAGCCGAGCTTTAAACCCGCTTGAAACTGAAAAGCGGAGAACGCCATCCCCCTGTGTAACCCCCCCCCCCCCATTTCCATCACTATGAGAAGAAAGGAGAAGGGAAGAGGAGGAGCCCGAGGGCTGAGAGAGAGCTGAGAAGGGGAGGAGACAAGGGCTACTGGAAATTGGAGGTCAATGTTTATGCCGCTAGGGTGCAAACTGCCCAAGCGGAATATGAGGTGCTGCTCCTCCAATTTCCGGTGGTGCTCACTCTGGCCATGGAGGAGGCCCAGGACAGAATGGTCTGATTCGGAATGGGAGGGGGAGTTGAATTACTGAGCCATCGGGATATCAGGTTGGTTAATGCGGACCGAGCGGAGGTGTTCGGCGAAACGATCGCCAAGCCTACGCTTGGTCTCACCAATGTAGATCAGCTGACATCTAGAGCAGCGGATGCAATAGATGAGGTTGGAGGAGATGCAGGTGAACCTCTGTCGCACCTGGAACGGCTGCTGGGGTCCTTGAATGGAGTCGAGGGGGGAGGTAAAAGGACAAGTGTAGCATCTCTTGCCTTTGCAAGGGAAAGTGCCCATGGTGGGGGTGGTGCGGGAGGGAAGGGAAGAATTGACCAGAGAGGGAGCGGTCTTTGCGGAAAGCTGATGGGGGGGGGGGGGGGAGGGAGATGGAAAGATGTGGTGGGGTCACGTTGGAGGTGGCAAAAATGACTGAGGACTATTTGTTGTATGTGACAGCTAGTGGGGTGAAAGGTGAGGACTAGGGGGACTCTACCCTTGTTATGAGTGAGGGGATGGGGAGAGAGAGACCCTGGTGAGAGGCTCATCTATAGTACAATACAATACAATCCGGTTTTATTCGTCACATTGCACATAAAGTGCAAGTGAAATGAATTTGCCAGCAGTGGTACAATGATAAAGAACACACAAAAACACACTAAAAAGTTAACATAAACATCCACCACAGCATTCATCACTGTGGCGGAAGGCACAAAATTTGGTCAGTCCTCCTCCATTTTCCCCCGTGGTCGGGACCTCACCCTTCCGCAGCCGTCGCTGCGGGCGCCCAGATGTACAGACAGGTATAAGTCCTGAATCGGCTCTTCCCCACCGGAGACGACGGCTTCAGGTTGGTGTAGGGGAGGGGTACCCCCGTTCTCTGAAGAATGAGGACATTTCTAATGCCCTCGTGTGGAACACCGCATCCTGGGAGCAGATGCGGCGTAGATGGAGGAATTGGGAGTAGGGGATGGAGTCCTTACCGGAAGCAGGGTGGAAAGAAGTGTAGTCTAGATAGCCGTGGGAGTCGTGGGTTTATAGTAGATGTTGGTCAGAGGTCAATCACCTGCGATGGAGATAGTGAGGTCAAGAAATGGTAGGGAAGTGGTCCAGGTGCATATGAGTGCCGGATGGAAGTTAGTGGTGAAGCGGATGAAGTCGGTCAGTTGTGTGTGGGTGCAGGAGGTAGCACCAAAGCAATCGTTGATGTGGAGGTAGAGGTCAAGGATGGGGCCCTGGTACACCTCAAACAAGGATTGTTCGATGTACCCTGCATAGAGGCAGGCATAGCTGGGGCCCATGCGCGTGCCCATGGCTATGCCTTGTATTTGGAGGAAATGGGAGGAGTCAAATGAGAAGTTATTGAGAATTATGTAATTGGTTTGGACAGGTATGGAATTATGTAACTGGTTTGGACTGATGTGGGATGGGAGAGGTGGAGTGTCTGCTGTCCATATGTTTTCTGTCAGAGCAGTTGATTTACTGCCATTGTTTATGTATCTCCCGTAACCTGCTTCAGTTCAGATGTATCTCCCGTAACCTGTTTCAGTTCAGATGCTTACCAAATCGCGCACAAAAAACATGATGAAAGCTCCACAGAGATACAAAGAGTGATGGGTAGATGGGTAGATGGATGGGAGAGAGAGGGAAGAGAGTGAGTGAGAGTGAGATTCCAGCCTCTTAAACCCAGGCACCGTGGTGAATCAACGCTTACAAAAAAAATCCGCTCTATGATCTTTGGCAGTCCAAAAGCGGAGAAGGAAAATTAAAAAGCCCCCACACCCTCCCGTCTTCCCCGGCTAGTGATGTGATGGACGCGGGGGTCTGGACCAATCACTGATAAGGTCTTGGACAAATCCCGTCCCTGGAGACGTCATGTCTGTTATTTGGCTTTTCGGCGTCGTGTATTTGGTTTTTCAGCGTTGCGCATGTTTGGTTATTTGGCTTTTCCGCGTTGCATCCATTAGGTTATTTGCCTTTTTGGCGTTGCGTCCGTTCGGTTATTTGGCTTTTCGGCGTCGTTTCCATTCGGTACCTTGACTTCCACTTCCTCGCTTCGGCTTCTCGTCCTTCGACGCCCCGTCCGGGTACCGTACAACACATTTATGGTATTGCTGAATTGTAACCCAATTTAAGTCGACTTGCAGTAGGAAGATAAGCGAGTGAGACTTATTGCAACTGGATGCAAAAGAATAAATCCAGGTGAAGGCAGTACGGTACCTAATAAGAGCAGCATTGGTGGAAGTTAGTGTGGCCAATAATGTCAAGGATTGCAGAAGGGAAGAAGTATTGCAGGACAGCCTCAGGGAATACAACTTTCATTTTGATAAGGATCATTCCATTTCTGTCTCAGGGCTGTAACTTTATTGCATTAACTCAAATTGGGAATAATGCACAGGTGGATATGAATTTGAGAGTTTGTTTAGAGAGTTTAGTTAAGAGACACAGCTTGGAAACAGGCCCCTCAGCTCATTGAGACCATGTCGACCATAGATCACCTGTTTACCCTAGTTCCAATTTTTGCATTCATTCCCTACACTAGGGGCAATTTATAGAGGGCCAATTAACCTATAAACCCACTTTGGGGTCTGGGAGGAAACCAGAGCACCTGGAGGAAACTCACGTGGTCACAGGGAGAATGTGCAAACTCCACACAGACAGCACCCAAAGTCAGGATTGAACCAGGGTCACTGGTGCTGTGAGGTAGCAGGTCTCCCAGCTGCCACTGTATCACCCAAACATGTGTTGGCATGTTCAAGTACTTTGGAGAAGAGAGAATGTAAATAGGGCAGTAGTTTTGAAATATGCAGGGATCTTGGGTGATTTTTTTGCGAGTAGGGTAAAGTCGGTTAATATTGAAAGTACTACCAGAGGAGAAAGAACTGTTTAATGTATCGGAGAAAGGTGGAGTTGATCATCAACCTGATGGAAATAGTCTTATAGGAGCATCAGTGAAACGTGTGAGAAAGGTGAGCATCTGGGATTTGAAAATACTGCATGAGGAACCTGAATAATCCGGTTCAGGTCACAAGTGAGTTTCAAAATGAATTTGGCAGATGCAGCTACCATGCATCTGCATTTATAGCTGTGAGCGGCAACTCTCAAAGCAAAGTATTTGCAGTTTATTATGGTAAACTTGAGAAAGAAGGAATGAACATTCCTGTGCATTTACTCTCTGAATCAGCTTTACCATACAACTTAAAAAATAAAAATACATCAATAGTTTCTTGTTTCTCCATCTTAAATGCAATAAACAAATCTATCAACTTTGATTCATGAGATAATATCAGACATAATTGATCAATCAGGATTGAATGAATAAGATATAATTCAGCTAGATTTGGAGTGGTTATTGAGTGTGTTCCGTCTTTGAATAGGAATCAAGTGCAGGAACACTGAGCATCGAAGACACTGAGACAAGTTGTAGAACTCCTTCACATACCCAAACTGAAGTGAGGTGTCAATGCCAATTTGGGAATCTGCCTGGAGTTGTTCTATTTTGATGGAGTGAATACAACATTGTCGCCGCTGAGCTACAGGGAACACAACATCTGTGACTTATTTCCTTAGTTTTTCTCCGTTAGTTTTTCTCTCTGCAACTTCGAAGCCATCAAGGAAATCTGTACATGTTCATCAATATCAAGGTCATAAAGAAAACAAATTATCTCAGTTTCTCTTGGCATTGATATTGAATTTTTGATTTTTTTTTTAGTTTTTCCTAGGCAATGTCTGATATTTTAAATTGTATCAAGCAAAGTGACTTTTTTTTTCTCACAGTGGTTCATGAGTCTTTGGAACTTTCTTCCTCAAAAAGCAGTGGATATTGAATAAGTCTTTGAATATTTATCTGGCCGAGATAGACAGTTTCTTGATAGGTGAGGAGGTGAAAGTTTCAGGAGTAGCTGAGAACATGTAGTTGACGTTAAGATTGGATCAACCATGATTTTATTCAATAGTGCATCAGACACAAGGGGTTAGGCGGTCTTTCCTGCACTGTGTTTGGCCAAAGCTGTCCAAAACGCTGTTATTCTGTCCATCGCAACTTGCTGGCTCTTGGTTTATAAAATTCAATGGTAAGGAAAGAAATGTTCGACCTCCACCAAGCATGTACAGACAGATGTTCCCCAGTTTTGAGACACTGATAATAGATTCTCGGCAGAAAAGGAGTACACGCCCATGTTGGAGTTTCCTAAAAATGAACACAAGGATCATGTTACACCAATCACTACTTCTCATGCGGGTAGCAACAACTTTTTTTTTTGTTAAAACACACTTCATTGTTTTTCTTTACTTCTTTCTTCTAAAGTTACACATGATCAGGCGTTAACTTCACAATGCCTGTCAAGAAAACGAGGTCATTTTTGGCAAACTACTTAACATTTATACTGATAATTCTGACGCATACTAACTATCATGATTTCATAATGCAGCCGGCCCTAACCGCATCATTGAGCAGCACACTTTGACAGTGAATCAATATTATGACCATAAAGCATCTGGAACTTCGGGGCTTCACAGTGGCACAGCAGTAGAGTTGCTGCCTAACAGCTCCAGGGACCTGTGTTTGATCCTTACTCCTGGTGTTTGTCTGTAAGGAATTTGTACATTCTCCCTGTGACCTGTGTGTGTTTTCCCCGGGTGCTCTAGTTTCCTCCCACAGTCCAAAGATGTACAGGTTTGTAGGTTAATTGGCTTGGTAAAATTGTAAATTGTCCCTAGTATGTATAGATTAGCGTTAAGGTGTGGGGATCTTTATACCTAGGAACCTGAAGCTCTCAACTATTTCCATTTTGGTGCCATTAATGCTGATTTAAGTATCTTGTCATCCAATGGCCAACTTTTCATTTGAGGTGAGGGTTCAACTTCATCAGGCACTACAGACCAGGTTTGTGCATCACTGCAAAGTGCTGCGCCATGATTAAAATCAGTATATCAACATCAGAGTTGATCAGTCTGAAGAAGGGTCTCGACCTGAAATGTCACCCATTCCTTCTCTCCAGTGATGCTGCCTCAGTTACTCTAGCTTTTTGTGTCCATCTTTGGTTTAAACCAGCATCTGCAGTTCCTTCTTACACGGGATATCAACAGTCAGATTCCAGCTGAATATCGATTGATTTGGTTGCTGCATGGTATGCAACACCTATGAAGTACCCTATGTACAATCAATGGCAGCGTGCACAGGGCAAATAATACAATTCTTGTCAAGCTTCTCATTCTCTTTTTGGTGGGGTCTGGCTGGAATAAATGTTCAGACAGCTCTTTTGAAAGAGTGACAAATGGTTTAGCATATACGGCAACCATGTTGTTTGTAGATATCTCCGGTTGAGGAAGCTGGTGCAAAACATTCACCACTATAGCCATCTTCACGGACTCTGATAGTGTGCTCCTTTCCCCTAACTGAGGTAAGGGGACAGATTTCAATGAAGGTCTCCCACTGAAGTATAGGCATCTCCTCATGGTGATCCACATAGAGAGTTTCCTAAATACGCTTGGCTGATTTAGCCTCCTGAGCTTCCCTTCTTCACTCTTCCCCCTCTTCCATCAGCACTCTACCTTGTTCTCCAATCCTGCACTCCAGTCCAAATCCCCGCTAATCTAGCCACATCAAGATGCTTCTGTTTTCTTCATCCCTCTCAGTATCTCGGTTATTTCCAAGAAATCACATCTCATTTTTCTAAACTCTGGAGGTAATAGAACCATCCTATTCAATCTATGGGACAACCCCATAGTCAGGGAAACAATTTATTGAATCCAAACTTCCTATCTCAAAGGGAAGTACATCCTACCTTCCAGTCAAAGATGGCCCCAGATGCTTGAATCTGGAGCGACAAATCAGGCGTAAGGAATTCAACTGGTTGAGCAGCATCTGTGATGGGTGTAGAATGCAGGGTTTTGATCCAAAGCATCGACTACTGCACCCCAGTGCAGGAAACAGTGCGCTCTCAATAGTTTGCAATAGGCAAGCTTGTGCTTCTTGCCAGTCACCAGGCGACTCAGCCCAATATGCCACACGCTCTCTCACCAAAGGTCTGCACATAGACTGACTTTTATTAATTTTCTACTATTTGAAAAGATTGTTTCTCCATTTTTTTTCCCCAACTGAATAACATACATTTACCACAAATACCAGGCGTGTAAATACTTTTTTTTAAACTCGGTGTCAACCCCATAGTTCATTTTCCTATCTGGCTTTGGGCCTCCAGGAAAGAAGATCAAGTCATTAAACACCATTTTCATTATTCCCTGATGACTTCAGCAACTTTAACAGTTTGGACAATACCACTACTAGGCTAGAGGCTTTTAAACTACCTGTATAAATCAATAAGCAACTAATGTGAATTTGATTGGTGATCTCTTTAAATTTCTTTGCCAGGGTGCCCTCTGATGCTGAATACACACTCAGGCATGTGAGATTAAGAGATTAAGAGAGAGCACAAAGTGCTTTGCTCATTCCTAACTATCAAAAGCACTGTACAATGATTGATAATAAAATCTACCTATTTGCATTTTTCCAGAAGCATTAGCAACACACACAATATTACATACGAGAACCATAAATGCATTCACATTCCTTGGACATTTTTTGTAGCTGCATTAATATCCATATTAATATATATTAATGTTAGATGTTAGCAAATTTAATTGTGCTCTGTTAATATCAATGGTTACAGGTTGGCTCAGTCCAGTCAGAATCATTACCTTATAACATGGTTAATTGATACTTAGTAATTGTGCAATAATCTGTTCTCATAATTATTGTTTTAATTTAAAAGGGGGAAAAGAGACCAACGGTAATTACATAAATTACTACTGAAACAGAAACACATCATTATAATTGGTAACCACAGCCAACACTAGAACACTGGAGGATTCTCGCAGAAATTCTAGGTCTGTTCATATGAAATACATTGGTGAGCTAAAATGGACACAATAACTACATAAAGAAAATTTGGTGGGAAAAGTAGAAAAGAAAAATAGTATGCAGAATAACAAGATCAAATCGGACAAAGATGTATGTTAGAAAGGCAAGAATAAAAAGTACATGAGATAAGATGGAAAATAAATTAGTACAAAGAATTGTGCAGCAAAAATTGAATGTTTTTTAAGAGGGCTTAAAGTACTTACAAAGAAATAATAATTTAGAATGTCTGCAAAAATTAGAATAAAAGAATGAGAAATTAAGAAGCTTTCAGCATGATATGTAGAACTAGGAGCAAAAAACTAGATGAAAAATAGAGATAGCGCTGTAGATAAAAATAACTTCAAAAAAACACAAAGTGCTGGGGTAACTCAGTGGATTAGACGGCATCAGTGGAAAACATAGATGTGATGATTTGTATCAGGACCCATCAGGCTGATCTTTAACGAGGGTGACTCTAATTCAGGTACTTATTGGTCAGCTACCTTGGCCTCCTTAATTATAATTGGAAGAACCGTGTATATGGAAAGAGAATTGTCAGAGGTAGCCAGAATAGATTTTGAAAGTGATCATTTGAAAGTTGAAACTCATGAATCTTGTTGGAAATGCAGTGAGCCATGAGTTTTGGGAAACCTGGGCTTGCGAAATATTTAGGAATTTCAGAAATTAGTCAGAAAGAATATGGGAAACAACATACCAATTAGCTTAATGTCTGTAGCAGGAAAAAACACTGGAAAAAGTTAGTACAATGGCATTTAGAAAGTTAAAATGGGTTTGAGCAGTCTATGTGGAATTATGTTTGACAAACAAGAGGTTGTAAAAAACCAGAGTAGATAACGAGGAAGCAATGGATGTGTTGTGTTGGGACTGATGGAGTTATAGAATCATACAGCACAGAAACAGACCCTTCGGCTGTGCTGACCATGCAGGTCCCACATACCCGCGTTTGGCCTATATCCCTCTAATTCTTACCGATCTCTGTAACTGTCTTTAACATGTTGTTATTGTACCTACCTCAACTACTTCCTCTGACAACTAATTCCATATTTCCACCATGCTCTGTGTGAAAAAGGTGCTCGACAAGTTCCTTTTAAATATTTTCCTGCTCACCTTATACCTATGTCCTTGAGTTATCAATTCTTCTTCCCTGGGAAAAAAACAGTGCATTCAGCCTATCTATTCACCTCATGATTCGCCTTATGCCTCAGGAGGATGGTGACTACCTTTTTCCCCATTCTGCGACAAGATTAAAGACATCTTACTGCAATTATATGGAGTCAATGCTGAAATTGTACCTGGAACAATGTGAACAGGTCTGGTCTTCCTACTCAGGTAGATGATACTTCTGATACAGGTAGTTTAAACAAGGTTTGCTAAGAATGGATCGACTGGGTTTATATTCACTGGAATTTAGAAGGAAGAGAGGGGATCTTATAGAAACATATTAAATTCTTAAGGGATTGGACAGGCGAGATGCAGGATAAATGTTCCCGATGGGGAGTCCAGAACCAGGGGTCAGTTTAAGAATAAGGGGTAGGCCAATTAGGACTGAGATGAGGAAAAACATGCCAGGTTGTGAATCAGTGGAATTCTCTGCCACAGAATGCAGTGGAGGAAAATTCACTGGATGTATTCAAGAGAGAGGTAGATATAGCTCTTGGGGCTAACGGAATCAAGGGATAATGGGGTACTGATTTTGGATGATCAGCCATGATCATATTGAATGGCGGTACTGGCTCGAAGGGACGAATGGACTACTCCTGCACCTATTTTCTATGTTTCTATGCTAGATAGCTTCCTGAAATAGTGTCTGATGAAAGAAGGTTAAACAAAATGAGCTGGTATTCAATAATATTGTTTCAATTGAACCTTTACAAAATAACAGGGTCATCCTTTCAAGAATGATACATTTCTTTATTCTGAGGGTAGTGTAATCTTGGAATTCTCCACCCAAGAGAGCTGAGAAGTCTCAGTAGTTGGACATATTCAAAAAGGAGAGATCAATTGTTGGATATCTTGGGAATTAGGGAAAACAGGATGACTACAGGAAAGTGCCTTGGGGGTAAAATAATATTTTTGAATAATGGGCTGAGTGGTTTGTTCATGCTCTACTTTTCATGTTCTTATCAGGAGTAGTGTTTACATTTATTAAATTGTACAGGTATTTAATTCTTAAGAAATTCAACACAATACTGGAAAGGAACTTTGGTAAAGTTTAGGGTGAAGGTGGGAGTGGTAAAAACAGTCTTAAAATGAAATGCAATGTTAGATTTTGTTATTTTTTAAAATCCCCAGTAATCATATTCTGAAAGATATTTACTTCACTGTCAGTAGAGAGGGATTTGTGGATACAGACTCACAAGACATTAAAACCAGTACTTTGGATTAATAAAGCAGTAAGCTACAACTAAATGTAATGCAAGGAATGGACATCTTTACAATACATTAATACTGAGATTATGTAAACATAAGATTCAGTACATCATTGGGATTTAGCGCTGGAGTGTCCTTTTGGTCTTCAGAGAGAATCTAGTCGAGATGCACATGGAAGACTTTTGTTATATAGAAATTCAAATATGAAAGAAGGCTAAAAAACTTCTTATGTAATATATGGTGCATAAGATGTTCAGTTTTGAAAAGATGGAACAAGGCAGTCGGAGGCTTCCAGTTGTGCAATTGAAATATACCAGGTCACAGATAAGATTGAAAGTAATAAATTGAGGAGAGTAAAAAAACCCTCATTATTGTGAGGCACTTCAGTGGAACTGCAGAATTAAACTCACATTCTTAGTTACTTTACTAATATGGGAAACAATTATATCTGGTCTTGAGTTTATAACTTATACCTTCTGTTGACAATAGAGAAAACTGTGACTTATGTTCTCTGCCATGAGCCCTGGAATCCAAGTTGGCCCAGTCTTGATATTTTGTTGAGTGAAGTCCACAAACTGACACAGGAACACCCCTGCGGGGGTTTCAAAGGGTTTTGATTGTTTTCTGAACAATACTGTTGAAACAATTTATTTGCAGTACCTTTGGAAGATTTTAGACTCATTGAATGTGTGATGTTACCTGTAATCAGAAAGTGTTGTTGTTTCATTACAACAACAAATAAATCACAGCATTTTTTTGACAAATTGTTGCATCTGCAGTAGTGTATTTGGAAATACTTCAAGAAAGATACTGTATTACAATAAAATACAAAATGCAGTGTAATAATATTGTTTCAATAGAACTTTTACAAAATCTATTATACAAAAGTACCATTTTTCATGGTCTGCATATCTAAAGGACTTGGTTCTGTCATTTTCATTGATTGTTTCAGTTTGCAAGTCAACTTTGTGGCGTGAAATAAATCCCATCATTAACCACTCAGCTGAACACGAAGAAAGACTTAAGGGGCTAACCCACTTGAGCGACCTAATTAGCGAGTTAAGAAGAGTTTAGAGTTTGAAAAAATGTCATGTTGAACACCTCCTTCGACTATGTAGAAGACTAGCTACGACTAACTTCAGAAATATTGGACACCAAATAGTGGAGAGTAAAGACGACCTCCTTCGACCTCCCTTCGATTATGATGAATACTATCTACGACTACCTTACGACTATCCTTGATTACCTACGACTAACATGCCGACCCACTACGACTAAACCTACGAGTAAAAAAAAATTGATTTTTTTCCATGGCGACCTTTTTTTACTCGCGGGCATTTTTCAACATGTTGAAAAATACGGCGCGACCTAGCTGAGGCCTCGAGTACACGTGGACTACTCTCGAGCATGAAGGAGAGTTACAAAGACCTCCTATGACCTTGCGTCGACCATGCTGTGAGTATGAGTCGAGGGCAAACTCGCCAGAACTCTTCTGGGGTAGGGATGACCTGTACAAAAGGGACGGGTTACACCTTAACTGGAAGGGGACCGACATTCTGGCAGGCAGGTTTGCTAGGGCTACATGTGTGGGTTTAAACTAAATAGTGGGGGGGAGGGATTGACAAATTGGGAGTATAAAGATGGAGTTGAAGGGGAAGTGGCTACAGGAAAATCTACAAAAGATTCTCGAATTAATGGGAATGAAAGCTTGAGAATGGACAACAGAATAAGGTCAGGGCCAATTGCGAGGGGGGAAGTGAATACGGAGATCAAAGTGCTGTATATGAATGCGCGAAGTATAAGGAATATAGTGGACGAGCTTGAAGCTCAGTTAGAAACTGGCAAGTATAATGTTGTGGGAATTACTGAGACATGGCTGCAAGAGGGCCAAGACTGAGAACTGAATATTCAAGGGTATACCTCCTATTGAAAAGACAGACAGGTGGGCAGAGGGGGTGGGGTTGCCCTGTTGGCGAGGAATGAAATTCAGTCCCTTGCAAGGGGTGACATTGAAACGGGAGATGTGGAGTCAGTATGGATAGATCTAAGGAATTGTTAGGGTAAAAAGATCCTAATCGGACTAATCTACAGGCCCCCAAACAGTAGCCTGGACATAGGGTGCAAGTTGAATCAGGAGTTAACTCCTATTGGCATGTAGTAAAGGTAATGCTGTGGTTGTTATGGGAGATTTCAACATGCAGGTAGACTGGGAAAACCCCAAGAAAGGGACTTTGTACAGTGCCTTCATTATGGATTTTTTGAACAGCTCGTATTGGAACCTACCAGGGAGAAGGCAATTCTGGATTTAGTGTTATGTAACGAACTGGATTTAATAAAGGACCTCGAGGTCAATGAGCCATCAGGAGGCAGTGACCATAACATGGTCAGGTTTAATCTACAATTGGAGAGGGAGAAGAGTAGATCGGAGGTGTCAGTGTTGCAGTTGAATAAAGGGGATTAAAGGGGAAGAAAAATTCCAAGGGGAGAAGGGGACGTCAGAGACAGTATAAAAATTAAAGTGAAGAAGTACAACGTAGCAAAGATGAGCGGGAAGCAAGAGGATTGGGTAATGTTTAAAGAACAACAGAAGATAACCTAAAAAGACAATACGGGGAGAAAAGATGAGGTACGAAGGCAAGCCAGCCAAGAATATAAAGCAGGATAGTAAAAGCTTCTTTAGGTATGTGAAGAGGAAAAAAATAGTTAAGACCAAAGTTAGACCCTTGAAGACTGCAAAGGGTGAATTTATTATGGGGAACAAGGAAATGGCAGGAGTTGAACAGGTACTTTGGATCTGTCTTCATTAAGGAGGAAACAAACAATCTTCTTGATATAGTAGTGGCCAGAAGATCTGGGGTGACAGAGGAACTGAAGGAAATCCACATTAGGCAGGAAATGGTGTTGGATAAACTGATGGGACTGAAGGCTGATAAATCCCCAGGGCCTGATGGTCTGCATCCCAGGGTACTTAAGGAAGTGGCTCTGGAAATCGTGGTGCATTGGTGATAATTTTCCGATGTTCTATAGACTCAGGATCAGTTCCTGTGGATTGGAGGGTAGCTAATGTTATCCCACTTTTTAAGAAAGGCCGGAGAGAGAAAACCGGGAATTATAGACCAGTTAGCCTGACATCGGTGGTGGGGAAGGTGCTGGAGTCAATTATAAAAGATGAGATAGCCACACATTTGGATAGCAGTAACAGGACCGGTCCGTGTCAGCATGGATTTACGAAGGGGAAATCATGCTTGACTAATCTTCTGCAATTTCTTGAAGATGTAACTAAGAAAATGGACAAGGGAGAGCCAGTGGATGTAGTGTACCTGGACTTTCAGAAAGCATTTGATAAGGTCCCACATTAACGGCATAATTGCATAATTGCAGGCAGTGACTAGTGGGATACAGCAAGGCTCGGTGCTGGGACCGCAGCTATTTACAATATACTTCGATGATTTGGATGAAGGGATTCAAAGTCACGTTAGCAAATTTGCAGATGACACAAAGCTGGGTGGCAGTGTGAACTGTGAGGAGGATGCTATGAGAATGCAGGGTGACTTGGACAGGTTGGGGGAGTGGGCAGATGCATGGCAGATGAAGTTTAATGCGGATAAATGTGAGGTTATCCACTTTGGTAGCAAAAACAGGACGGCAGATTACTATCCAAATGGCGTCAAGTTGGGAAAAGGGGAAGTACAATGGGATCTGGGGGTCCTTGTACATCAGTCTATGAAAGTAAGCATGCAGATGCAGCAGGCAGTGAAGAAAGCAAATGGCATGTTGGCCTTTATAACAAGAGGAATCGAATATAGGAGTATACAGGTCCTTCTGCAGTTGTAGAGAGCCCTAGTGAGACCACACCTGGAGTATTGTGTGCAGTTTTGGTCCCCTAATTTGAGGAAGGACATTCTTGCTATTGAGGGAGTGCAGCGTAGGATTACAAGGTTAATTCCCGGGGTGGCAGGACTCTCATATGCTGAGAGAATGGAGCAGCTGGGCTTGTGCACTCTGGAGTTTAGATGGATGAGAGGGAATTTCATTGAAACATATAAGATTGTTAAGGAATTGGACACGCTAGAGGCAGGAAACATGTTCCCGATGTTGGGGTTGTCCAGAACCAGGGGCCACAGTTTAAGAATAAGGAGTAAGCCATTTATAACTGAGACGAGGAAACACTTTTTCTCACAGAGAGTGGTGAGTCTGTGGAATTCTCTGCCTCAGAGAGAGGTGGAGGCAGGTTCTCTGGATGCTTTCAAGAGTTAGATATGGCTCTTAGGGATGGCGGAGTCAGGGGATATGGGGAGAAGGCAGGAACGGGGTACTGATTGTGGATGATCAGCCATGATCACATTGAATGGCGGTGCTGGCTCGAAGGGCCAAATGGCCTACTTCTGCACCTATTGTCTATTAACTCGTTTTTCAACATGTTGAAAAATGTCCACGAGAACCCCGAGTACCTACGAGCGGCTATTACCATAATTCTCCGAGTTCGAATCAGGGGAAACTCGGGAGAACTCTTGAATTACCTCGTACAGTGCGACAGGCCCTTAAGGCATTTAGAACGGAGATGAGGAAACACTTTTTCACACAGATAGTTGTGAGTCTGTGGAATTCTCTGCCTCAGGGGGCAGTGGAGGCCGGTTCTCTGGATACTTTCAAGAGAGAGCTAGATAGGGCTCTTAAAGATAGCAGAGTCAGGGGATATGGGGAGAAGGCAGGAACGGGGTACTGATTGCGGATGATCAGCCATGATCACATTGAATGGCGGTACTGGCTCGAAGGGCCGAATGGCCTACTCCTGCACCTATTGTCTATTAAATTGCGGATTAGGTCGCCCAAGTGGGACAGCCCCTTTACTGATTGCCAGGGTTTAATATTAACTCAAAAAATCAAAACAAAAACTCACATTTGACACACAGATACAAAATGGCCCAATAACATTGAATGATTGGATGATACTATTTATTTTTATACTGCTGCCAAAATGAAGTGCTCAGTCCTCAACTAGTTTATCTTGAGATGCACGGAGTGTATGTTTTAAAAAAAATTGCTATTCGCTCCAAATCCTGGTACTGAAAAATACAGAATGAAAATGACAATGCATTGTTTCTGATCCTTGTATAACGCTATCAAAAATATTAAACATACATAGATTGGCCAAGCAGTTTCTTAACACGTGCAACAATCCTGAAATGTATTGCCATCATTGTTTGATTCTGGCAGAGAATGACAAGGGATTCCATGCTGTACCTGTTCAATTTGCCCCTGTACAGCACCAATGTCTTGAATGAGATAAACATTGTGAGATATAATAATGTAGCCCAGATGTCAAAATGATTGAATTCAGCATGTTTCTGCATCCTTTGGGCATAAAAAATGATCAATGTTGCCAAACCTAACTTAATTTCTGGTTGACTTTGATCAGGTCACTAGACTTCTTAAAATGAAGGATGGTGTAATCTGGTGTTGTTGCATTGCTTTTCCTTGCATATGTAATTATTTCTGAATGCTAAGTTATTAGTTGTAAATAGAAGATTCTCTTACCAAATAATTTTAATGTCCCTGAAAATAACCAAGTTGATTTGAAATGTATTGGTATAGGATGAATGTGCACCAGTACCATTACCGATATTTTATCAGGAGTTAACCCTTTAATGTTGAAAAATAAGGCATAGATCCGCAAAACTACATGAACAACGGATAACCATTTTCCTACAGTGGTTTTTCAATGTGCCTTCCTTCCACAATGAGCTTTGAACTTGGGAAACAGTCTACAAATGAGCAATAGTAGTTGGTTCTTTGGAGGTGCACCGTTGAAATGTAAGACTTGAGGAACGCGCGTTTCCCAGATGGGTTTCCCCATTGCGAAGCCACACTAAAAACTGAGGATGCACAAACAACGTGTATCAGGCATTCTCTCTAGATTTGTTAACAGAGGTTTACGGGCTTACTGTTACATTGGTAAATGTTATGCTCCAAGTCTGTGAACACTTTAACATAGTTCTGGCCGATGAATACTGAGTTGACAAAACACATTCCTTCGTCATGATAAAGTGGAAACGCATAGTAACACTGAATTCATGGGTTTACTTAAAAAGAAGCTGAAGTGGCTGAATGATATTGCTGTTTATCTATAAAACTAATAGTTTTAGAAGGCTAGCCACAGAAGGTCACATTGGGTAAATGTCATGCAAGTGAAGATAAAGTACTTTGTTGGGACTGTAACAAAATCAATGAAAGTAGAACAGGTCATTTATAAAACAATAATTATACTGTAAAACACTTTAAAAGCAAACTACTGTATGTATTTGAAACTGGTAATAAGTAGACTGCTGATCTAACATGTAAGTCAATTTAAAACTATGACAGAATACAAACATGTACAATTTAATTTTAGTAAGTAAAAAGGTTGCACTACAATGATTCACAGAACATTTTCAGAAAAAAAAGTATAAATATAATCTTCTTACAGAGAATATGATTTTCAGTAAAAAACATATTATACAAAACTTCTTTTTACTAAGCACTAGATAAAATCTATGCATTTTGAGTCCATAATGTACATGTGGTGGAGAGGATATAATGGTAGGTTTTAACTGGTCATCCATTGGGTAACCTATATCTAATCGGGCACAATAGTGCACACCTGCGATTTATTGTGAGGCTCCTTGTCCATCGGTACTTCTCCAACAGATGGATAACATTTACAATCCTCTGGCTTTTTCACGAATGCTGCCCCAAAATTTCATCAAGGTTTAAGTCCTTCATCCAGTCATCGGTGCTACTTTTTATCAATGAGTCAAGGAAATCAGAGTCACTGCTGAGTCCTGACAGTGCACTGTCTCCTTGTTGGCTGAGAAAGTCAAATGCCAAGTCACTGTTATGATTTGTTCCCTGGTAGTTTCGAGGGGGCAGGTTGGTAGAAGGAAAACTGGCTGAAGGCATTGTTTGCACTGTAGGTGCCTGGCTTATTACAGCCATGCTTGCTGCTGACTGGCTCATTGCAGCCATAGGTTGTGGTTGAGGCCTTGGCTGATTAGCTCTTGGAGCCGACCCACTCAGTGAGCCTATTGTCTGTCCACTCATGGCTTGGTTCATTTGTGCCAAAGGTCGCATCTGAACTCCTGGAGCTATCTGGTTGGTTGGTGCCAGACCACGTTGAGCAAAGTGTGGACTGGACATATTAGCTTGCACAGACTGATTTGGGAAAGGAGGGTTATTGGAGAATCTTACGTTAGTACCCATTTGTGCCTGCTTTGGAGTCACCTGCACCCCCTGGGGTGTCCAATTCTGCGGCGCCAAACTGGAATTGGTCATCATATTAGTTAGTCTTTGTGTCTGTGCAGACAGACTGGTGCTTATATGGTTCAAAACTGGTCTCATCTGCTGCTGAGAAATGGCAGAACTCCCAAGAGATGCCGTGCCAAACCCTGACATGGTGGTGCCTTGGCCTAGCGTTGGCTGCCTTGGTATCATTACGTTGTTCTGGGTCATTCCCATTTGATTTTGGCTTGTGTGATGTTGCAGTTGATTAACACTGGATGAGACCGTATATGCTGCCTGCTGGGAAGCTGGCACATTCCCGTACATTCCTATGGTTCTGTCACTTTGAGTTCCAGATATAGGAGGCATCCTTGGTCCTTGGTTGCTCGGTGAATTCACTTGTAAAAGGCCAGAGTTTGGAGGAATCACACGGTGATTTGGAGCAGAATTTGGTAATGGCTGAGACGCATTCAATCCCATAGCTGATACAGCACCTGAAAGATTAATTAATTTTTATAACACATCTTAAGATAGGTTCAATAGGTTCAAAACTGGCAAAAAGTACTGACATTTGTTTAAATATTGCAATGGATATGTCATTAGTGAGGTAATACAAGGTTGAAATGTTACTAATGGTGAAAGGTAAAGAAATCTGACAGCAAGTTTGATGCAGAGTTTGAAGGTTTGCTAATCTATTGTTGAATAGAATGGGAACAATCATGATGATTAAATCTAGTAATCCCTTGTTTTAATGGATTCCTTTATACGGACCTGCTAACGCAATACCGGCTTGCACTGCCACCCCCAGGCCCTGCTTCCAACAACACCACCAGATTGCAAAGTCCTTCTTGGCTCTGCCCGTGCCAGCTGCCTGCCCCTTTTCCGGGGTTATGCCCACGCCCAGGTGGTTTTAGAGAGGGACTACGTGCTGTCCACGGGTACCCTGGGGCGTTTCCGAGACCGCGGGGGGTGGAATGCAACCTTGATAAGGATGGGGAAATAGTTGTTTAAGAAAAATTTATTTTACTTGTCTTGTAGTTGTGAGTTTTGTTTTGAATTATTTGGTATTGTAAATAATATTGTAAATATTTGAATAAATCTATTTTTGGTTGAAAAAATAAGGAAGTCCTTCTTCTCCCACTGCACGGTCCGGTTGTTGTGGCTGTTTTTGGGGTTCACGTTGTAGCCCCTGGGGAAAGCCATTTCCTCAGGCCGCTGCAACCAACAGGACGCGGCTGGTCACTGGGGCTCCCTTCCCTCTCACCAGTGCGTTCTGTTGCCCATCGCTTTGTCCACTCGGCCTCTTCCCCATACCCCACCTCCTCCTCCTGCCACTCTGTCCACTCGGCCTCTCCCCATCTCCACAGCTGCCTCCTTCTCCCCGGAATCGCTGACGTACTCCATCTCGGAAGATGCTGGCGACTGCGGGAGAGAAGGAGGAGGTGGCAGCGGGGGAATGGACGAAACGCTGGGTGAGAGGGGAGGGAGCCCCACCTTGACCGAGCATGTCCTGGTGGGGGGAGGGGGCTACAGCGTCAACTGCAACAACAGCTAGGTCAACTGGTGAAGAAGGGCTCGCTGGTGCAGACCAGCAGCATCAGTGCCTAGTTTTAAGGCGAAACAACTCAAAGTGATGGAGTAACTCAGCAGACTGAATCATTCTGAAGAAGGGTTCTGATGTCACCTATCCATGTTTTTCAGAGACGCTGCCTGACACTCTGAGTTACTCCAGCACTTTGTGTCCTTTTGTGTATTAACCATCATCACTCTTTGTTTCAACCACATACAATGACAAAGCCTTACTTGGTTATAATGGACAATTGGTAAATAATGGACACCACCCCCCCCCCCCCCCCCCCCCCCAATGAACCGTTATAACAAGGGTTTATTGTATTGTAAAGCTTGCAATAATCTATTTAAATATATGTTACTGAAGAAAGTTTCAATTGTGGGAAGAAATTAGCTTCTTTCTTTATGGCCCCACACTGCATATTTGTAAAATTAAAACTGAACTGTTTAATCATAACTAAAGTGCACAGGTCAAACAAACCAAAACATCAGCTTAATTCCAAGGCTGTGCAGAGTTAGTCAGGGTTGGGTCAGATGGCTATGGGGCAATGTTGTTTCCTTAATGGGGGAAAAAAATCAAGTGAAAAGTAGGAAAAGACTGATTGTTTTAGATCCCAAACCCTTTTATTTGCTTATTCATACTCTTTCAAACTCTGCAGCAATAAAACTAGCCAGTAGTAAAACAGAACATTGACGTGTGTAAAACAGGAGGTGGTAGATCAGCTGCTTATACAAAGTAAAGGTAAATTGGACACATCTATAACTGGTAATCACATTCACTTAAGAACTAAATCCAGAAGATGCTGTAAACACTTAGCCGGTCAGGCATCATCTGTTGTAAGAGAAACATACTGTAACTAATATTTCATGTCCAAAATCCTTTGTAGAACACAAGAACATTCAAATTGGAGTAGGCCACTGAACTTCCTCATCAATCATCTTGGCCTCAGTTTGTCCTTCCTGTTTTTCTTTTCTCACATGTAGATCAAAAAAATGACTTTCTCGTCATTCAATTAGTTACCCTTTTCAGTATAGACAATTTAGAAGATTCACAACCCGAGAGAGAAAATTCTTCCTCATTTCCATGAGCAACACCTTACCCTAAATCTATCCTCCTAGTTCTAGGTAACACCATGAGGAGAAACATCCTCTCAGCATCCACCCTATCAAACCTCCTCAGAGATAAATACGTTCAATAAGATTCCTCCCCATTTTTCTCAATTTCAATTGAAATAAGACCAACGTTCAACCCTTCCGCACAATATAGCAGCTTCAACCCAGGAATTGTGAATCTTTTCGGAACTTACTGAAAAGCAGACTTCTCCCCCATCACCACCCAAAAAATAACTAAATCTCCAGGTCTGATCATGGCAATGGGCTGGATGAGATATGGGCGGTACAGTAGCACAACTGGTAGAGCTGTTGCCTCACAGTACCAGATACCTAAGTGTGATCCTTACCTCGGTGACTGTATGTATGGAGTTTGCACATTCTCCTTGTGACCGCATGGGTTTCCTCCGGGTGCATCAGCTTCCTCCCACATCCCAAAGATGCGTGAGTTTGTTGGTTAATCAGTAAATTGCCCCAGGTATGTTGGGAGTGGATGCAAAAGTGGGATAACATGGAACCAGTGTGAACGGGTGATTGATAGTCGGTGCAGACTTGGAGGGCCGAAGGGCCTGTTTCCATGCTGCTTTTCTAAACTAAACTAAACAATACATTTTTATTTTCTCTTTTGCAGTAAGAGCCAATATTCCATTTGCTTTCCCAATTACTTGCCTTACCTGCATGCTATCTCTCTGTATATAATGTACTAAGGCACCCAGAGTTCTCTGTAGTGGTTTTAAACAATCAATATTCTACTTTTCTATTTTTTCTACCGTACTTTCACATAATTATAACCTAACAATGTCTCACATTGCACTCCATCTTCAAAATATATGCCCACTTTTTGATTGCAAGATACAGCATGGAAACAGGACCTTCAGGCCTCCATGTTGACTATCGATCACCTGTTCATACTCGTTCTATAATTTCCCACTTTCACATACATTCCATACACACTGGGGCCAATTTACAGATGCCAATAAACCTACAAACCCCCACGTCATTGGGATGTGGGAGGACTCTGGAGCACCGACTGAATCTACACACAGTCACAGAGAGAACATTCAAACCCCACGCAGACGGCACTTGAGGTCAGGACCAAACCAGGGTATCTGGTGTGGTGAGGCAGTAACTCCGCCAGCTGCAGCACTGTGCATCTGACTTTTTTTAACTTCCCCCTTTCATTTTGTCCCCTGACTCCCCACAATTATTGGGTTGCTTTTAGTGTCTTCTAGCATGAAGACTGCCACAAAATATTTATTACAAGTTCCTGCCAGTTCTTTATTCCCAAGCCTCATCCTGTTTGAATTTAATGCCATCCTTAATTAACCATGAATGGCTCATCCTTTTTATGATCTTTATTTGTCAAAGGAAGACATCTTCCTTATAATTATAAAATATCTCCTTAAATATCTACAGTTGCATAACTACAATCTTACCTTTTCAATCTATTTTCACAATTAACTTTAGATAAATCTAGATTTGTACCTTTCTAATTGATTTTATTTAAATTGAAAAACATAGTTTCAGAACTAAATTTCTCATTCTCAAACTGAATTAAATCATATCTTGTTACAATCACAGTTCCTCGGAGAATCCGTTACCTTGAGATAATTAATTACTCCTGTCTCAATACACGCGAGACGTAAAATAGACTGCCACGGCATATTTTTCTAAACAAGCTGTTCTGAATAGACTCTATGAAACTGATCTTAATATTATCTTTGTCAATTTGATTTGTCCATCGAAACAAAGATTAAGGTCTTGATTATTACACTACCTTCCTGACATACTCTTGTCATAGCCTGGTTATTATTACCCATTTCACTACCATGCACCATTGCTTTAATTTTTCTCCTTAACTTCCTAAATATCCCTTCACCTGAATCTTCTTTCCAACTATTTAGCATTTGTTTTACAACCCTTTCTGCAATCTAGTTATTCGATTTGCCAGGACACTAGTCCATGTCTGATTCAAATGAAGCCCATTGGAACATCCATTCTGTTTAAAATTTAAAATCTCAAACCTTGAATCCATTTCTCCCCGATATCTTGAGTCTCGAACTTTAATAGGTTTTTTTTAATAGGTTCTCGTTATGCTGCAAAATACTTAATCACCTTGAATATATTCACCTTATTAAATAACATCAGTCCTGATGACCACCAAGATAATGCAAATTGAAGGACATTTTAGCAATATTGCATATGCACACATTCAACAAATACACTTTCAATTCAGGATCCTAAAAGCCAGGTACTTGGGGAGCTCAGCAACTTTAGTATTTTTAACATACCCATTATGCAATGGCTGAAGTTGCAGAAAAACTACTAAAGGGCATTTTTAACCTTGTTCATCTCATTTTTGTATGTCTAATTCCTGATCTAATTTGTCAAGTGCTACTGATTTGAGAGCAAGATTTTCTAGTGTTTCGTAATTTTTAGGACAAATAATCTTGAAATCTATAAAAAGCTTCAATTTTGATATGATCAATAACAATTCAATGCTAAAACTTTATTTATGGTGATAGCATAGGCCTAATGCAATGTTCACCAATAAATACATGTGATAGCAGTTCGCATTGTGGCCACAGCACAGGAAAATTGTGGAGTAACTGGGAGATCAAATGTACGCTATAGAAAATGACATAATGACTATAGTATGCAGATTACAATAGTTAAAGATGCTAATATGCTTTCTGGTATTTATGTCCAAGTGACGAATAAAATTTGACTTGACTTGACTCGCATTATGGCTAGGTGTAGCAATTCCAACTTGCAGGAACGTAAGAGGTTGCAGAGAGTGGAAGAATCAGCCTGGTCCATAATGGATACAGCCCTCCCCTCCATCAAAAACATCTAACTGAAGTGCTGCCTCAAGAAAGTGGCAACGATTATCAAGGATCCCAACCAAGGGAGTCATGCCCTCTTTGCGCTGCTACCATTGGGCAGGAAGGTACAGAAGCTTGAGGTCCCACTTTCCTACAGAAGAACCTGCATAACCCTATTTCTACTACAGAACAGAACACTGGTGTCCACCTCTTGCACTACTATCAACTTGTTTTTTCCTAATTCCTCTTTTGCACTAATGTCTTGCTTTTGGGCAATCTTTCTTTTAGAATTTTTCAGTATCATTTGGGTATAATTGTTTTTTTGGTATTTGTCTGTGTCTATGTGCCTATGATGCTGCTAGAATCTGCTGGGGGGCTGAAGGGGCTTTTTGGTGTTTTATATCACTATGATTCTTGGCGCAAACAAAAGGTTGGCCTGGTCTGCCCTGGAATCCGTAGCCTGTCCATCTGGCCTCACCTTTCCTCATGTAAGATTCCTATGAATGCACTTGGAATCTAATCTTTTTGTGAACCGGCGTTCTCCACGTCACATAATTTTATCACACATCATTGTGGGTGGATATTGGCCTGCGGAAGTAGAGCAGCTGTGATAGACGATAGTCAGACACATCTGGAAGTACTGTGTACAACCCGCTTCAGCAGCAGAACATACCATGAGTTCCACTTACAGTAGTGCAAAGCAAAATGTTTCCAACTTCTACCATAACATTGTTGTTTAACTTTAATGGTAATGTAAACAGAAAGATTATGTTTTATGTAAAGTAATCTTTGAATTGAAATCAAGATATTATACCTTTATTATTGGTTAGCCTTATTGACTGGTTAGCATGCAACAAAGCTTTTCACTGTACCTCGATACACGTGACAATAAACTAAACAAAATTAGTTCAATTAACAGAGGCCATATTTGGGCTAAAAAGAGAAATTGTGGAAACATTTGGTTACAGCTGGTCAGGCACTGGCTGAAGAAAGAGCAACAGTTTATATTTAGTTCTGAGGCACCGTGTCAAAAGAGAAAACAATGAGTAAGTTGCAGTAGCAAAGACGGGAAAGGGATGAATAGAACAAATGAGTTTGTGTAGCAGTCAGGATCAAATTATGCATCTGTGTAACGTGTTACTAACATCAAGGCTGTGAGCCCACTTGTCCAATTGTATTAATTTTAAAAAAAACTGAAGCAAAGTGATGGCATGCAGAAATGACCAGTTCTGATGCAGACAGAAATAAAAATTCGTAATGTTGGAGAATTTAATATTTGGTCCAGAAGGCTACAACATGCACTGATAGCATCTAAGATGTTGCTCCTCAAGCTCACAGTGAGGTCCACTGCAACGGTGCACAGGCCAACCAATAGGGGTGGAGTGGAGTGTTGAATTAAATGGCAGGCAGCTAGAAGCTCAGGGTCACTCCTGCAGACTCAACAGGTTCACCACAAAGCAATCCGTATTCTGTAGTTTGGTTTCTCTAATGTAAAGGACTCCACATTGTGAACACAATGCACAAACTAAACGGGAAGAAGCACAAACAAATTGTTGGCCCAGATGGAAAGACTGTTTTGGTCCATAGATGGTGGGAAGGGAAGGGTTGAAAAAAAAAACTGGTGTTGCATTTCCTGCCTTGTACGGAATCACCTCCAATAAAAGACAGGAAGTGGTTTAATGTCACAAAGGAAGGCAACTTCAACGACTTTATCACTCGGAGTCATGCCGTCATGGCTGACAATGATCCAGAGAAAACAATAATTTATAGATACTAATTTTATATTATGCCTTTGTTACAATGTTTAGAAAAGAATTTGCAAGTTCTTGCAATGCTGATTTGTTACCTGGATATTGGCTTGGCTGTGGGATTACAACTAGACTTCGTCTCTGCTCTTTGTAATCTGGAGGCGGCCTTGTCAAGTGCCTATTAAGTTGTTCTTGCGTGTTCATTTTCTCCTAAAAAAAACACAATCATAAAGCTTTCCATTAAACATATATCATTGTCTTCCGCTTATCTCCTCATATAGGATTTTTGACGGCAAATATCTTCACAAGAAAGAAACTTAGAAACATAGAAAATAGGTGCAGGAGTAGGCCATTCGGCCCTTCGAACCAGCACCGCTATTCAATATGATCATGGCTGATCATCCAAAATCAGTACCCCATTCCTCTTTTTCCCCCATATCCCTTGTTTCTGTTAGCCCTAAGAACTAAATCTAAAGGGCCTGCCCCACTTACGCAATTTTTTCGGCGAGTTGCTGGCACCCGTCATAGTTGCAGCAGGTCGGCGAAGATTTTTAAAATGTTGAAAATCCAGTGGCGACCAGAAAAAGGTACGACTCTTTGGGCGACTACTCACGACCAAAGGTCAGAGAATTGCACAGCATGGAAACAAACAGGTCCTTTGTCCCAATTTGCCCATGTCAGTTGAAGTCTTTATCTATGCTGTACATTTTTATGCATCTATCCCATGTCCCTGTTTTCCTTTTTCCTATCCATGTACCTGTCCAAATGATTGTATCTGCCTCGTCTATCTGCAGCTAGTTCCATATACCCATCTTCTGTGTGAAAAAAAAAACTGCTCTTTAAATATTTACATCTCTTTTAAATATCTGCTTTAAATACTTTCCCATGTCCTTTCATTTTAGACTCCTCACTTTGGAAAAAGACTATCAAACGCATTTATGCTCCTCATAAGTCTGTAAGTTCACTCCTCAGCGAGAACAATTTTAGCCAAACAATTTTAGTCTCTCCCTATAACCAAAACCTTGCATTAGAACCAACATCCTTGTGGTCGGTGTGTCAGCAGAATAATTAAAAAAATTGGAATTGTGCAAAAACAATTTATGCCTCAGAGTTCAGAACAGGGCAAATAGTTCAATGGCCTACATAGTAACAGGCTCTTCCACAAAAACTGAAAACCTTAAAAAAAAAGGAATTTGAATAAGTTAAAAAGTGTAAAAAATTTAAATTGCCGACCAAATGAATCACTTTAGAATGTATAGGATTACAAGCCAATCAGTATTAAAACATTTGTTAAAATTACTTAACAGAGTAGTATTAAAACAACAATTGACCGACAAGGTTTCAGTTAACACATTCCAAACCTGAGGTTTTTACAGCTGTTCCTTACATTCATATCATGGGGAGAAGACCCCTAAGGCATTTAGGAGAAGGGTCTCGACCTGAAACATCACCCAAATATCTCCAGAGATGCTGCTGGTCCCGCTGAGTTACTCCAGCATTTTGTGTCTATCTTCGATTTAAATCAGCATCTGCAATTCTTTCCTACACCCTTTAGGCATTTATGGAGCTGGTGCAGATTTCCACAAGGCGTGCAAATTGGCAATCTAACAGCAGCACCAGGGTGTTGCTTTCATACACCAGTGCAGAAATCCCCAATTTCTTACAGAGACAAGATTATGACGGCAAAACTAGTAATTGTGCTTATTTTATCCCATAAAATAAAGTGTGTTTGTTTGTAATCAATAGCAGGAGAGGAGAGTGTCTTGAGGGTACCACAAGATAGACAATAGACAAAAGGTGCAGGAGTAGGCCATTTGGCACTTCGAGCCAGCATTCAATGTGATCATGGCTGATCATCCGCAATCAGTACCTCGTTCCTGCCTTCTCCCCTTATCCCCTGACTCCGCTATCTTTAAGAGCCCTATTCTAGCTCTCTCTTGAAAGTATCCAGAGAACCGGCCTCCATCGCCCCCTGAGGCAGAGAATTCCACAGACTCACAACTATCTGTGTGAAAAAGTGTTTCCTCATCTCCGTTCTAAATGCCTTAAGGGCCTGTCGCACTGTACGAGGTAATTCAAGAGTTCTCCGGAGTTTCCCCTGATTCAAACTCAGAGAATTATGGTAATAGCCGCTCGTAGGTACTCGGGGATCTCGTGGACATTTTTCAACATGTTGAAAAAACGTCACGAGTTTACCGCGTTTCCCGAGTACCTGCCGTTAGCGTTGCTAGATTCTAAGAAACGTCCGAGCTCCAACGTACCCGCTACATACATACCACGAGTTTGATTTTGTTTTAAACACGGGAGAGCTCTTCGGTAAACTCGTATAGTGGGACAGGCCCTTGACCCCTTATTCTTAAACTGTGGCCCCTGGTTCTGGACTCCCCCAACATCAGGAACATGTTTCCTGCCTCCAGTGTGTCCAAACCCTTAATAATCTTATATGTTTCAATAAGATATCCCTCTCATCCTTCTAAATTCCAGAGTATATAAGCCCAGCCGCTCCATTCTCTCAGCATTTGACAGTCCTGCCATCCCGGGAATTAACCTTGTAAACCTTCGCTGCACTCTCCCAATAGCAAGAATGTCCTTCCTCAAATTTGGAGACCAAAACTGCACACAATACTCCAGGTGTGGTCTCACTAGGGCCCTGTACAACTGCAGAAGGACCTCCTTGCACCTATACTCAACTCCTCTTGTTATGAAGGCCAACATGCCATTCGCTTTCTATAACTGCCTGCTGTACCTGCATGCTTACTTTCATTGACTGATGAACAAGGACCCCCAGATCCAGTTGTACTTCCCCGTTTCCCAATTTGACCCCATTTAGATAATAATCTGCCTTCCTGTCTTTGCTATCAAAGTGGATAACCTCACATTTATCCACATTAAACTGCATCTGCCATGCATCTGCCCACTCACCCAACCTGTCCAAGTCACTCTGCATTCTCATATCATCCTCCTCACAGTTCACACTGCCACCCAGCTTTGCGTCATCTGCAAATTTGCTAATGTTACTTGTAATCCCATCATCTATATCATTAAGATATATTGAAAATAGCTGCGGCCCCAGCACCAAGCCTTGCGGTACCCCACTAGTCACTGCCTGCCATTCTGAAAGGGACCTGTTAATGCCGACTCTTTGTTTCCTGTCTGCCAACCAATTTTCTATCCACATCAGCACTACACCCCAATACCATGTGCCATAATCTTGCCCATTAATCTCCTATGTGGGACCTTATCAAATGCTTTCTGAAAGTCCAGGTACACTACATCCACTAGCTCTCCCTTGTCCATTTTCTTAGTTACATCCTCAAAAATTTCCAGAAGATTAGTCAAGCATGATTTCCCCTTCGTAAATCCATGCTGAGTCGGACTGATCCTGTAACTGTTATTCAAACGTGCCGCTATTTCATCTTTTATGATTGATTCCAGCATCTTCCCCACCACCGATGTCAGGCTAACTAGTCTATAATTCCCTGTTTTCTCTCTCCCGCCTTTCTTAAAAAGTGGGATAATATTAGTTACCCTCCAATCCACAGGAACTGATCCTGAATCTATAGAAGATTGGCAAATTATCACCAATGCGTCCACAATTTCTAGAGCCACTTGCTTAGTTACTCTGGGATGCAGACCCTCAGGCCCTGGGGATTTATCAACCGTCAGTCCCATCAGTCTACCCAACACCATTTCCTGCCTAATGTGGATTTCCTTCAGTTCTTCTGTCACCCCTGATCCTCTGGCCACTAGTACATCAGGAAGATTGTTTGAGTCCTCCTTAGTGAAGATGGATCCAAAGTACCTGTTCAACTCATCTGTCATTTCCTTGTTCCCCATAATAAATTCACCCTTTTCAGTCTTCAATGGTCTTCTTCTCCGGTCGTGTGTCTTTTAGACCTGCAGCTCGGTTAAGGCGAGCCAGGTCAACGTGTCATCGTCCAGGTCATTCAGTCCTCGCTTACCATTCGGTGGCCGGTGTTTGGGGCAACCGGTGACTATGTGCTCCACTGCCTGTGTTGGGTCCCCTCACTCGCAGGAGGCGCTGTCCACGAGGCCCCACCTCTTCATCGCTATTCCATAGCGTCCGATGCCTGCCCTCAAGCGGTTGAGGGTTGTCCACTGCTTTCGGGGCAGATCCTGGCCAGGGACGTCCATGGGGTCATTGATGTACTGGTGTAGCCTAGATGGTTCCGCTGAATTCCACTGGTCTCTCCATCTCGTCTTGACCCAGGCCGCCTTAGAAGCGTCAGCGGGTGTTGTGCAGAGCAGCTCTTGGGCTTGGGGTGCCGTGACTTGAGGCACACTCGTCGTGGTGTCTCTGTGACGATCTGAGGAGGAGGTGGGATTCACTGGTCTGTGCCTTTCGAGAGAGGGCCAGCGTAGCTGCTTCTCGTCTGATGTTGGCTGGGGCGATGCCAGCGAGGACGGGCAGTTGGTTTACTAGGGTGGCTCGTAGACATCCGGAGACAGTTCGCAGGGCACTGTTGAGGGCAGCATCCAGCTTCATGGTGTGAGGGCTACGGCACCAGACCGGGGCGCAGTACTCGGCGGATGAGAACACCAGGGCCACTGTGGACATGTGCAGTGTCTTCGTCGTGGCCCCCCATGTGGTGCCGGCTAGGCGGCAAATTAGTGCGGCACGGGCGCTTGTTTTTGCCTTGGCACCTTCCAGGTGTTGTTTGAATGACAACATTCTTTCAAGCTTCACACCAAGGTACGTGGGGACGGGCTGGGACTGTAACCGGGCGTTATCCACCATAACGTTCTTCTCGCGGGGCGCTTCCCTGTTGTTGAGGTGGAACATTGAAGATGTTGTCTTACCCATGCTGAGCTTGAGGCGCCTGTCCCTCGGGTATGAAGACAGGATGTTCATGTCTTCAGAGAGGCCCTCTTCTGCTGCTTCCCAGGATGGCTTACTGAGTATGGTGGCCAGGTCATCAGCATAACCATACTTCTTTGACTGGGTTGCAGGCAGGTCATGGATGTAGATGTTGAACAGCATTGGTGCCAGCACTGAGCCCTGAGGGACGCCGTTCTTAAGTTTCCTCACCCTGCTGCATTGCCCGTTGCTGGTGTATAGCCTGAACTTTGGTCTTAACTAATTTTTTCCTCTTCACATACCTAAAGAAGCCTTTACTATCCTCCTTTTTATTCTTGGCTAGCTTACCTTTGTACCTCATCTTTTCTCCCCGTATTGCTTTTTTAGTTATCTTCTGTTGTTCTTTAAACGTTACCCAATCCTCTGGATTCCCGCTCATCTTTGCTATGTTGTATGTCTTCTCTTTTATTTTTATACTGTCCCTGACTTCCCTTGTCAGCCACGGTCACCCCTTACCCCCCTTGGAATCTTTCTTCCTCTTTGGAATGAACTGATCCTGCACCTTCTGTATTATTCCCAGATATACCTGCCATTGTTGTTCCACTGTCATCCTTGCTAGGGTATCTTTCCAGTCCAGCCAACTCCTCCCTCATGGCTCCATGGTTCCCTTTGTTCAACTGTAATACTGACACCTCCGATTTATCCTTCTCCCTCTCTGGTAGATTAAAATGTATGGTCACTACCTCCTAATGGCTCCTTAACCTCGTTCCTTTATCAAATCCGGTTCATTACACAACACTAAATCCAGAATTCCCTTCTCCCTGGTAGGCCCCAGTACAAGCTGCAAGAATCCCTCATGGAGGCACTCCACAAACTCTCTTTCATGGGGTCCAGTACCAACCTGATTTACCCAGTCTACCAGCATGTTGAAATCTCCAATAACAACCGTAGTACTACATTTTCGACATTCCAACTTTTAACTCTTGATTCAATTTGCACCCTATATCCAGGCTACTGTTTGGGGGCCTGTAGATAAGTCCCATTACAATTCCTCAGTTCTATCCATACTGACTCTGCCTCTCCTGATTCTATTCACCCCTCTGAAGGGACTGAATTTCATTCCCCACCAACAGAGTTACCCCACTCCCTCTACCCACCTCCCTGCTTTTTCGATTGACACCAGATTTATATTGATCTGCCCTTGATCTACGAGCAACATTAAAGGAGTTATTCGGCATGCAGAGCAAGTGTTCAGTCCCACGTGTGCAATTCAAATTGGGACCCACTCATGCATAGAAAAACATAGTAGGAATTCAGCTGCTGCATAATTTAGGTATGGAGCCAAGGTTGGAATATTTTTCCAATATTATTGAATGCAGGAAAGAGGAAAATCTACCCTAACCTTTACGTATAAAATGCAATCTTGGTTGACACTCCAGAAATGTTATAAGAGATGTTATACTGAGATTCTTTAGCATGGGCATCACTGAACCAATGCAACTATTTTGAGAAAAAGCAGAGCAGGTTTTTTCAAACTTCTGGACAATGCTTGTTCCATAACCAATAATACAAAAATCATGCAGATTTTCTGGTGATTATCATCTAATTGTTTATGTGATTTTGCCATCCACACATTGGCTGCTATGAATTATCAGGACTTATTTATTGTTGGGGAAGGGATCATATGACTGCCCAGGCCCTTTAGTCTGCACTTTTCCAGAGTTTAGTGGTGGACAAGAGGGCAAGTGGTAAAGGTGTCCTCTCCTGAGATGGAATGTTTTATGTGATTGAATAAAAGGGGCAGCAGAATGGTGGGCCTAGCAACCTTCAGGATGAATAATTCAGTCTGTGTAATTGAAATGTTGATAAAGTGTATCTGACGTACCATCTGATGATAAGTCTAAAGAAAGAAACAACTAAATGCAAACATTGTTGCGTCAATGGTATAACCCTCCATTTTACACTTAGCACAGTGGTCCAGAGGGAGATGTATTGAATGGAAACCCACACACTGCTTATTCCTGCTACTTGCGTAGTAGTTTAGGGTACACAAAAAGCTGGAGAAACTCAGCGGGTATAGGCGACGTTTTCGGGCCGAGACCCTTAGTAGTTTAGTTTAGTTTAGTTTCTTTAGAGATATAGTGCGGAAACAGGTCCTTTGGCTCACCAGGTCCGCGCTGACCAGTGATCCCCGCATATTAACGCTATCCTACAAGCACTAGGGCCAATTTTTACATGTACCAACCCAATTTACCTATATACCTGTATGTCTTTGGAGTGTGGGAGGAAACTGAAGATCCCAGAGAAAACCCACGCAGGTCAGGGGGCGAATGTACAAACTCCGTACAGACAGCATGCGTAGTCAGGATCAAACCCTGTTACAGCAAGCGCTGTATAGCCTCAACTCTACCCCTGTGCCACCGTGCTGTCCCGTGTCACTATTTCTAATTGAGACTGAAGACCTATATTCCATGCTACATGGAGGGGTTCAATCCTTGCATTTCTAACTGTAACGAACCTACTTTGTTTCAGTGGGTGACCTCTGTGCCTCTTTGCGTTCAGCTCTATCCTACCTGACAATTGGAAGGGAAACCCCACAAGTCAGCAGGACACATTCAAAAGGGGCCATGACAGCTTGAACCCCATTACCAAGTCAGCAGGTAAATTCCTACCTCAGCTCAAAAGTAATGACCAAATCCCAGTCAGTTTTGAAACGGAAGTCTACTGTGGATGATATCCTCAGCAGGTAAAAAACAAATTTGAGTGAAACACATGCCAGAAAGAAATGATGCCCCCTTGTTTGGAGCTCAGGCTCTAAACAGACTGGCCACTTTATAATTTAGCTTAAAAATAAATCAAAGCATTTTCATAAAATATAGTGTTAAAGAAGGAACTGCAGATCCGTAGGACCCGAAACGTTGCCTATCTCCTTCGCTCCTTAGATGCTGCTGCACCCGCTGAGTTTCTCCGGCCTTTTGTGTACCCCCCTTCATAAAATATAGGTTAATTAGCAAAGAGACCAGAAAATACTGTACCGTATCTTGCAGGATTTGTTGTCGAAAGAGCAGTTTCTGATGCTCCATCATCTGCCTCTGCATGGCCTGCTTCTTCTCCATCAGTTGCTGCTTTAGCACAGCCTGGTGAGCATTATTAATGTAGCTGTTGCCAGCATTTGGGTTTGGACAGGTATTCGGAGTTTGGCTCGGGCCTTGGCGTGGGCCCACCACAGAATTCTGATCCTGAGATAGGAAAGAAAAGAGGAGTTATTCCTTGTGCTGAAACATTATAAAGTTTCGGGAAAAATGTATCATCGGGAATATGGCATGAGATCAGGAAAGAAATCATGTAGCTAATTCAAAATTGTTTCACATGATTTGATTTATTCCTTCATGTATATATCTTTGCAACCATTTTTTTCAGCTTAATCATAGATTTTTCCAAGCACTTGTAATTCACAAGGAGGCCAAATGACTGAAAAGAAGTCCAATGTGAATGTGCTCTGTAATCATTCACGATGATAGCTGAAGCCAGGAATTCAATGTTGGACAACACAGAGGGAAACAATGCATTTCAACATAGTCTTTTAAAGGTTTCCATAACTGGACAAACCCGAGTGGGTACTGCAAAAATCAGTAAAGGCATTTTAGATAAACTCCATTCATAACAAGAATCAAACACACCATAACAGATTAGAATATTATTGTTACATGATATGAAAAAAAATGCAAGATCATTTAAAAATTATTATTGACCACCGGACAATGACTGACCACAATGACAAATGATTACGATATTGAGACAAATAAAAGCCATTTAATATATGACCATAACATTAATCTATGCAAAAAAAAAAAAACACTTGCTCAGATAAAGGGAAAAATGCCCATCAGAAATTGGCAGATTCGTATCCCTTCATTTTCCATGTGGAAAGATCCAATTTTTGTGCTGGGATTATCTTGGGAAGCAGTAGCCAATGTTGAGTGGATCAGTCTGGTGCACCACGAAAATACCGCATAATCACATGAGTGGCCAAAGACGCTTCACAAACAGAACTACAAAGCTCTGAACATCAGGCCCCCCCCCCCCTTTGGTAAAGCTTACTACGTGGTACAGCACACTGATATTGTACTAACAGAAAGGACTCAAATTTACTGAAAGACAGAAAATAATGGCTATTGAGAAACAGAAATATTCTATAAGAATTTTGGAGAAAGATGATATCATTAACCACGGGAATGATGATTTAAATCCCAAAATGGGAACAGTGCCAGAAATCAATACCAAGAAATATATTTTCATAGTCAAAGAGTCATACAGCATGTAAACTGGCCCTTCGGCCCAGGTTGTTCATGCTGAGCAAGGTGCTCCAGTCCTATGGGTTAATGGACCACTGTAAATTGCCGTAGTCTGTTGGGAGTAGATGTGATACTAGTCTCATCTGTATAAATATTTGCAACATTTCTGTAAGCAAATTAAATCGATCCATTTAGCGCCATTTTTAATATTCCTGACAAGTTTTATACGTCCCAATATTTAGCTGTGGGGCAGAAAGTCCACTGGCCAGCAGCACATTCCTGGTTAGTGGGGCTAAACATGCCACAAAGGTGCACTTGGTGCATTGTAATGCCCTGAAATTTGTTCCATTGTTGTCAAAACACGGTGCAATAAACTAAATTCCAATTCGAAGGTGGCACTAAGAGCAGTACTTTTCAAGACACCATTTGGCAACCAAGAGTCTTGGTAAAAGAAGACAAGCTGGTTTGTAGGCTAATCGGCCACTGTAAATTTCCCCTAGTGGATGAGAAAGTAGCATTTCGTAGAACCAGCGTGAACAAGTGATCAATGGTCGGTGTGGGCTCGGTGGGCTAAAGGGCTTGTTTTCATGCTGTATCTCAAAACCAATGACTTGGGTGGGGGAGGGACGGAGAGAGAGGGGATGCAAGGGTCAATTGAAGTTCGATAAATCAATATTCATGCCACTGGGTTGTGAGATGCCCAAGCGGAATATGAGGTGCTGTTTCTCCAATTTTGCATTCCTCCACTCTGACAGTGGAGGATGCCCAGGAAAGAAAGTTCAGCGTGGGAATGGGAAGTGGAATCAAAGTGTTTGGCAACCGGGAGATCAGGTAGGCCCAGGCGGACTGGCTACTGTAGCTACAAGAGTGGGTAAGAGTCTGGAATCCCGCAGTGAGTAACTCATATCCTGTCAACCCAAATGTTTTTTCTACCATTATCAACAGAGAAGTCAAGACTGCAATGACATACTCTGCACATGCCTGGATGACTGCACCTCCACATCTAGGCTGCCCATTTGAATGTCAGTCAACCACTACCCGAACCATCTACTGGTGCACCGTGATTACAGAGTGTGCCATTTACAAAATGACCTGCCGTTACTCACTAGGCTACTTGCACAGCAACTCTCCAACATGTGATCTCACTGCCATGAGGGGCTAAAGCATCAAGAGGAAGGATGTACCAACTCACTCCAAATCACACTCCACCCTAACCATAAATTCCATGCCTTCATTGGCACTGGACCTGCAACTGTCTTCTCCACAGCTATTTGGAATTATTTTTTACCAGAAGGAGTGCATTGTTTGAAGAAAATGCCTGAAGGGCAATTGGGATTAGGCAGTACAATGCTGCCCTTACTAGAAATACCTCTGTTCCCTAAATTAGTCTTTGCAGTGAGCCTTTGTAGTCAGGGAGAGCCGAATGGAAGTAAGTTAGCCTTTGCAGACCTTCCTCTTAGAGTTTGTCTCATCATTATCAAGGTCTAGTTTCAGGAGCCACTTTGAACCTAATTTTTTTGCCAAGAAATTAAAATAATATTTGAAATGTCATTGTTTTATTTTCAATTCTTCTCAAAATCATCCATGTATATAAACCCAAAATGTATCCTTTACTTCTTAAAAATAATGAGTTTGTTCAGTCTGGCCAGTTAGAGTGGTATTTCACCAAACAACTCCTGCAGTGCAGTGCAGTACTTCCAAATTCCCAAGGAAAATACATTCTAATGGTCGTCTAGCAATAGACATCTGTTTATAACAGGAAAAATCTTTGTTCCATGGTTCCAGAAAATAAGGACATATTTCTTGGTCAAATATAAACTATAGTTTATAATACATCCCAGAATGCTAATTCTATAATCCTGAACTCTATCAGTTTTAACCTGTCAATGTCCCGACAGCTTTGTTTAGTAATTGTTTATTCCACAAAAACAAGAATTTTCATCTCCAACAAATTTAATTTGATTATCCACCTGTAATTTTATTAATGATACTTAAGCATTTTGGACAGTTTGGTTATTGATATTGTCTCATTAAAAAAGATCCACATCTGTCCAGCTGTCAGAAGATCTAATCATTCGGTTGTCAGTTTGAGGGGAATCAATGTGACAACATCAGTGTCTCCATCCTAATTCTTGTAAATACATGTAAATGAATTATCACTAAAAGTTTATGTGCCCAGCACCTCAACAAGAAGAAGATCACAAATCAATGAGCTACCTTAAAAAGGAAAAATACATCCTTCATAGCATATGCTGCTTGCAAATCAGAAGTGTGAGCTGATGGGACGGTGGAATCGGAGAAGGATTCTTTTTTAAGGATATAATCTTTCAAATATTTTCAGTCTCATCATTGCCACAACCTCAGCAACATCTGTGCCAATAATCAGCTGCTCCACCATCAAGAAACACTAAAGACTGCAGATGCTGAAATATGGAGCATAAAAACAAACTGCTGGAGAAACTCTGTGGGCCAGGCAGCATCTGTGGTGGGAATTGGACAATCGACATTTCAGGTGGAGATTTTTCCTCCTGTTTAAAAAGTGGAGGATTTACTTAGTATGAAGAGGTGAGATTGGTGGGTTGAAGAATTGGCATGCGATAGGTGGATCCAGATGAGGAAGGGTGGATGGGCACATTAAATGCCTCCTCTACATTGATGAGACCAAGCACAGACTAGGTAATGACTTTGCTGAGTACCTACACTCTGTCTGCCATAGCCATTCCGAGCTGCCGTTTACTAGTCATTTTAATTCATGAGAATGAGAATTAAGGGACAGAAGTTTAGGGGTAACGTGAGGGGGAACTTCTTTACTCAGAGGGTGGTGGCTGTGTGGAATGAGCTTCCAGCAGAGGTGGTGGAGGCAGGATCGATTTTAACATTTAAAAGTAATGTGGATAGGTATATGGACGTGAAGGGAATGGAGGGGTATGGTCTGAGTGCAGGTAGATGGGACTAGGGGAAAACAAATGGTCGGCACGGACTGGAAGGGCCGAGAGGGCCTGTCTCCGTGCTGTAATTGTTATATGGTTATATGGTTATATGGTTATATGGTTAATTCCCCCTCCCCATTCCCGCACCAATCAGCCTATCCTCTGTATCCTCCTCTGCCAGGGCGAGGTCAAATGCAAACCAGTGGAAGAGCATAACCCACCCTGGTACTCAACAATCGAATGGCACTATCATAGGATTCTCTAATTTCAGCTGACCTGCAACACCTCGGTCCCTCTATCCACATAAATCCTCCCACGCATGCACTTGTTTCTACAATACCTAACCCCATCTCACCCAGCTTCTCCACCCACTCCATCTGGATATCACTCACACACATCGGAACCTCACCCTCCACTGTTCGTATTGCCCATCCCACCTCCCTTATTTAGTCCCATGGACCACCTTATTTTCCAATTAAATTCCATCATCTGCTGCACCTGGTAAATGTCACCAATGATGTCCCAGTCTCCATTGTTACTACTCCTGACTTCCCCATCTATTGCCCTAATCTCCTCACCTCTTTACACTGGCCATCTCCCCAAAAGAATTGGCTTGATCTGAAATGTTGATTGTCCATCTCACTTCACAGATGCTGCCTGATCTACTCAGTTCCTCCAGTAGTTTGTACGAAAGAACTGCAGATGCTGGTTTGAACCGAACATAAGATTAGGTGATGTTTGACATCTATTCATTCTCTCCAAAGTTGCTGCCTGTCCCACTGAGTTACTCCAGCATTTTGTGTCTATCCTTCAGTAGTTTTCATCAAGGTTAGGATGTGTTTAGTGCCTATTCTCCAATCAGCTCCTGCCTTGCAAACCTGTTCAATAGCAATTGTTTGGGTGCTTTAGATGTCCTGGCTGAATAAATTATGTTGCAAGCTATGATTGTGTGGTTTACAGTGGCATTAAATCTGTAACCATAAGGTGAATTATAGATAATGCTCCTGAATGGAAAAATCTGGAGAGTGAGTGAGGGGATTGTCACAACGGACGTGCATCTGAGGGTAATGATATATTTATAGGATATAGAATTTGTGGATGCATTTACTGATGTTGGCAACTCATGCTTATCCATCAAACTTCTCACGTCAGTACATCCAGCTCCTTATGGCTATCTGCTCCAACTGACATCTGAGCTCATTTCTGCAAGTCCGTCTCCATCCCCTGGAGCTGTAGGGCATTTTTCAACTTGCTGAACTTGCAACTTGATAGAGGGCAGCCAATAAATGATTTTCTTGTGCTATTTATCCAAACTTCCCTTGCCCTGGGCTGCACAACTGGCAATGCAGTGAAAATGTGAAGATGGTTATCATGACTTTGCAAATGCAGAAGCAACCATTCCTCTTTACAACAGATTGAGAATTTCCCTTTTAAAATTGCCATCTTCAACATTACAAATCAAAGAGAGTTTTACAAACCCAGCGTAAAATATTCATAATTGCTCATCATGGAAACTTATAGCACTTGTCATTTTTATGAACAAAGCTTTAATACAGGATTAAAACTACCAATTAACGACCAACTGCTCAAAGCAGCACCAGCAGCAAAGATGACTTGTATATAAAAAATGACACATTTAAAATTAATTTATGTTATGCCATCTCCTTTATTCATTCTTAGCAACTTGTTTATTATTTGATTTCTGTATTTATTTTCTAAAGAATATTTTTTATTATCTATTTGATTCTTTCTTTTACATGAGATTATCAACTTTAGATGCTTCACTTGCTTTTGCCTACGTTTTCTTTTTGATACAGAATAATCTGTCTTCAAGTGGTTCTCTGTTTCTCTTGTACAGAGTTTAACAGGAGGAGCTGCATCCAACAATACTGAGACTGCAACAGAGAGAGATTATACCTCCGATGACAATCCATTCCATTATCTCCAGGGCTGACATTGGGAAAGTATAAAGAGAGTCAACGCAAAGTAAAAAGTATTGTTCTCTGAAATGGAGTAGAATGCAAGTCCAGAACCAATAATGACTAAGCTCATGAAGAGGAAATCCTTGTGCCTTCTTCTTCGGAAGATGGCTATTCAGATAGGATTGCAGTTTCAAGTCTGATCAACCCTTTATGCAAGTCCCAAGAGTAGGAAGGTATTGACAGGCAACTTTGCAAGTCTCATTGATCAGAACCCTCCCCAAACCCAATAGTTCAAAGCTGGGAATACTAAGGAAAATTGTAGCTGCCATGCCAACTGAGATCAGCTAAAGCGTTCAAGAAACTGAACGTCATCTTCCGAAGACATAGCATTTAGTATTATCACATTACTTTTATTGTTATTTATACGTTTACTTTGCCAATCCACAAAGTGCTCATATTGAAAAGACTACTTAATATGTATACCGGTGCTTCCCGATTTACAATGCTTCGACTAGCAATATGTCTTTGCGATCGGCAAACGCTCGGCAATGGCAGCGATCCACACGTCACTTCCAGTAATGTGATCACAATGTATTAAATGCGTGTTCAACTTGCGATATTTTCGGTTTGCGATGGCTTTATCGGAACATAACCCCATCGTAGGTCGAGGAGCAGTTACTCTGTTTTTGTCTCCTCTCATTGGAACTTGATTATCCTCATTTATATGTTGACTAGCAGAATTTCAGTATTTTCTTTTAAGTGATCGCTATCTTTACAGAAGGAAGAGGATCTAAAATTATTAAAATGACATCAGGGATAGAATGCCAGGATGATACTTATCAAGTGGATTTGTTTGGAATGAAACTGTTTGTCTATCACTTTTGACATCCCACTGCCATCTCAACATCAAAAGCAAAGTACCAACTGCAAATGCCAATTGCCATTTATTGTCACGACTGAGTAATAAAGTTAAAGTACAGGGAAAAAAGTTTATTAATTCTTCCTGCTACTCAGAGTAAATAGCAGCCATGGTGTCGAAAATTAGGTGAATGGGATGTATAGGTTTGGTGTATAATAATTAATTGGCATGTGTTTTAATTGAAATAAAGCAATTTAACAATGTTCAGGAGAAATAATCAAGGAAGTGATTCTTTATTGATTCCTTGTTACTTTTATAATGAGTTACTCTGAGTCATAGAGTGATACAGTGCGGAAACAGGCCCTTCGGCCCAACTTGCCCACACCGGCCAATATGTCCCAGCTACACTATTCCTACCTGCCCGCGTTTTGCCATATCCCTCCAAATCTGTCCTATCCATGTACCTGTCTAACTGCTTCTTAAATGTCAGGATAGGTCCTGCCTCAACTACCTCCTCTGGCAGCTTGTTCCATACACCCACCACCCTTTGTTTGAAAACGTTACCCCTCACATTCCCATTAAATCGTTTCCCCTTCACCTTAAACCTTGAGATATCTTCAAGGAAGGGTGTTAGATTAACTAACGGACTACACATGGGTACAACTGATTAGTTTTTGTGGCATACATTTTAACTGTTCTGTCCTTGAAGTCAAGCAGTGTGGAGGGGTATTTTGGAGAAAATAATGTAGAAAACAATGCAGGCAAAAATAAACAGTATAGAAATGGGAAACTTTATTGTTGGGTCTACTGCACTATGCTCTGCTACTTTTATTGATGGAGCTGCAGGAAATAGTCCGATTTATTTGCCTTACTACAGAGAAAAAGGAAGAAATCCTTCCATATTATGTCTGTTCCTCCCTCTAACATAGAGAATGATAAGAAGTTCCTTATCTACTGAATGAAAATGCATTAAATGTTTTAATGGTGACGTGATGAAGCTCAAGTGCAATTATGGAACATCAGCTGATTTATAGGGTTATGTTATAACGTTCTGAACTGGTGGGAGGACAACAGTAGAGGATGGGAAACCAACATATTTCTGCCGCTCAATCATCAATTACATTTTAGCACAATCATCCATTAAATGTTAGTGTAGGTAAGAACTGCAGATGCTGGTTTAAATCGAAGGTGGATTCAAAATGCTTGGAGTAACTCAGCGGGACAGGCAGCATCTCTGGAGAGAAGAAATAGGTGACGTTAAAGGCCTGAGGAAGGGTCTCGACCCAAACTGGGTTTACTGACCATTTAGGAAAGTGAGCTTATTCAATTGAAGTCCACCATTTAAAGGAACTTGGCGACAACTAATAGATGTCGGCTACTCTCTGCTTACAGGAGGAACAGGCCGGCCATGGAAGTAAGTCTGGAGGCATGAGAATGTTGCCCTAAATTAAATAATCTGATGCCTCTCTCTTGGGCATCCTCATAAAAAGTACTTCATCCAACCACACAGACAGTTACTGTCACTTACGGGTTTACTATTTTCCTTCCCGCAGGGTAAGACAACCCAGATGTCAAAGAGTGAAAACAGCTCTCCAGGAATGGCAATTCACACCAGTAGAAGAGGATAAACTGATGTGTAATATTGTATTGCCAGGCTATCACAGTTAGGCGTCTCATAGAAGATGCTGCAGAGCTTTAGCATGATGCATCGAGTAAACAAACTTAGCATAAACACATGGAGGCCCTTGGCAATGACTTAGGCATCATCAATATCATGTGAAAATGATATTTAATGTCCTAGCCTTGGCTGTTTCGGAGACCGATGGATTTTCAGCCAAGTTTACACCTAAAGGCAGGGAAGTGCATGAGAGGGATATTGGTTGGAATGGGGGCATGGAAATGTGATCTCTCATCCAATAAAGACATAGATGGCTGGAGTATTGCAGCAGGTTGGGCAGAATTCGGGTAGGGCAGGTCTTGACTCGAAATGTTGCATATTCATGTCATCCAGGGATGTTGCCTGACCTGCTGAGTTACTACAGAACTCCATCTCCTTTTGGGTAAACCAGCATCTCAGGGCTCTCGCTTAACTTTTTTTCCCTGTTGCCAGCCGGGCAACCTTGGCAGCTTTTTAGGTTGCCAAATGACAGTTTAGGTGGTCATTTAAGATGGCTTGCATGACGCATGCGATAATGTGCTCGGACTAAGTGCGTAGTTACCAGACAGAATTATACTCAATGAAGCATTCACATATTATTTCTGCTTCAAATAAAGTCACAAACTAAACATATTCACCAATCAAGACATGCAGCAAAATTATAAGACAGTATCTCAACACTTTTTACACATTGCAATTAATGCAATTTCTCTTAGTTCTTTCCACTTCCAAACAAAAATGTGGTTGGATTATTCAACGTATGATCAACCTGTGTCAATAGATCCTGGACCATGGTAACATATATGCATACGTATAGTTGTGAATGTTGCTCATTAAATAACTGATACTCCATATTAAGAGCATTGATTTGCCGTTAAAATGAATTCTGTAATAACGTGTCAATTGCAGCAGTGACAATCGAACACTGCGGTTTTAATGTTTCACGTGTTCACAATCTAATTAATCCATCTTTATGGATTAAAACAAATAATAACATTTGGAATTAAAACACATTTGATTGCATTCCGTTATCAAACATAGTCAATGTTCGCTCTGAAGACATTTACCAGCACAATAGGGTCAGGGAGGGGTGTGTGTGTGAATCAGTGCGGGGTGGATAGATGGCGGGGGTGGGGTGGGGGTTAGAAGGCAGTCGGTGCAGAATGGATGGATTGAGGCAGGTGAATTAGTACGTGTTGGTTGGAGTAGGTAAAATTGTGAGGGGAGAGCACCGGGGATGTCAGTGGTGTTGAATGGGGGGTTCAGTATGGGACGGATGGGGGTAGACAAAAATGCTGGAGAAACAGCAGGTGAGGCAGCATCTATGGTGCGAAGGAAATAGGCAAACGTTTCAGGTTGAGACCCTTCTTCAGATTGTTCCTCCCATCTTCTTGAATGGGAGGATCAGCACCGGATGGATGGGGGGGGGGGGGGTCAGTACAGTGTGGATCGAAGAGTCTGTGCAGGATGAATGGGTGATCACTACAGGATGAATGAGGAGAAGGTGGGAAGGTGCAGAGGTAAATTGAGGGTGGGTCAGTACGGGATGAATGCGTGGATTAGTACAGGATGGATGGGGGATCAGTACAGGATGGATGGAGAAGTGCAGGATAGATGGGAAAGGGGTAAGTACAGGGTTAATTGGGGAACCAGTGTAGGATGGATGGGGGGGGGGGGTGGCAGGAGAATCAATGCGAGGTGGATAGGTGGAACAGCACAGGGTGAATAGATTGGGGGGGGGGGGGGGGGGGGGGGGGGGGGGGGATCAGTGCAGGATGGAGTGGAGGGTGTCCCAGGATAAGGGGGTGGAGGGGGAGAGAGAGAGAGAGAGAGAGACAGAGAGAGAGACAGAGAGAGAGACAGAGAGAGAGACAGAGAGAGAGACAGAGAGAGAGACAGAGAGAGAGACAGAGAGAGAGAGAGAGACAGAGAGACAGAGAGACAGAGAGACAGAGAGACAGAGACAGAGAGAGAGAGAGAGACAGAGAGAGAGAGAGAGAGAGAGAGAGAGAGAGAGAGAGAGAGAGAGAGAGAAAAGTGGGGAGGAAGGAAGGTCAGCGCTCCTCGGACAACATCGCCCCGCTGCCTTGGCCATTGGGAACTCCTCGCCACCGCCTCCCTCCTCCGCCAGCCAACCGCAAGGTACTGGGCCGAGCGGTGCAGCTCAGTGATCCTATAGCTATAAGATCTTTGATGCAGCTGCTTCAGACGAGTCGGAGCGAATGACGAACTTCGCACAGCGGCAGCAGCAGCCGCAATAGCGGCTCCATCTCCTCCTCCTCCCGCCCTGATAAGGACCTCTGCTTGTAAATGCGCTAACGCCACTTTCAAAACAAACTCTCCTGCACACCGAGGCCTCCCCACTCCCTCCCTCCTCCCGGCCTCGGCGTGCGGGAGGGTTTGTTTTGAAAGCGCCGTTAGCGCATTTACAAGCAGAGTTCCTTATCAGGGTGGGCGGGGCGCGGGAGGAGGAGGCGATTGAACCGCTGTCGCGGCCGCTTCTGCCGCTGTTCGGGGCCCATCATTCGCTCCAACCCTTCCTCACCTCACACCTAGTATCTTTGCCCCACACAGCCGTCGCTGAAATGAAACGTCACGTTGCCTTTCTCCAGAGATGCTGCCTGACGTTTTTTGTGTCTATCTTCGGTACAAACCAGTATCTGGTTGCCAAGCCGGGCAAAATGACTCGGTGTTTAGGTTGCCCGGCGGGGCTTTGAGTGGTCAGTGGCACCCAGGCAACTGCTAATTTCGAGCCCTGATCTATCTGCAGTTCTTTGCATCTCTACTCAAACAACTTCCCAGCAGATACCCACTGCTCATCACCCCACTGCTGAATTCCATGTATATTTGCATCCCACAAAGGCCTGGCAATGACGATATCCAGCAAGGGAAAATCCAGCTCACATCCCCTTACATTCAACGGCATTGTGATTACAGGATCTGCATTGGTACATGGCTAGGACATGTTTAGAGGGATATGGGCCAAATGCAGGCAAGTGGGACTAGTGTAGATGGTGGGTGTAGGCAAGTTGGGCTGAAGGGTCTGTTTCCACACTGTATGACACTATTCCACATTATCAATGTTGCTATTGACCAAAAACAGAACTGCTCTCTCTCTCTCTCTCTCTCTCTCTCACACACATAGAACTAGATATATTTATAGAACTAGTGTGAAGAGGTAATCGATGGTCGACGTGGACTCAGGGGGCCATGAGGCTTGCTGCAATCCATCTTTTAATCAATCAAAAGCACAAGGAGTCTATACCATACAAGGAAATAGCAAGCAGCTTGACAGGCACTCCATCTACAATGATTCACTCTATCCATCACTGATGCACAGTTGAAGCTGTTTGTACCATCCACACAGTAGAGTGCAGCAACTCACAAAGACTCTTTAGACAGCACCTTCCAAACCAGATCGAAGGACATGGGTAGCAAAAAACCACTGGAGCATCACCACCTGAGAGTGGCCGTCCAAGCTACACAACATCCCGACTTGGGTATAAATTGCCATTTCTTTATCTTCGCTGGGTTAAAATCCTAGAACATTCTCACTAACAGCATTGTGTGTACACCTACACCTCGATACAATACCACCTTCTCAAGGGCAATTAGGCATTAGGAATGGTTGGTTAAATGCTGGCTTGGCCTGCAAAGCCCACATCTTTTAAATGAATAAAAAGGAACAATGCCAAGTTCCCGCGACAGTGCCTGCTGCTGCACAGGCATAGAATAGCCTATGGAGGGATTCCCATGCACTACAAAACCCAGAATGCAACAGCCAACTTTCCAACCCGGAATGCCACAAAAAGGATCGGAGTAACCTGTCTCTACCTATTCTACCTTCTTGTCAACCCAGACTTAATTATGTTAAAATTCAACCCACGATGCAAAGAAATGATAGTTTCTTGTTGGCCCATTTACAAAAAGAATTCAAAACTAACATATGTTGAACTGGGGAACATACCCAAAAAGGGGGTATCTTTCAAAATAAATCAAATAATGCCAGCGTACAATTCTTTTATCTGTTGGTCACCAAGAAATGCCATCCAACCAGACTTTGTGACAATTCATTTATTCTATTATAGGGAAGTAGGCATGGAAGACACTTTTAAATAGGAAAAGACATAAGCAATGCCAGACAGAGTGCAGCTGTATTGATATAATTTCTAAAAAAACAACAATTTACTGGCATTGCAAGTCATAAGGATACTGTTCTATTTATTTAATGCAAAGCATAGCATACAATCGCTAAATGGTGATGTTCTTTTTAGCCATGACTAACTTAATTTATCAGTAGTTCTGCAAAATTGTATGCAGTTACCTTCTTCTCTGAAAGACGGGAAATATTCTGATGCTGAATGATGAAAAGAATGCACCAATACTGCAATAGATGCAGAGAACATGCGAGCACTGACGGATTACACAATCTCTCAATGAGCAAATTGGCTAAATTGAGCAAATCACAATGATATTTGGTGTACAATATTAGTATTAGACACGAATAATGAAAAGGTTTTGATCTTTTGCCGATTTCACAGTAATCAATTCTAACATTTCTCATTGAAAGTTGTGTCTGGATATTATTTTTTGTTTATAACATGTCTAATGAATAAAAAGCTGTTCAGGGATTAAGTTGTCTAGTGGTCTGAGTGAATTAAATTTCCTTTTTTTTTGGATGAGTTACTTTGCACAGTGGAAAGCAAAGATCATAGAGCGGAGATCTATGGCCAATGATCTTTGGTGGAAAGTAAAGAGTGGATTTTTTCTATTCCAGCCACTCGGTGTCAGTATTGAACACTCCCTCATTTGTGTTCCAGTCAGATCAGACTCCTTCCCGAAATTGAAAACTTCTCCAAGTTCATTGTTTGCATTAAAATTGTGAATGTAAATATAATGGAGAGATTTTTTTGCTGTAAAAATGTAAATAGTTTTAACAAATCTTCCCCTTCACGAATATGAACTTTACAACAGCACTCCTCTTCCACTTGGATAACTTTTCCCTTTACACAAAGAGCCATCCTTATGGGGCCTCTTAGAGTGCCAATTAGTGCTGATTAATGGAGAGTATATTCCTGCCACTAACACCCACTGCGTAATTGGCTGAAAAAAAAAATCTTACTAGATTGCACAGAGGGTTTTACATTCACCAAAGGGCTTTTATCTCAAGCTCTCTACCCCTGCACTGCCTCTAAATTGTCCAGACTGTTTGGCTGACATCTAGTACTGCAGGAGACCAGCTATGTAGTTAGGAGCTCGTCACTACTTCAAAGTCAGTTTGCTGGACATACCTTTCTCCAAGGTAGAACCATATTATGTGTAAATTCAGAGCCTTGGTTGTTACCAACTTGAACAACAAACCACATTTCTGCTCTGTTGCTCACGTGACTTGTTTCACTTTCATCTCTAAAGTAATAAAATGTGCCACTGTGCAATACAGAAAGGTAAAACAAAAATTGTCAATGTGCCTTATAAACGTGTACAGGGGAAAATGAGGTTGCATCTATAAGGTAGATTTTAAGGAATGACCTGGAGGAAAGAAGACATGGTGTAATTTAATGAAGAAATGCCAGAAATTAAAGGCTTTACGTCTTTGGGTGAAGTCTTCGCTGGTGGAGAACTGGAAAGTTACATGCGATACATGGGTTTAGAGGTTAGATAAATATGCAATAAATCAATGAAAGATTTGAAAATGAGTTTGAGAATCTTTTAAGTTAACTACACCTCCAGGTATCTGACATCACTCCTATGAGTCTTTTGGGACTTCTTACAATGTTAAAGGCATTATATATTATTTTTTACATCTTCAAAGGTTTCTACATAGAAGGCTACATTCAACCTTAAATTTGTTTCACAGTAAATGTGATTAGAAACATAGAAACATAGAAATTAGGTGCAGGAGTAGGCCATTCAGCCCTTCGAGCCTGCACCGCCATTCAATATGATCATGGCTGATCATCCAACTCAGTATCCCGTACCTGCCTTCTCTCCATACCCTCTGATCCCCTTAGCCACAAGGGCCACATCCAACTCACTCTTAAATATAGCCAATGAACTGGCCTCAACTACCCTCTGTGGCAGAGAGTTCCAGAGACTCACCACTCTCTGTGTGAAGAAAGTCTTTCTCATCTCGGTCTTAAAGGATTTCCCCCTTATCCTTAAGCTGTGACCCCTTGTCCTGGACTTCCCCAACATCGGGAACAATCTTCCTGCATCTAGCCTGTCCAACCCCTTAAGAATTTTGTAAGTTTCTATAAGATCCCCTCTTAATCTCCTAAATTCCAGAGAGTATAAACCGAGTCTATCCAGTCTTTCTTCATAAGACAGTCCTGACATCCCAGGAATCAGTCTGGTGAACCTTCTCTGCACTCCCTCTATGGCAATAATGTCCTTCCTCAGATTTGGGAGACCAAAACTGCACGCAATACTCCAGGTGTGGTCTCACCAAGACCCTGTACAACTGAAGTAGAACCTCCCTGCTCCTGTACTCAAATCCTTTTGCTATGAAAGCTAACATACCATTCGCTTTTTTCACTGCCTGCTGCACCTGCATGCCTACTTTCAATGACTGGTGTACCATGACACCCAGGTCTCGCTGCATCTCCCCTTTTCCTAATCGGCCACCATTTAAATAATAGTCTGCTTTCCTGTTTTTGCCACCAAAGTGGATAACCTCACATTTATCCACATTATACTGCATCTGCCAAACATTTGCCCACTCACCCAGCCTATCCAAGTCACCTTGCAGTCTCCCTAGCATCCTCCTCACAGCGAACACTGCCCCCCAGCTTAGTGTCATCCGCAAACTTGGAGATATTGCCTTCAATTCCCTCATCCAGATCATTAATATATATTGTAAATAGCTGGGGTCCCAGCACTGAGCCCTGCGGTACCCCACTAGTTACTGCCTGCCATTGTGAAAAAGACCCGTTTACTCCTACTCTTTGCTTCCTGTTTGCCAGCCAGTTCTCTATCCACATCAATACTGAACCCCTAATACCATATGCTTTAAGTTTGTATACTAATCTCTTATGTGGGACCTTGTCGAAAGCCTTCTGGAAGTCCAGATATACCACATCCACTGGTTCTCCCTTATCCACGCTACTAGTTACATCCTCGAAAAATTCCACAAGATTCGTCAGACATGATTTACCTTTTGTAAATCCATGCTGACTTCGTCCAATGATCTTCAGAAGAATTGACCTAACGTCCACTTGTTTGAAACCTTAGACTTTCGGATCAGTTAGCAGTCTGCTGTGACCTTTTGGACATTGTCCAGGCAATGTATCAATCTTTGCTTGGAGAATCAATTATGTTAATCTTGCAGATTTAGATCCTTTGTTAATTCTGAAGGTGGATTATACCTTAAATGTTGACTATCTGATGTTTCCACAGAACGTGACTCATCTGAGGATCACAAGTAGTTGACTTCTTTTTGTACACAACACAAAGTGCTAGAGGAAGTTGGCGGGTCAGGCAGAATCTGTGGATAGGTGACGTTTTGGGTCAGGACCCATTTTCAGTCTGACCTTCTGAGTTCCTCCAGCATTTTGTGTTTTGTCCAAGATCACATGGGACCCAGGGAGACCTAGCAAACGGGATACAGAGTTGACCATGGAAAGAAGCAGAGGGTGGTGGTGGAAGGGTATTTTACAGACTGTGATGAGTTGTGTGCCTCAGGGATCTGTGCTGGGCCCATTACTGCGGTTTTATGTCAATGATTCGGATTAAAATGCACAAGGCAAGGTTAGTAAGTGGGTGGTATTGTAGATGGTGAAAATTACAGCAGGCTCTTGGTCAGCTGGGCAAGTGAGCTTAGGAATGGTTAATGGAGTTTAATGCAGATAAGTGCGAGGTGGTGTATTTTGAGGTCAAACCAGGACATGATTTTCACGGTGAACAGTAGTGCCCAGAGGAGTGTTGTAGAGCAGAGAGTTCTATGAGTACAGGTACATAGTTACATGAAAGTGGTGTAACAAATAGATAGGGTGATCAAGAAGACCTTTGGTACATTGGCCTTTGTTCGTCAAGGTATTGACTATAGAAGTTGTGACATTTGTACAACACGCAGGTGAGGCCACACTTGGAATACCGTGTTCAGTTTTGGTCATCCTGCTATAGGAAGAATGCAATGGATTTGGAAAGAGTGCAGAGAAGATTAACGAGGATGTTGCCGGGACTTGAGGGGCTGAGCTCTTGGGAGAGGTTGGACAGGCCAGCACTTTATTATTTGGAGCGATTGGGTGAATGAACAGAGGAGTTTAGCCAGAATACGGAAAGCGAGAGAAGTAAAATTTAATAAGAACTGGAGGGTCAACGTTTTCACTCAGAGGGTGATGGGTAAATGGGACAAGCTGCCAGAGTAGGTAGTTGGGGAAGGTACGACAACAACATTAAAGGCACTAGGTCAGATACATGGAAAGGAAAGGTTTAGAGGGATATGGGGCAAATGCGCGCAAATGGGAGTAGCTTAGATGGGGCACCTTGGTGAGCATGGAAACATTGGGCTGAAGGGCCTGCTTTTGTGCTGTATGACTCTATTCCAGTGTTTGCAGTTTCTTGCAACTCTTTGTTTTAGATTTGCCATGTTTTACTTTGATGTGACTATTCTTTAACTGTGAACAGTACTGAAGGAAACAATGGGCAATAATTGGAATGCCCGAGAATTTGGTAATTGGGTTTCCATTCTTATCCTCATTAGGACCAGGAAACAGGCTGACTTATGGGTACACCAGGTTGGGAAGCATTGAACCAGCATCACTCGACATCATGTAATGAAACATTTACCAGCATACAATAGCCTCAAGGGTTCATTTTTCCATCATTGGCACTTAAAGAATCAGAACACCAAGTCCTCTTCCCATTTTGGATTGAACTGGATTTCAAATCTTTACGCACAGTAATCCGTGTGTGAAAGAGCAGCCCTTCAAGTCTGGCACTCTGTCCTTCAAGCTCTGTACTGCTGCAAAGGGGTGTTGAAAAACACAAATTTTCTATTTGCTCTATTACCGAAACATTATATCTAAGAATCTCTAAACTATCCTAATTTAACACTATTAGGGATTAAGACATGCTTTTTAAAAATGAATCATATTTTTTATCAGGACCAATCTCCACTATTGAATTTTTAATGTGTTTTATTTGAGGAGGAATGACGCTTTAAGTGGGCTGGGGTGTAAATTGCCTGGTTCACAGAAATCCTGATTAAGCAGAACATTCCCTGGGAGACTAGTTATACATTTATTGACACTGTAGCAACACTACTCACTATACTGTAATTAATATGGATTACACTGTTTAGTACATGAATGCATAAAGAAACTGTAATGATCATTTGGAAAAAAAAGGTTGGAATATATTTAAAAAAAAGGCTATTTGAACAACGCCTTTGAAATGCAGCCAAGATGAGGGTGAGGAGAATATTGTCTTTGTAAATCTACATGCTGGTGCTGAAAGGCAGCTATATTACTTAACTATTCCATCAATAAGAGTCTGCATCCAAACTCATTAAATGTAGGCTCAAAGCGATATCTTGCAGAGACCAAAGATCATCCTTCACAATCTCATAGCAACAGACACATAAACTGTGGCTCATTACCAGCTTGCTACAATAATCAGGTCTTTAACAGGAACAAAGGTTGACAGTGATTAATAATTAAACTCTCTTAGCTCCTAAGTTTTTCTGCACATGTCCAAGCAATTCTTTAGAAACTTAACAAGCCAGCCTTGCTTCCTTATTCAAATGCAGATCCTGCTGTGCAGAAGTAGCTTTTACCTATTTCATTTAATTTATCCTTTGAAAAAAGGCAGTAAATATAGGTCTCAGTTGCCCATTTCTTAACATGCTATGTTAATACGAATAATATATCAAAATGTCTGAGATCTGAAAAAAAATCCTGATGCCGGATGTTGACGTCAAACTTAAAAGTTGGCGTCTTAGTTAAGCTTTTTTATATTGCTTTACTTCCAATTCCTGGAACCAGGGGTCTCAGAATCCAAAACAAACGGATATAAAAGTAGCGTTAGAGTGAAAAAAACCTGCTTTGCCTACAACGGACAATTTTGCTTTGCAACTTGGCCCTTACCAAGACAATCAACTGACACTCCCCCAATCAGTTTTCCACTTCACTTCACTACAATTCACTTCTTTCTGATGCCCCCTCAGAAATGGTTTTGCAATGTGCAAGTCCTTCTCATGGTATAGTACGCACCTCACCCTCACATCACTGTAGAGCGGATCTTTTCACTCCTGGTTGCTAGAACTTGTCCATATATTGTTCTTGCTGAGCCCACTTTAGAGGACTATCATTAATTTGCCCACATCATTATAGAACACAAGTAGACAAGATTAGAACATAAAGGTGGGTATGAGAAGTGTTAAAGAAAGATGAAGCAGAAAAAATGCTGGAGAGGACTTCCAGAATATAGAACTGAACCTTAAGGGCCTGTCCCACTTGCCGATTTTTCTTTCGGCGACTGCCAGCATCATATCAGTGTCGCCAAAAGATTTTGAACATTTCAAAATCCAGCGGCGACAAAAAAATGTTGCGACACTTGAAAAAACACAGCGCATCAATACGTCATCATGGCGCGTCACGTTGCATCATGCTGCAAATTTTTCAGTGACCTGATACATCAGTCAATTATGCCGGCAGTCGCCAAAAACAATCGCCAAGTGGGACAGACCCTTTAGGGCATAAGCAATGTGTTGTATGCAAGAGTCTGAGAAAAACAAGTGTGTTGGAGGGACCGGTAGAAAGTTGCAGAGAATGGGATGGGTGAGATAATAAAGGGATCTGCACATGGAAAAAATGATTTTTCAAAAACTTTGAGGGAGCAAGATGTCACCTGGTGTTACTAAAGGAGAGAAATTAGAAGGTTGTGGTGTGAGGTGAGATATTAACGAGAAGTTGAGATGTGAACTTTAGAGAATTAAGGAATGAGAGTTTGCTGGAAAGTACTGAAGTCGTTAATTCTGGAGATGAGCGAGGTTGTAATCAATGAAGACATAAAATAACAAGCTCAATCCCTTCTGAACCTTCTGAATTTGTAGTCGGCAGGGCAGTACTCTGCATATTGCCAACTTGGATGTGTTGTGCACACTAACGTGCTGTTAGTGCCCCCTTAAAACTGTCTAGTCAAGGTGATTTGACTATATTGTTGTCTAGATTATTCCATTCCCTTAAGGTTCTGACAAAGAATGAGTTCTTATAAATATCTGTCCTGGCAAATGGGGTTTCTATTTGTATATCATTCCTTTTTTCTGTTGAGTGTGTTATGTATCTATCTGCAGTTATGCCCACAATCCCCTTTTGAATCTTGTACAACAAGGCGAGTCTGTTCCTTGCCCTTCCTGTTTCTAGCATTTCCCACTCCAGGTCGGACAGCATCTGGGTGATACTGTAGTTCCCGACGCAAAAGCGTGCAGTTTTCCTCTGTACCCCTTCTAGTTTGTTGATATGACCAGTTTTGTATGGGTCCCAGGCGCACAAAGCTATTCCAATAAGGGTCTAACCAATGTTGTACATGCTGTGGTTTTCACTTTCTTTGGGCAGAACCAGAGGTTTCGTCTAAGGAATCCCAGTGTCCGGTTGGCTTTAGTGAGCGTTGTCCACGTGTTCCCCCCACGAAAGCTTGCTATCAAGATGAACTTCAAGGTATGGTTGTGAACTTGTACGATGAAGCATTTGTCCACAGAAGACGTAGTCTCGAGTAGGTGGTTTCTTCTTATTTCAAATTACCATCATTGAGCATTTAGTTGGGTTGAAGCTCATCTTCCATGTGTTTTGCCATAATTCCAAAGACTTAAGGTCTTCTTGTAAGGAGTTCATATCCTCTACATCAGTGACAGGTGTAGATACAAGACAATCATCTGTGAAGAGTCTTGTTTTCCAATTTATGTGTTCAGGTAGATCATTAATGTACATCAGGAATAACAGTGGCCCAAGGACCGTGCCTTGCAGTACTCCTGACAGTACTTGTTCTTCCAAAGAAATGTTTCCTTCACAGGCCACCTCTGCGTCCGATTTGTGAGAAAGTCCCTAATCCAGTTATGTAGACTATTTATGATGCCATAGTAATCCAGTTTTCTTAGGAGCCTTTCATGAGGAACTTTATCGAATGCTTTCGAAAAGTCCAGGATTGCCATATGTAGAGGTTTCCCCTTATCTAATGCCCTTGTGATGTGATCAATAGTGACAATAAGTTGTGTTTCCGTTGAACGTTTTGCTTTGAAGCCATGTTGTGAGTCCACCGGTATCCCATTCTTTTCAATATGGTCCATGATGTGAGAGTGTATGATGTGTTCCAAGATCTTACCTTAACACTCAGTGAAACTGGTCTGTAATTCTCAGGCGCAGCCTTATTGCCATTCTTAAATATTGCACAGATGTTTGCTTCCTTCCACTGTCGTGGTAGTGATCCGCAATCAATTGAGGACTGGAATAAATCTGTGTAATGAGTGCTATTTTCGATGCGAACATCTTAAGAAACCATGGTGGCAACTGATCTGGGCCCGCTGCTTTGTTCGTCATTAGGTTCTGTAGTTGTGTTAGTGCTCCTGCCTCATGTAACACTAGTTCAGGGATATCCTGTATGTTACTGGTTCCCGTCGATGGAATGTATGACTTGTTTTCCCTCGTAAATACACCGGTGAATTGAGTGCTTCGGCCATCCCTTTCCCATCACTTACAACTGTGTGGTTCACCATGAGGTCTGCACTTCTCTTCTCTCCGTTACCCAAATGTTTCATATGACTAAAATTGCTTGATGTTTTCTTTCATTGCTGCAGTAAGGTTGTTTAACACAAAGTCTTGTTCGGCTATATTCAGAGCTTTCCTTAATTCCTTCTGGCAATTTACAAAGGAATCCCAATCTTCTTTGTCTTGTGTCTTCTTTGCTTTATTGTATGCCCTCTGTCTCTTCCGTCTGAGTCTGTGGTGATGTCTGGTGAACCAGGGTAGGGTATTTGGTTTGGCTGTTGTTTTTGTTTGGAATATGTCTCTCCATGATCTGCTTTATTTCGATTTCAAAAGGGTCCCACTTCTCCTGAATAGAAGCATTCCCCATTGAGAGATAATGGTCCCATAACGCGTCCAGGTCTGCATTGATCAGTTCCTCGTTTGCTTTCCGCCGTATGTACTATTTCCTTCTGGGTTGTCATTTCCACTTGGCTGTCAGATCCAGGTCAACTATAACTATGTCATGGTCGCTTCCACCTGCTTCCACCTTACTACCCTGAATAACTGGTGTTACTTGTGAATACCAAGTCTAAAAATGTACTTCTTCTTGTTGATTTATTAACCTGTTGGTTCAGACCAAAACCCATTACAGCCCCCAGTAGTAGTTCAGCTGAATCCTTGGATGCAGATTGATCCTGCACTATTGTTGAGTCTTCTAATTCATATTAGGCTGATTAAAGTCTCCTAAAAGTACTAAATCGTATCCCTTGCCTTTATTGCATATTTTCTTAAACAAATTCTCGGGTTCACTTACAAACTTGTTATCATCATGTCTGGGCGTATAAGCAGTAACTATTAAAAGTGAGTACCGTCCTTTCAATTTAATTTGGTTCCATATTTATTCACTATCTACTTCAAACTCTTCTTTACAAATCATAATAATATCCTTTTTACATGCAATTAAGATGATACCATGAATTCCGTCCTATCGATAGACATCATATGTACCCGGGAAAATCTCATTACTATTAATGTCCTGTGAAAGTCAAGTTTCTGTCCCTTGTACAATACCAGGATTATACAGATCCAAAAGTACCTTTACTTCAGAGGTCTTATTCTTAATGCTCTGAAAATTTACCACCATCATTTTTAGCATTCCTGCCTTTACATTTTGTTAGCTTGTTTTTAACTGTCTTCGGAGCTCTACGAGGTTGAGGGGGCGTTATATTACCAATAAATATCTCACCTCCATCATCATCATTCAGGATACAAAACCGGTTTGATGCATTACTTTCAAACAATGAATTAAACAATGTATCAGAAATGTTCATAATTTCACATATTGGACATGTCCAGACACAATTTTTCCCTTCAAAGCTGCTGTATGTTACATCATCCACTCCACCGCATGCAGCATGTATCCATCTTTGACATCCATCATATTCTATATCCTTGTGCTGGCTAGTTACCATCTCATTGCACACCCGGCCCCATAGCAGAAGCGTCCACGTCACGGGTCTGGAAACTGGAAGTATTCTGAGCTAATTCTGCTACCACCATCATCTATTACGACAGGTGATGGCTTCCACTGATTGTCGCTGGAAGCTTGCGTCCTTTTCAGGACGATGACAGCGAGGCCAACATTTGTAGCAAGATGGACACGAAAAAAAGATTGCACACCCCACATGGTTCAGGTTTACAATTTGTGCATTGCCATGAAAGATTGTGCTTTGTAATGTTCATATATTCCTTGATAGTCACGTCAGTACATTTGACATGATACATTGCATCACAATTTATGCATTGAAGTTTTCTTCGGTGTTTTGTTACCAGCTTATTCCCACAGTTTGAAGGCCCAGGGTTTAGACTAACAACAGGTAACAGCAAAGTAATGAGAAACCCAATGTGTTTCTTCGGCCTCAGTTCAATAGTCGTTCAGATTGCTGGTTTAAACAAGAGTCTGTAACTGTTGATGTAAATTGATGGTCATCCGGGGGTGCTGCATGATGGCTGCCTCTGCCTACAGTCTGTTTGTTTTTCTATCTTTTTTTATTTTTGGTTTGTTTAGAGTATGTTTTGGAGGATATTTTTTCGGTGTTTTATCTAGGGGAGGGGGGATAAGGTAAGGAGGAAACCTTTTTTCAGTCGCTTCCTGGCAAGGATGTGCCTATTCTCCAAGTCACGTCCGCGCCCCCCTCCTCGCGGCCTACCAACTGGATTGGTGTGGCCTTTCCTGCCGGGACCGGACCAGAGCTTCAGCAGCGGTGGAGCAGCGCTGGATACATTGCAGAGCGGGCGATGCCTCACCTGGGATAGCCGGTTGAAGCTCCGGAGTGTTGGGCCTGCTGCATCAACATCGCGGAGCTGTGGTTTGCGGAGCTCCCAGCGCAGGCGGCACTGACCAACATCGCGGAGTCCTGCGACCCTTTGCCGAGGGCTGCCAGCGTTGAATCTCCGCCCAGCTCGCTTGTGGACTTCGGGAGCCGCGGACTCCGGTAGGAGGTGGTCGATTCGGAGATCCGAGCCGCTGAGGATGTTCCTCCGTTCCAACGTCGGAGTTCCATCGTTCTGGCGAGAGGGCCTGAACATCGGGCCACCTGTAGTGGCAACTGCAGGGGGCTTGGGAGGCCCCGACCACGGGTGAACATCAAAGAACATCGGGGAACATCGACGGGGAGGTTGACTGAACTTTGGTTCCTTCCCTCTCAGTGGGAAGCTATGGGGATGTTTATGTTATAGACTATCATGTTCTGTGCTTTCATTTATTTTTTATTTGTATGGCTGTATGGGATAAAGTATTTTGTTGTCTCAGTACTTGTACTATGGACAATGACAATATAGTTAAATCCAATCAAATCAAATCAATCTCATACAATCTTCTCTCAGGATTAAGTGTGAGAACCCACTATGAAAAACCAGGTGTGGGTCGACTGTAGAGTTTGTTTCCAATGGTTGAATTTGTTGTCTCACAAACAGGCATAACAACAGTATGCTTCCGATACTGTATAGTATGGCCATACTTAATTGTGTTGTTCTACAGTGTATGTCAGCGATTCAGTCAATAATAATGAAATCAAGAGGCTTCTTCCCTTTATGTTGTCCCACAATGTCCGCCAATGAATACTGCTTGATGTCCACACCACTGCTGTATCCCCGTGCAGTTGAAATGAAAATCCAAGATGGCTGCCATTTTCCCGCCACTATATAAACAGGGTTAAAAACACCAAAAATACCTCATATTGCGATAAAAACACCACTAATGTTTGCTAAAAGAGTCAAATAAGTTGAATGTTGCACGGTCAAGATCGGATGGCTAAGTAATTTCCGAAAAATTTCACTCCGATATACCCTTCCGCATCTGCCGTCTGTAACTTGCTGCTGTTTCACTCTGGGTTAAATATCATGTGAATTTTGCATAGTGTGGCTTGGCTTGAGACAATGGCTGAGAGGCCCTTTAGTTAGCAGCAAGGATACCGAGGATGGTATGAGGCCTGGTTTGGATAGTGCGAGAGAATGGTGTTGAATCAGTACTGTCTGTTGATGGGCACTTCGACACCATGGAGTTCATGGTGAAGGGGGGGTGGGTAGAGGTTGTAAGAGTACGGAAAGACAAGAAAAGCAGTGTGTAACAGCTGATCTCAACCATATGTTCATTGGTGATATGATTGAGCAGATGGGTGAAGTAATGAAGGATTTCTGAACACGAGAAAAATAACCTTGAATTCAATTCTATGTTGTCTAACAGAAAGAACAACTGAACATCCACTTTTATGGTAACTCCAGTAATTATGCTGACTCTTTTACATGACCCCATTAGACAATAGGTACAGGAGTAGGCCATTCGGCCCTTCGAGCCAGCACTGCCATTCAATATGATCATGGCTAATCATCCCCAATCAGTAGCCCATTCCTGCCTTCTCACCATATCCCCTGACTCCGCTATCTTTAAGAGCCCTGTCTAGCTCTCTCAAAAGTATACAGAGAACTGGCCTCCACCGCCCTCTGAGGCAGAGTTCCACAGGCTCACAACTCTCTGTGTGAAAAAGTGTTTCATCATCTCCATTCTAAATGGCTTACCCCTTATTCTTAAACTGTGACCCCTGGTTCTGGACTCCCCCAACATCGGGAACATGTTTCCTGCCTCTAGTGTGTCCAAACCTTAATAATCTTATATGTTTCAATAAGATCCCCTCTCATCCTTCTAAACTCCAGAATATACAAGCCCAGCCACTCCGTTTTCTCACCATATGACAGTCCCGTCATTCCGGAAATTAGCCTTGTAAACCTACGCTGCACTCCCCCAATAGCAAGAATGTCCTTCCTCAAATAGGGGACCGAAACTGCACACAATACTCCAGGTGTGGTCTCACTAGGGGCCTATAAAACTGGAGAAGGACCTCTTTGCTCCTATACTCAACTCCTCCTGTTATGAAGGCCACCATGCCATTCGCTTTCTTCACTGCCTGCTGTACCTGCATGCTTACTTTCATAGACTGATGAACAAGGACTCCCAGATCCCGTTGTACTTCCCCTTTTCCCACTTGACACCATTTAGATAATAATCTGCCTTCCTGTGTTTGCTACCAAAGTGGATAACCTCACATTTATCTACATTAAACTACATCTGCTATGCATCTGCCCACTCACCCAACCTGTCCAAGTCACCCTGCATTCTCATAGCATCCTCCTCACAATTCACACTGCCACCCAGCTTTGTGTCATCTGCAAATGTTCTAAAGTTACATTGAATCCCTTCATCTAAATCATTGATGTATATTGTAAATAGCTGTAGTTCCAGCACCGAGCCTTGCGGTACCCCACTAGTCACTGCTTGTGGTACCCCACTAGAGTGCTTCTCATTGATAATGCTCTAATAGAAACAAAGTGTGTTTGACTATGTTCAAACTGTACTGCAACATCACTCTCATTGTGACATGGTGCTGAGACATTTGTATACAAGGGAAGCCCTATCTAAATTGTTGCAGTGAAAAGAATGGGATCTCATACCCGCTCTGCCATTTAATTAGATCATAGCCAATTCTGATTTTGGAGTCATATTCCGATTCTGCCCAAATATTCCTCAAAAACTTCAATATCATAAATTTTACCATTCCTCACCTTGAACACACCCAGCACACAGTACTTTTGAACAGAGAATTATAAACATTCACTATCCTCGATGTGAAGACATTTCTTTTCAACTCTGAAATTCCTAAAATATAGACTATGTGGCCTTCTGCAAAAACCGAAAGGCCACTGATAGCAGCATTTTCATTTCTGTCGGTTGAATTGGTGTGTAGCACTTATTTATACTCAGATCTGAGCATCTCACACTGCAAGTCAACTTAACATCTTTGAAAGATATTAACGGTGAAAACACACTGTTCTTCGACCAGTTTCTTAAAGAAAACAATATTTGGCTAGGCATCCTTCATCACAACTGGCAAAAGGTGCACTGTCAAAATGTAAACCTTTCTTCTCCTTTCCGAAGCTGAGAAATACACTGCCTATTTCAGATATGCCATTGATCTTATTTTTTGTCTGAACTTTTATTGCATTTTGTGACTACCTGGCCAAATAGGCCAGCTTCACCCAGAGTACGAATGCAACAAACAGACACAACAAACTACTTGTATGGTTGGACTGTCAATGAACTGACAGATAATTTATTATTGTTGCCAATTTTAAATTAGCAGTAATATGTGAAAATAAATGCAATCCATTCATTAGCGGTGGATAATGCAAAGAGGGACAGATAGCTTTTATCGCACTGCTCAGTCTATGCAGGCACAACAATATGTTAACGCAACTAAATGAAGCGATGATGGAAACCTCAACAATGTGAAATCCCTGGCGTACATTTATATCTCCAACAGTAATTTTCTACCCTATTTCACCATCACAAGAATAAAATTGTGAATTAGTTGCAGCAATTTATGTACATATTTTAAATCACATTAGCTACACATTATTTAGAAATGAAATATTAAAAAGTGGTTATTTCTGAGATTTTTCAACTCGGTTAACACAGCTTCTTATTTTTCTCTTCCTGTAGAATACCTGGTTCATTCAGGTTTGGAAGGTCCGATTAAATGGGATCCAGGGTAAGCTAGCCAATTGGATACAGAGGTTGCTTGGTGTCAGGGGTCAGAGGATGGCAGTGGAGGATTGTTTTTCAGTTTGGAGGTCTGTGACCAATGATGTGCTGTAGGGATTGTTGTCTCTTGTTGTTCGTCATTATTATTAACATGTTAATGATTTGGATGATAATATAGTTTGGAACTATAAGTTTGTGGATAGAGTCAGAGTCATACAGTGTAGAAAGAGGCCCTTCGGCCCAACTTGACCACCCCGGCCAACATGTTCCGTCTACACTAGTTCGTACACGTGGCAATAAACTAAACTGAAACCTTGCTTCATTTGGCCCATATTCCTCTAAACCTGCCTATCCATGTACCTGTCTAATTGCTTCTTAAATGTTGTGATAGTCACTGCCTCAACTACCTCCTCCTGCAGTTTGTTCCATACACCCACCACCCTTTGCATGAAAAAGTTGCTCCTCCAATTCCTATAAAATCTTTCCCCCTTCACCTATACCCTCTGGTTTTTGATTCCCCCACTCCAGGCAAGAGATTTTGTGCGTCCGCCCGATCTATTCCTCTCATAATTTTATATACCTCTATAAGATCACCCTCATCCACATGCACTCCAGGGAATAGAGACCCAGCCTGTGCAACCTCCCTATAGCTCAGACCCTCAAGTCCTGACCACAGCCTTGTAAATCTTCTCGGCACCCCTTTCAACTTAAGAATATATTTCCTATAACATGGTGCCCAGAACTGAACACAATGCTCTAAATGCAGCCTGACCAACATCTTATTTAACTGCAACATGACCTCCCAACTTCTATACTCAATGCACTGCCCAATGTGCCAAAAGCCTTTTGACCACCCCATCTACATCTGACGCCACCTTCAAGGAATTATGTACCTGCACTCCTAGATCCCTCTGCTCTACAACACTTTCCAGAGCCCTACTAGTCACACTGTAATGACACAAACATTTGTGTAATGACACAAAATTCACTGACTTGAATTTAAAGAACTTCATTAGATCACCTATCCACCACGTGACTCAGGTTTTAACAGCTTTTTGCAGATTCTCAGGACTAGAGTAAATTAAAAAAAAACAACAATTAAAACATCTTCATAATAGCCCTGTCCCATGGTATCAGTTCATTCCAAGAGCTCTCCCGAGTTTGCCCTGATTCGAACTCGGAGATTTACGGTAATGGCCACTCGTAGGTACTCTGGGCTCTCGTGGACATTTTTCAATGTTGAAAAATCTTCATGAATCTTCCCGTGCTTACCTGCCATTAGCGAGTCTTCCCGAGTACCTGCCGTTAGCGTAACGAGCCGCTAAGAGACATCCCCGAGCTCCGACGTACCCGCTACGTTCATTCTCTGTGCTACCACGAGTTTGATGTTTTTTAAACCCAGAAGAGCTCTTGGAATGAACTCGTACCATAGGACAGGGTTTTAAGGCAGGAATTGGGGACTGGGGTGAGAGAGGGGGCCTATAGGTAGCTTATTCCGTAGTGCAACTTATTTTTCATTAGGAAGATGATGATCTGGTGCTTTAACACAAATTGACATCTGCCTGGCTTTTAATGCAACATATGGGACAGGTCTATGTGATTTTAAAAGGATGACCTTTAGGTTAGTGACTCCAAGCGTTGTTAATGTTTATGCAGCCTGGCAGAACCAATGAATCAATAGAAGAAGGGAGTCACAACTGATGCATATCAGACCACTACTTGAGAAACGTCTTTGTGGTAGAGGCTGGCAAGGCAGGTATTCCCAGGGTTTATGCATTACAGTTTCAGTGGTTTATAAGGGTATTGAGAGGTGTTGTTCAAGAATCATTGTCACCTTTTCCTTGTCACACACATATAGCGCACACCAACAGTAAGACACGTGAACACACGCACACACAGATACACAATTTGTGACTTGAGGATAACATATATACAAGAAAATCAAAAAAGCAGGTTGATAAGTGTGACAAAAACTACCTGTCCTTCTTTGGCATCATCCATTGCTAGCAAGTAGTAGTGAATGGGTTGCATCTATTTGTTAATTGAGAATGCATTTACTCCACAGCAAAAAATTACCGAAAACAATTTATTGTTTTCCATGCAAAGCTGAGGTGATACAGACACACACCGCGATGAACAGAAAGGTTGGCGCTGTAATTAAGAAGGCTCAAACACAGTGTACGGTAAGTCCTTTAAAAGAGGGGGGCAGAGGGGAGGGGGGGGGGGGGAGAACGAGTGGAGACAACTTTTAAGAAGCCTGACAACTTTTAAGAAGCCAGAGATCCACGGCTGTGAAGCTCGGTGGACATTTAACATTGTCGGTTATCCTTGGTTCTGAAAACTACTGCTTACGCTTTTTTTCCCCAATGAGCCAACAAAATTCACCGGTCAGCACTGGCTACAACCTATAAGAACCTACAAGAACCTTCGACCTCCATGGAAACCCACTCGGACCTCCTGGCGACCAACCTACGGCACGAGAATTCTCGCTACTCCCCATGGTGGCTTCATTCTAGTCGCCGCTAATTTTTCAACATGCTCTCCGGCCAACCACCCGCGAACATGTAGCGACCATGTGGCGACTGCATAGTCTCCTGCAGTCGCCTAAGTGGGACAGGCCCATTAGTATATTTCAAATGAACAAAGTCCAAGTATTTTTCTAAACCCATGGTTTTACCCGTTGCATATGCACAAGGTAGCTGATTGTGTTTGTTACTCATTAAAAATGATGCCTTATCCTTTATGGATACAAGCTGGGTTTGTTCTAGGGCAGCAGCTTAAATCCACTCTCCCTGCGAGCTCTGCCAACTCCACACATTGACCATGACATGCATTCTGGAATATATTGCCTATAGGACAGATTTAGCTTTCTTTTTACCATAAACTGGCATCCAAACAGAACATATTCAGTCACAATGTAGAAACAAAGAACTGCAAATGCTGGTATATGCGCAAAAGGACACAAAGTGCTGGAGTAACTCAGCAGGTCAAGCAGCATCTCTGGAGAACCCTTCTTTACTTGTTTTCTGTGTTTATCTGACAACGAATTGCAAGATGGCAGATTCTCTGGAGTCGAGTAAATTCAACAAAATTGCAAGATAGATTCTTGTAGGGGAAATAAATACAATGCCATATAAATAGAGGTGAAAAATGAATCTAAACCCATTACTAACTGCAACGTAATTTACAGATTCAGAAAGTGGTGCTGTGACAATGACTTTTAGAATGCTTGAAGACCATACCCTGCACAGAAGTGTACATTTTTATCACAAGGTCCATAACAGAGCGTAGGTAAGTGTAGCACTTGCTGTTTGTTGCAAGTTTTCTGCCTGCAGTAAAAAAAATGTTAGCTCTGCCTCTGCTAAAGGATATAGCAAGCAACCGTACTAAAAATATTTGCAACACAACATTAGCATCAGGCTTAGGATATGGATGCTTGAGGCAGTAGCTGGTTCAATGATCCAGTGCAAAGTAAATAGAAAATAGGAGTTTCCCCCTGGAGATGTGATGATGTTAGGAAGTGAACATGGATGTGTTGATGTTGGGTGCAATGTCAGTGAACCCAAGAGATATGAGTTGCCTCACCTGTTTGTTGTGTACTAGGAATGAGTGAGAAATATTGTTGCTCAAAGGGCTGGGAAACTATGAAATGTTTGTGTGTCTACTAGTGCCACAAACTGTGGAAGCGATCTGTTGCAAAAAGCACTTTCATTTGGTGCTTTTAAAGATGTTCAAGCAATACAACTTTATCACATGGAACCAGGAACTTGGAGAAAAGCAGTAAGATTGGCAGGCAGGGTCAAATCACTGGAAAGAAGGATCAATCTGATCAGAGAGTTTGACACGCTGAGATGTCCCACCCATTGGACGGTTTACTACAATACAAAGGCTACAAAGGAGATGAGGAGGTATTTCTTTAGTCAGAGGGTGGTGAATGTGGGATTCTTTACCACAGAAGGCTACGGAGGCCAAGTCAATTAATATTTTTAAGGCAGAGATAGATAGATTCTTGATTGGTACGGGTGTCAGAGGGTATGGGGAGAAAGCAGGAGAATGGGGTTAGGAGGGAGATAGATCAGCCATGATTGAATGGCGGAGTAGACGATGGGCTGAATGGCCTAATTCTGCTCCTATTTCTTATGACCACCATGTGGACAGTGACTTAATACAATCGGCATGTTGTGACTCTTTGAGAGGAATATTCTGTAAACTATTTGAACCGTGTGAGAGAGGTGGTTTAAAGGTTTTTCAAGTGACCAGGCTATTAGCTGCACCAATGCAAGTCGACAAATAAAGGAAATGGGGAAAGGCTCAGCACAAGCTACACTAATTCTAGGTTCACCTAGGTTCACCAGACTGATTCCTGGGATGGCAGGACTTCTATATGAAGAAAGACTGGATAGACTTGGCTTGTACTCGCTGGAATTTAGAAGATTGAGGGGTGATCTCATAGAGACTTACAAAATTCTTAAAGGATTGGACAGGCTAGATGCAGGAAGATTGTTCCCGATGTTGGGGAAATCCAGGACAAGGGGTCACAGTTTAAGGATAAGGGGGAAGTCTTTTAGGACCGAAATGAGAAAATCGTTTTTCACACAGAGAGAGGTGAATCTGTGGAATTCTCTGCCACAGAAGGTAGTTGAGGCCAGTTCGTTGGCCATATTTAAGAGGGAGTTGGATGTGGCCCTTGTGGCTGAAGGGATCAGGGGGTATGGAGAGAAGGCAGGTACGGGATACTGAGTTGGATAATCAGCCATGATCATATTGAATGGCGGTGCAGGCTCGAAGGGCCGAATGGCCTGCTCCTGCACCTAATTTCTATGTTTCTATGTTTCTAATGAGGTGATCGCCATTGAGTCTGGCATACTGAGGGAAAAGGTGAAACAACAGGTTCAGTGTAAGCAAGGCTTTTATTGCATACAGAACTGATAAAACACCTGAAACTAATTCAGATTAAAAGCCCTGTCCCACTGTACGAGTTCATTCAAAGAGTTCTCCCGAGTTTGCCCTGATTTGAACTCGGCGATTTACGGTAATGGCCGCTTGTCGGTACTCGGGGCTCGCGAGCCTTCCCGAGGTTACCTGCTGTTAGCGAGTCTTCCCGAGTACCTGCTGTTAGCGTTATGAGCCGCAAAGAGACGTCCCCGAGCTCCAACATACCCGCTACCTGCCGTTAGCGTTACGAGCCGCTAAGAGACGTCCCCGAGCTCTGACGTACTCACTACGTTAATTCTCCGTGTTTACCACAAGTTTGATTTTTTTTTAAACTCGGGAGAGCTCTTGAATGAACTCACATCGTGGGACAGGGCCATTAGTATGAAGCACTGAGGGAAGTCAACACTGCACTGCACTGTAAAGACAGTTCAGAAACTTTGAATGCTCTACCTGGGATGTCATTACAGCTAATAGTAAGATTAAATGAGAACTTACCAGTTTGAAGTTTGATCTTTATTTTATGAGGAGTTACGGTGAGCGATTACGTGAAGAAGCCCCGCCAGTGCACATGCGCGTCAATCTTCAAAGCAGTGGCGTGAAATCACAGTAACTACAGTCGAAGTGATATAGTAAGACTCAGAAGACTAGAACTGCCATATGATCTTTGCGATTATGAGGGTCGGGAACGGAGGGCACGTAATCGCTCACCGTAACTCCTCATAAAATAAAGATCAAACTTCAAACTGGTAGTTCTCGTTTAATCCTACTATTTTACTTCGGAGTCACGTGAGTGATTCCATGAAGATTTCAAAGCTCTGTGATTTCATGCCGTAGATCTAGTTCCATACGACACACTGCTTCGGTTGACACAGGATAAACAAATAATGTATTGAACATTGTTTAAATTATACAATGAATGTTTTTAATAATAAAAGAACAGTAATAACCCCTCCCTCCCAGGGGAAAATTACAAAACGGAACTCAAACAGAACCCAAAACAGTATGGCCAAATCCTTGCGTTGTGAGGACTGGTTTGTCATAAAATCGTGAAAAAGTTCCTTCACTGGACCATCCTGTGGCCCCGAGGATTTGGTCTAAAGGCACGTCCTGCGCCTTCGCTGCGGATGTTGACGCCGCCCTGGTGGAGTGAGATTTAAACACATCAGTGTCTACTCCAGCACAATCCAAAATCCTGTTTCAGCCATCTAGAAAAAGTTTGTACTGACACCTTTCTATGAGGTTTTTTGTGGCTGATGAGCATCGCTGTTTCAGAGCCTCTGAGACTCTTGGTGACCTCGACATATTGACACAGGTGCGTAACTATACATAGTCTCACGTCAATGGGGTATGCTTTAAAGCTTATTTTGACGTTCCTGGCCTGCTTTGTTTGATTAGATCATATACATAAAACGTATAATTATCTACAGACGAATGCATGCTGTCCAGTCGTAGCTTTTGCAATGTCTGGACCCGTTGCGCTGAAATCAGCGCCATGAGCATGACCACTTTGAGCGTTAGCTTCTGGAAAGACAGAGATGTAATTGGAGCCCATTGCCGAAGCATTGTGAGAACTATGCTCACAACCCAGATTTCCGTATATCTAGGTCTGGGAGGGTTCTTGTTAAAAATACCTTTCATGAATCGGGACACCAATGGATGAGATCCGACAGACGTTGTCCCGACCCCTGCCATAAATAGGTGGACGAAGCACTTCGAACACTATTAATGGCACTATAGCTCAATTGCTCGTCAAAATGCAATGTAGCAAGGAACTCCAATACATCAGGTATGCCTGCAGTATAACATATATTTGACTGTAAGTAGAACAACTCCCATCTCTTAATATGACATATTGTTTTTTTAGTACTACAGTGGCTTGCAAAAGTTTTCATACCGCTTGAACTTTTCCCCATTTTGTCACGTTACAACCACAAACGTAAAGGAATTTTATTGGGATTTTATGTGATAGACCAACACAAAGTGGCGCATAATTGTGAAGTGGAAGGAAAATGATACATGGTTTTCAAAATTTTTTACAAATAAAAAACTGAAAAGTGTGGCGTGCAAAAGTATTCAGCCCCCCTGAGTCAATACTTTGTAGAACCACCTTTCTCTGCAATTACAGCTGCAAGTCCTTTGGGGTATGTCTCTTCCAGCTTTGCACATCTAGAGACTGAATTTTTTGCCCATTCTTCTTTGCAAAATAGCTCAAGCACAGTCAGATTGGATGGAGAGCATCTGTGAACAGCAATTTTCAAGTCTTGCCAGAGATTCTCAATTGGATTTAGGTCTGGACTTTGACTGAGCCATTCTAACACATGAATATGCTTTGATCTAAACCATTCCATTGTAGCTCTGGCTGTATGTTTAGGGTCGTTGTCCTGCTGGAAGGTGAACCTCCGCCCCAGTCTCAAGTCTTTTGCAGACTAACAGATTCCCAAGATTGCCCTGTATTTGGCTCCATCCATCTTCCCTTCAACTCTGACCAGCTTCCCTGTCCCTGCTGAAAAAAAGCATCCCCACAGCCTGCCCACCACCATGTTTCACAGTGGGGATTGTGTGTTCAGGTTGATGTGCAGTGTTACTTTTCCGCCACACATAGCGTTTTGAATTTAGGCCAAAAACTTCAATTTTGGTCTCATCAGACCAGAGCACCTTCCTCCACATGTTTGCTGTGTCCCCCACATGGCTTGTGGCAAACTGCAAACGGGACTTCTTATGGCTTTGTTTCAACATTGGCTTTCTTCTTGCCACTCTTCCATAAAGGCCCGATTTATGGACAGATTCTCCCACCTGAGCAGTCTCTGCAGCTCCTCCAGTTACCATGGGCCTCTTGGCTGCTTCTCTGATCAATGCTCTCCTTGCCTGGCCTGTCAGTTTAGGTGGACGGCCATGTCTTGGTAGGTTTGCAGTTGTGCCATACTCTTTCCATTTTCAGATGATGTATTGAACAGTGCTCCATGAGATGTTCAAAGCTTGGGATATTTTTTTATAACCTAACCATACTTTAAACTTCTCCACAACTTTATTCCTGACCTGTCTGATGTGTTCCTTGGGCTTCATGATGCTGTTTGTTCACTAATGTTCTCTAACAAACCTCTGAGGACTTCACAGAACAGCTGCATTTATACTGAGATTAGATTACACACAAGTGGACTCTATTTACTAATTAGGTGACTTCAGAAGGCAATTGGTTGCACTGGATTTTATTTAGGGGTATCAGAGTAAAGGGGGCTGAATACTTTTGCACGCCACACTTTTCAGTTTTTTATTTGTAAAAAAATTTGAAAACCATGTATCATTTTCCTTCCACTTCACAATTATGCGCCACTGTGTGTTGGTCTATGATATAAAATCCCAATAAAATACATTTACGTTTGTGGTTGTAACGTGACAAAATGCGGGAAAGTTCAAGGGGTATGAAAACTTTTGCAAGCCACTGTATCTCTCCAGGCCACAGTAATCACATCCACGGTCCTACTTGATAGCCCGAGCCCCTGGAACGGTCTGGTCAGAATCTGCAAATCAAAAGATTAATATGATCATGTAAAGGGTGACTCTCGCCTGTCACAGGGTGAACCAACAAGTTGCTGCATTTGGGGATAATCATGAATGGCTGTGTCATCAGTCTCAGAACCAATGGGAACCATGGCTGTGTGGGCCAGTCAGGAACTACCAAAATGCCTGAAGCAGAGTCCTGTGCTATTTTGGTGAGACATTGACAGATGAGGCAGAATGGGGGAAAAGCGTAAAATAACATATCTCCCCAATGTAGCGAGAATGCATCCACCGCTACTGCCCCTGGATCTTGTTCCCATGAGACGTATTTAGGTAACTGATTAAACCTGGATGCAAACAGATCTATGTCTGGCAATCCACACCAGATGACAATCTTTTTGAAAACTTTTGGATTCAGCATCCATTCTGTGTTGTCATTAACTTTATGTGACCTTATGTCTGCCACCACGTTATCTCTACCTGGTAGGTAGGTAGCTGAGACCCAGATGTTTCTCGTAATACACCAGTGCCAGATGAGGTTAGCCAGATTATCACATGATAATGACTTAATTCCACCCATGTGATTAATATATGCAACAGCTGTGGTATTGTCAATCTGGAGCTGAACATGTAAATCGTGTATTGTTGAACAGTATGCTTTTAGGCCATAGAATGCACCCAGCAATTCTAAGTAGTTTATTCCATGCATATTCAAGATTAATGCCTCCTGCATACTCCATCTGCTGCCATAGCTAGACTTGGTATCAGTGGCTCCCCATCCTGAAGTACTCACATCAGTTTGTAAAATAACTGAAGGTTGTTTAGTCAGAATGTCTCTAGTACATCCACCATTGCAACTCAGTGATAGCTTCGACTGGCAACTGCATTGGTCTATCGAAATGACCTGCATGTTCTTTGAGTGCTTGTTCTTTAGCTCGTTGCACATTCTGATAGTGCAGAGGCCCAAACTGCACTCCAGGGAAAGCCGCCACTAATTTACCAATAACATTGGCTACTTGTCGGATGGAGGGTTGCTGTTCATCTACCAGATTGCTACAGGCCTCCATAATTTCTAATGTTTTGGCCATAGGCAAAGTAACTGACATATTAGTTGAATCAATGATGAACCCCAAATAGTAAATCATTCTAGATGATACTAATTTGGATTTAGTTGGATGGATGAGGAAACCTAACCTCTCAAACATGTGTTTGGTAACTGAAACCGACAATTCAGCTGCTTCCTGGGTTTTGCCTATGATCAGAACATCATCCAAGTATGCCATCACAATGTGATTCTGAGCACGGAGTAGTCCTAATACTGGTTTCAAAATGTTTGTAAATAACCCAGGGGCTGAGGTTAACCCATTGGGCAAAGCTTTAAATTGCCACAGTTGGCTCATCCAACTAAATTTTAAGTATCTACGGTATTGGTGATGAATTGGTACTGAATAATATGCATCTTTCAGATCTATGCTCGCCATATAACACCCCTTGGATACCAGTTGCTTAGCAGTACTGAAAGTTTCCATTTTAAAATGTTTATACTGGACATAAGAATTCAGTCGGGTTAGATCCAGAATGGCTCGACACCCGCCATCCTTCTTTTGCCTGGGGAATATATTGAACACAAATTGTTGAGGCTGATATGCTGTCCTTTCAATTACCCCTTTATTGAATAATATTTCAATTTCATCATTCACCTGTAGAGTTTCTGGTTTTGAAAACACCAATACCCGACGGTGTATTTTGTACGGGTGGATGTATTTCAGAGATAATTCTATTCGAGACCGCCGGATACATCCAGTATAAATGGATCTGATGTTATGCAACACCATTCATCATAGAACAATTGCAACCTACCCCCTACTGGTGACTGATCTCTAGAGGATATTTTCTGGACAAGTCCAGTTACTCGTACCTCCATAGTTGCTGAATTCCTCTGTCTCCTGGTCCTGTTGGGGGGATACATTGGTGTGTGCCAATGGCATGTAGATGGAATCGCTCGGCTTAGTCCTTGACCTGCACCTGCGTCTGTAGCCCGTCTGAAAGAGTATGTTCTGCAAGGTTACATTCTGCCCCCCGGGATGTGTTTTGATGAGGCCGATTGTCCTTGCCTCATCGTCCAGGTCTTTTAACTTTTTTCGCTAGATCCTCCCCGAATAGTAAGTTTGGTGGCTGAATATTGGAGGATCTGCATAAGGCTGCGAATAGTGGGTTGAGCGTAGGCTTGATGGCAATTTTCCTTAAACAATTGATTTCAAAATGGGCATTACGCAGCAGGGCCAACATATCCTGCTGTGTGTTTGATAGTGGTGCCCCTTGTACTATTCGCCCAAAAGCCGTTATTCCCGCTCCAACCAGTTTGAGGACTTTCTGTAGCCTCAACTCATGCGCACGCATGGATGCGCCCATTTGCTCTCAAATGGCCTGGTTCACTGTGGGCACTTTGAGCGATGCACAGTTAACAGGCGTCTCGTATCTTCTTGAGGTTTCATCCATTACGGATTCCTGGAGCTGGTGAGAGGCCATATAGTTGATATTCCTGGCCAGGTTTTCGTCCATCTCCTCACCAGTTCCAGCCGGTATGGCAAATTTACTTGCCACATCTGGCACACCTGGAGCGAAGCCCGTGTGCTTTGGTGTATACTCCTCCGCTATATTACCAACTTCAGGGTCAGAGTCATACTGCCCTGGCTCTCCCTGCTCATGCCCAAGGGAGGTATCATGCAGCCCTTGATTTGGTGCTGCTGGTATGGGTCCCCATGCAGATTCATAGGCATACGGTTCTTCCTGCAGGTATAGCTCTTCTCTATACGGACTTCTGCTAGAGGTTGCTGCGGAGAGCTGCTGGGGACCCCCGGGGGTATAAAACCCTGGCTGGAACACCTCATGGTTAAGTATTTTTTCTAGGAGGTGTTCCATTTTATCCAGACGTCCCCAAACCTTTTTGTTGGTAGAAGGGGAGTCTTCCTGGCCTGACTCATCAGAGTCGACAGGCCTTGATGATTTCCTCCTGGCCTTCCTCCCGACAGGAGTGGCCACAATGCTCTGGGGCACCGAAGTTGCTGCCGCTGGCTGTACAGCTGGCAGCTCTGGATCCGGCGTCTCTGGAGCCGGCATATGCCCGCTGACCGCGATCCCGCGGTCAGGCTTTTTACTTTTGTCAGCGGCACACCTTGCCTTACTTTTAGTTATTTTTTCCATATTTGGAAATGTTCCTGCTGGCTCCTGCAACCAGCCTCACGGAACTTAGCAAAATCGCAGTCGAGTTTAATACACTTACCTGCGAGATTTTAACTTACCGCTGGTGGAGCTGCGCTCTCCAGCCCGTCGCTGCGCCATGCGTCTTGACGTAATGACGCGCATGCGCACTGGCGGGGCTTCTTCACGGAATCACTCATGTGACTCCGAAGTAAAATTACTATTAACACCCCACTACAGTGTAGCTAAAATAAGACACTGCAGATAAAAACAATTCTGGCTGGACAGCAACTCTGGCCTTGGAGATGATCCAGAGAGGGAACATCAGAGGAAACCGCTTTGTGACTTCTAAAGGGACTGAGAAGAGGAGAAAGTCTGATGCCCGTGAGTTACAGGTCAGAAAGTAATGTAAGTCGGTGTGAAAACAGAGGCACAAAGATGGAGAACTTCAAGAATAAACGTGGAAATTGTTATTGAGTTTATCTATTCACACGGTTCAAAATTCAATATTGCTATTCTGGCAGCTGATAAGAGTTATTAAATATAGGTAATGTTTATATGTGAGTAGCTGCTGTAATGCAATGTGTTCAGAGTTATGAAGACAATTATGCTGAGGTGACCTGACGAGTGTGATGTGAGACTGTGTGTAAAGCCTATCTGTAGAAATGATCCACAGGAATTATCAGTGTTTGGAGTAGATGTTACACACAGCTTATTACACACAGCACAGGAACTGACCCACAAAGTCCGTGCCAAACATGATGCCACGATAAACTAATTTCACTGCCTGCACATAATCCATGTCCTTCCATTCCCTGCATATACATATGCCTATCTAAAAGGCTCACTATGATCATTACCTCCACCACCATCCATGGCAGCTCGTTCCAGGCATCCTATGTAAAAAAAAGTATCAAGTGTTTTGTAGGCAAAAGGAGTAAGAGGCTGATGGAATTTTATAACTGATAACATTTATATTATCTGCGATTAATTTTATACAGGTTAATAGTTCATGGTTTGTCTAGGCTTACCATGCAGTATGGGGATGAAAACCAGGGAGCATATAGCCCTGCATAAACAGCGGAAAGGGCAGTCACGCAGACCACCCATCCACCTACCCCACCAATTACCTCCCGCCCTAGAGTATGGGCGTTTGCCCTTCCACATTTGTCACCACATTGTCCACAAACTGCAGTGGAAACAAGTCCTCCTTGGTCCTGGGAGACTGGCCAAGAGGACCACTGACCAACAAGCCTCTGATAATGCCATTCGCAAAACAGCCGTCTGGTAACCAGAGAGAACCATTCAACCCATTGCTCTTCCTTATTTCTGCATCAGATTTCCATTGAAATAATGAGTTAATGATCTTGCAAACAAAGCGGAGTTCCTATGTTTGCTAAATTCAGAAGATCTGTAAAGTCAATATCAGTAGAGTGAACTTGCAATTTTGCTAAAAACAGCAAGAAAAGCTTTCCAACGTTTCCAATATTACATCCCAAAGAATACTTCCCCAAAAACAACAGCTGATCCTTATTTCACAATTTGGTAGTTGCTTTCCAGAGGTTCAAGCTGCCGGCAACAGCTCCAAAGCAAAGGTAAAGTTATTTTCCTAAGGGAAATGTAATGCACGCAATTACTGATCTTGCCAGAGGGTTGAACCGGTATCTTATTTCTACTCCTTTCTTCCGACATTCCCAGAATATTGCAACACTGTGGTCATACTGCACCATGGAGATAATGTTTATAAATTAGAGGAAAATTAGATCAAAGAAAACTGTATTTTAATGCAAGTTGGAAGTTTTCCACCTTAAACGATGCCATTTATCAGCTTACAAACTCCACATGTTTCATTATTTTTAGTCAATGGAAAATGAATTACATCTGGCAATGGTGAGGGGTGGTACTTACATAAGTATTGTACTGACCAAAATGTTTTCTTACTTTAAAGAGGAGTGTAGTTGCACAGTCATTGGGGAAGGGCAGGCAGTAATTACCCTTTCAGAGTGGTTGCATTTGCCATTGTTTTGACTCAGTTACACAACCAATGCCATGAATGTAGATAATTAATGAATTGCTACTCTTATGTTGAATAATGGCCAACAGCATTATCTTTAAATTGTACTCACAACTTGTGCTGATATTACCAAGATGTTAGGTCTACAACCAACCATATTGTACCTGTGTATTAGATTCAACCTAAAATTCTTTCCCCAAACCTAAGTTTGGAATGATAAAAATCTTCAATCTAATTCTCCTCTTGGCTGTTTTATATCATTTAACAAGACAATATGAAAATCTCACAGAGTACCTGAATTGGAATTCTGGTGACAATCCTGTCTGCTTCCATTGTTTCATAGAACATAGAAACATAGAAAAATAGGTGCAGGAGTAGGCCATTCGGCCATTCGAGCCTGCACCGCCATTCAATATGATCGTGGCTGATCATCCAACTCAGTATCCCGTACCTGCCTTCTCTCCATACCCACTGATCCCTTTAGCCACAAGAGCCACATCCAACTCCCTCTTGAATATAGCCAATGAACTGGCCTCAACGACCTTCTGTGGCAGAGAATTCTAGAGACTCACAACTCTCTGTGTAATGAATGTTTTCCTCATCTCGGTCCTAAAGGAATTCCCCCTTATCCTACGACTGTGAACCCTTGTTCTGGACTCCCCCAACATCGGGAATAATCTTCCTGCATCTAGCTTGTCCAACTCGTTACGAATTTTGTAAGTTTCTATAAGATCCCCCCTCAATCTTCTAAATTCCAGTGAGTACAAGCCAAGTCTATCCAGTCTTTCTTCATATGAAAGTCCCGACATCCCAGGAATCAGTCTGGTGAACCTTCTCTGTACCCCCTCTATGGCAAGAATGTCTTTCCTCAGAATTGGCGACCAAAACTGTACGCAATACTTCAGGTGTGGTCTCACCAAAACCCTGTACAACTGCAGTAGAACCTCCCTGCTCCTATACTCAAATCCTTTCGCTATGAATGCTAACATACCATTTGCTTTCTTCACTGCCTGCTGCACCTGCATGCCTACTTTCAATGATGGTGTACCATGACACCCAGGTCTCGTTGCATCTCCCCTTTTCCTAATCTGCCACCATTCAGATAATAGTCCATCCTCATGTTCTTGCCACCAAAATGGATAACCTCACATTTATCCACATTATACAGCATCTGCCATGCATCTGCCCATTCACTCAGCCTATTCAAATCACCCTGCAGCCTCCTAGCATCCTCCTCACACCTAACTATATCCCCCAGCTTGGTGTCATCTGCAAATTTGGAGATGTTGCATTCAATTCCCTCGTCCAAATCATTAATATATATTGTAAATAGCTGGGGTCCCAGCACTGAGCCTTGCGGTACCCCACTACTCACTGCCTGCCATTCTGAAAAGGACCCGTTTACTCCTACCTTTTGCTTCCTGTCTGCCAGCCAGTTCTCTATCCACATCATTATTGAACCACCATTGTATTTGATTGTATTCATTGTATTCGAGTCCAAATAATTTTGGAAAATGGTCCTCCTTCCCCTCAAGTTAAGGTGTGCTCACCCCGCAATATACCATCTGTTGTGTCCCTCAACAGGGTCAAATCTCAAGCTCACGATAAAGTCATTCTGATTTTTAAGGGAAAAGGAGTTATGGGAAAACTGGAAACTGGCAGCACAGTGGCGCAGCTGGAAGAGTTGCTTCCTCATAACGCCAAAGATCCAGGTTTGATCCTGACCTTGCATGCTGACAGTGTGGAGTTTGCATGTTCTCCCTGTGACCACATTGGTGCGCTGGTTTCCCCCCACATCCCAAAGACAGGTGGTTTTGTAGGTTAATTGACCCCTGTAGATTTGTCCCCATGTGTAGGAAATTGTCGGGAAAGTGGGATAACAAAGAACTAATGTAAACGGGTGATCGAGGGTCAGCAAGTGGGCCAAAGGGCCTGATTCTATGCTGAATCTCCAAAACTGAAAAACTAAAACTAAGGTAATCTCGCTAAAACAGATGTTTGGTGCCATGACAATGCCAATGCTTTAGTGCAGACTGCAGGTTCCTAAAACCAAGTGACCGTAAAAAATACCACCTCCTGTTGGAGCTCAGTCTTCTTCCCTTCTGCTTCTCCATCAAACGCAAGGAACCTCCGAATGGGTCAGCAGAGCATGAAAAACAACTGCTGAAGCTGCAACAGATGAGCTGCATGGTGAGGCCCAATTACTCTCCAGTTTCAAGTGCAAAGCTTCAGCTTAAAGGAACCTTTTTGGATTGTGCCTTCATCTGGAGAAAGTGGAAAGAAGTTATATCCACGAACAGAATAAGTGACTGCCAAGTTCAAGGCATACTATATGGAAACATGCCCTTCGGCCCAACTCGTCCATGTCGATCAAGATGCCCATCCAAGCAAATCCCATTTTCCAGCACTTTCCGTTTATAATTCAGATTTTTAGTTTCTGCAGGGTTTTTTTAATTTGTTTTCCCTTTTTGGATGTTGGTGAGTGTTATGGATCCTCAGGGCCGTGCAGGTGGAATGGCCCATCGGCATAAAAGAGATGAAGAGCGAGATACCGAATTACATCTCTCTCTAAACCTCTCAACCATAGGATGGCCATGGTGCGCAGCGGTAGAGTTGTTGCCTTACAGCGCTTGCAGTGCCAGAGACCAAGGTTCAATCCCGACTACGGGTGCTGTCTGTACAGACATTGTATGTTCCCCCCGTGCCTACGTGGATTTTCTCCAAGATCTTCAGTTTCCTCCCACACTCCAAAGACGTACAGGTTTGTAGGTTAATTGGCTTGGTGTATGTGTACATTGTCCCTAGTGTGTGTATGATAGTGTTGATGTGCGGGGATAGCTGGTCGGTGTGGACTCGATGGGCCGAAGAGCCTGTTTCCCGCATTGTATCTTTAAACTAAAAATTCAATTTAGATCTCTGAGACAGCTTTTAAATTTTGACTCGCTGGATGCCAGTAGAAATTGATGTACTGGTCTGGTGTCATTAGAGATTTAACTGGGAAACACTTAGAAACATAAAAAATAGGTGCAGGAGTAGACCATTCGGCCCTTCGAGCCAGCACAGCCATTCAATATGACCATGGCTGATCATCAACACACATAGTTTTCAACCAATGGGCCTCATTTTCATGCATCTCACCAATCGCATTTTTGGAAGCCTGTACTATTGACAGGAAGAGTAAAATTTGTACAGCACTGTGTCAAAATAACCTATCATGATGCATCCCTGCAACTTAGACCGTTTCAAATGCTTCATATTTCAAAGATGTTTCCTTAAATATGGCCTGATAATGGCTAAAAAACGTACACTTAAATTTTGGAAAAATACATCTGCCCAAACTCTTAAAATGTGGATTACAAACATGTCTGAGACGCTACATCTTGAAGATATGAGACTTGTCTTAGCAGGAAAATCAGAGCAATTTTCAAAGATATGGATTCCTTTCATTGATTCATTACAAAGATAGTATGGTGCAACACAACTTTGGAATTAAACCGATTTACGGACTGGGTGATGGGTGGGGAGAGAAATTAAGTAGGTATATCAAAACCTTTTGGGTTTTTTTCTTTCTTTTTTCCGTTTTTGCCTTTTTATTTCTTTAAGTTTTTACTTACTCACCCTTTGACTACACTCATTTGGTAGTTTAGGGGTTCTATTCTTATACATTCACCTTCTCTTCCACTTACTTTCTTTCTTGGTTTTCATCTCTTTTTCTATTTCATCTTTGATAAAATTAAAATGGAAGCTGTACAATAAATGTATTATGTCATATGCTGCGGTTTATACTTTTGTACTGCTTCTAATAAAAATATAAATAAATAATTAAAAAAAAAAATTTAAACTTCAGTTTTAAATCATAAGCCTTGAGATCCGTGTAACCTGGAAACTCTGCTAATGTTCCTTCTTTTACCGTCCATCTTATTTACATTTACCATGATTCATGAAGAGAGTTCAATGAGCCATTTTTTATGTTTATTTTATTGCCATGGCAACTGAATAAGACACACAGATATGCTGGTTAAAAAAAGAAAAACAAAAAAAATCAAAAAAGAGAACTTTCACCTTTTAAATAATGAACTTTCTTTACTTCTTTGTAGACTATAAAACTCAAATATTGTTCCATTTGCTCCATTTATAATGGGTAAAATAATTTCCACAAACACTATATGCAAGTCCTCCCTGATTAAAGTTAGAAGCAGGAGGAGGAAGAGAATGTGTACTAAAAGCATCAGAGAGATCTCTGTTGGCTTTTTCTTTTCCGTATCAGTCTGTTGTGGGAAATGTAAAAGAAAATCTTTTGATTTCTGCTTCAACATTTTTTGATTTCTGCTTCAACATTTCTTTCCATCCTCTTAAAAAAAAACTAAACAAAAGCAGGAAATACTGGAAGCACTCAGGTAGGGGTGCCAACTTTCTCACTCCCAAATAAGGGACAAAAGGTCAAAATAAGGGACAAATTCCGGACCGCAATTCATTGACCGACTCGGCCATGGCTGGGCGAATGATGAGTTGGCACGAGCTGGACTGCACACAAAGCCCAACCGGCGGGCCAGCTGAGGAGTTTTGGCCCGGGCGCGACATCGTGCGCAAAGTCCGGCGCCCCATCCAACTCATGAACCGATGATCGCCCATGAGGAGGGGTGGTGGTGTCGGCGGTAAGCGAAGGTCTTAAGGTCAGACAGCTGGCCGACGGGGCCATGGGCGAGGTGCTACTGCTGTATTCCATGGGCTGCACTACGTCGGGACGGGTGAGGCGGGGCCGGACGCGGCGCTCCGTCCCGACAGTCCCCTCGACCCGAGTAGTAGCAGTCAAATACGGGACAAGGGCGGTCCCGCATGGGACAGACCAATTTAGCCCAATATACGGGATGTCCCGGCTAATATGGGACGGTTATCAACCCTATACTCAGGAGACCTGGCAGGATCAGTGGAGAGCGGAACAGTCAATATTAAGTGGTCAAGGATCTTTCATCAGAACTGGAAAAGGAAGAAGACAAGCACATTTTTAGTTGCAATATCTGTTAGGGTACAGGCCAAAGTTGCAAGGTCACAATTATTTAAAAAACTGCCACTGACTGACACAGAAACAAAGACACAGCCTTTCCTATGGAAAATAGGATATTCACCTGAAAACGCTAAAACCAAGATTAAACTCCTGCGGTTCACAATTACATTGCAAAGAGGAGAAAAAAATGACCTTTAACCGATTCAGTAGATCTGATGCTTCCTCTAACAAACCGCGGGCAAATGTTTAATCTGTCCAGCTTGTACCGTAAAGAGAGACCACTGGAATGGTGGCAAGGAGCTCCTACACTTATGCCATTCTGAAATACTCTTGTCAGCACAAATAACAAGAGGAATACACGTCAGGAATAGCCAAGTTATCAATGGGAAGACCACTATTACGCAAATACTAGTTGTGTGCATTCCCATGCAACCAGGAAATGCAGTAAAACTACTGGCGAAGGAGCAAGGGGAGGGGGGGGGGGGGGGGGGGGGGGGGGAGAGAGAGAGGGAGAGAGAGAGAGAGAGAGAGAGAGAGAGAGAGAGAGAGAGAGAGAGAGAGAGAGAGTGTGTGTGTGTGTAGGGCAGGAAAGGGGCATGGAGCAATTGGTCATGCTGCTGTCATGTTCCTTTCAGCTATAATGATGTGGAAACTCCCCACCGACTCCTAAAACCAGAAAGAACATTTGAGATGGCATTGAGAACCACGTCTGTTCATCAGGTACAAAAGGAAGCCCGGATAAACTGTGGAAGGAATACATCACCTCCTAAACCACCTCTGCATCCATACTGTCACGTTTTCTTGCCCTACCTGAGGCAAAATCTGCAGTTCCCACACACGCATCCAAGAACTGAAGTGAAAGCAATTCCAGAGGGTCCACCAAAAGCAGGAGAGAGAATATTCTTCATTAACACAAAATTCATTTGCTTAAATTCAGGCAAGAGGTTATGGAGCGTGAAATTAACATTTCTTTTCAGCTGTGCTTACCAGTCACAAGAGAATAACTTACTTTCAAAAGTCTCCAAAGAACAATGTCCCCACAAGTGGTTATTTCTCCGATTCAATTTCCAAGATTTTGTTTCTTAGAAAAACACATGAGGTTTGGTAGGGCAACATGTCAAAAGTGTATGTGAGGCTTTTTGACATAGCAATTACAAAGTCTGGAAAATTGACCCACAATATCCCGCACTTGATATTGTGTTTTGGGTTGGAATAGATGAGCTCAGGCGGGAGTTGCTGCATAGATAATTATTGGTCCCAGGTGAATTTTAGGCAAATGGAGGGAAAGCCACCGTCTCGAAGCACCGTCTTTCAAATGAGGTTGATGCCAGTATTAGCTGCAGGGTAGTAATTGTGTGCGGGCGTGCACATATATTTGTGTGTGTGAGTCTACGCTGCACAGCATGGATCATCCTGGATTTTCTTGCCACTGGATCAAGGCTATTTGGTTGCTGGTGTTCAACTTTCAACCCAGGTTAAAAGAGGGTTGAGTCAGCAGTGCAGTTACATTACTGCGAGTTGAATTCACCTTGAGTTGCACTGGAAGTGGATCAAAAACTAGATCATTCAGTCTCAAGAAGGGTCTCGATCCGAAACATCGCCAATTCCTTCTCTCCATAGATGCTAACTCACCCGCTGAGTTTCTCCAGCATTTTATGTCTACCTTTCATTCACACAGTCCCCTGCCTGGGTGTTAATATAAACTCCTGACTATTAATGCCATGCAGTCTAAAAATGCACATCTTTTCAAAATCCTGCCACTTCTCTAATATGTTGGTGGGTCTCACTTTTATCCTCACTTATATTGTGCTCTTAGGCTAGGGAAGGTTTTGCTAACTATAACACAGATTACACTGCCTTCTTATGGGGTTTGTGCCTACCATGCATAATAATCCACCTCAACGCAGCCTCCTTGCGTGGTGTCTGGGGAGTCAGTGCTCCCTCTTTGGTCCTGATGTGATGCTGCAATCACACTGCTATCTGGCGACTGCCTCCATCCACTTTGTTTAGCCTCACGTCTTGCTCAGTTGGATCATTATTGCCCCCTGAACATTCACTGCCCTCTGTAAATTTGAACAGTATTGACTTAGATACACTGAAATAATTATTCTCCAGCATTTACGTACTGTAAATATTGGAGCTCATTTCCATCAATACGCCAACCCCATGTATGAAATCCATATGTAACAAGCTTAACTGGATACAGTATGTGTATGCTACCCTCTGTACATTACACAGATGTTTATTCTCTATCTGATAAACTGTCCCTGTTTATCCATGATGTCCAATAGGTCTCCTTTGCTTATCCAGCTCTGTCGTTTGTCTGTGCAGTCTCTGAGGTCAGACGATGATCCTAGTTTTGAAATACACACCCCATGAAGGCGAGTGATGCGGATGTTAAATACTTTTAAACTGACTGACTTTGGGTATAATCAGAATTTCTTGCGGCACACAATATGAGAAAGAACATAGAACCTGGAACAGTACAGGATCTGCCCCTTCGGCCCACAATGTGTTGAACATGATTACGTTAAACTGATCACATCTGCCCGTACACGATCAATATCGCTCTATTCTCTGCACTTCCAAGTGTCTATCTAAAAGCCTCTTGAATGCCACCATCATATCTACCTCCACCGTCACCCCTGGTAATGCGCCCCAGGCCTCCACCATTCGCTGTGTAAAAAAACTTGTCCTGCAGATCTCCATTAAAATTTCCCCCTCTCGCCTTACAACTTTTCCCTCAGACTATCTACCCATCTGTGCCTCACATACTTCATTCCAGGTTCTCCAACGTTCCAGAGAAACCAATCCAAGTCTATCCAACCTCTTCCAGTAACTGAAACTCTCCAATTCAGGCAGCATGCTTTTAACCTCTGCACCCTTGCCTCAGCCTCTACATCTTTTCTGTAATGGGACGACCAGAACTGCAGCCAATACTCCATACGCGGCATAACCAAAGTCCTATAGAGCTGCAGTATGACTTGCTGACTCTTATACTCTATGCCCCAAGCAATGAAAAGATGCACACCGTACATCTTCTTTGCCATCCTATCTACCTGCGCTGCAAACGTCCGTGAGTTATGAATGAATGAAAATTATGTCTGGTTATGATCTTTAACTTTGCAAAAATGAGTTTCTCTAATATTGAGTGGCAAAAATATAAAAGTGTTAATTAAAGCCGACTGAGTGGAAGAGGATTTGCCTTGGTCATTTCAATAAGTCAGTGAACCTCTTATTGCACAGTGTTCTTGGGGTGGTGAAGGTTCACTGACCACTAGGCAACTGTAACTATAAATTACAACCTTTCTTATCCAGACCTGGCCTGCCCAAAGACCTCAATGAAATCTAGGTGTCCCTCCAACTTCGTCAAAATAATCTTGTTGCTTTCTCCTTCCACAAATCATATCTTCATCTGCCTTCAGACGTTCAAAGACATTACCAGCATTATAATTCTTTTCATCTCAGTGGCAGTCAAGCGAATGGAAACGGGAATATTGCTTCACATTTCCCCTGAAGGCAGGTGACAGCCCTGAAATCTCCATGGGACAGTCATGGATTCACATTGCCATCCATTCTCCGTTAACTCACCAAAGGTTCAGACACCCATCTGGGAAAACGTAGATACCATCATTGGGAAAATTGGAACATTCCTATCTTCACTCTTGATATTCCAGATGGAATAATGTCCATAAAGCTTTTCTGCAATTTACCCTTTTTCACATTGTTGTTTGTGTTTTGATTTTTTTTTAAGTTGAAAAGCTGCAGATGTTCGTGGGAGAAATCTTTATCCTTGAATTATGCTGAAATAAATTCTGACAGAACCTGGATTTATAAAGAACATTTCATGTCCTCAGGGCAGCCCAAAGCTTTGAACAGAAGATTAATTATCTTTTAAAATGCAATTACATTTATAGGCAAACCCAACAGCCATCTTGCACATGGGAATAAGTGAGTGGTTAAAAGCTCAGATATTCTAACATGCTGCCCTGACACCAGAAATATGACATGATTCTGTAATGGATGGCCACCACATAACCATGTGCATCAAGTCAAAATCTATTCCATTACGTCCTCCTTTTCGGTTACTAAGAAATTCATCTGTCGGAAGGAACTGTAGGTGCTGGTTTACACCGAAGATAGACACAAAATGCTGGAGTAACTCAGCAGGACAGGCAGTATCTTTGCAGAGATGAGTGACGTTTCTGGTCGACAAGGGTCTCAACCCAAAATCACCCATTCCTTCTCTCCAGAGATGCTGCCTGTCCCACTAAGAAATTCATGTCCGGTTACTATTATTCAATTGTTACTTGTAGTGCTGAGGTAGATAGTCGTGTATTAATCCTGAAAATGCTTGGTGTTGTTAGATGAGGAAGGAGGCTTCACTGCTGCAACAAAGGGATGTCTAACTAACCATTGATCTAATTGATGATAATTGTTTCAGTTACGAGATTATAATGTGTAAAACATGATTTGTGTGAGGATTTCAAGTCAAGTCAAGAGTTTATTGTCATGTGTCCCTCCCAGATAGGACAATGGCATTCTTGCTGTGCTTTAGCACAACAATAGACAATAGACAACAGGTGCAGGAGTAGGCCATTCGGCCCTTCGAGCCAGCACCGCCATTCAATGTGATCATGGCTGATCATCCCCAATCAGTATCCAGTTCCTGCCTTCTCCCCATATCCCCTGACTCCGCTATTTTTAAGTGCCCTATCTAGCTCTAACAGAATATAGTAGGCATGAATACAGAACATATCAGTGTGTCCATATAACATTATTTAAATATATACACACATCAATAAATAATTGTATTTGTTTAGGATTTTATTTGTTAAAGCTGTCTAACATGATAGTTAAGTTTCTATTTGTACTAACTATGTAAGATGGAGGGAATGTCACATTCAAATATTTTGGCAGTGTCTCTTTAATTACTCTTGGGAGTAGTCCGGTTTAATGCATTTTAAAACAATCCCTTTCATAAGTAATTAATGATCAATTGGCAATTTTTATTTTGCCTTCAAGCACACATTGCATTGGGATCAAAACTGAAAGTGGCATACAGGCAGTCCAGTATGGAAACAGTATAAGAAGGGATTGTCTGTTTTATTCTGCACAACAACAAAAGGAATCCTAGATCTCAATGCGGATACAATTGAAGGATTGGTTCTTACCGGTCACCCCACCAGCATTTGCAACCTGCACATCAATCTCTGACATTTCTGCCACCATAAATGTGATTTCACCACCAGTCACATGTTCCCACCCCCAAGGCTTCTACACAGACCACTTCCTCTGCAACTCTTTCATTCATTCATCACTTTCCAACCAAAACCGCCCCCTCACCCATGTATTTTCCCCTGCAACCATAGGAAATGTAACATCTGTCTCTATAGCTCCTGTAGGAGCCATTTATGTTTATTGTTGGCATATTGTATTTTGCTTCGATATATCTTGCAGTATTATTTTGGACACTTGGGGACGGTCATTAGATGCACTTGGTGGTGTATATGTAAGGGCATTGGGGACAGGAAGGGGCAGGTACAGGGAGGGAGTGCATACAGTTCTCACCAGACCAGGGACAGAGCAACCTGCTACGTTCATCTCCTTGTTTGCACAACTACAATAAACAACCAACTAAACTGGAAATAACGACGGGAAGATCTGTTCTATTGGGTCTGCGTAAGATCACTCCTACTGTACCTGTGTATTAATGGCAACTGGAAAAGTTGAACATTTCAAGATTCAAGAGTTTATTGTCATGTGTCCCAGACAGGACAATGAAATTCTTGCATTGCTTCAGCACAACAGAATATAGAAGGCATGAATACAGAACAGATCAGTGTGTCCATATACCATTATATAAATATATACCCACATGAATAAATAAAACAGATAAAGTGCAAATAAACAGATAATGGGCTATTAATGTTCAGATTTTTGTTTGAGTTGAGTTGAATAGCCTGATGGCTGTGGGGAAGAAGCTGTTTCTGAACCTGGACGTTGCAGTCTTCAGGCTCCTGTACCATCTACCTGAAGGTAGTGGGGAGATGGGTGTGGGTCCTTGATGATGCTGCCAGCCTTTTTGAGGCAGCGACTGCGATAGATCCCTTGATGGTAGGGAGGTCAGAGCCGATTATGGACTGGGCAGTGTTTACCACTTTTTGTAGTCTTTTTCGCTCCAGGGAGCTCAAGTTGCCGAACCAAGCCACGATGCAACCGGTCAGCATGCACTCTACTGTGCACGTGTAGAGGTTCGAGAGAGTCCTCCTTGATATACCGATTCTCCGTAATCTTCTCAGGAAGTAGAGGCGCTGATGTGCTTTCTTTATAATTGCATCTGTGTTCTCGGACCAGGAGAGATCTTCAGAGATGTGCACGCCCAGAAAACAGGACTGTGGGTCCCCATCCTACCTCTTCTAAAGTCCACAATCAGTTCCTTGGTTTTGCTGGTGTCGAGGGTCAGGTTATTGTGCTGGCACCATTTATTAAGTCGGTTGATCTCTCTTCTATACTCTGACTCGTCACCATCAGTGATACGTCCCGCAACAGTGGTGTCATCAGCGAACTTGATGATGGAGTTCGCACTATGACCAGCTACGCAGTCATGTACAGCAGGGGGCTGAGCATGCAGCCTTGTGGTGCTCCCATGCTGATTGTTATCGAGGCTGACACCTTTCCACCAATTCGAACAATCTGTGGTCTGTGAATGAGGAAGTCGAGGATCCATTTGCAGAGAAATGCGCAGAGACCAAGTTCTGCAAGTTTGGTAACCAGCTTGGAGGGCATGATTGTATTAAATGTCGAGCTGTAATCAATGAATAACAGCCTGATATATGAGTTTTTGTTGTCCAAGTGGTCCAGAGCGGAGTGGAGAGCCAGCGAGATCGCATCCACCGTTGATCTGTTGTGGTGGTAAGCGAACTGCAGTGGGTCCAGGTTTTTGTCGAGGTAGGAGTTGATTTGCGCCATGATCAACCTCTCAAAGCACTTCATCACCACCGACGTTAGTGCCACCGCTCGATAGTCGTTGAGGCACGTCACCTTGCTCTTCTTGGGCACCGGTGTGGCGTCAGCCTATACACAGACCTCTTATGGTCGAACCCTCGTCAGTAGGTACGAGGGCTGGCACGTGACGTCATGGGCTAGAGGGAGTGTCCTGCTACTTAAGGTTATCTCACCTCGAAACACTTAGCAGTCAACCGGTAGCTGAGCCCGAGAAAACAACCTCGCTCAGCTACAACAGCAATTATATTATAGTTAACGGACCAACCTAACGTGTAGAACCTGAATAAACTACTGTTTGAACCTGCCTGACGTCTGGCTTTATTCACCACGCCTGGTGCCGCTACACCGGTATAATTGATGCCCTTTTAAAGCAGGTGGGAACCTCAGACCTCAGAAGTGAGAGGTTGAAAATTCCGTTAAAACTCCAGCCAGTTGGTCCGCACAGGTTTTTAGAACACGACCATTTACATGGTAAATGGTAGGGAATTGAGGAATGCTGTGGAACAGAGGGATCTAGGAATAACTGTGCATAGTTCCCTGAAGGTGGAATCGCATGTAGATAGGGTGGTAAAGAAAGCCTTTGGTGTGCTGGCCTTTATAAATCAGAGCATTGAATATAGGAGTAGGGAAGTAATGTTAAAATTGTACAAGGCATTGGTAAGACCAATTCTGGAGTATGGTGTACAATTTTGGTCGCCTAGTTATAGGAAGGATGTCAACAAAATAGAGAGAGTACAGAGGAGATTTACTAGAATGTTGCCAGGGTTCCAGCAACTATGTTACAGAGAAAGGTTGAACAAGTTAGGTCTTTATTCTTTGGAGCGCAGAAGGTTAAGGGGGGACTTGATTGAGGTCTTTAAAATGATGAAAGGGATAGACAGAGTTGACGTGGATAAGCTTTTCCCATTGAGGGTAGGGAAAACAAGATTTGACGTGGATAAGCTTTTCCCATTGAGGGCAGCATCAAACAAGAGGGCATGACATGAGAATTAAGGGACAGAAGTTTAGGGGTAACGTGAGGGGGAACTTCTTTACTCAGAGGGTGGTGGCTGTGTGGAATGAGCTTCCAGCAGAGGTGGTGGAGGCAGGATCGATTTTAACATTTAAGACTAAAGTGGATAGGTATATGGACGTGAAGGGAATGGAGGGGTATGGTCTGAGTGCAGGTAGATGGGACTAGGGGAAAACAAATGGTCGGCACGGACTGGAAGGGCCGAGAGGGCCTGTCTCCGTGCTGTAATTGTTATATGGTTATATGGTTATGGACCAGGTATACCATCAGGTCCAGGCCCTTTTCGAGCATTCACCTCTCTGAAGGATTTTCTGACGCCGGCCTCTGTGACTGTGACTGAAATGCCATCACAGCGAATGGGGCTCGAGAAGACACATCAGTGTTCTCCCTATCAAAGTATCCAAGTGCGACAGCAGTCCTTCCAGGTGATACGGAGGCTCACATGCACTTCCTCTAACCTCAACTGCTGCATCTGGTGTTCATGATGTGGCCTTCTGTTCAACAGCAAGACTTTGCTTAGATATGGCGACCGTTTTGCCAAACAGGTTTAGGGAGACGTGGGCCAAACACAGACAGTTGGGCCAAGTGTTGATGTGGCATGTTGGTCGGCGTGGGCAATTTTGGCCGAAGGGCCTGTTTCTACGCAGTATAACACTATGGCTTGCATTGGTCCGCCAACACCTACAGGATCTCTCGGTCAGTAACCATTTTTATATTCATTCCCAGTCTCATACTGACCTTTCTGTTCTAGGCATCCTCCATTGCCAGAGTGAAGCCAGTGACAAACTGGAGGAGCAGAACATCTTATTCCCTTGGGTAGCTTACAACCTAACAGTATGGACATTTTAGGTAACTAACCTACAAACACCACCCTCATCTTTTCCCCCTTTCTCTCCTGTGCCCCACCCCAGTTGTGCACCCATCTTCCCCCTCCCTCTCTATTTCCACCTATATTCCTTCCTCTGGGTTGACAATTGCACGTCTTCCATCCTTATCTCACGCTTTTTGCCTTTTCAACTCTGGACTTTGTTCAACCATTTGCCAATTAAAGAAAACCCTCACCTGTATACACCGATCACTTGCCAGACTTTGTCCTGCCCCCACCTCTCTCCCAGCTTCCCCCCCCCCCCCACCATAATCAGTGTGAAGAAAGGTCCTGACGCAAACATTGCATATCCACCTTCTCGGCCGAAAGGCCTTTTTCCACTGTATCACTCTATGACCGACTCCAGAGATGCTGCCTGGCCCGCCGAGTTACTCCAGCAGTTTGTGTCTCTTTTGTAACCCAGCATTTGCAGTTCCTTGTTGGGTCTCCAAACAAAAAAAACAGAACTGCCTCAATCTCTAGGAATTCCCAGGAATAACTTTCTTGGACTGCAAAGTAATAGTTATTGCAGCGATAGAGTAAGGATCCAAGGCATCACAGATGTAAGTTTTCTGCCATTTGACAACCCAAAAGGAAAAGCTAAGAGTAACATAAATGGAAATAAAATAGATTAGAATGTATGTTAGTGAGCTTAGAGTAGGTGCAGTTGTGAAAGGGGGAGGTGGGGAGCGGAGGGTGAAGATGATTGGCTCTCCACCACAAGGGGGTGTTACAGGCAACTGTGACAGAGCAAGCAACACCACACTGGAGATCTTATTAAATCACCACAAAAATCAAATTATCGCAAAGTTTTATAGGTTACTGTTGACAAGATAAATTAGAGTATATTATTTAAACTCCATAAGATTTAAACAATTCACAACATTTCAGGTATAATCTTGAAATATTTACAAACTTTATCTTGAAAAATTAAATTCAAATTCATGTGAATTGCAAACATTGAATATCAGAATGATTTCCTGATAAAGCAGCATTCCATGTTATATTTTATAAAACCGTATGGTGGGACTACACAAATAGATTTTTTTTTTAAAATGCCTGTATTTCTATAAATCAAGAAGCAAAGATCTAATTCCAAGTCGCTGCCTCCTCCGTTTCTCACAGTGTTTGTATCCTCTCCCAAGCCTGTGTTGCTCTCTGGGGAAAACTCAGGCATGTTAACTTGGCAGCAACTGCCATTCCCAGGAAAACGGCACAACGTTCACACTACCATCAAATAACAGGGTAACATTCTCATACATTTTGCTCATTTCCTCACTCCCTCACCCATGGACAGCTCTTAAAAGATTTCAGCTTGTGTGAAGAACTGCATCGCATTTATCAAGTTTTTTTTTTTTAACCACTGTGAACCTGAGAATCAAATGGTGAGCAGATGACATCTGTATGTTTTTTTTAAGTTCACAAATTAATCTTTTAACATTAACAATAATAGAAAATAGCTATTAACACATGTAACGTGCGAGTGTTACCTCGTCAGACTTCTGAGGAACCACAAAAGGAAAGAAATGGGATGAAAAGAGTAAAGACTGCATCATCGGAGCGATTGCACCTGGGTTGGAGTAACCAGCACTGAAAGTCATCAACAATCACGTCATTTGAGGGTTGTCTTTTGATCAAATCTGAGGCCCATACTTGGGTAAGGAGATTGTGGAACTTGCATTCCAGTTCAGGTCTAAGGATGTTCACAAGATTCCTGGCATAAACACCCATATTTTGTTCAAGTAACAAATATAAAATTTATTCCTTTTGCAATTTATTAGCCCTGGGGTAATATCTTCTTCTTCTTGCATATGGCGTGCACAGCCTAAAGTTGAGCGGTAATATGATGTTAATTTATTCTCCAATTCTATAGGGGTTTTAAATGATGAAAAAAATATATATATTTAAAGTTAACTATGTCTGTACTAACAATGATTACTGAAGTGTTATTTACACCACTGGAATAAGATGGAACACCTTCTTAATATACTGTAATTCCTCTAAAAATGTAAAACAATACTTAATAGAATGATTAATGAAAGCACATTTCTCTTTCCACTCCAATGAATGTTAATTTGTGAAACTGTGACTTAATTTCATGCAGATTTTTTTGCTTGCCTTCAGGAATATGTTAATAATTGCTTTACTTATTATCTAACCTAGGACCAATGCTACACCAAATTTTAAATTGCAAACAATTAATCTGATCAAAAATACCGCCACTAAACAATTGAGATCGAATCCCACCTATTTGGAAAACTTTGTCTGACATATCATGGTTTCCTTTACCCACAAGATACCTGTCACTAGAATTCTTCACATATGCAAATACCCTCAGACTATTTTTTGTTATTGCAATCCTAAACCATAGAAAGTTGCAAAATTGTGACAAATTTGTTAATATCAGGAAAAAGTCTAAATTTTGTGTAAGAGCATCTGTATACTTCACAAGTTATAGGAATAGAATTCGGCCATTCAGCCCAGCGAATCTACTGCACCATTTAATCATGGCTGATCTCTGCCTCCTAATCCCATTTTCCTGCCTTCTTCCCATAACCCTTGACACCCATTCTAATCAAGAATCTGTCCATCTCTCCCTAAAAAATATCCACGAGGTCAAAGAGCCCAAATCCTGTGGTCTCATTCAACACCAAAATAAATTGTGTGATGATTATTTGCTGTCCAATCCGTTGGAACTAATTGCATCTCTCAAGCTGTCTTCTGGAATCTAAATGCTCTTAGCAACCATTCAGGACACTTTGATCTCAAATTCTATCCCTGTTTTTTTCAACACTGCTACACTAGATAAAGTCTTTCACCACCACTCTCTCCCTCCCCACCTCCCCACCGCCAACGCCTCGCCCCACCAGTGCTTTGTAGTAACAAGGAACTGCAGATGCCGATATACAATAGAAGAATCAAAAAGGGCTTGTCCCACTTTCACGACCTAATTCACGACCTTTTTTACTCGTGGACATTTTTTATCATGCTAGAAAAATCGCCCCGACCTACTTGATGCCACGAGTACCTACGACTAGCATCACGGCCTGCTACGACCTACCTACAACCTCCTACGACCATGCTGCGAGTATGATTCAAGGGCAAACTCGGCAGAGGTTGTGAATTAGGTCGTGAAAGTGGGACAGGCCCTAAATGCTGCAGTAACTCAGTGGGTCAGGCAGCATCTAGGGAGTATATCGATACGTGACATTTCAGGTTTGAACTCCTCCCGCCACCTTCCCCAATCAATCTTAAGAAGGGTCCAGACCCCAAACATTACAAATCCATGTTGTGCAGAGATGCTGCCTGACCCGCTGAGTTAATCTATTCAGCACTTTGTGTCGACCACCAGTGTCTACCAATGATAACTATAGGCCTAACTATTCATACGTTTGCTTTATTTTATTCTAATATATATCTGAAAAACAGATTATCACAACAAAAAATTACAGGAACCTTACATGACCAGAAGAAAATGAGACAGATCAAATTGTACAAGTCAGAAGATTCTGCGTGCCGGTCTCCTTCTAGAGCATGATCTAGAAATAAAAAATATCAAAAGATAGCAGAATGCAGCTCTGTCATGCAGGCTGCTACACTTTAAGCGAACTGTTAAACCAAGGCCTTGCGCCTGTGATGAGAAAAGATCCCACTACACTCTATGGTAGATAGAAATGCTGGAGAAATTCAGCGGGTGAGGCAGCATCAATGGAGCGAAGGAATAGGTGACGTTTCGGGTCGAGGCCTTTCTTCAGACTAATGTGGGGGCGGGAAGAAGAAAGGAAGAGGCAGAGACAGTGGGCTGTGGAAGGGAAAGAGGGAGAAAGCAAGGACTACCTGAAATTGGAGAAGTCAATGTGCATATGAGGTTAGGGGGCACTGTCCTGTATGGCTGCCAGTCCTGCAGCTGTCTGTTTTTTTCACTTCTTTTTTTAATTTTTAGTACGTTAAAAGTGTGTTAGTTTGGGGGTCTAATCTTTTTATGTGTGGGAGGGTGGTGGGGGGGAAGGGGGAAACTACTTTTCAAGTCCCAACCTCGTCGGAGAGGCAGCACCTTCGATCCTCGAGGCCTACCAGCGGGGCCTGGAACGGCATTTCCTGAGGGGACCTGGCCAGAACCACGGCTTAGGCGGTGGCGATGCCTTGCCTGGGTCGCCTCTCTGGAACTCCGGTATGCTGGGATCTGCCGATTGAACATCGCGGAGCTGCGGGTCTGTGGAGCGGCCAGCCGTGGGCGACGGCGTTGATTTTAACTTCGGGAGCCTGGGATCTCTCGCCGAGATCGCCAGAGGTGGAGCTCCGTCCAGCATGGCCTGTTGGCTTGGAAGCCGTGGTCTCCGGTAAGGAAGCGGCCGCTCCAGGCATCCCAAGCTGCTGAGAGGTTCCTCCCGACGCCGGAGCACCATCATCCGGCGAGAGGGCCTGAAACATCGGCCCGCCGTAGCGGTGACTGTGTAGGCCTCAATAAGCCCGACCATGGGTGGACAAGAGGATGGGGACTGGACTTTGTGCCTTCCCCCACAGTGGGAACCATTGTGGGGGGATGGTTTTATGTTTTAATGTTACATTTCTTTTTTAATGTTATGTTGTATTTTTATTAGTGTGCTGCAAGGACATCTGAATTTCCCCTGAAAAGGGGATTAATAAAGTATTTATTATTATTATTATTATTATACCGCTGGGGTGCAAACTACCCAAGCGAAATATGAGGAGCTGCTCTTCCAATTTACGGTGGGACTCACTCTGGTCATGGACGAGGCCCAGGACAGAAAGGTTGGATTCAGAATGGGAGGGGGAGTTGAACTGCTGAGCCACCCACTACACTATATAATGCCCTTACAAACATGTTTCACTTTAATCAATATGCAGATTAACTGGACATCAGTTGATTGTAGTTCTTATGGGCCTGTCCCACTTAGGCGATTTTTCAGGCGACTGGTAATGCGACTGTCGGAGTGGAACACGCACATACACACATCGCTTCCTTTACCAGCCCGTTATGCAGGCGGGGGACAGGTCAAGCGGGGGACAAGTCAAGCTGTCTGAATGAAATTCACACGGTGCAAAGCCAATGTGATACACCATAATGAAAAGGAAGGTTGGCGCTGTACTTAAGACGGTGAACGCACAGTGTACGGGAAGGGTCACGTAATTTCTTTAAAAGAGGGTGAGGTGGGGAGAGGGCAGAGAAGTGGGAGAAGGAGTGGAGACAACTTTTAAGAGGACAGAGATACGCGGCTGTGAAGCTCGGCGGACATTAACATTACCGGTCGGTTATCCTTGGTTCTGAAAATTACCGCTTAAGTTTTTTTTCCTAATGAGCCAATGAAATTCACCGGTCAGCACCGGCTACAACCTACGAGAACCTACGACAAACTTCAACCTCCTTGCGACCCACTACCACTGCACCTACGACACGAGAATTCTCGTTACTCTCCATGGCGGCTTCATTCTGGTCGCTGCTAATTTTTCAACGAATTTTCAAAATTCACGGCGACCATAATGAGGCCGTGACTAGTTCTCAGAATGCGGGAACTCCTCACGACCATGAAGGCGACTCCCACCCGCGAACATGTGACGACCATGTGGCGACGCATAGTCTCCTGCAGTCACCTAAAAAGTCGCTTAAGTGGGACAGGCCCATTAGGATTTTCTCCGCATTAAGTCGTTGGTGCATGTGGCTACAATGCAATGGTGACCACATTTCGAGATGAAATTAGCTGTAATATTACTTGTGACATATTGCAGATAAATGCAAACACTTTATGCAGAATAACCTGGATGTGGATGCTTACACCTCCAGGGCCAGGAAAGAGTGTTACTCTTTCACTTCTACCTTCATTCCACCTCAACCATGTGGATATTGGCATAAGCAACAACAGTCAAAACATACATTAGTTTTAAAGTACAGTGACTGCATACAATATAACAATTTGGCAGTGAATATAAAGCAGTAATTCAATCTCATACTTCTACAAGTATTCCATAAACCACAGGAGCAAAAACTAAATGGTTTATCAGAAACGTTCAGTTGAATTGCTGTTCTGTAGTTCACTGTCAACCATTTATTAACCTAAAATAGACACAGGTGAACTATTCAAACTCGGTTCACAATACTCCAGGAACTATTTTAAGAGCAAATACTATGAATGCAGGACATATGAAATTCAGATCAAGGATACTGAGAAAACTTAGCAGATCAGACACTACCTGTGGTGAAATACTGGGCTGAAAGTTCGTGGATCTAAACCAATACCTCTGATTAACTCCCCACAGTTGTCATTTGACTTGCTAAGATTTTTATCCGCGGGGTTAAGTTGTATTCACACACTTGATAATATTTCCCCTCTCCACCAATCCAGAATGAATAGCGAGTTCCTTTTGTCCACATTCAAAAATCCTCTTTGTGATTCACACCACCAGGCAAATCTCCCTTCCCCTTCCAGTATTCCAAAAGGACCACGATTCCCTAATTTGTTCTTCCACCTCCACAGCCCTTTCCCATGCAACTGTGGCATATGTAACTCCTGCCCGTTTAACTCCTCCCTTTCCACCTTCACACGATCCAAACCCAAAATGCGAAGCAGCAATTAACTTGGACTTTTTCCACTCTCATTGAATGCATTGGTGCCCATACGATCATCTCCTCTACATTGGAGAAACTAAATGTTAGGGTGATGGCCTGGCAGAGCTTCTGTCACTCTAGTTCTTCACCCACACCCACTCTGATCTCTCAGTCTTTGGGCTCCTACACTATGTCAATGCTGCACAGTAGAAGCTCAGGGAACAACACCTGATCTTCCATCGTGGCACGTTGCAGCACTTCGATCTCAATACTAAATTCAACAATTTTAGGTAACAAACACTTATTCTATTGCTCCACAGACGTTGTTAGATATTGAAGATCTTTCGTTTATTTCTTCCTTTTGCCTCTGTCAGTTGGTTTGGAAGATAATGGTTAACCTGACCATGTGGCCACAGACTTGGAACATTCACTCTGTTTCATTCTCTCCACAGATGCTACCTGACATGCTGAGCACTTCCGGCAATTTGTGTTTTTGTCTCAAGCTTCCACCTTTTGCTGTTTTTTTGCTCTAAATATTTCCTCCCTCCATGGGGAACAATTAGTCTCTGCTCACTACCATTCCCTGATGGAATATCTGGAGACATGTGCTCTACATATGAGGAACTGTTGTATCCTGACACCTGATGCCACCTTTGTTTAAAGAGGCAGCACAAATGCTCGTGCAGATTTTTCTTCAAATCATTTTATTCTGAGGGTATCCGTTCTGTGTGCCTTACAATCTCGGCCATTATATTGCAGGTAATCTAAGTTGTTACACTGAGCAGCCATAACTTTTACAACCATATTCAATGACTGCCAATAAACTAAATTAAATCCTATAAGAAAAAATGAACTAACTCATTAACAATATAGATTGCATGCTAAAATATATTCTCATGGTTTCTTTCAGTGCAATTCTAACACATTTACTTTAATGTTTTAATATACCCACTCTCCATTCTCAAACAGCCTCTGGATTCTGGGTTATAAAATCATTGTTTGTAACATATTCTCATATCTTTGAATTCCATTTTAAATTGAGGTAAATTTACATGATTAATAAAAATATCCAAGGAATTGATATATATATAACATATTTTGTAACATCTGGTTCAATTAATCCCAAGGAGTCCAGCATTCATTAGTTCCCGTACAAACACTATTCACTTTCTATTGAATTGCTCCCTGTTGGCCAACATCACGGTCATATTGGCTTTGTCTGTTAACACTGCAGCATTAATCCAGGGATAATCTACCTCAATCATACTTGTCTGAAGAAAACGTACTTGGTAATATTGACAATTGGAAGGTGGATCTAGTTTCAAACCCCAGTGGGTCATAGGCTGGAAGTTCAAACATTCACCTCAAACTAAATATATAAACTTATTGTAATTGTCTTTATACCAAATCTTCTTACCTGCTACAATGGGTGACATTTCAGGTCGAAACCCCTTCTTCAGTCTGAAAAAGGCTCTCAACCCGAAACGTTACTCAGTCCTTCTCTCCAGAGATGCTGCCTGTCCTGCTGAGTTACTCATTAATCCATTCATTACTCCAGCATTTTGTGTCTATCTTCAGTTTAAACCAGCATGAACTCAGTTTTGATTTCCACAGATACTGGCTAGCAGTGTGTGCAGATATTTCCAGCATTCTCTGGTTTAATCCTGGATGTTAAACAAGGCACTGGAGTCGGCTGCTTGAGAAGCAGCATAATTATTGTCCTGAATCGAAGTCTTTGAGCATCAAAATTGTAGTGAGGTTGTTAAGGTTGTTTTAGCAGCAAATTATTATCATAATTTAACGTCACGTGGGAAAGAAATTCAAAGCCTAAATTGGTGGCTGCATCACCAATCCCAAATTACAGACAGTAAACCAAACAAGAAAAATAATTAACAATCAGTTTAAGCTGCCTGTATTATTTCCAATGGGCCTGGATTTTCAAGAGGAAGCCGAATCCAAATAACTGGAGTGCAGATATTATTTTTACTATTTTCTTCTCATCCTCTAGCCATTCCTGAAAGCTCTACTACGATATTTGGAACTCGAACCGTTATTGAGGGCAAGCCCTGATAGTGAGTAACAGTAGGCCATTCAAAAACAGGAACTGTTCGTAATAGACTGTGCAAGTCTGGTGTTCAGACATGCGCCCACAAGGGGTCATTAGGGAGCAATAAGCTGCTGGAACTCTTGTCAAGTCCTTTCCTAGTTTAGCCCAGATGCCAATTAGAGAAATTTGATTGAATCCATGTCTCATGTTTAAAAACTCCGATTTACAATGTCCCTTTACTTGCAAAAGGCTTCCCCCAACCAACTTTTGAAAATTCCTGCCTAAAACCATCATAATTGACCTTGCCCCAATTTGGAACTTCAACATTTGGACAGGAACTATAATTATTTTGAAACAAATAGAATTGTGTTCACTGGCTCCAAAGTGTTCTCCCACTAATGCTTCAGTCACTGTCCTGCCATATTTCCCAAGATCCAGGTCCAGCTCTTTAAAGTCCTCCCATATATTGATTGAGAAATAAATCCTGACGAAACTCAATAAATTCCACTCCATCTAATCCCTAAACACTGTGGAAACCCCCGTGAATACATGGAAAGTCAAAATTCCTCACGATTACAACCTTACCGTTGTTGCAGTATTTGTGATTTCCCTACATGTCTAACTCAGCACAGTCTGCAGTTTAAATCATAAATCTTCCTTGCTGCCAACAATCAATTATTCACTGGGGAAACTTAATCTGCTATTCAGGGCTGTTTGCATAATTTACGGATGGGTTGGGGCTCATGGCTAGAATGAATATGGGAGGCTGCAACCGTGGTTCTCTTCACTAACATTTCCTCAAGCACCCGTAGCAACTTGTCTAAAAAAAACTGAATACAGACAATGTAATGAGGAAAGTAGTGAAGTGAAATGCAAAAGAGAAATACTGCAGACAATGGAGATCACCTGAAATGCCACCAGAAAATGGCAAAAATACTCAGCAGATGCTGTGGAAAGATAAATTAAATTAATGTTTCGGGTTGGAAGTTAAGTGGAACTTTAGACCAGGTATAATAGGGGCATTGCACAGGTTAATGGGGAAAACTACTGAAGGAGGCATATGGATTCAGTCGAGGATGTTGTGATTTTGTACGTAAAAAGGGACTGGAGGATATGATGAAAAGAGAGTGAGATCAAGAGGGAACGGATTTCTTGGGTAAAATTATCTTTACTATTTCAAAACAAAAATCCTTTGTGCATTAACTAACAATTTCAAGCAGAATCATTTTGTAAAGCTGAATAAGTTGGTGGAAGCAATTTGACTGTGAAAGACAAGGTTTAATTGAAAAAAAACAACTTGCATTTATATAACTCCTTTCATTATCTCATGAGGGTTGAAGCAAGAATTTATGATCAATGATCCTAATCTAACTCCATTGGAATGAAGTTCAACATATCATTTGACTCTCTGATTGGATGCTGCATCAGCACATTTATTTTCTGTGTTTCATCCCAAGGTGCGTCTGTTCACTCATATTTTTCTACTCTTCTTATCAAAGTCACATTTCTCCCCAATCTCATCATGTTTTGTGTACCATCTTCTACCCACTCACTTGACTGTTTTCCTTTGCTAACTACCCATTATCCTTGTCACTCACTTTCATTTAATTTTATATTGTCAATACATCTCAATATACTACACTCTGCACATTTATTAAATATGTCACTAATTAAATACCAGATATGTGAGGAATGATCACTGTGGTACTTCAACATAAAAACCTCCCAATCTGTTTATTCCCATTCATGTTAGTCCTTCAACCATTCCTCCATCCATGCCCACATGGTATTTCAAGGCCACGAGCTTATATTCTATGAAATTTAGTTTAGTTTATTGTCACATGTACCGAGGTACAGTGAAAAACTTTTGTAGTGTGCTAACCAGTCCGCAGAAAGACAATACATGATTACAATCGAGCCATTTACAGTGTACAGATACATGATGAAGGAAATAAAGTGAATAAAGTTTAGTACAAAAAAAAGCCAGTAAAGTCCAATCAAAGATTGTCAGAGGGTCTCTAATGAGGTAGATAGTAGCACAGGATGGCTGTAGACTGGGCAATGTTCAGGGACTCGGCAACGGACCTGAATGAATACGCCACAGTCGCTACAGACTTCATAAAGAAATGTGTAGAGGACTGCATTCCAACAAATATCTACTGAGTGTTTCCTAATCAGAAGCCTTGGATGAACCTTGAGATCCGCATTCTTCTGCAGACCAGATCCCGGGCATTCAGGTCTGGTGATACTGAGGTCTACAAGAAGTCCAGATACGACTTTGGTAAGGCCATCAAAAAGGCCAAAAGGGACTTCTGCTCCAAGCTGGAGGATGAGACGGATGTTCGGCAACTGTGGCGGGGCTTGAATGCAATCACCTCCGACAAGGCGAAATCAAAAGGCAGTTCAAATGTCAGCGAAGCATCTCTCCCTGACGAGCTCAATGCGTTTTACGCACGCTTTGATAGGGAGAATACTGATGTGCCTTCCCGAGCCCCCATTCGCCGTGATGGCATTACGGTCTCAGTCACAGAGGCCGACGTCAGAAGATCCTTCAGAGGGGTGAACCCTCGGAAAGCGCCTGGACCTGATGGCATACCCGGGCGTGTTTTGAAAACCTGTGCGGACCAACTGGCTGGAGTTTTTACGGACATTTTCAACCTCTCACTTCTGAGGTCTGAGGTCCCCACCTGCTTTAAAAGGGCATCAATAATACCGGTGCCCAAGAAGAGTAAGGTGACGTACCTCAATGTCTATCGACCAGTGGCACTAATGTTTGTGGTGATGAAGTGGCTGATCATGGCGCAAATCAACTCCTACCTTGACAAAAACCTGGACCCACTGCAGTTCTCTTACTGCCACAACAGATCAACAGTGGATACGATCTCACTGGCTCTCCACTCCGCTCTGGACCACTTGGACAACAAAAACTCATATGTCAGGCTGCTATTCATTGTCTACAGCTCGGCATTTAATACAATCATCCCCTCCAAGCTGGTTACCAAGCTCTCAGATCTGGGTCTCTGCGCATCCCTCTGCAATTGGATCCTCGACTTCCTCATTCACAGACCAGTCTGTCCGTATTGGTGGAACTGTGTCATCCTCGATAACAATCAGCACGGGAGCACCGCAAGGCTGCGTGCTCAGCCCCCTGCTGTACTCACTCTATACTCATGACTGCGTAGCCGGACATAGTGCGAACTCCATCATCAAGTTCGCCAACGACACCACTGTTGTGGGACGTATCACTGATGAGGACAAGACAGAGTATAGAAGTGAGATCGCCAATTGACCAAATGGTGCCAGCACAATAACCTGGCTCTCAACACCAGCAAAACTAAGGAGCTGATTGTGGACTTCGGATGGGGTAGGATGGGGACGCACAGTCCCGTTTATATCAACAGGTCGATGGTGGAAAGGGTCAAGAACTTCAAATTCCTGGGCGTGCAAATTTCCGAAGATCTCTCCTGGTCCCAGAACACTGATGCAATCATAAAGAAAGCATATCAGCGCCTCTACATCCTGAGAAGATTATGGAGAGTCGGTATGTCAAGGAGGACTCTCACAAACTTCACAGGTGCACAGTAGAGAGCTTGCTGACCAGTTGCATCGTGGCTTGGTACGGCAACCTGAGCGTCCAGGAGCAGAAAAGGCTGCAAAAAGTTGTAACCACTGCCCAGTCCATCATCGGTTCTGACCTCCCTACCATCGAGGGGATCTATCGCAGTCACTGCCTCAAAAATGCTGCCAGCATCATCAAGGACCCACACCATCCTGGCCACACACTCATCTCTCCGTTGCCGTCGGGTAGAAGGTACAGGAGCCTGAAATCTGCAACATCCAGATTCAGGAACAGCTTCTTCCCCACAGCCATCAGACTATTAAACACAACTTCAAACAAACTCTGAACTATAACAACCTATTGCACTTTATCTGTTTACCGATGTGTGTATATATATATATTCTATGGTATATGGACACACTGATCTGATCTGTTTTTATGACTACAATATTCTGTTGTGCTGCAGTAATGCAAGAATTTCATTGTCCTATCTGGGACACATGACAATAAACTCTCTTGACTTGTCTTGACTCTTGACTCTCCAGTTGTTGGTAGGATGGTTCAGTTGCCTGATAACAGCTGGGAGGAAACTGTCCCTGAATCTGGAGGTGTGCGTTTTCACACTTCTAAAATCTTTGCCTGATGGGAGAGGGGAGAAGAGGGAGTGGCCAGGGTGTGACTTGTCCTTGATTATGCTGCTGGCCTTGCCGAGGCAGCGTGAGGTATAAGTGGAGTTAATGGGAGGTTGGTTTGTGTAAGGTCTGGACTGGTCAACAATTCTCTGCAACTTCTTGCGGTCTTGGATGGAACTATTCCCAAACCATGCTGTGATGCAATCTCGATAAAATGCTTTCTACAGCGCATCTGTAAAAGTTGGTGAGAGTTGTCCGAAGCCTTTTAAGGAAGTAGATTTGTTGGCTTTCTTGACCATTCCTTTAACATGGGTGGTCCAGGACTTGTTGTTGGTCTCTACTTTGGTGCCGTCAATGCAAACTGGGGTATGTGTACAGCTTCGCTTCCTGACATCAATCACTATTGTCTAGCTGACTTTGAGAGAAAGGGTGTTGTCTCTGACACCAGGTCACAAGGTTCACAATCTCCTTCCTGTACTCCGTCTCATCATTATTTGATATCCGGCCCACAATGGTGGCGTTGTGTGTAAGTTTGCAAATTGAATTGAGTTAGTACATGGCTGCACAGTTGTGGGTGTATAGGGAGTAAGGAGAATGCCTTTTGTTAGGGCTAAAATCAAATACCATTTGTAAATCAAATTAAATCCATATATTCTTCCTTTGCTTCTAGTGATATCTATGAACATCTCAGATAGATTTCATTATAGCATATTGACTCAGCCTAATTACAAGACAATTTTATGAGCACCCAGTTGAACGTAACAATGAACTTAACCATTCTTTTGGTGAAACAAGGAACTGCAGATGCTCGCTTATTTAAAAAAAAAGGCACAATGTGGTGGAGTAATACACGTGTCGGGCAGCATTTCTGGAGAATATGAATAGGTGATGTTTCGGATCAGACCACTTGTTCTGATTCTAATGGGGGGGGGGGGGGAAGATGGAGAAAATTGGAAGAGAGGAGGGCTGGGACTAAGCCTGGAAAGTAATAGGTGGATAGAGGTGAGGATGGATTGTGATAGGCAGATGGTTGGACAAATGCTCGACATGAATAGACAAAAGGTATGTGTGTTAGAAGGATTGAAGAGTTGCAAATTGTGAAGCTAGAGGAAGGAATGTAGGTTGAAGGGGAGGATCAGGGGAGAATTTCTCACCCATTGCTCCGATCTCCCCCCCCCCCCACCACTTACATTCCAGGGCTCCAAATTAGTGGTTGCCCGGGTGCCACTGACCACCCGAAGTGCCGCAGGGCAACCTAAATGGTGAGTCATTTTGCCCGGCTTGGCAATTTGGTTTATACCGAAGATAGACACAAAAAACTGGAGTAACTCCGCGGGTCCGGCAGCATCTCTGGAGAAAAGGAACGACGGAGGGTAGTAGCGAATGACGGGCCCCGCACAGCAGCAGCGGCTCCATCTCCTCCTCCTCCCGCCCCCCCCGCCCGGCCAGATAACGGCCGCTGCTGCCATTCTGCCAACGGCGCTTTCAAAACAAACCCTTGGAGGAGGGTGGTGTCAGTCAGAGGCGGAAGTAGGGGGGGGGGGGGGGGGGGGGGGGTGGGACTGAGGATAGAGCATGGTGATTGGAAGAGGGAGACATGCCAAAACACTCTCGGCAGACCTGCACCGAAGCCAGGATCGATCCCGGCTCTCCGGTGCTGCAATCGCTGTAGAACCGCCACTGGACCAGCCCCGTCCTCACCCAAGAGCCCCCCCCACACCCGAGGATGACCAGAGACGTCAGGAGTCAGACGGGCGCGCCGCCCCCAGGCCCACAGCCAGCGCAGAGAAGCAGTGCTAAACCCAGCTCAACTCTGCCTGTCTTGCCGGGTTAACTTACAGCCCAGCCTGGATTGAGACAGGTCTGTAGGCAAGAGACAGGCAGAGTTGAGCTGTATTTAGCGCTGGACTGAGCAGAAATTACCATTCACAGGGCCTCTGAAGCCTCGCGCGTGTGAGTGCGCGGCCGGCGAGATATTCTGTCCCCCGGTTTTTTCTCTCTCTCTCTCTCTCTCTCTCTCTCTCTCTCTTCAGAGCTAACATTGACTATGTATGATAACGGAATGCAATCAAATATGTTTTTATTCCCAATGTTATTTTTTTTTTTAATCCATAAAGATAGATTAATTAAATTGTGAACACGTGAAACATTAAAACCGCAGTGTTCGATTGTCACTGCTACCGTTGACACGTTATCACAGAATTCATTTTAATGGCAAATCAATGCTCTTAATATGGAGTATCAGTACTGTAGGTATTTAGCGAGCAACATTCACAACTATACATTGGATTTGTCATATACATCGCAAATTTGGTCAGGAGATATTTCAGTTGAAATTTTAATGTTAATTGAAGTGGGAATGATGGAAAAAGCGTTTATCAACAATTTTTTTTTAAAATTGTTGCTTACAAACTGGGTATCTTCATTGCTGTTCACAACACAGACATCTAATGTGAATGTCTGGTAATGTGGCGTCTTGACACCTTTAAATATATTACCAAAAGAACATTTGCTGCATTTATGTCCTTTGGCCATCTCTTGTTAGTTAGTGTAATGTTTAACCTGTCAGATGGGTATAGTCAGTTTTAACAGCTATTATCATAAAATGCCTTTAGAAAATTCCATGCAACCTGTATATTTTGTTGTGGATAAATTATGTGGGAAGCGAGAGTGTTTCTGTACCAATAGCAATAACGACCCATGCTATGGCCATGTCATAATAATTTTTGGTCCTTCACAGACACCATGCTTGCATCAATCTGTAGTGTGCATGGTTAAGCATATATGTTATCATGGTCCAGGATTTATTGACACAGGTTGATCATACGCTGAATAATCCAACCACATTTTTGTTTGGAAGTGGAAAGAAATAATAAAAATTGCATTAATTGCAATGTGTAAAAAGAGTTGAGATACTGTATTATAATTTTGCTGCATGTCATTGTGGTATATATCATGTCTTGATTCGTGAATATGTTAATTTGTGACTTTATTAGAAGCAGAAATAAATTAGTGCATTCACTAATTCACTACGCACTTTGTCCGAGCACTCGTCATGCAAGCCATCTTAAATGACCACCTAAACTGTCATTTGGCAACCTAAAAGGTTGCCAAGGTTGCCCGGCTGGCAACAGGGAAAAAAGTTAAGCGAGAGCCCTGCATTCCTCCCACCTAGCCCACTATATCACCAATAATAGTGTAATCTGCAAATTTGTCAACCATGCCATCTACATTCACAACCAATCACTTTAAATAAAAACCACAGTGGACCCAGCACATTCTCTGTGGCACATCATTTGTTACAGGCCTCAGACTGAATAACAACCCTCCACTACCACCATCCTTTGTTTTGGACCTTCAAGCCAATTTTGTATCCAATTGGGTAGTTTGCCCAGGTTCACATGTGATTTAACCTTCCAAGACTAGCCTACCGTGCAGTACCCTATGAAAGGTCTTTTTAAAGTCCATGTGGACAGAATCTACTGGACTGCCCCCATCAATCATTTTCATCACCGCTTCAAAAAACTATTCAAAAACGTATAAAACCATGTCACTATCCATATGCTCCTCCAATAACTAACCCACCACTGATATACTGTAAGATTCACCAGTTAGTAGTTCCCAAGCTTTTCCTAAATAGAGGCACAACTAACTGCTCTCTAATCTTCCAATACCACCCTGCAGCTATTGATGATGCAAATTTGTCTGCTAATGACGAACCTTATTTCTTGACCAGAGCCTCAATATCTCCTGTCATGCAGGGTATCCCACTCTTGACAGCCTTGCCCTTCACTCTAACAGCAATGCTGGGCCTCGATTCTTCCTGTCTCATATTTAAAAACTCCCATTTACAAAAAGTCCCTTTACTTGCAAAAGGCTTCCCCAACAAACTTTTGAAAATTCCTGCCTAATACCTTCATAATTGGCCTTGCCCCAATTTGGAACTTCAACATTTGGACACCGGTCCTATAATTATTTTGAAACAAATAGAATTGTGTTCACTGGCTTCAAAGTGTTCTCCCACTAACGCTTCAGTCACTGTCCTGCCTTATATCCCAAGGCCCAGCTTTTTAAAGCCCCACTACATATCGACTGAGAAAGTTTTCCTGACTAAACTCAACAAATTCCATTCCATCTAATCCCTAAACACTGTGGCAATCCGCGTCAATATATGGAAAGTAAAAATCCCTCACAATTACAACCTTGCTGTTCTTACATTTCTTTGTGATTTCCCTACATCTTTCATCATCTAACTCCCACTGAATATTATGGAGGGAGGAGGCAGGAGAATATAACAAAATAGTAATCATTTATTTCTCAGTTCCACCCATATAGTTCCACCCATATAGCCTCACTGAACAACCCCAGAGGTATATTTCCCCTCAATATCTCCATGAAGATGTCTCTGATCAAAAACACAACTCTACCCCCCACCCCACCCCCACCCGATGTCTACCTCCATTCCTCCTGCAACATTTGTACCCTGGAACGACTGGGCATATTCTGGTGCAATGAAATGCCAATTGTAGTTAAAGGCACTCCTTTAATAATGCTCATGTCATGGTCTGATGCCATTTACTCACAAGGCATCTACTCAAGAGCCACCATTCTTCACCTGTTCCTTGACTTCACATTTCCCAATGTCCTTTACAATGAGGAACTCCCTTGAGCCATCACTTCCTCCATCCTCCAACCTTGATTCCTCAGTCCAGCTCTCTGTACTGGTCCCAGTTTCCATTTCTCTTTGAATCCTGAGAGCCCGTGAGAGAGCCCGTGGCTCCCCGGGTTTCTGATTTGCCAGGCTCCTGGTCATGCCCACCATTGTGTTTGTGTATCATTCCTCACCATCTTGAGCAGGCAAGGAGTCAACTCTCAGGCATCACCACCCAGGTGGGAAATGAGTGAAGCCCAGTTCAACTTAAGAGATGGTATGAGTATCTTTGGTGTTTCTGCTCATGTGAAAAGCAGCAGAAAATTCCTCTCTTTCAATCTGATCCAAAGATGCATTTTTACCGATATGAGGCCTTTTTCTTTCCTGATGCAGCGTGGCTATATCTCAATACTGCATAGCTACTTCTTTGGTATTTTGAACTTCTCCACAAACTGCGTTTAAGTTTTATACGGACTTGGAGAACTTGGACACTTGCCAGCAAACATATTTTTGCTCGTGGGTGTTCTTTTGCAAAAGTTTCAAAGGATGGAATAGATTGGTGATGTTTCGGGTAGGGCCCTTCTTCAGTGATGGGGAACTAGTTACATGTTTGAGAAAAAAACTGTTTTAGGGAACTCAGCAGGTCAGGCATCAGGTGAGGCTCAACAGGAAGTACAAAGAGTAATCCCATGATGTCAGACTGATAGAAGTATTGATGAGCTAACAGAGGAGTTACAGGTGGATCTGAGCTGTTTCTTACTTACATTAATGACTTGAAAACTAATCCAGAGTGTAAACTTATAAATATGAGCAGCAATAGACACAGAGGATGCAGTTAAAATTTTATAGAGAGAAACGGATCAGTTACATAGAAAATAGGTGCAGGAGGAGGCCATTCGGCCCTTCGAGCCAGCACCTGTACTTCAGTTACTGTACTTCATTTGACAAATATGAAATGAAAACCAATGTGACAAATCATTGCATATTGATAGACAAAGCCTTTGGTGGTAACGACTAAACAAATAGAAGTAAATTGACAGTAGTGGATGGAAATGATTGAGGCTGATAATTAAACTCACCTGGAATGTTTATTCATATCTGTCAAATGTGTTTATCATTGTGACAGAGACATCAAGTGACCAAATACCTGGACAGAGAGGTAGGTTTGGAATTACTGAGTTTATGTTCAGAGATACTTAACTTTAGCCATTGATAGTGTTTGCCAGTGAACAAAAAAAGTGGTGACTCAAATAATCAAACCAAATGAGGTGTTCATTTGATCCGCCCAGACAAGAATTGAAACCTTTAGGTTACTACCACTTCCCAGCTCTGGTCTCGTAGTGCTGGACATTACAGTTTTGGGTGCTCATTCGGGTCCATTTGATGTATGACAAATGTTTCTGCCTACACTGTTTCCAGGCAGTGTATTCCAGATGTCTGAATACACTTTGAGCTAAAAATATTTTGCTCAACTGTCCTCCAACCTTCTTACGAATTAACCTGATTTTTTGTCACCTTATTACTGACTTGTGCATTTTGTATTGGAAAGGATATAAGTCCTTTATGTTCACCATGTCTACGACCCCTGTCTTTACCCCATACAGTTGTGTCTTCCTTGAGTCTTCTCTCAAACAGTCTACTCTCTACCTGCCCCCATGGCGGCGACTACGGGGTGCCCGGGAGGCCCCAACCACAGGTGAACATCTGGGAAGATCAGCGAGGGGGCTGACTGGACTTTGGCTCCTTCCCTAACTTTGGTCCGCTGTGGGGATGTTGTGTCGTAGACTTCTGTGTTTGTGCTTTTTTATTTTTATTTTTTATGACAGTAAGGAAAATCCATTTTGTTGTCTCTTATGAGACAATGACAATAAATTGAATCCAATCCAATCCTATCCAATTCGCAACTGATTCAGGCCATTTCGATGCGAGGGCAGGAATTGGGTGTGAATGTAGTCGATCAAAAACAAGTTGGGGAAAGATAGGAAAATGTTTGAAAGGCAAAATGGTTTCATGGAGTTCGTGGGAAAGGAACATTGGTGAATGATAGTAACTTGCAAGGTCAAAGGGGTTATGCTTTTTTCTTGATCGGACGGGTGATAGCAAATTTAACAGCAAGCGAGGTACTTGAGAAGGACACAAAAAGCTGGAGTAACTCAGCGAGACAGGCAGCATCTCTTGAGAAGGAGATGTTTTACAGTTAAAAGCAGCATGGAAAACAGGAAAGAAAGTCTATGAGCTCCCTGATCTTGTTTTTGGATACAAGGATGGAGGGGGTGGGGGGAGTGGTTTATCAAGACGTCTAGCTTCAGGCAATATAATGGAATGTTGGGATATGCAGCCAGGACAATGGAATGTACATTTCCAGATGATGCACTGAGGTTTTATGTTGCAATGTTCAAACCCACTTGAGTCCCACATTCAACTGTATGCAGAAAAGGATAATAAGGTAAATCCTTATTATCCTTAATTAATTAAGGTGTAAATATAATAAAGGTGTAAAGCACAAAGAGAAATACAATTGATCAGGAACATAAAGGTAAATGTTGTGTGAAGATATAGGTGACAGCCAAATATTGCAGTCCAGCACAAAAAATGTTGAGTTGACAACTTTCTCAAATTAGACACATTGTATGTAATAGGCAGAATAAATCCAAAAATATTACTGTAAAGCAAGCCAGGACTATCCTCAGAAGACATAAATTAAAATGAGAAAATAGTACATTTAAAACAGATGTTAGAAAGAATTTTGTACCCATAATATGATAAATGTTTGGAGAAATGTGCCAAACAGGTAGTGAAGTCAAACCATTAAGGAAATTTGAAATGTAGCCGAACGCCAAAGTGAGCATTGATGGGCAGAATAGCCTTTCTTTCCTGTAATTCACTCAAAATAACCACAGGTCAGTCAGTGTGTGAAATAAAGTGGATGAAAATAAAGCAATGGGTTTGGGCCAATATATTATGTAAACCCCAACCTGATGTTGATGCTGCAGATAGAGGTTAAACAAAGAAAATGTTCTGCTCCCCATTAATATTTCTCAGAAGGTAACGCAAAATATTTTTTTTAATCTTTAAATTCATAAATGAATTCTTACACCACGTTATGTACTGATTTGGTCAAACCTCAGAATTAGTGCTCTAAATTGCAACTGCATTATTGAACTTCCCTTACTAATAGTGTGGAAAATAAACGTCTTAATAGTTTGAATACATAAAAATATATTTCAACAAAAAGACGTAAGAGAATACCACGTAAACGTTTAACATTCAGCGAAATAAAAGCAGCAACCTTAATAATGTCGAATGTGACCACCTTATTTCCAGCAAATTATAAACTGCATGGTGACAGTAAAGGTTTAAACAAATACACATTTAATCTGTGCGACCCATCCATTCAACCCCCACAATTGATCCATTGTTAAACTACTTCCACAAACTTTGAGCTTCCACGTGTCTGCATCACTATAGTGGTTTTCAGAAATTAAATCTACTACAGACTCAGTGTTGTTATTTGTCTGAAGAAGGGTCTCGACTCAAAACAACACACTTTCCTTCTATCCAGAGATGCTGTCTGTCCCTCTGAGTTACTCCAGCATTTTGTGTGTATCTTTGTTATTTGTCCATCTGGTTATCTGGTCCATTTCCAAATAAACAAACACAACATTTATTTTATTTTCCGAAAAAAGTAATAGCAAATCAATTACTAACAAAACTTAAAAAGAAAAAAGTTAAGCAGAAAGTGCTGGAATTGCTCAATATCTCAGGCAGTATCTTGGGAGAGAGAAACTGAGGTAACATTTCATCAGAACTGCAAAACAAGTAGCTCTAAGTCACAAAGGGTGAGGAAAGCAAAAGGTAAGTTTGTGATAGACTATGCAAATAAAAATTGGGGAATGGTTGTTGATGGGGGAGGAAAGAGGAAAGATGTCTCTGGTGATGGCATCTTGTTGAAGGCAACGTTGCTAATGGAGGATAATCCCTTTTCTCCGCACCGTGGCTTTCCCTCTGCCACAGTTGACAGGAGTCTCAACCACATCTCTTCCATTCTCAATGTTGTTACCTATGCAAACGGAATATGAGGTGCTGTCCCTTCAGGTTGCATGTAGCTTCACTCTGGTCATTGGGGAGAAATGGGAAGGGGGATGAAAAATGGTTTGCAACTGGGAGATCTAACAGTCTAGGTGGGCAGAGCGCAGGTGCTGGGTGAAACAGGAAGGCTCTGCTGTGGTATTGAATATTCTGATTCAGCTAGAGGAGGTGTTGTAGTCTACTAAAGGGCCTGTCACTATTTCACAACCTAATTCACGACCTTTTTTACTCATGGACATTTTTCATCAGGCTAGAAAAACTCCCTGACCTACTTGATGCCACGAGTACCTACAACTAGCATCATGGCCTGCTACGACCTACCTACGACCTCCTACACCTCGTAACGACCATGCTGCGAGTATGTCAAGGGCAAACTCGGCAGAGGTCGTGAATTAGGTTCTGAAGGTGGGACAGGCCCTTAAGTGACTGCTAAGTTGACGGGTGCAGGAGGGACATATATATAGCCAGGACATGTGCTCACAAATTAGCTGTGGAATGTCAAGGGCATAATTAAGCTAAGTCGAGATTTCCCGCTTTTGACCAGTCTTTCAAAAACATGGCCAAGCTCAGGCAGCAAGAAGACCTGCTTGGATATGGTTCCAGACTGCTGCCAGGATGTATGGATTTTTGGCCAGTGATAATTGAAACACAGACAAACAGAGCACTTCTAGTTCTGAGAGTAAAGGACCTGACCCACTTGGCTGACACTTACCCGACAGGCTGGTAGTGACTGATGCGCAACGGTCGCGCGCGTCATCATGCGTCCGCACAGCTGTCTGGAGCGCGTGACGTCATTTGAAGATAGATACAATATGCAGGAGTAACTCAGCGGGACCGGCAGCAGTCTGAAGAAGGGTCTCGACCCGAAACGTCACCCATTGCTTCTCTCCAGAGATGCTGCCGGTCCCGCTGAGTTACTCCTGCATTTTGTGTCTATATCCAATTGTCTTGGACCCGCTCTGGGAGTAGGAGTGGGGTAGGATCTGGACCCGCAATGGCGGTGAGCCCCAGGCCGAGCTGGGCGATCGCATGCCTGCTTCTGCTGCTGTTGGAGGTGAGACGTTGCGACGCGTCAGGGTGTCCCACTTGGGCCGTCATTTATGCGACAGGGCGGTGGTGCGCAAAGATTTCATCCAGAACGAAATCCTGGAGTGCTGCGCCACTCCATGCGCCCGTCCAACGCTACCCACACGCTACCAGGTCGCGTAAATGGCGCGCAAATGACGGCCAAGTGGGACAGGCCCTTAACATTTCTCCTGTCACCTGAGAACCCAATTCCCCAGAATGAGACACTCCCATAGTTGGGAATTAAATTAACCTCTGCTGTTTTGCTTCAAATTAAAGGCAGGTAAATGGGCCTGGAATTTTACTATATTTCATCAACTAGCCCCAGACTTGTGCTGCCTTGTCATTGATGAAAATCAGCCGTTTCCAGGTGGCTTTCAATTTATTTGCTTTCTTCTCTCCTGGACATTTGTGGGAGTCCACACATGGCGCATCCAAACAAAAAACAAACACCCGTGAACAAAGCCCGCTGCAGCTTTGCTCACTCTAAATTCATGGATTCCTACAGTCCGTCCCACATCACAGCAGAGGCAGCACAGCTCTGAACACATCAGGGACTTATTACAGAGCAGCTGCAATTCAGTAGAAAATATTAACTTTCACCTCTACAGTTGCCGAAGCCTCAACTCTGGGAAATTGTCAGCCTTTGGTTATGGTTTTTTTTGGCAATTATTTCAGTGAGGGGAATGTAGATGCATCCTGTTTTACTTGAGCGTCTTCCGCGATGGAACAAGACAAAGAAATGCAACGACTAATTGAATGCGGACTATTATACCTGCAGGGGCATCTGTTGGATGCAATGCATGGGTGTTTTATGGGACTGAGTGACTGAGTGCAATTCCTGTACACTCCTCAGCACTTTGCTGAGATTACAGTTTATTCTGTTGTCCCCAGGGCTTGAAGCCTCCAATTAGTAAAGCCCGGCACTAACTATTTCTGAATATCTGACATAAAATGAGTGTGACAGGCAAAGAAATTATGAGCGCCGTATGCTGATTTAGTAAGGCTTCAGGAATTTACGTCACATACAAAGGCTTTTAGGGAACCATAAGAAGAAATGGCAGAGTATTAACTGTTAAAACCAACAATGTTAAATAGCCATAGTGTCCATTTTCTGGCATATACATGTATCATATATATGTGCTAGAAAATAGGTTGACATTAACTACAATCCTAAAATTTAGCAACCACAATTAAACATTAATTATATGTACTTCCCTTGTCTAATCAAATTAATTTAAAAAAAAAATGTTCTACCCATGAATACAAACAACCAGAAATGAACCTTTGGATATGAATACAATATTAGTTAATTAACACAATGATTCCTTAACAAACTAACATGGTACTTTAGTCAAATGGAGAGAATCAAATCATATCTTAATTTAAAAATAGGACCATATATCAGATGATTACATTTAGTGAGAGTATAAGCATATCATGTTTATTTGTGGAGATTAAACAAATCTATTTAAAGATCTGCAAGAAATTGTTTCAATTTGCCAACCTGTCCAGATAACCAGTATTTTACTTCGGAGTCACATATCGTCGCGGCAGCTTCGGGACGTGTGGGGGCAAGAATGCGGAAGTCGGGCGCTCCCGCTACTCTAGCACCCGACTCATCACCTGAATGGTTCACCGCACCGGAGCTGGAGACTGCTGATCCAGACTTCGAGCCCCCTTCCCCCAAGAAAAGAGGGGGAAAACAGGTACGTGGGATGGAGCCTCGCTCATCGCCAGCGACCTCACCCCGAGTTCCAGCAGACCCAAGGGGACTGGGCCGGGGGACAGCTGCACTACAGGGGAGCCCTGCAGCTGCGCACCACCACGTACCACTGCCAGGGAGATCTGCCGTAGAGCAGTCTGGCAGATCTACTGCTGCGTCGAGCAGACCTGTAGGAGCAGGTGCTGCCGGCAAAACACCCCGTCAGGCTGCGGTCAAGGGCGGTGGTGGCAGCAGTAGACGGTCGGTCAGCTTAGCTCTGGGAGCGGCCGACCATGCGCCTCCACGCCATATATAAGGCGAAAGTGGAGGTAAGCCTGCACGGACTCCGGGGAGCCAGGTTCCGGGGGCCGGCGCCAATCCAACTCACCTGCCTTCGTATCAGACAGGTGGGCCGCCACAGTCTGGAAGAAGACAGACTAGCGGAGAGTCCTTGCAGGAGTCGTATGATCCTACTTGGGCTGTAGGCCACGACGACCTGCCATTGGACCCTAGACAGCGCCTTATGGAGGTGTGGTCCGATGGTGGAAGCCCCAGTGATATCGCAGGACCTGGGGAAGTCGACTTGTCCGCTGCACATAGCTGGGACGGTCGCATAGAGCGGTTGGAGCTCTTAGTGGAGCAACTCCTTCAGCGGGACAGGGACCGGGAAGAACGGGACTCCCGGGCATCCACAAGCCGCGTAAGGAGTCCTCTCAGTATCTCGTCTTCACCAGCCAGAAGTGCCAGCAGTTTCCCAGCCGCTGTATTTGAAGACGACCCGGGACAGCCAGCTGAGCCAGAGCATGAGGAGGATATGCTGGACGTGGTAGGCAAGTTTGCCACAACCACACAAACAGGGGAACCCCTGCACCACAAACTGGCAGGCACCATTGATTACCTGACTACTCACCAACTCCAGAGTCAGGTACTCAATGACACTATGGAGAAAATAAAACCACCCGAGAACTGCATCAACCTCAGTGTTCCCCTGGTTAATGCTCAAATCTGGGGACACTTGAGTACGGCCACCAGGATGCAGGATGTCCGCCTCCAGCGTATCTTAAAGGTCCTCTCCACGGGCATAACGGCGTTTGCTAGGACCCTTGATGGGGATAATGTGTCCAGCGAACAACAAGATGCCCTGGCACTCCTATGCAACGCCCAGTATGAGATCAACTGCCTGTGTAAGAGCTCCATTAAGCCCACACTCAACCCCAAATTCGCGGGGTTGTGTCGTCCATCAACCGCTCCACTGCCTCATCAACTGTTTGGAGATCTGTCCAAACAAGTGAAGGAACTAGACGAGGAGGCCAAAACAGCTGGCCTAATGAAACCGCCTACGACTAGACTTCCCTAATGAAACCGCCTACGACTAGACTTCACCCATACCACCGGCAACAACCATACTGGAAACCGCGGCTGCCGGACAGGACACCAAGGACCTATCCACCTCCACTTCCCCAAACACAGCGGCCTTTTTTAGGGCAAGGCCAACAGCGGCCTGCATGGAAGATGCGGCCGCCATCCCGACAACCTCCACAACGTCCACCCAAAACGACATACGCCAGGAACCGCCGTTAACCATGGAGGTAAGGAGGCCTGGTTCCTCTCAGACCGTAGCATCCCTTCCTGCACAAATTGGTGGGCGATTGCGGGACTTTTTGGGAAAATGGAACACTATCACCACAGATGAGTTTATTTTACAAAGTGTTCAAGGCTATGTTATAGAATTCATTGGTGGTAAAAATCCCCCTACCCAGCATTCGCCTCATCGGAAATTTACACTATCCCAAAAAGAGGTGGAAGCAGGACATGCTGAAATTATACGGCTAGCAGCAAAAGGGGTGATTGGCAAGACAACGCACGAACCCCTTGAGTTTGTGTCCAACATTTCACCAGAATTAAAAAAGATGGGGGGTGTCGGATTATAATAGACCTAACTGAGCTGAACACCTTTGTACAATATACCCACTTCAAAATGGATACCTTTGAAACAGCCAAGCAGATGCTTTACCCGGGGTACTTTATGGCAATGCAGCGATTTAAAAGATGCATACTATACGGTGCCCATCACTGAATCTCTAAAATCTCTAACAGGAAATTTCTAAAATTTGTCTGGAAGGAACAATTATGGGAATACAAAGCATTGCCCAATGGAATCACCACAGCCCTAGGCTATTTACAAAATTAGTAAAACCGATATTGGCTCTTCGCCGACAACAAAATTACATGGTCATGGCATATTTAGATGATATCCTAATAGTGGGCCAGACCCTCCAATTGGCTACATGGGCAGTGGCTGCAACTAAGGCTTTATTCGAGAAGCTGGGATTTGTAATCCATCCAGACAAGTCAAAATTGCACCCTGTATGGGTTATGGATTATTTGGGGTTCACCCTAGACACCAACTTAATGATGATTACCATCCCAACCAATAAAGCTACTGCTATAAAAGAAGAGTGCCACAGTCTTGCTTGCGCCAGGGTACCGACCATCCGGCAAACGGCAAAAGTAATAGGGAAATTGGTAGCTACATTCTCAGCTGCACAATTCGGACCGCCACACTACCAAAATTTACAAAGAACAAAGATCGCAGCATTAAAAGCAAATGCTGGGCACTTTGATCGACCAATCCGGTTATCACCAAAGGCTAGAACCGAGCTACAATGGTGGATTGACAATATTAGTGAGTGTCGCAGACCCATCATAGTAAGCAACCCATCTGTCGTGCTACAGACTGACGCAAGCGCACAAGGCTGGGGAGCAACTGATACTATGTCCAGTTGTGGTGGCAGATGGGACTCTCGTGAGTCTACCTTCCTTCAGTCACACGGGATAAATTATATAGAAATGCTAGGGGCATTTCATGGACTGCGGGCTTACTGTACTAACTCACGGGACTTACATGTCCGCCTCCAAATAGATAACACAACAGTTGTGGCTTTCAACACGGCAACTATCCCTGATGTCCTGGAATTCCTAGCTGGCCTTCATTTTGATGCTGGTCTTAGCTACAGTGCCATCAACAGCGCCAGGAGTGCACTGTCCTCATACCTGGATATAGGTATAGGCTCAAACCACCTGGTGTCTAAACTGATGAGGGGAGTGTTCAACACCAACCCTCCACGACCCAGATACACCTTCACCTGGGATGTAGGGATCGTTCTGACCCTACTAAGGAGCTGGGCTCCAATGAATGAGTTACCACTCAAACAGCTCACCCTCAAAGTGGTGATGCTGATGGCACTGACTACAGTCCAACCAGTCCAGACATCACAAAATCTGTGACTGGATAACATGGTTGCCACACCTGATCAAATAAATTTCTTTGTCCAGGATTTATTGAAGCAGCACAGGCCAGGGGTTCATGGGCTGCAGTTGGAGTTTCGGGCATACCCTGTAGATGCCACTCTCTGCATAGTCACCCATCTCCACCACTATATCGGAATTACAAGAGCCATCAGGAAGAAGGAGCAGGGGCTCCTCATCAGCCACAAACCTCCGCATCATCGGGTGACTGTACAGACTATCGCCAGGTGGCTCAGGGTGGTGTTGGAAGCAGCAGGAGTTGCTACTAACATTTTTAAATCTCATTCCACTAGGACTGCATCCGCGGCGAGGGTCATGGAGGTGCCCATGGACCACATCCTCGCCACCGCGGGCTGGGCCAGTGAAGAAACCTTCCAAAGGTTCTACAATAAGCCACTGGTCACCCCCGCGACATTCGCAGAAGCTGTGCTGGGAGCCGCTCAGTGAATGTCTGTCCCCGAGTCAGGGGTTATTTGTTTGTTATTATTTGATAAATAAATTGTATTATTTTGTCAGCCAGTTTCGATTGAACTGCATTAACAGCCTTCCTCCATCAGAATTGCGGCAGTGTGATAGCATGGATGTGGCCCAGGGCATGAAATCACAGAGCTTTGAAATCTTCACAAAGTCACTCACGTGACTCCGAAGTAAAATAGTAAGATTAAACGAGAACTTACCAAGTTTGAAGGTTGATCTTTATTTTACGAGGAGTTGCGGTGAGGGATTTCGTGCCCCCCGCTCCCTCCCTCTATCATAAGGTCAACTCGGATGTTCTACGTTCTTCATCTTACTATTTTCAGTCATGGTGCGTTCTGTGATTCCACACCGCTGCTTTGAAGGATGTCGCGCATGCGTGCTGGCGGGGTCTTCACGAAATCCCTCACCGCGACTCCTCGTAAAATAAAGATCAACCTTCAAACTTGGTAAGTTCTCGTTTAATCTTACTATTTTTACTGAAATGTTACTAACAGGCTTCAGAATGGGCATGGTTGTGTCACAGAATAGATATGTTAATATTAATTTCCCAATACATTTACCACATGGTTCAGTACCAAATCTGTCCTGTTGTGCAATAAAGAGAGCATTGAGTCAATGTCCAAGAATTTCTAATGGTATTTTTTGTACCAGGCTATGTCAACACTACCATTTCTTCTTTTTAATGAGCACACACTAGAGTTTATTTGGGCAAGGAGAATTGGCAAATGACTTCTGAATGCCCTGTTCAGCGACATGATATCATTCACTCCAGCCACATGCCTGAGTTTCTGGCAAGCCTATATGAAAAGCTTGATGGAAGGAGAAATAAATAACCTTGTTAATATCTATTGCTGCAAACTGGCACTTCATGCCGCCACATCATATAAGAATAGCCTAAAGGCAGAGTTTGACAGCATGACTGCTAGGGCACTGATAAAAATAATAAAATTCAACTTGAAGTGCGACTACCGGTAGTCAAGACAGAACAGTTTTGACAGATGGAGACGGTAAGAAGCTTCAGACTCAGTCCAACCAGTATTGCTGAAGGACAGAATATACTAGATATGAAAATAGATATGAAAATGCAAATTCTTAGTGAGGTCCAGAGCTGCAGAGGTTCTACAAAAATAAAACTTAGCATGAAATTGTTCAGTTTCAAAAGGATCTAACTTGCTACAAGAAACTCAGCAAGTGTGCTTCATTGTAATATTGTTTTACCAAAATTGTTAATTCTGAACTACAGAATCACTGATTTATGATTCAGTGAAAAGAGTAAGTGTGTTTTGAATTACTTTGTGTTTGTGAACAAAATATGAACTGCTGAATAGAATTTAAAGCTCGACACTTATTTCGCTTTGATCACACTTTAAAGACATCACATTTCATGAGGGAGTTGCCACACTTCACCATCGGGAAGGTTTAAACCCTTTTCACTGAGTGGAAACAGGGCAATACGGGTGGCTGACGTAGCCTGAAACTTGTGCTCTGTTTCCCTGTTGATCTCAGTTACAGTACTGAGCTAGCAAGAGGGAAACCTCCTGTAAGTCAGCAAAGTCCTTCATTAATGATGGAAGATACATCGCTGCCAGTAGTCCAAGGCTTTAAGTTTAACTGAATTCTTGCTAGTATTGCCTTCCCATCACAACAAACCAACAAAGTGCTTTGTTCAAAAGGGGCTCAACAAAGTAAACATTTTTCCTATCCTTGTGAGGACGAAGGAGTATTCCTGCTTCTTTAATACCCACAATTACTGTTTACGCTTTTCAGTCTCATTTAATGTGTAGGCCTTTTCAAATTCCCTTTCAACAAAATAATGTAAATCTTACTTGCAACAGCCTAACAGGCCTGTAAACACAGTACTCACAGATAACATAATAAACCAAGAACTCCAATCCATTAAAAACCCCAATCTGAATAGGGTAGGGTTAGTGTAAAAATGTGCGCTCGATGGTTGGTGTGGTCTCCATGGGTCATGTTTCTGTGCTGTACCTCTCTATGAAACTATAAAACATTATTCTGTTTGATGCTATTGATTTGTAAATGTCTTCATAAAAATGTTGTTATGCCTGGAACATAATGTGCTATTTTCACTAGGATTTAAAAACATGGAGCAGAAAACTGCATTTACTACAACACAAAATTGCCCGGTGTCATTTGATGAATGATATAGAAAATTTTGATCATGCTGTTCAGGGTCTAAACATCAGTGACTCCAACTCTCCTGCTTTCGGCGGGAGATCTCCCGCCGAAAGGCCATTTTCGCAAAATCTCCTGCTCTCCCGCTTGAGGTTTAATTTCTCCCGCCCTGGCTTTGTGTCTCAAAAATAAGCCTAAAATAGCACCAGAGAGCATCTAGAACCCTAGAGCTTCGCGCACATGAGTTTGGAGTCTCCAGTTTCCTAGGGGATCCAGGCGGGAGAATCTCCAGATCAGAAGGTGCTTGGGGTTGGAGTCTCTGAAACATTAGTAACAACACTTGTGTACCTACATGCCCCTTGTAAGCTGCCAATTCCCACTTAGGATCTAGGGGATGAATCAAGTGTTGGTTTATGACTGGACTCAGATTTCTGCTTCAAGAAATAAGTACGGCTGCAGAGGCTTGAACCATTTCTGCCTGTCATAGGTTGTGAAGAGTTCAAAGGAGTAAAGACAGGTTATTGTTTCAGGTGTAATTTGCCAAAGCTCATAGAATTTTAAGGATACGCTGCCACCTCAAATGTTGACCCACTTGTTCTTATTTAAAATTCTGAATCACCTATTGTATAGTTCAACTTTGATTTTTCATCAGCTTCCTTGGAACTGCATAAGCTCATATTGATATACAGTGCACTACAGAACTGCTTCCAGCATGGAAAATAATAGGAATAGGAATACTTTATTGTCACATGTGACTAGGCACAGTGAGATTCTTTGCTTGTACACGCAATGTATACAAATAGCAGCCACCTACAGCGCTGACAAAGTTACAAAGCACGCGGCTCCCCCTTTTGTCCCCCCCCCCCATGGTACCCCCACGCCGGGTCCCCATTGTCTTTTATCCCACCCCCCCCATTATCCATTGTTTTCCCCCCATCTCACTCACAACGGTTCCCCCACGTCGGGTTCATTGTTCTTCCCCTCCCACCTCACGGTGGTCCTCCACGCTCTCATTGACTATCGACCACGGGTTGACCCGCGGATGCACTGCTGCAGCCGCAAGGCTTCACCGCCGCCGAAGGCTTCACCACTGCCGACGCCTCATTTCACGCCTCTGTGGTGCCGACCCGGGCCCCAGCCGCGGGCTCCGTCAGCCACTTCGCCGAACCGGACTCCGACCCGCGAGTCCCCGGCCGGGTCCGGGCTTCTACGCGGCGATCCAGGAGGCATCAAGACTGCAGCGCCTCGATAGAGGCCTCTGGCCACGTTCCCAGTCCAAATAATCCGAGTAATGGTCAGGAACGTCACTTACATTTAAGAATAATAAATTGCTGGTGTTATAAAGATATATAATTTACCTTTACCTCATCTTTGTGCATGTTTAAGCATTTATGCATGCATTTAGATTTGCATGTGATGCAGTAAAATTCTGCCTCCCTCAGGATTTTCCTGGTGCAGGACTTGTGGAATTTCTGGACTATTGGATGTTATTTCTATTAATGCACCAACTTACTTCGGAGTCACGTGAGTGACTACGTGAAGACCCCGCCTCACGCTGGCAACGGCATGACGTCAACGCTGACGGCGCGAGGAGGAGCTGCAGTAAGGAGCAGCTCCTCGGCAGCGGTCGGAACGGCCCGCAGGTAAGTGAAGTTACACCGGGGCGTTTTTTTAGGTTACGCTGGGTGGCTCCAGCAAAACGAAACTAAAGAAAATTTAGAGCCACGTTAACGTGCTGATTGAGCACTGATTATTAAAGAAAAATGGAGAAATCGGGAAAGAAGTTTTCGCGGGTAAAAAGATGTTCCCGGGGTGAAAGTAAAAATACGGGACGCGAAGTTAGTGCGGACCCGGTTCCGATACCGTTGGCCGCTGATGTACCCGATAGTGAGTTTCCAGATTCTCCAGAAATAATGACCACGGAGGAAAATGTTCCTAAAAAATGCAAAAAGAAATCTGAGAGGCCCGTGGTTTCTGATGACTCTGATATTGAAAGACCTCCAGACAATAAAACTATGTGGCTAAAAATGGAGCATATGGAGAAAGTTCTCCAAACAATAATGAGACAAGGGTCAGAGTACCCAGATGAATCCCAAAAAATCCCTGAGGGGTTTGAATATGATGAATATGGCTGTGGGCCAAGTTGGGAATATGATACTCCGGACCCAGGATTTGGGCTGGAAGAAGTCTCATGGGATGATATCCCAATTGATTTAGGGCTGCAGAAGGCAGTCCCTGCTGGTGGCTATATGGCTTTTGAAAGCACACCACAAAGTAAAAAGAAAAGGCTTAATGTGCCTGGGATAGCACAAGATTTTGCTATACCTGAAGGAAGTGGTGAGGCTATGGAAGAAATCCTAGCTGCAAACATAAATTATATGGTATCTCACCAACTTCACAGTTCTGTGATGAATGAAACATCAGAATTATATAAAGCTCCAAGAAATTGTGCCTCATTGGAAGTGCCTACGGTGAATCCGATGATATGGACGTCTATGACTCCAAGTATGAGAGCCCTAGAAGTGAAGTTTCAAAAGGTGCTCAAATTAATTTCTGCCGCCATTACGGCCTATGGCAGGCAAATGGAGAATCTGGAAATGGAAAAGATTCAAAAGGATACTTTGGGCTTATTATGTAATTCATTCTATGAAATTAATTGCATGAGGAAAACGGCGATTCGGCCCATATTTCACCCTAGATTTGCAAGCCTGTGTCAAGAAAGTGGAGTTCAAGCTCCTGGGTATTTGTTTGGAGAAAATCTGCCGAAACAGCTGAAAGAGTTGGATGAAGAAGCTAAATATTTTAGCAATGTTAAACCTTTTGTTTTTGGACAAAGAAGGGGTTTTTTCGACCCGAAGGGGTTTCGATTTCCGTTATAGAAGCAGAAGTTTGACACGAAAATACTATCGTGCTGTGCAGGCAAGTGCTTCCCTGTATTCGGGAAGAAGGAGACCACCACGCTCATACGCAGAGGTATTAAAGACTTATGTACTTAAAGAAACTGTGGATGACTCTCCAGTTGGAGGGAGATTGCAAAAGTTTTATAATGCCTGGCTTAACATTACTTCTGATCGATATGTATTACAAGCAGTTTCGGGAGCCATTATTATTTTTAAAGAAGGGGTTAATCCTCCTGTACAGAATAGACCTGCTTATACTTATGTGTTTTCTGCAGAGGAAAGAATGGAGATTAATGTGGAAATTGACAAATTATCTGGAAAAGGCGTAATTGAAAAGACTTATGAACATAAGCATCAATTTGTCTCTAATATATTTCGAAGAGATAAAAAAGATGGTGGTTGCAGAATTATTCTGGACCTTACAGATCTGAATAAGTTTGTAGAATACAAACATTTTAAGATGGAGACATTCAGTACTGCAAAATATCTTATTTCAGCAGGGTGTTATATGGCCAAGATTGATTTGAAGGATGCCTATTATTCTGTAGCAATTCATCAATGCTTCAGGAGGTATTTAAAATTTAATTGGCTGGGACAATTATGGCAGTTTAAAGCTTTACCAAATGGATTGAGTTCGGCTCCTAGACTCTTTACAAAACTGTTGAAACCAGTTTTAGCCCCAATTAAGAGCACAGAAAACACATTGTTATGGCTTATCTGGATGATATTCTGATCATTAGTGATACTCAAGAGTCAGCTGAGCACTCAGTTTCAGTTACTAAAGCTTTGTTTGAAAAGCTAGGGTTTTTGATTCATCCAATTAAGTCCCAGCTGCAGCCAGCACAATCAATTAACTTTTTGGGGTTTGTAATTAACTCAGTGACTATGTTAGTTACTTTGCCAACAGAGAAGGTCAATGACATCTTGATGACTTGTAATTACCTCATTCACAAACCTTATCCCTCCATCCGAGAAGTGGCAAAAACCATTGGGAAACTGGTAGCAGCATTTCCGGCAGTGGAATTTGGTCCATTACATTATCAAAATCTTCAAAGGGACAAAACAAGGGCTCTTAAGGAGAAGGCAGGGCACTTTGACAGGCCTATGCAATTAACAAAAGAAGCCGTGTTGGAATTACAATGGTGGGTTGAAAATGTCCCACAAGCTGCTAAGAATATCATGATTAAACAACCTGAAATGGTTTTACAAACGGATGCTAGTGCTCTCGGATGGGGGGCTACAGATTCGTCCTCCAGTTGTGGAGGTAGATGGAAAGCTCAAGAAGAAGCGTTTCTTCAGGTTTATGGTATTAACTATTTGGAGTTATTGGGGTGCTTTTTATGGACTTAAAGCATATTGTTGTGCTAAACAGGGTCTACATGTGTTAATACAATTAGACAATAAAACGGCTGTTGCATACATTAATCACATGGGGGGAGTTAGGTCAGTATCATGTGATTCTCTGGCCAATGAGATATGGCAATGGTGTATTGGTCGCCAAATATGGATTTCAGCAAGCTACATTCCGGATAAGGACAATGTGGTAGCAGATGAAAAATCCAGGATTTTTAAAGATAATACGGAATGGATGCTTAAGCCAGCAATATTTAAGAATATTGTAAATCAATTTGGGTTGCCAGAAATAGATTTGTTTGCATCTAGGCTTAATCATCAGTTGCCTACTTATGTGTCTTGGGAACATGATCCAGATGCAGTAGCAGTAGATGCTTTTTCATTACACTGGGGAAAGATGTTCTTTTATGCTTTTCCACCATTTGCTTTGATTCAGAGATGCTTGAAGAAGATAGAAACAAGATTCTGCTTCTGGATTGTTGGTAGTTCCAAATTAGCCAACTCAACCTTGGTTCCCAGTAATGCTGAATATGATTAAAGAACCATATATGTCGATTCCTAACTGTAGTGATATCTTGACTAATCCGGTAACTAAAGAGATTTACCCATTGTATGCATATATGAATTTGTTAATCTGCAGGTTTTGACCAGACCACTACAGGAGCTGGGATTGTCGGACCAAACTATGAAAGTTATGGTTGCATCATGGCGCAATAGCACACAAAAGCAATATATGACACATATTAAGAAATGGGAAGATTTTTTGCACACAGTCAAATATTTCTTATGATACTGTAAATATTGTAAATGTTTTGGAATTCCTTGCCAATTTGCATTTTCAGCAACATTTAAGTTACAGTGCCATTAAACACTGCACGCAGTGCTTTGTCGTCCTATTTAGGGCTTATGACTGATCAGAGATCAATTGGGTCGCATCCATTAATATCTAGATTCATGAAAGGAATCTTTAATATTAATCCACCCAAACCAAGATACACAGAGATTTGGGATGTGAGCATTGTACTTACGCTACTTAGACAATGGACTCCAATTGAAGGGTTGACATTGGAAAGATTGACATTGAAATTAGTCATGTTAATGTCACTGGTCTCAGCTCAAAGAGTGCAAACTTTACAAATGTTGCGTTTAGACTGTATGCATGTGACTACAGATAATGTTGTGTTCTATGTTTACGAGTTAATCAAACAAAGCAGACCAGGGAGATCTGGAACAAAGGTAACCTTTCAAGCTTATCATATTGATCCTACTTTGTGTGTGGTTAAACATTTGAACGAATATATTAAAGTTACTGACACCCTTCGAGGAAATGAAAAAGCGTTAATGGTTACGCACAAAAAACCACACACAAAAGCTTCAGTTCAAACTATCTCAAAATGGTTGAAACAGGTGTTGGTTTTAGCGGGAGTAGACACTGATGTGTTCAAATCTCACTCCACCAGGGCGGCAGCTACGTCCGCGGCGAAGGGGCGGGACGTACCCCTCGAGCATATTTTAAAAGTCGCAGGGTGGAGTAAAGAAGAAACTTTCTCAAAGTTCTACAATAAACCTGTTCACACTATGACAAGCTTTGGACACGCGGTGTTGGGAGCACTATAATCACCTGCTTTGTTTACTATTAATTGCTATAATCAATGGTGTAGTCACTTCTATCTTTTATCACTTGTAATCATTTTCCCTCAGATATAAGGAGGGTTATTATATGGTCTTTAAACCATTAAAAAAGTTAATTGTGAAATGATCTAACATTAGTCTGGTTTCTCATGTATGTGTTTACTTAGCCGGACTGTCGTACGGATTGATTCTACGACATAAAAAAACACAGAAAGCTTTAAAAATCTTCACGTAGTCACTCACGTGACTCCGAAGTAAAATAGTAAGATTAAACAAGAACTTACCAGTTCGAAGTTTGATCGTTATTTTATGAGGAGTTACGATGAGGGATTACGTGCCCTCCGCTCCCCACCCTCATAAAATAAATGATCAAATGGTAGTTCTGAGTCTTTTATGAGCCTTACTATGTTACTCCGGCTTTTGGTGTTCTGTGTTTTTCATGCCGCTGCTTTGAAGTATGCCGTTGCCAGCGTGAGGCGGGGTCTTCACGTAATCCCTCATCGTAACTCCTCATAAAATAACGATCAAACTTCGAACTGGTAAGTTCTTGTTTAATCTTATTTCTATTAATGCACCAACACACTTGTAATTCCCTTTTTGGATGTAACACGTGTAAATTTTAGCTTAGTTTGGAGATAAAGTGTGGAAAGAAGTCCTTCGTCCCATCGAATCTGCACAGACCACGATTTTCCAATTAGAAGCATGAACAGAGCCCTACCAAAATTAAATAGAGAATGGAGTGTGTAAATTCAATGGGTGTGGAAATTAAATGGAGCCCTGTAGAGTTTAAGAGGACTGCTATGATGGGCCTCTGAGAGTGGGAATAGGGCTATTAGAAAAACGGTGGGCCTACATCCCTAATGAGTTTAAAGGGAGCGCAGGAAACAGAACTAAGTGAGCTAGAAGCCAAACTATTTAGAATTCTGCAAAATAGGAACATTTATTGAACTATACTGTTTTACTGTACACTTCAAAGTTTTAAATTAATCTTAAAATACAATCTGAAAGCTGGTCCCATTTCATTCAGGCGCAATGAAAAAAATATCAGTGAATGGATTGCTTCCAACCACTCGGCTTCTTATTAACTGGAGGCCTGACAGCTGATTAACCCACATCTCCACCATGCTCCTTTGCAATTATTTTTATTTTTGTTACCTTTTAATCATTAAGTTTAATCATGTCTGCTACATGATTAAACTTAATCCAAGGTAAACTTAAAATGAAATGAGTTTCAAAGTTAATGAGAGTCGTATTTTGCTGCAGCTGTCTAAAATGTGTGAATAAAAGGCAGTGCAGAATGCCATCGAAGCAACTCCCTGCCATAGTTCAATGTCAGTCCTACACACATGCACACACAGCATGGTGCCCCATGCTCTCATCTTTGATAAATATGTTCTTCCCTTACAATGAAATGTGCAATTTCTAGTGGCCAATCCAATGAAACCCACTCTCCCAAGTAAAACCCATCCATGCTGAGTTTTTGACACTCAAATGTTGCAACAGACTGGTTTCATTTTGGAACTTCAATGCCAACTGCATTAACAGCTTTGCCATAAGGACCTGCCCACTTGTACAGAAAGCTAAATGAAAAAAACCTTTTAAAGGTGTTCCATTGAAACAAATAAAAGGACATTTTTTGTTGGTATCAGTAGGGCACTGCAAACTGTGCACCAAGGCTGTAACTTTTCTTATTTGCAAAGACTGTAATCACTTGAAAGCAACTGCTAATTCATTTTCTTGATTGTAGTAGGACTGCTACAGCTAGACGAACAGAGAACAGTCAGGTTTGTCTGTGTAGGAGGGAACTGCAGATGCTGGTTTATGTGGACACAAGATAGACACAAAATGCTGGAGTAACTCAGTGGGTCAGGCAGCATCTTTGGATAGAAGGAATGGGAGACTTTCAGGTCGAGACCCTTCTTCAACCTGATAGTCAGGGGAGAGGGAGATACAAAGACATGGAAGGGGAAGGTGTGAAATCGAGAGAACAAAGGGGACAAAATCAAGGCAGATGTAGAATGGAAGTCAGATTTGTCTGGTTGGCAATAGTGACATGGCAGACACACCTGCTGGTGCACAGCTCCAGGGATCCAACTTTGATCCTGAACTCTGGTGTTCTTTGTATAATCTCTGTGTGGTCTTCCTGCGATCTCATGAGTTTCCCCCGGGTACTTTGGTTTCCACCCAGATCCCAAAGATGTGCAGGTTGTAGATGAACTAATCAGTGTAAACTGCCCTATGTAGGTGGGTGGTAGGATCTTTGGAAGTTGGGAAGAGGGAGGGAGGGGGGGAGTGGTGTTGGTTGACAGGCATGTGTGAGAGAATCAAGAAATCAGCTGTGGAGTGTGACTTTAGTAATCTTTCTGTGCGCTGGCAAAGTCTTGATGAGCCAAATGGCCCTTGTCTATGTCGTGTGGAAATATGTTCTGTAAAAGCACAGCACTTATCAGATCCATTTAGTTGGAGATTGGACAGCAATGATCAAATTTAAAATGCACAGATAGCTCAGTATGTTTGTGCTCACACTTCAGACAGTTAACTTGGAGAGCAAACCCTTTGCTTAGACGGATCTGCTGCTTGGCACTGAATATGTGCTGCATTTAGGTGGGAGGTGATTATGAAACCGCATGAAGAGAACAATGTGACATTCACCGTGTTTTAAAAGGAACACGATATATTACTGAACACCTCCGCTCGGTCCGCAAAAACCAACCCGACCTCCCGGTGGCTCAGCACTTCAACTCCCCCTCCCATTCCGTATCCGACCTCTCGGTCCAGGGCCTCCTCCACGGCCAGAGTGAACAACACCGCAAGTTGGAGGAACAGCACCTCATATTCCGCTTGGGGAGTCTGCATCCTTTGGGCTTGAACATTGAATTTTCTCAATTCTGTTAACCCCTGCTGTCTCCTCCCCTTCCCACCTCTCCCTCAGCCCTCGGGCCCTGGCATGCCCTCTATCTCTATCTCCCTCCCCCACCCTAGTCGCACTAGCTTCTCATTTTCACACCACAAACAGCTTACAATGGCTTGTTCCCTTTATCATCGATACTTTTTTGCATATCTTCCATTCATTGTTCTTTATCTCTCCACATCACCGTCTATATCTCTCGTTTCCCTGATCCCTCACCAGTCTGAAGAAGGGTCTCGACCCGAAACGTCGCCTATCTCCTTCGCTCCTTAGATGCTGCTGCACCCGCTGAGTTTCTCCAGCTTTTTATGTAACCCCTGAATATATATAAATGTCCACTGGTGAGACACCTAGCTGACAACTGTGGACACTATGAATTTAAAAATGTAATTTGTTTATGGTTGTGAACAAGCAGTTGTTAACCACAATGACCCTGAGCGGACTGTCTCACTCAGCCATTTTACATTATGTAGGTTTGGAGTCATATATGCTTAGCCAGCCTGGCTAAGAAAAGCAGATTTCCTTCCTTGAAAGACATTAGTGAGCTAGATGGGTTTAAAAATCCAGTAGTTTTGCATTTACATTATGGATGCAAGCATTTCATTCAAGATTTAGTCATGTTTGGATTCCCCAGCTACCAAAGTGGGATTCAATACCAAGATCAATAGTCCATGCCTCTGGATGTTAGACCAGTAATTTAACCACTCTGCTACCATCCTCAATATTGTTTGCCTACAATACACAAATCAACAAGGGATTAAGAAACTCTAGATCTTGTCTGGCCATTACTGGCCAGTTTTAAACACAATATAAATAAGATTAATTTTATTGATGAACAAGACTTCAATGAATCTAATTCAGTTCCCAGATTTCAACTTAACAAAAAGAACTGAAGGATATTTTTAAAATAATCGATTAACCAATCCTACTATATAAGCTAGTCAGCCCGAGGACAAATCGCTATTAAACATAACTAAATAGTAAAGCCACACAAGTCCTATTGTTTAAAAGGGTATATTTAAACAAAACCATGACAGATTATCAGGATTACACATTGGAGTGCAAAATGGATTGAAACCGAAAACCTTTGACCACTTATCGTATTCAACTCATGGAAGAATAGGAAAAAGTATTGATCACCATGATCGATGACAAGGTAATAAACAGAATTAGGAATAAAAAGATCACTAGATTGATAATTGGGCCATGAATGGTGAAAGGTATCTTTGCAATGTTGTCAGTTAAAGACCATATTGGAGTATTATAATATTAAGAGATATCATAGTATCCCTGAAGGCGATTGTTGGATTAATGCAATCTGCACATAGGTAGAAGATTCTTCTATTCCAGATCATAGGTATTGAATACTATTCATAATAGAAACATATTTTATCAGGAAAGCTCAGAGCTAATGAGCTTTCTAGTCCAGAAGTGTCTATCTGAAAAGTGATCAAGGAGATGAAAATGTACATAGTGAGCCCACAACCTTATCAGTTTAATAAAGCCAGGGCAGTTTTGTGGGAATGGAAAGTCATTTAGTTCTGAGTTCTGAAAATAGAGGACAAATTGGAGCCAGCAAATTACAGCTCTATCAGCTTGACATCAAACAATGCAACCAGCGATTTAAAGGATGCCCACCGTGATCATTGGGAAAAGAATTTGACCAATAGAAAGGTTCATAAGTTGAAGGAGCAGGATTATGCCATTCGGCATATCAAGTCTACTCCACCATTCAATCATGGCTGACCTATCCTTCCCTCTCAACCCCATTCTCCTGCCTTCTCCCAACAACTTCTGACACGCTTACTAGTCATAAATCTGTCAATCTCCACCTTAGAAATATCCATTGACAGCCTCCATAGCCTTCTGTGGCAATGAATTTCAAAGATTCACAACCCTCTAACCAAAGAAATTCATCCCCATCCCCTTTCTAAAGATATGTCCTTTTATTCTGGGGCTATGGCCTGTGGTCCTAGACTCCCCTACTGATGGAAGCATCCTCTCCACATCCACTCTATCCAGGCCTTTCCCCCTCATCCTTCTAAACTCCAGCGAATATAGGCCCAGTGCCGTCAAATGCTCACCAGATGTTAACCCAATCATCTCTGGGATCATTCTCGTAAACTTCGTCTGGACTCTCTCCAATGCCGGCACATCCTTCTTCAGATATGGGGCCCAATATTGCTCACAATACTCCAAATGCGGCCTGACCAGTGCTTATAAAGTCTCAGCATAATATTCTTGTTTTTATTTTCCAGTTCTCTCAAATTGAATGATAGCTTTGCATTTGCCTTCCTTACTACTGATTCGACTTCCTAAGAAAAAAAGTGTGCCTGGTGCATCTTAATAGATGCACACGATGGCTGAACAGAAGTTTACCAATGATGCTTAATCATGAGGCTACCCATGCAAACCAACAGCACCAAAACCTTTACCGAAGGGACTGCATGTTTTTTCAAACAAAAAAGTGGCTGATCGGGGAGGGTATTATGTGGAGACTGCATATGGGCAGAGCCCTGGGGATGGGGGTGTCCAGAGATTAGAAAGATAATTACAAGATTTAGCTCACTTGGGTCCCTATCCAGCATTGTACAATGAAAACCCAAAGTGTGCCCAATGATGACCTGATTTCACTGGCAATACTCCAAAAGGTCCACTGAAAGAGCAAGGATGTCATTTGATAAGTGTCTGATGCAGGCGTTGCATCAGATTCACAAGAGTGACTCATGTTTGGATGTGGCTGGTTGAATTTCCAAAATGTTGTAGAAAAATCTGGAAATATTCATTAGAAACATTTCACTCTGTGGCAAAGACCTTTTCAATCATACAGCAGTGGTACAAACAACACTACAATGAAATAATAGCATAATGCCAACACAAATTTGGCATGCGTTCTTAGGAAACCATTAGGTTGGTGGATAATGGAAATCAACACACATTATTTATATAGAGTTTAAGTAATTCTGGCTTGGTTATCTTGGAAAATTGAATCTTCTTGCATTCATAATAATTTGAAATGCTGAATTACACATTGTGTCCAACCCTGTACCACAATGTTGTTAAAGGATGCAGCCCACTTTGAAGATACATTACTGCTGGTGTACATCAGTGATCCAACATGCCTCATTTACTGTTTACTGCCTTGATTAATGATCTAGATAGTGTTATTGGTCATATGGATAGATGACAACACTTGACAAGAACATCTGTGGACTAAAAGCAAAAGCAAAGAAGCAGGAAAAGGCTTCCCCCAGCATGAATAATGTTATTTCTCATCCATCTATATATAATGTTCGCATACTTTTTTCAAGTCGACCAGTTCTTTGTGAATCTAACAAAATATAGAGGTCTTGGCTTGATTATACTATGATTCTAAGATTTACACCTCTCCTTGCAAATAAAAAAATCTTCAATACAGGCCCCTGTGACTGACCCTAAATTCTGAGATGGTGATTTTCACTTCCAAGAGTAACACTGTCGCAGAATCTGCCCTGAAATGACCAGAGCTGCACAGGCTTCAATATTAGCCCTCATTCTTTGAAATTGTAGGGAAGGTCTAACTATACCGATCAATCCCTCCTCAAAGATTAATACACAAAAATCTCCCCACTCTCCTGCACTGGGCACAATACAATCTGGTGAATCCACAGATAAATTTACCCCTTAAATAATAGTTTCAGCAAGACCCTCAGTCTGAAGAAGAGCCTCGACCCAAAACGACATCTCCAGAGATGCTGCTGACCTGCTGAGTTACTCCAGCATTTTGTGTCTCTCTTCGGTGTAAACCAGCAGTTGCAGTTCCTTCCTTCACCCCGAATTTACTCTTCTTTACACAAAACCACTTTTAATTGTAGCCTGTCTATTATGTAAGATTGATGGAGCCCTCACCAGTACCTCTTCACTCTTCAGATAGTTCTGCTCTCAGCCCCATTCTCCCCAGACAGAACAGAGAAAGAGTTGCCCCGGTTCTTAAAATTCGCCTCACCAGCCTCTTTATCCAACACATCATTCCCCGATAATTCACCAGCTTCAACGTGATCCCGTCACGCCAGATTGTCCGTACCCCATCCCGTTGTTTCCCTGAGAATCCATTCTCTCCGTGAATCCTTCCCACCCATTCCTCCCCCTCCCCAGGCATTTCCCCCTGCAACCGCAGGAAGTGCAATACCTATTCCTACACTTCCTCCCCCATCAATACTCAGGGAACCCCAACAGCTCTTCCAGATGAGACACCTCCAACCCCATCTGTGGCATTCAGTACTCTCAATGTAGCGTCTTCTACAATGGTGAGACAAAGCGCAGACTGGCAACCGCTTTGCCGAACACTTGCACTCTGTTCACCAGGGCCAGCTGAAGGTCCTGGATGGAAACCACTTCAATTCCACTTCCCCTTCCCATTCCAACCCATGTTCAAGGGATATGAGGAAAAAGCAGGAGCGGGATACTGATTTTAGATGATCAGCCATGATCATATTGACTGGCGGCGCTGGCTTGAAGGGCTGAATGGCCTACTCCTGCAACTATTTTTTCTATGTTTTTTCTATGTCCTCGGTCTCCTCCACTGCCAGAGTGAGGTCACAGGCATCCTGGAAAAACTTGGGTGGCCCACTATCTAATATTTAAGGCATTAAGGGGTAAGCCATTTAGAACGGAGACGAAGAAACACTGTTTCTCACAGAGAGTTGCGAGTGTGGAATTCTCTGCCTCGGTGGAGGAACGTTCTCTGGATTCTTTCAAGAGAGAGCTACTTAGGGCTCTTAAAGATAGTGGAGTCAAGGATATGGGGAGAAGGCAAGAATGGGGTACTGATTCGGGATGATCAGCCATAATCACATTGAATGGCGGTGCTGGCTCGAAGGGCCAAATGGCCTACTCCTGCACCTATTGTCTATTGGCATGAACACTGAATTCTTCATTAACAGGTAAATCGTATCTAAATAGCACTTCTTGCGGACACTTTTCTTTCTGCTCCACTGCCCGACTCACCTAGTTCCATTCCCCTCCCCTCCACCCACTCATTTACCCACCCCTCACCACTTCAGGTCACCCATTTTTCTTCCACCTCCCCCATCCACCCCCAATGGTTCCCATCTATCCACCACATTCTCTTTGGTTTAACATTTTTGCTCCCCATTAAAATTTCACTTCCTTTTAAAAAAAATCAGATTCCACCATTCACAATACTTTATCTTCCCCACTTATCACCTTCAACCTTGGTGACTTGCTCCACCGTTCTCTCTTTGACCTGACCCATCTGCCAATAAACCTCTAATTTCCTCAATCCACCTGTCGCTTGCCTGCTCTTGCACCACCCGTTTCCCTCATCTTTTTCTACCTGCTATCTTCCCTCTACTCCATCAGACAGAGGAAGGGTCCCGATACCAAACGTTGACGGTGCGTATCCCTGCACAGATTTTGCCTGGCCTGCTGAGTTCCTTCAGTGGTTTATTTCTGCTCAAGATTCTGTTATTCGCTTGCAAGGGGATGATGGTGGTACAGGTAGAGCCACTGCATCATAACTCCAGAAACTCAGGTTCATTCTGGACTCACACATTATCTGCATTGAGTTTGCATGTACCTCCTGTGACTGCCTGGGTTTCTGGCTTCCTTCCACGTCTCAAAGATGGACTGGCATGTTACCCTAGTAATTAATGTTGATTAATGACAGAAAAAGGAATCAAAGGGGCTTTGATGGACAAATATAATGGAATAGGCACAGTGGGATCAGTAAATAAGGGAGAATTATCCTATTGGGATTGCTTCCCTGGGAACCAGCAAGGGCACTATGGCCTCCTTCTGCGTCATGCTATATGCAGGATAAATTAACAAGATAAAATAACTAAAAAGGTTCTCCAGTCACTCATTGTTTCAAAAACTATCACGCTTGTTATTTGCCACATTCTTGCATTGTCACTTAACGTGTTTATATATATATATATATCTTTGCCTCCTCTTCGCATCTTTGATGGGGCTCACTTTCCCCATGTCCACCTTTGTGTCATCAACAAACCTGCATGAATTACACTTCTCTTTTCATATAAATCATTGATATTGATTGTTAATAGTTGATGCCCAGGCACTGATCCTTGCACTGCCCAATTAACTATAGCCCATCAACATGGAAATAACCCATCTACTTAAGGGAATTCTGGAAGAGCCAAGGCACCGTGTCCATTATCCCTGAAGACAGATAACATGCATTCATTTAAAATCACTGCTTCCTTCTTATTTATAATAATTGTTCCCATATCTATCCTTTAGGACTCTTGCATCCCTCTCCAAGCTCTCCTTTTCCAACGTCCATTGAAGCTTTCTCAGTCAGATTTCATAGTTGTTGTCAATTTACTCCCATTCTATTCCTTCTTTTATTGATGTCACAATCAACCCACACTGAATTCTAAACAACGTCCCAATCTTCAGGATAACTATTATTTTTGGCAACATTATGAGCTTCTTCCCATAATCTGAAAATGTTTTTGAACTGGGCCACAGTTGGACCAGTTTTCCTCATTGCATTTTAATTCTTTAAACATTTTGTATACTCTGATTATTTACTTACCATGTCTAAATTTGTTTCTCAATCTTCTATATCAAATGGTACTTCATAACTACCACATCACTTTCAAACTCATTGGAAATTATAGCATTGATACAAAATGCTGGAGTAACTCAGTGGGACATACAGCATCTCAGATTCCAGTCTGAAGAAGAATCTCAACCCGAAATGTCACCCATTCCTTCTCTCCAGAGATGCTGCCTGTCCCACTGAGTTACTCCAGCATATTGTGTCTATCTACGGTTTAAACTAGCATCTGCAGTTCCTTCCTATACATTTTCCTGGAAATTATAGCATGATATGTTTCAGTGCAACTTCTTCAACTGCAAGACAATTACCCAGACTTTTCCCTTGTTGCTTTCTCAACACAACATATCATTTTTAAAAGTCTTAAAAGCATTCCATAACCCATCCTCCACATTGTGAATGTAAACTTGCTTTGCTGCCCCGTGTTAAAGCCCTCATTATTACTTTATTCCCTTTGTTAATTGCATTTCAAATGTACCGATACAAATGGCTGTGGGGATTGGGGGAGGAGGAAGTGGGGTGGTTATAAATTACTCCCACTAATGTTTTCTGCCCCTTCAGCTTCACCCAAACTGACTGAATAACAAAACTGTGAAACACTGAAAGAAAACCGGTCTTATTGTTCACAGTTCACTGCAGATGAAACTAATATAGAAACTGTAAACTAACAAGCTATTAGTCTCCTGTAAGATAGCCATTCAAACAAATCCAAGCGTATCATTTTGATGTTATATATTTTGGTATTCACATGACCTCTGTTGGAGCACTGCGCCCAGATCTGGCCACTTTACACCACGAGGGAGTTAAACGGTCTCGGAAAAGGCCCTGAAGAGAGCTGGAAGACGGATCGCTAGATTTAGGGGCAATAACTATTCAAGATATATAAATCAAATAAAGAGCTGATGGATTATTACCATGCAAGAGATTGGAGCGATCCACTGGACATGAGCTATGTAACAGGAGGAATCAATTAGATGTTAGATCTTGTTCTCTCCAGGGAATTGTAAACCAGTGGAAAACACACATCATTAGCAGGTGTGATAGGTGCCAATTCTCTGCGACCTTAAGAGGAAGATGGGCTGATTCCTGGCTGGAACAAAGAGGGCATCATTTACAATGCAGGAGCAATTAAAAGGTAACAACCAATGCTATGCAATGTATTTCATTTATTACTTTTTTCCCTTGTTAGTCCTGTGTTTTCTCAATGTTTTCTAGCTACACACAAATTAGGCAGCAGCAGAGGTGAGAACTGGGTGAAGAGATGAGGTGAAAGATTAATTGTTCATCAGTAACAGCTGTTGAAAATAATGTGGATGTCTAAATCGTCCAGCTTTTCTTTTACGGCCATGAGTCTTAAATATTTGCACAGTGGAAATTCGGAACATAACCAGTCAAAGAAATTCACAATAGTACTGAGTGTCCTTTTTTCAGCTTTCAAGACTGTCAACACTCTTTTTTGAATCACCTCTTTTATCTTCTATGCTCAAAGGTTAACCACATCTAGTTCAGTTCACCAATCATTCACTTTGCCAACAATTCTAGCTAATTAGTTTTATGTCTTTCTCTTCCATCCTTCATAAATTACAATACACAAAATAGGATACAATACTCTAGCTGGGACCGACCCCCTGTTTTATTTACATATCAACTGCAAGGTATCCTAAGCAAAACCACCGACATCATATCCTGCAATTACTTGCAATTGGAGATTCCCTAAGGTATTTCAGAACTGGTAATATAGTCCTATTAAAATTTCAACACCACTGAATGTTTAAACATTCTTAAAACCTTTAATATTACACGAACAGCCTTTAACAGAATAATTTAAAAAAAAAATCTAAGCAATGACTTTTAAATTGTTCAAACAGTAGATCTGGAACTGTAACATCACAATACACTGAAACCATTGCAACGTTAATACCCATTATAAGCATCGATCTCCTTATGTGCATACATTTAATTTGCGATGGAAGGTATCTGTGAACAATATATCTTTCTCAGTGGTAGGTGGATCATGATCAGCAGCTAATTTGACAAACATGTTGTTAATAAAAAATAAAAGAGGGAATTATTTCACGGTTACCCTAAGATATTTTCAAAAGGCTGACATACCTGCCGATGTTGAGACACAGGATACTGCATTGCTGCAGGCTGTTGGCTTTGTTGCATCTTCTGCAGAAGCATCTTCTGTTGCAATGCAATTGGTATCTGCGCTCGTTGGATTGTTTGACTTTGGAGGTGACCTGATGGTGGAGCAGGCTGCTGCTGTACTGCTGCAGTAGGCTGCTGCTGCTGCTGCTGAGTATAATGCAAGACAGAAGGCTTGGTCTGAGCACCCAGGATTGAAGAGATCTGACCTGGCTCTGGATCAAAATGAGACAAGGGCTTGGTGTTACTGTACGACAATTGGTCTGGGGATGCAGAATTGGCGTTCATCAAGCTGCGACTTATATTGTGTGCCTGCTGTTGCTGCTGGTGAATTATCATGTCCAGGTGGCCGGTTTGTGCTGCAGTTGGAGTCTTGTAGAGGCAGTTATTCATGTTTTTTGACTGGCTGCTGTTGGTGGATACCCCGGAGAGTAGTGAATTTGGGGAGCTAAAGGGCTGCTGGTGGAGGGAGGGACTGGGTATTTTCTCCTGACCAAACGTTCCCGATGAAGGGCCCGACTGTGGAGCAGGTGGCCAGCTAGCTGCCTGATTTTGCTGTTGGTGCTGCAACATGGCGTGCTGTTGCCGATTATCTGCAATCTTCTTCAGCTGCTGTGCATGAGACAGGTCGTGCCAATTGGACAGGCCTCTGTTTGGTGCAGATGGTAAGGATTGCTGGGGTTGGTTTTGAGATTGAGCTGCAGAGGAGATGGGTGAAGGAACAGACATGGCTGTGTTTGCCATGGAATAGGGGGGTCCTGTGGAAGGAGGCCGCATTTGGGGTGACCCTACCGATGCCTGGGGAAAACCAGGCGAGTATTCAGTTTTTATGGTTGGATTCTCCAACTGTGAATGCGGCTTTGGTGTACTGCACTGGTTTTGCTGACCAATGTCTATGTTGAATGATTCTTCGTTTCGAATGCTGGGATTTAACATAGTCTCCAGTTCCATATCACTTAACGGAGGAACGCCTGACATGTTTGTCAATTCATCAAATAAATCTTGCAAATCCGGATCAAGCAGCTGCATTCCTAGATCATCTTTGGAATCAAATAGTATATTGTTGTTAGAGATTTGGTTATTTAAATGCTCACTGCATGAAACACTCTCTGTCGGCTCCTGTTTCATCTCCTTATTGAGTGGCAAGCTGAAACCAGAACTGGCATCACCACCATTGGCTTGGGCGGTTCCAATCAAGCTCCCATCTTTTCCTGGAGTTCCAGGTCCCATTGTGACGGAACCCTGCAGGGTTTGGCTTTGTCCATTACTGAGCTGGTGCCCACTTTGGCCAATTGCAAGACCACCTTCATCCACTCTTATTCTCTTAATATCCATTTGGAAAGTCCCATCAGAAATGCCATTTGGCCTGTCGTTGCTGACGGGTGAAGCATTTCCTTCCAGCTTTCTCTTTATGGAGCCCTGTAACTAAAAAGACAGAAAATGTGTTAATCTCTCTTTAACTGTGCTGAATTTACCAACCATCTCTGAAAAAAAAAATGCTAGTAAAACATTACCTACAACCCATGCACCACAACTTGACCCTATCACATTGGGGTGTGAGGAGTCAGTGAGCCAGTACCTTGTACTCCCGGTTCTGATGAAAAACCATACCAACAGGGCTGGATCTTTCGCACCCACATCCCTAGATTGCAAACAATCCAAGAACTGCCTGTCATCCATCACCTCACTGGCCCTTATTTTAAGGGAGGGATTATTTCAGAATCGGAAGATAAGGAACATATTGATGGGGGGCACATAGGCTGGGAAACCTCATTGCTTAGCATAGTAGCCTTCAGTGAAAGAAAACCTTCCAAACTGTTGAACTACTAGGAAGGGCACCCCTTACCCTGTGTGGCCCTACCACTTGATAAGTGGTTAATGGGTCGATGTATTTGCGTCCGTGAAGCAATGTAAGAAAATATCAGTTGATTATATAATGTTGAAAAATTTAAGACCTCTAAATTCCTTGTGCCATTATTTAGCATGTCACACCTTCGCCACTTGAGGAAACATCTCGAGGCAACTCATCCAACACTACCCCCTTAAACCTCTCTAAGGCATGTAGGAAAAAAGCAGGTAATATGTACCTACTATCATGCAACATAGCAGGAGACCATTTAGCCCAACAGTGTAATGCACTCTCACAATCATCCCATTAACCCCATTTTCCCACTCCATTCATGGAATCTATTTTCTCTCGTATGTCCAATTCCCCAATGATTTCCACTTGGAGTAATTTACAGTTGTCAATTAACTTAACTACTGGCATGCCTCTGGGAGGAAATAAGAATACTCGGGGGAAATCCTTGTAGCTACAGGGAAAATGTGCAAACTACATGCCGACAGCAACCAAGATCAGGATTGAACCCAGGTCACCGAGGCTGTGAGACAGCAGCATTACCTTGTATTCTCTGTGTCACCACTTTGCCTGTATTTCCAAATGAGCAAGTGTGCAAAATGCTACATGGATTCAGCAGCAGTGCGAGAGGCCAAAGTCAAGTTGCATCACTGGTTAAAAAATGAATGAACATTCTAAGAGGGTCACATTTTTTAAGTGTAACCCCCAGAAATTTAAAAAATGGGACTTCCTTTGATTGTGTTGACATTTTTGAAAATACTCTGCTTCAGGCAACTGGGGGCTTTTTTGTAAGCTTTAAGCTATGATGTTGTGATGCTTGCACTTTATCTTCACCTCTCCGTAAATGTATTATTGTGTGCAAAAATAATGAATCAGTGCAGAAATACTGCCTGCAAAATCCCAATGCCTTAGAAATATGCCAACCCGTTCCTCCAGCACTGATCCCGATAGGATCTGTTGGAAAAATGGAAAGGCACATGTGCCTCCATGAAGGGTTCTTGCAATCCCTTGAGATCAGCTGTTCCAGCATCCGGCTATCATTCAGATTTATGGACATACATTGCTGCAAGGTGACCAATGTTAATTAAATTCCTCTTGCGAGGACTACACCTTCTGAAGCTGTAGAGCTTATTTCACTAAACAAACACACACTCATTAACAAGACTGTTTCTAAATTATGATGGTGCAATACACTTACTCTTTGAACCTGGGTTTAAAAGGCTAGACATAAATTGGCAGATTCTTTACATTTTACTTGCAAGAAGGTTGATTCCACCATGTAATCAATCTATTAGAAATAATCCCAGGTATGATATAATAACCTATCAAGAATAATACATGCAGTGCAGTATCCTCCAGATGCTAAAGTAAATGCTTCACTATCCAAGCAACAATTTATTCAATATTTTTGCAATTATTTGTATTATTGCAAGACTCACACATGGGGATAGTAAAATCTACAAGATTGTAAATTTCGTTTCACACTGACTCTGCTGCACCGAATCAGGATTTAACAATGCATGTAAAATGATCTTAAATACAGAACGCAGATATTGCAAACTTAAGATATATAGTAGTCAAGCAAATAATTTCATTTTCTAACAACGGGATGGCCTGGTGATAACAGCAACTCTCCAATTGTAGCTGTTATTTTAGCAGGAAGTGGTGGTGGATAATCACTGCTACTAATGGGCTCTATGATCAGTCATGATGAATGAAGCCTTGCAATTCCGGATAGCAAGATAGCTATCTTCAGCTCAGTCTCACTCACAAATTGCTGTTCCCATTGTCTAAAGTGCTAATCTCTCAGAAATTACTGCTCTTGGTAGCACGCTGCAGTTTTATGACTGAACACAGCAAAAGTTGTCATACTGCTGACCAAGGCATCACTGCATGATTGTTCTGCTGCAGCTACAATGCTGGTGACTCTCTCTGACAAAGTGAAAGATTACTCATCTGCATCCTATTCATAAAAAAAGACAGAATAAATTTCAGCAGACTTAAGGGCCTGTCCCACTTACGTGTCCTTGGCACGCAAATTACGCGACCTTGCGGTCGCGTTGAGGCGCACGGGCAACATATGGCCGCGCGGGGCCGGTCCCACTGAGAAGCGCGAAGGGGTATGTAGTTGTGCGCGACATTTCTCGGGGCTGCGAAATTTTTGTAGCGAACAAATTCTTCGTGCGCCAATGGCCTGTTGCGGAACTGACGGCCAAAGTGGGACAGGCCCAAGGCCCTGGCGCAACGCAGCGTCTCACCTCCAACAGCAGCAGAAGCAGGCAAACGATCGCTGAGCTCGGCCTGGGGCTCACGGCCGTTGCGGTCCGGATATGCCCGCACTTCTACTCCCAGAGCGGGGCCAAGAAAATTGAAGATAGGCACAAAATGCTGGAGTAACTCAGCGGGACCGGCAGCATCTCTGGAGAGAAGCAATGGGTGATGCTTCGGACCATAACTTTTTATTAACAAAACACAAAGTGTTGGAGGAACTCAGCATATCAGGTAGCATCTGCAGAGGGAAGGGACAGGCAACCTTTCAGGTCAGACTGAAAAAGGGTCCCAACCCAAAAAGTCACCTGTCCATGCTGCCTGACCCGCTGAGTTACTCCAGCATTTTGTGCTTTGTTCAAGATTTCAGCATCTGCAGTTCCTTGTGTTTCTACTTATGATTAGCAACATGTTTGATAATTTGGTCAACGTTTTGAATATTTACATTCAATTGCAGTCTATTATTATTGTATGAAGCAGCTGGGAAGAATGACTGGATTGGACGAGTCTAAGATTAGTTGGATTAATAAATAGTTGGATTAGTTGGATTAATAAACAGTTAATAAATGATACGACGCAAACCACTGCCACTATTTATATTTGTTCCCACTTCCATCACTAACCTCTTCAAACAGCTCAAATTCAAACAAAATTATTCCTGCTGAACTATTCAAGCAACTTAATAGGAAGTAAAGATTGTAACAGTGAATTGTAAATTCCAACAGATGATGGAAATCCAAATTAAAAATAGAAAATTCTGGAACTATTCAGCAGTCAGATTAATAAGTAAGCTGTAAATGTTTTGGATCAATAACCTCACATCCAACTAGATCTGAAATATTATTTCTGAATCCCTCACCACAAGTGCTGCCTGGGCTTGTGGATTATTTACAGCATCCAATGCGCCCACAGACTCCCCTTGACGTTTTATTCAATGTAAATCGCAAATCAGTTGAAAATTCTGTACCTCTGAACTCCAACTGGTCTGCGGTCACAACGACCAATTACACCGGAGCTCTCGGCTCCCACTGATGCCGCACCTCAGTGACATTTATTTTCAAGTCATCTTGTTTACGAGTGAATCAACAGCTGCTCCACCAACCCCTTCCCCCCACCGCCTATTAGCACCTCCGCTGTTTCATTCAAAGCTTTCCCTCCAACCCAATCTCGCTCCTTTCCCAATTTTGCCGCACTGTTGGAGCACCCATCCAACTTCTCCCCAACTCGGCCATCCTTTGACCCAACCCTCACTGTTCCCACTGACCTCCCTCAAGCATACCCTCCAGCCACCCCCATAATGACTGCCTTCGCAACTAGAGTAGAACCTCTGCCCATGTCCTCCTTGTAATCATTAGTAACACCACTAACACCCAGAGAAGAGAAAACAGCGGTTAGTTGCAAAAAAAACATGTTCAATATGATATATATATGATATATGATATCTCAGCCACAGGGTCTCCTAGTTACTGCATTTCTCTCATAGAAAAAGTGATGTTAATCATTATCATTGACATTTCAGCTAGCATGCAGAATTAAGAATAATGTCCAGAACCAGGGGCCACAGTTTTAGAATAAGGGGTAAGCCATTTAGAACGGAGATGAGGAAACACTTTTTCACACAGAGAGTTGTGAGTGTGGAATTCTCTGCCTCAGAGGGCAATGGAGGTTGGTTCTCTGGCTACTTTCAAGAGAAAGCTAGATAGAGCTCTTGAAGATAGCGGAGTCAGGGGATATAGGGAGAAGGCAGGAACGGGGTACTGATTGTGGATGATCAGCCATGATCACATAAAATTGCGGTGCTGGCTTGAAGGGCCGAATGGCCTACTCTTGTATCTATTGTCTATGCCATATAGTAATTTCCTTATGTGGCCCCTCCCTCTGACCTCCTCAGAGACCATCATTTAATCATGTCGTTTGTTACCATGATTCTACACTTAACTCCTAATCAATTCATATTTCCTCCACTCCCAACTATTTTTGAAACATCTTGGGACATTCTGTATGGTAAACTCATTATCACTTTGGCAGAAGAGAGGCAGAAAGCCATTTGAGCAGTTCATCTGTGGCTCTGGCGGAAGTCGATCAGAAAAATCCCAGAGGAAATTCCGATCACCCTCTTTCAAAATGAATTTTCTCAATTGGAATATAAACAACCTTGTTTTTGCCTGAAAGCAGTATTGTGAATAGGAATTAAGTACATCCACTGTGACCTGATGTAGACTTTCAGCTGCTTCTGTATTCTGCTATTCCCCTGCAGGGCTGCAGTAGTAATGGACAATATAAAGGGGACCCGTCGTCTGAAGTCAATAACATTTGATCAGAGCTTAAGTGACACTCCTTCCATGATAATGCAGACTAGAAAATAATTATTCTAAGTTAAATTTGAATGAAGGTTTTACCTTAGGATAGTGTTGAGAAATGTAAAGGTAATTCCGCCCGTACAGTGCATGACATTTGATCAGTGATTATGTCAAAATTATATATATCTTTGGCAGGCACCATAACTGTTCATAGCAAGATGGGGGGTTGGGGATGGGAGGGGATAGAAGGGGAGGGGGCGGGGGGTGGGGGGAAGAGCTGTTCAGGGATAGTTCATATCAGAAATCACAACCAGCTCGCTTAAGTACAGGTGCATTGAATCTTGGAGGAGTGGTGCTGAACTATATAGTATGTGGGCCTCACTAAAATCTACAAAAATCGACCATAGAGCATTTGATCATTTATTAAAATTGAACACTATCCCTTACATTTTGTGGTAACAAAAAATAAGCAAGTGAAAGCCATTTGATCCCTCATGACCGATTTGTTATGAACTGCGATCAAGGCTGACCATTTACCTCAACACCACTTTGCCATGTTATCTATCCCCCAATTACCTCAATAAATCACAAATTTGTGTCATCACAGTTCAGAGTGTGTGTGGAGAAGGATGGGGTGGGATGGGGGAGGGGCGGTTGGAATTGATGTGCTCACAGTACACAGTGTGCAAATAATTACTGTGGTCACAGTGGAGGAGGGGGTGATTTAGTGTGGCCACAACACAGAGGGGAATTGGTGTGATCATGAGACAGAGTGTGAGCACAGTTGATGCTGGGGTCACAGTACTAAGTGCAGGGGTCGTTGGTGTGATCAAAGTACAGCATGTGGGGAGAATCAGTGTTGTCACAGTCGAGAGTTTGGAGAGAGCCAGTGCCAGCGTGCGGGGAGAGTCGGTGCCACAATACAGGGTGTCGAGGAGAGTTGGTATGGACACAGTGTAGGGTGTGTGGGGAATCTCAGTACAGAGTGTGGGGAGACCCAAGACACTGCAAAGACCAAATCTGAGTTTTAAAAAACCCAACGTGCTGAAGGAGCTGAGCGGGTCAGGGGCAACTGTGGTGGGAGTGGACAGACAATGTTTTGGGTCAGGACCCTTTTTCAGACTGATGGAATCGGGAGGAGAAATCTGGAAAAGAGAGGTGGGGGTGGAGCAAAGCTGGGCGAGTGATAATAGCATTAAGGTGAGGCAGGTGGGGGGTGATTGGTGGATTGGTGAAGGTGGAGGTGAAAAGGACACACAAGGGTGTCAGACAAGGAAAGAAGAGTAGGAGTGATGTAAAGCTGGAGGGAGGAATATGGGTGGGGACAGGGTGAAGGGGAAAGGGATAAAAGGGGAATATGGGACTCAGAGATGGGAGATGAGTGTATGGAAGGGAAGGCAGCAGGGTGACTGGGGTTATAGGAGATTATGGGAGAAATGAGCACACTGGGGTGGGAGCAAAGCAGGGGAAAGAGAGCAGGAGTTTATTTGAAATTTGAGAATTAAATGTTCATACTGTTGGGCTGTAGGCTGTTTGGTGAAAGACGATATGTCACATGTCCTAGAATGGAAAGCCTCATCTTGGGAGCAGATGCAGCTGAGACAGAGATATTGAGAGTGAGGGCCATTGTCCTTGCAAGAGCAAGGCTGGGAGGAGGTGGTGTTTAGTTTAGTTTATTGTCAAGCGTACCAAGGTACAGTGAGACGCTTCTGTTGCGTACTAACCAGTTAGCGGATGATTACAATCACGCCATCCACAGTGTACAGATATATGATAAAGGGAATAACGTTTAGTGCAAGATAAAGTCCGATCAAAGATAGTTCCAGGGTCTTCAGTGAGGTAGATCGTAGCTCAGGACTGCTCTCTAGTTGTTGATAGGATGTTCAGTTGCCCGGTAACAGCTAGGAACAAAATGCCCCTGTGTGTAGTCAAGGGGGAGAGAGGTGTTCGAGATGGTGCAGATGAATTTAGGGCAGGGTGGAAGTTAATGGTAAAGTTGATGAAATCAGCATATTGTGCACGGGTGCAGGAGGCAGCCCCAATGCACCTGATGATGTCGGGCAGAAAGAGTTAGGGGATGCTATTGGTGTACATTTGGAGCAAGGAGTAGTCAACGTAACCAACAAAGAGGAAGGCCTAGCTGGAGCCCATGTGAGTGCCCATGGATACATCTTTGACTTGAAGAGAGAGGCTGAGAAGTTGTTGAAGATGAGGACAAGTTCCGCCAGATGGAGGAGACTGTTAATTGAGGGGGAGTCTTTGTACTGTGATCCCCATACCAACTCATCCCAACTAAGTGTGGGGGTGTTGATGTGGAGATTACAGAACAAACTGTGGGGTAATTGGTGTGGTCACCGTACAGAGTAGTTGATGTAGACACAGTACAGGGTGTGGGGAGAGACAACGTGGTCCGTGTAGAGTATGGGGGGGGGGGGGGGGAGTGTGGAGTGGTCACAGTACAGGGTGCTGTGTAAAGGTTACATGTGGTGAATTGGTGTGGCTACAATACAAAGTAAGTAAGTAATTTTTATTTATGTAGCACTTTTAACTCAAATCATGTTGAAGCCAAAGTGCTTTACAGAGAAAAAAAATTAAATTACCATACATCCATATAAACTAAAAAAGAAGATAAAAAGACACAATACACTAAAGCGTGGGGAGTGTTGGCATGATCACAGTACAGAGTGTGTAGAGTTAATGTGGTCAGAGTACAGAGTGTGGGGAGAGTTAGTGTGGTTGCAGGGAGCAGGCGAATTATTGTCCCAAGTCACAGTAGAGAATAAGTAGCGAATTGGTGTGGTTACAATACAAAGTGCGGGGAGAATTACAATTAATTTGCTGTACAAAAGCAGGCAGCAGACTCTCCCTGTACTGCAGACGGCACAGGAGAGAAAGCATGTAAGATGAATCACTTTAAAATTCAGGAATTGTTCAAATCTGGTCTTTTAAGCACCACTGGGCATTCCTCATGCATTTCTGAGTCAATCCAAGTGATTTCCAGCTGGTACAATCCAGCGATATTGCTACCAAAGTCAACCCTTTGTAAAAGCAGTGCAAAAATGTTTTCAACAGGTTAGGGATAGGGGACCAAATTATGATCACCAGAGGCAACCAACAATCACTCAGCTTGTCAGGCAATAACTGTGGAAGGAAATGGACAGTTGATGCTCCAGGTTGGAAATTTTCACCTGGACAGATATAGAGGGGAGACAGCCAGTATAATGAGGTGAGGGACAGTGTGGGGCAAGAGCTGGCCAGGAATAGATAGATGCAGGTGATGAGAGGTTTATTGGCAGATGGACAGCTGGGGGAGAAAAATGTGGAAATGGCAGCAGGGGCTGGGAGGTGTTAAATGGAATCCAGCATGGTGGCGTAGTGTAGAGCTACTGCTTTACAGCGCCAGAGACCCGGGTTCGATCCTGACTATGGGTGCTTGTCTCTAGGGAGTCTGTATGTTCTCCCCGTGATCCAAGTGGGCTTTCTCCAAGATCTTCGGTTTCCTCCCACACTCCAAAGATGTGCAGGTCTGTAGATTAATTATCTTGGTACAAATGTAAAATTGTCCCTAGTGTGTGTAGGGTGGTGTTAGTGTTAATATGCGGGGGTCGCTGGTCGGTGCAGACTCGGTGGGCCGCGTGGCCTGTTTCCGTGGTATATCTCTCAACTAAACTGATCTAAAAAAAGGAAAGAATGGTGAATGAGGAAGGAAGTTGGACAGTTCCTTGCCAGATGAGAGCAGTGGGGAGTGCGGGATAGTGGGCAGTTTGCATGATGATGTAGTCGGTGGGAGAGGGGAAAGAAACTTGGGGGTGAGAGATGTTGACAAGAAAGAGGTGGGCATGTGCGTGTAGATCAGGAGGGGTAACCCTACATATGTGCTCCTTGCCTGACCCATAAATGCTGAGCACCATTGCCACAGATTTTGTATGAACAGATTTATGGATGGCCTGGAATTGTTCTCATCTCCACTCCATAGCGTGCTATATTTCCTCACGAGGCCAATGAAAGTGATGTTTACTCAATTTTGAATGAGATTGTCATACCATGAGCATGAAGTGCTTTTGATGGGACTATTTCCCCCACACAGCTGCCATTTTGTAGTAAAATATTATTCTCCGAGCTACAAGATTGTACAAGGATTATAAATTGCTTTTATGTTGTATTTTACAGTCTGTTAAATGGTCTGCCTACAATCGAAAAACTTTCACACCGATCAATGGGGAAAGGAAGGAAATCACAAAAACATTCTTGTATGTTTTTAATTGTTACCAGGTATTTTAAATCATTAAAAAAAAAGTTTTCAGTAATTAATTTTCATTGTTTTTCTATAGAAACGATTGAAATGTCTTGTAGTCTTTGACAGAAGACAAAGACCAACCTCCAACTCTACCTGCTGTCAAAGCCTGTCACTAATATTCCAGGATGGATGTCTACACCCCTTCACCTGTACCCTACAAGCTCCTGAGGCCATGATACAAGGCTACATAGAACCAGCAGTTCTCCATATCCAACTCACTTGAATGCAAGGAGGTGCTGACCATGGATGTCAACTTCAGGCCAGGCCCAGCAGGATTAGCCTGATGGTATGATTGGGCGCAAACACTCTTAGATATAGACAATGTTGCTGGAAAAACTCAGCAGGCCAGGCAGAATCTGTGGAAAAACAAGCAGTCAACATTTCAGATCTGCAGCCTTTTGTCACATCACAGTTAAGGGGCTGTCCCACTTGGGCGACCTAATCGCGAGTTCTGGCGAGTTTGCCCTCGACTCATACTCGCTGCACGGTCGACACAAGGTCGTAGGAGGTCTTTGTAACTCTCCTTCATGCTCGAGAATAGTCCCTGTGTACTTGAGGCCTCAGCTAGGTCGCTGCGTATTTTTCAACATGTTGAAAAATGCCCGCGAGTAAAAAAAGGTCGCCATGGATAAAATCAATACATTTTTTACTTGTAGGTTTAGTCGAAGTAGGTCGTAGTAGATCGGCATGTTAGTCGTAGGTAATCGAGGATAGTCGAAGGTAATCAAAGGTAGTCATAGATAGTCTTCTTCATAGTCGAAGGGAGGTTGAAGGAGATCGAAGGAGTCTTCACTCCCCACTATTCAGTGTCCAATTTTCCCAAAGTTAGTCGTAGCTAGTCGAAGCTAATTAGGTTGCCAAAGTGGGACAGCCCCTTTACCCTGCAGCAACTCTTTGGAGACTAAGCCCCAGGCTTGGATATTTTGCCAAGCACCCAGCCATAACCTTTGGACAAACTGAAGAACAAAGCCAAAGCCTTTGGACAAACTGAAGAACAAAGTTGGGGTAGATCACAGAGATGGGGGAAAGGATTGTGGGGATATGTGGTCATGGGATGAGGAGGAGGTTCAAGGACCGAGGCTTGGGGTGGGTGAAGTCAGGAGGAGCACCAAGACCCTGGGGAGAGATTGGGTGGTCAGTTTTGGATGGGGTAAAAGTTTGGAGAGAGGATCTAGATGTGGTGAGGTTGAGTGGGGGTCAGAGGGAGACCAAAACCCACTGGGTGGTGTCTGTAGAACATTAGCGAGGGTTGCTGAAGTAAATGTGAGGCACAATTTAAGGTAGGAAAATTAAGGACAAACTTACCGAGAAAATGGAAAGCAGACAGTTTTTGCTTCCAATCAGCAACCCAGACAGACTGAACAATTTAACTCACTGTGAATATAGACACAAAAAGCTGGAATAACTCAGCGGGACAGGCAGCATCTCTGGAGAGAAAGATTGGGTGACGTTTCGGGTCTACAGTCTGAAGAAGGGTCTCAACCCGTAACGTCAACCGTCCCTTCTCTCCAGAGACGCTGCCTGTCCCTGCTGAGTTACTCCAGCTTTTTTGTGTCCATCTTCAGTTTAAACCAGCATCTGCAGTTCCTTCTTACGTAATTCACCGTGAAGGCGGCATCAACAGATTTGCTGATGTTTGTGATGTTTGTTGTAAGTGCGCATGGGCTGCATTTGACGCCAACTGAGGGCTGAACACTATTTGTTGTCCCGACACATGCCAGCAGCCCCCAGGAGCAATCCCATATACACACAGAATTATTGGCAACAATTCTGGCTAAGTGCAAACATTTTATGCACCATCTTCACCAGTGTCAGTTTGTTCATGGTTCCCAACACCCGTGAACTTATGAATGCAACTCTGGCACTGTGGGCAAACCAAAATATTCTCCACATGGAACTGCTCATCGACCTTAACATTGACACCAAGATTTGAAGTGAAATCTAATGCTCCCAGAAGAGGTTCCTCGTGTGACCTTTCTCAGGAACACACAGCAGAGATGCAGGATCTCTTCCAAATTGTTGTAATGCATTTTCAACAACTTTCATTTTAAAATATTCATTAAAAATATTCATTTTGAAAATAATGATCAGAGGTATAAATAGAGACCAATTATTCAACATCTAGTTCAAGTTGCTTCAGTGGCTGGGTCACCTAAGACATGTCACTGGTGATTTACTGACTGAATGATCTGCTGGCACCCTATACCAAGCCAACAAGGGTGGCACAGCATTTTAAAGAAGGAACTGCAGATGCTGGAGAATCGAGGGTACACAAAAGGCTGGAGAAACTCAGCGGGTGCAGCAGCATCTAAGGAGCGAAGGAGATAGGCGACGTTTCGGGTCGTGACCCTTCTTCAGACTGGTCAGGGATCAGGGAAACGAGAGATATAGACGGTGATGTGGAGAGATAAAGAACAATGAATGAAAGATATGCAAAAAAGTTCTTTATCTCTCCACATCACCGTCTATATCTCTCGTTTCCCTGATCCCTGACCAGTCTGAAGAAGGGTCTCGACCCGAAACGTCGCCTATCTCCTTCGCTCCTTAGATGCTGCTGCACCCGCTGAGTTTCTCCAGCCTTTTGTGTACCCAGGGTGGCACAGCAGTACGGTTGCTGCCTTACAGCACCAGAGACCCAGGTTCAATCCTGACTACAGGTGCTTGTCTGTACGGAGTTTGAAAGTTCTCCCCGTGACTTGCATGGATTTTCTCCGGGATCTCCGGTTTCCTCCCACACTCTAAAGACGTAGAGGTTTGTAGGTTAATTGACTTGGTAAAATTGTAAATGATCCCTATTGTGTGTAGGATAGTGTAAGTGTTCGGGGATCACTGGTTGGCCCGGACTCGGTGAGCCGAAGGGCCTGTTTCCGCGCTGTATCTCTAAACTAAAACTCCTTGTACACTGCCTACTGTATCACTCAACCAAGTATTATCCAGGCCTGTTTAGCTTCTGAAATTAAACATTAATAGGCAATAGGGGCAAATTAAAGCCCAATTAAAAAGTGAAGGGGTGCAGGGACATCATCAGCTGTGACATGATCAGTTTTAAAGAAACATTTACGGGAATTAAAAATTAAGATGATATAACATATAACTGACTAAACTGCTACTGTTGTTTCCTGTCTATTCTGCAGGATTCATCTATAATTGCACTGTGAAGCTTTTTTAATCTGATCATTTCTATTGCTGTGTTTATTGATGACGCCACTGTGGGATGGAAATAGAGGCATTGTAATTCCAAGGTAGGTCAAGCTTATTGTCACATGCACAAGTGCGGTGAGGTACAGGTACAATGAAAATATTGTTTACAGCAGCATCAAGTCTTAAGTCAAGTTTATTCGTCACATACGAGATGTGTAGTGAAATGAAAAGTGGCAATGCTTGCGGAAATGTACATATTTCATATTTGTTGGAGGAAAAAAAAAAAAAAATAGCAATTTTAAAAAGACACCACACAACAGTAAAATGGTACAGTAAAGTTAGTCCCTGGTGAGATAGGAGTTTACAGTTCTAATGGCCTCTGGGAAGAAACTCCTTCTCATCCTCTCTGTTTTCACAGCATGGCAACGGAGGCATTTGCCTGACCGTAGCAGCTGGAACAGTCCGTTGCTGGGGTGGAAGGGGTCTCCCATGATCTTGTTGGCTCTGGAGTTGCACCTTCTGATGTCTAGTTCCTGCAGGGGGGCGAGTGTAGTTCCCATAGTGCATTTGGCCAAACGCACTACTCTCTGCAGAGCCTTCTTGTCCTGGGCAGAGCAGTTCCCAAACCAAATTGTCATATTTCCGGACAAGAGGCTTTCCACAGCCACTGAGTAGAAGCACTGGAGACAGCCGCTGAGTAGAAGACACTCTGAATTTCCTCAATTGCCTGAGGTGGTAAAGGCGCTGCCTTGCCTTACTCACGAGTGCTGCAGCGTGTGATGTCCATGTCAGATCCTCAGAGATGTGGACTCCCAGGTATTTAAAGCAGCTCACCCTATCCACAGTATCCCCAGTTATCCTCAATGGTGTGTACGTCCTCGGATGATGTGCCCTCCTAAAGCCCACAATCAGCTCCTTAGTTTTAGTGACATTCAAGAGGAGGCTGTTGTCCTGACACCAGAGTGCCAGATCAGCCACCTCCTCCCAGTAGGCCTTCTCATCGTTATCTGAGATCAGGCCCACCACCACAGTGTCATCAGTAAACGTGATTATAGAGTTGGAGCTGAACCTAGCCACACAGTCATGTGTGTACAGTAGGAGGCTGAGGACACAACCCTGGGGGGATCCTGTGCTCAGGGTGAGGGACTTTGATGTATTTCCTCCCAGCTTGACCACCTGAGGCCTGGCGGTGAGAAAGTCCAGGACCCAGGCACACAGGGGGGTGTTGGGCCCCAATTGCAGCAGCTTCTCGGCAGGTCTGGTGGGGACCGTCGTGTTGAAGGCTGAACTGAAGTCCATGAACAGCATCCTCACGTAGCCCCCCTTCTGGCTGTCAAGACGAGAGAGAGCAGTGTGCAGAACCTGGGAGACCGTATCATCTGTGGATCAAAGGCACAAACTCGAACAAAACACAAATATAAATTACACATAAATTTTACAAGACAGTGAAAAGAAAAAGACTGCAAAAAACTAAAACAAGTCCATTGTAGTCCTCCATTGCCGAGATAGGATTAGGGTTCAAGAACCGGACGATTATCGGAAACTGCCTAGGATGGGATCCTCGGCAACAGTCTGTCTCGACCTTTTCTTCTTTTGTTGTTTTTAGTCTGTTGTTAAATGTATGTTTTAGTGTATCTTTAGTTTTGTATTATGTGGAGGTTGGGGGGGGGGGGGTGGTGGGGGAAGCCCCTTTGCTGGGGATCGACTTCGGGAGCTCCAACCGCAGGAGCTTCGACCACCCCGATCGCGAGAACTTCGATCGCCCCGACGCGGGAGCTTCGATTGCTGGCTGCGGGAGCTTCGATCGCCCCGACTGCAGATGGTTCAACAGCCCCGACCGCGGGACAAAAGGAGGGAAGAAGATAATGCGTTATTGCCTTCCATCACCGTGCGCTGTGGTGGATGTTTATGTTCATTTTTATGTGGTTGTGTGTCTTGTTGCTTTTTTGGTATGACTGTATGGCAAATCAAATTCCTTGCATGTTTTTACATACTTGGCTAAATAAATTAATCATAATTACAATTCCTGAACTTGGTGATGTGAGACTTCAGCCTTCTTTGCCTCCCACCCAAAGTTAGCAGCAAAAGGTGCAAGGCCCGGGTTTCCACAAGGTCAATCATATCTTCTTTTTGTTTTGAAGTCTGCACTGTGGATTCCCATTAAAGTTCAACTCTAGCCAAGCCAGGCAGTGTTGCTGTCCAATTTCAACACTTTGAACAGCGCACACTTGGGTGAGGCTAGATTTAAACACTTCTGCTTCATTTATTAACAACTGTTTGTAATTTCATGCTTCTAGCTGCATTGCTTACAACACCACTATGTCTGTGACATCAGAAAATCTGATGATGTTTCTTCCTATCCTATTATCGACAGTAGCTCATTTATAAATGTAGTGAATAGCTGTGGCGCCAACACAATTCCTTGCACAATAGCACTCATGATATTTTCCCAATTTTTGAGTATCTGCCAATTATCTCTACTAACTCCCGTTATGCAGCTAATTTTATAACTTTAATTCTACAACCTTCAACTTTACCTCATCCTCTTTTACAAGGAACTTTTTGCAAAACCTCTGGAAATCCATTTAAATAATATCCATAAACCTTCCCTTCTCCACAGCTTTAATAATCTCTCCAAACATGTCGGTCAAGTTTGACAGACACGATCTACATTTTTCAAATCCATGCTGGCTCTCAAACACTCTTGACTCTCTGGACATATTTACTTTAATGTGGGGGGGGGGGGGTCTTGCTTTGCCAGTTAATTTTGTTTCTGTATTATTTTTTGTGGGATGTCCAACATGCCTTTCCTATAATTCCTGATTCAAAGATATTGTACAAAATGCCACCTTTTCCTTTCTCACACATTCATTGTCATCATGACCAGTCCCTTTTCATAAATTGCTTGTAACCAGTCCCTTTTCTTTACTACACTTCTTCTTGAAAGCCCCTATTCATAGGGAGGTTTTTGTAGGTCTTATTGTCCATCTGTTACATTTTCTTCCTTTCTTTATTCCCAGTTGATCGAATCGATACTAGTTACACTTTACAATAAGATTCACTGTTGCATATTTCACCTTTTCAAACACTACAATAAACTAAATCACTACTAGATAGTGACTCCCTGTGGTGCTGTTGCCTGCATCAGGCTCATTACTCATAAATGCAGGATATTGTAGCGGCACCTCTCTTGGTGAATAAAGCCAGACGTCAGGCAGGTTCAAACAATAGTTTATTCAGGTTCTACACGTTAGGTTGGTCCGTTAACTATAATATAATTGCTGCTGTAGCTGAGCGAGGTTTTTCTCTCGGGCTCAGCTACCGGTTGACTGCTCAGGTCTCGAGGTGAGATAACCTTAAGTAGCAGGACACTCCCTCTAGCCCATGACGTCACGTGCCAGCCCTCGTATCTACTGACGAGGGTTCGACCATAAGTGGTCTGGGCATAGGCTGACGCCACAATATCATCAATGTACTGTACTGTAGGCACTTCTCCTGACTAAATCAGGGGCAGAATTTTGCCAAAAAACATAGTGAACACACCCAGGAAATTCCATACTTTCCTTAAATTAATTAGTTTCTGTTTTTTTAAGTCACATGAAAAGCAAAAAATCTCTAATAGAAAACATTACAAAATACCTCATTACAAAACATTACAAAATGTAGGACTGAGATGAGGAAAACTTTTTTGACCCAGAGAGTTGTGAATTCTCTGCCACAGAAGGCAATGGAAGCCTATTCACTGAATGTTTTCAAGAGAGATTTAGCTCTTACAGCTAATAGAATAAAGGGATATTGGGAAAAAGCAGGATCGGAGTACTGATTTTGGATGATCAGTCATGGTCATATTGAATGGCAGTGCTGGCTCGAAGGGCCGATTGGCCTACTCCTGAACCTATTTTCTATGTTTCTATGCCTCAATACAAAGTGCAAGTGCTGTGTTTTGATGATGTTTTGAGTGTTGAGGCTTTGGCTCAGAAGGCGGTGGCCAGTAGAGGGTGATGATAAGGTCTTGTTTTTGTGACTTTAAAAAAAAAAGCCTAGGTGCAGGTGGGATAACAGATAAGGCATTGGTATACTCCTCCTGCAGGATGTGGGAAATCTGGGCAGCTTTCAGTTTCCCTAAGGACTACCCCTGAGGGAGGTGCATGCAGCTGCAACTCCTCATTGACCAAGAGAGGGAACTGGAGCTGTGCCTGGACGACCTCAGGGTCGTTTGGGGGAATGAGATCCACTTAGATAGGAGTGATGGCGAGGTGTTCACAGCTAGGAGCCGGCAGCAATTAGATGGGTAACCACCAGGAATAGTGACAGGGCAAGGCAGAGAGTGCAGGAATGTCCCCTCAAACACAAGTATTCTCATTTAACATAGAAACTTAGAAAATAGGTGCAGGAGTAGGCCATTCGGCCCTTCGAGCCAGCACTGCCATCCAATATGATCATGGCTGATCAGGCAAAATCAGTACACCGTTCCGGCTTTTCCTTTGATACCATTAGCCCTAAGAGCTATATCTAACTCTCTCTTGAAAACATCCAGTGAATTGGCCTCCACTGCCTTCTGTGGCAGAGAATTCCACTGATTCACAACTCTCAGGTTGAAAAATGTTTCCTCTTCTCAGTCCTAAATGGCCTACCCCTTTTTCTTAAACTGTGACCCTGGTTCTGGACTCCCCCAACATCAGGAACATTTTTCCTGCATCCAGCCTGTCCAATCCCTTAAGAATTGTACATGTTTCTATGAGATCCCCTCTCATCCTTCTAAATTCCAGTGAAAACAAGCCCAGTCAACCCATTCTTTCATCATATGTCAATCCCGCCATCTCCAGAATTAACCTGGTGAACCTACGTTGCACTCCCTCAATAGCAAGAATGTCCTTCCTCAAATTAGGAGACCAAAACTGCACACATTTGGATACTGAGAGAGTTAATGACTGTGCACGTGAAAGCAGCAAGCTCTGAGGCACGATGGGGTAAGGTAAAGGCAGACAGTGCTATAGTGATGGGAGACTCTATAGTTAGGAAGACCAAACTCCAGGATGGTGTGTTGCCCAAAAGGGAATACAATTTTGAGAGAAAGAAGATTGAGATGTACATTTCCAAGATGGGTAAAGTAATTGTTACCGATAATCACCCGTACACACTAGTTCTCCCTTCGGCCTACTGAGTCCAGAATTCAGAATCTCTTTATTGTCATTGCACATGGTGCAACGAAATTTAAAAAGTCAATCCAACGGTGCGATTCACAAGAACAATCTTAAAATATAAGGAAGGGTAAAAATATATACATATAAAAAAAACAATTCAGTTGAATGTGTGTGTTATTTCTTATTTTGCATTGTTAAGCTCACGTATGGCTATGGGGTAGAAGCTGTCTCTGAGTCTGTTCGTGCGAGTTTTGAAAGACCTGTACCATCTGCCAGAGGGCAGCAGGTGGAACAGGTTGTGTCCAGGGTGGGAGGGGTCCTTCAGGATGTTGGCTGCCCTGCCAAGGCAGCGAGAGCTGAAGATGTCCTTCAGGGAGGGCAGTGGGCAGCCAGTGATTTTTTGGGCGGTGTTGATGACCCTTTGAAGGGCTCTGTCCGCTGTTACCATGTGGTTATACAGTACGCCATCTCGATAGAGCAGAGAAAGTTCTCTTCCAGAGGATCCTCAGAAAGTAGAGTCGCTGCTGGGCCTTCTTGACTACTGTGGTGGTGTTTGTGGTCCAGGATAGATCCTCCGCAATTTGTGCGCCCAGGAATCTGAAGTCTGAGACTCTTTCCACACAGTCTACATTGATGAATAGGGGTTGGAGGGCTGCACTGTTCTTACGGAAGTCTATGATAATTTCCTTTGTTTTTGTGGTGTTTAGGATGAGGTTGTTGTCTGAACACCACGCTGCCAGTCTTTGGACTTCCTCCCTGTAGGCTGTCTCATCTCCTCCTGAGATACGTCCAACCACAGTCGTGTCGTCCGCAAACTTGACGATGGTGTTGGTGGAGTGGGCGGGGGCACAATCGTGGGTGTAGAGTGTGTAGAGGAGGGGGCTCAACACACAGCCCTGTGGGGAGCCGGTGCTGAGTGTGATGGGGGTGGAGACGTGATGGCCCAGTCTGACGGTCTGGGGGCGGTTAGACAGAAAGTCCTTGATCCAAAGGCAGATGGGTTGGGAAAGTCCTAAAACCATGAGTTTGGTAACCAGTCTGCTGGGGTGATGGTATTGAAGGCAGAGCTAAAGTCAATGAAGAGCATCCTCACATAGCTCCCCTGGTGTTCGAGGTGGGTCAGTGCAGTGTGACGAGCAGTGGCGATGGCATCCTCAGTGGACCTATTTGCTCTGTAGGCAAACTGGTGTGGGTCGAAGGTGGACGGTAGGCTGGCTTTGATGTGCTGCTGAACCAGCCTCTCGAAACACTTCATGATGACTGGTGTGAGAGCGACCGGTCGGTAGTCATTAAGGCCGCTGATAACAGGCTTTTTTGGTAGTGGGATGATTGTGGCAGACTTCAGGCACGGTGTGATGATGGATTTGGACAGGGACAGGTTGAAGATTTTCGTGAAGACCTCGGAGAGCTGGTCTGCACATTCCTTCAGAACCCTTCCTGTCTCGCCATCCGGTCCGGCAGCCTTCCTCGGGTTCACCGCCCTGAGCACCCGCCTCACTTCATGCTCCTGCACAGTGAGGATGTAGTTGTTGTTGTTAGGGGCTGGTGGGAGAATGGTGACAAGCTCTTCCGGTTCTGCCTCAAAGCGAGCAAAGAAGGAGTTCAGCTCCTCTGCCAGTGTGGTGTCGCCGTCGGCTGTCGTACTGTTGCTGGGCTTGTAGTTGGTGATGTGCTGGATGCCCTGCCACACCCACCTTGGATCGTTGTTGTTAAAGTGGGCCTCTATCTTCCTCTTGTGGGCCGCTTTGGCATCCCTGATGCCTTTCTTCATGCTGACAATTGATCACCTCTACACACTAGTTCTGAGTTATCACACTTTCTCATCTACGCCCTTCAGATTAGGGGCTGTTTATACAGGCTAATTAACCTGCAAACCCGCACATCTTTGGTATGTGGAGGAAATTGGAGCACACAGAGGAAACCCGCGCCAGGGAAACCAGGGAGAATGTGTCAACTCCACACAGACAGCACCTGAGGTCAGGATCAAACTTGGATATCTGGCGCCAAGAGACAGCTGGTTTACTATCTGCATCAATGTACTGCCCTTAATTGCATAGACAGATATGGGTAGTTACAATAATAAAAACATTATTTTCAGAAATATACCGATGCTCCTTTGCGCAGCTGAACATACGAGGGGCTGAATATACGAGATCTATTCTTACGTTATGTAAGAACTTTAACTCACACTGCCACTTGTTTGAATAATGTAGCTTTCTGTGGTGAACTGAAGTCATAGTTCCTGGGGGAGAATCATCCTGCGCACAGAAAACTAAAAGGTCCATCACACAACTTTATAAATTGGCTGTGAACCCTCAAGTCTGTAATGCGTTCGCAGTGTGTGGAGATTTGTAGGCCTTCATAATCTGCAATGCAAGACTCTTAGGAATCAAGTATACTACACAGGCTACTATTTTACTCCTTTCCAAAACAGACACAACAAAAATATAGTTTCTGTTTGTAGCAAAGCCAAGAGTTTAAAAGCTGCCAGTTTGACTGAAACTCCATTAATCATATTGATGCGAGGTCAAAGTGATCCTAGAGATTCCGTGTTTATCCAGAATAGACTGTAACTAACATCCCATCACCTATTTTGACAAACCCTCTGGGAACTCTGGTGACTTCTTTCTTTTTCCACTATAAAACTGTGAGAAATATTTATGCCTCGGATTCCATTTACTTTCAAGGGATTGAAAAGTAGGCTGATGCTTAGCAGATGCTAAGGAAAGTGCATTTGAAGGGGGAGATTTTACTAAGAATCCTGAAATGAGGTACAGATTTAGCAGGAGGCTTGGAGAGAAAAATCTAGAATGTATGGACATGATGATTAAAGGGTCTGATACAGTGCAAAGAAGTGGGAATATATTACACAGCAGAACTGGAAAACAAGAGAACATGTACAAGAGTAGGTCCAATCAAAATATGAATGAATGACGGAGATTGCCTCCAGCATTTGAAGACAATGAAGTCGACATAATTATGCAATTATTTTGTGAGCAGTGATAGAGCCAATTATGTTTGTTAAAGTATAGATAAACAAGATTTGATGCTAAGAGATAGAGGCAACATATTCTGCGCTTGCGCTGTTATTAAATGGGGCATGCAAGGCTGGAACAAACTCTAGGTCAATGATAAATGATGAAGGCATCAATGCCAGTGAGGTGAATGGAGAGAGAGATTAAAATATACTTTGATAATCGATCTGATGTGCGATTATATATTAGTTTTGAATCTAAGGTGAAAAGCTGTTTATTAACTGGTCAAGTTTGAGGAGGTATCCAGGCCAAGGGAAGAAATATTCATTGTCCAGGAGAGAGTTCCTAACAATGTGCAAACAAAATAGTTTTGGTTATGTTATTGCAGAGTTACAAGAAATTATGGTTTACAGAACACCCTTTGCGTTTTGCTCAAGATCCCAGCATCTGCACTTCTTTGTGTCTCCAAGTTTAATTAGTTGTTGTCATGACCAGATAGTAGCAATTTAGTTTCATACTTTTCAAACAGAAACCATATAAAACAATGGTGGAGGGGATAGAAGAGCAAGGATGGAAGGATAAGCACATATATATCCTTCAGGTCAAGGGCCTGAGTTAAAGTTTTCATCAGATCATGATTCTTATATACACTGCGCATATACTCCGAAAATCACAGATATTTCCTTGCGTGTACACAATGAGTGGTCAAAAAGGTAAATGATGAAAAAATGATAATGAATTCCTTTATAAAGAATTATAAAGGAATTCATCGTCAAAACATTGTTTGCAGCATTCAGGTAAACGTGTAGAAAATAATCTTCATTGCAGGTAACAAGGTACAGGTAGTCGAGTTTCTGTCTCACAGTATCAACACCCTGAGTTCAATCCTAACCTGGCTGTCTATCCGTGTATGATCTGCATGTTCTTGTCCTGACCGCATGGATTTCGCTTCAGGCGGTCGGGTTATCTTCACCACCCCAAACACAGATGGGTTAATTGGCCATTGTAAACAGTCCCCGGTGTGCAGGGGAACCATGGAGTCTTGGGGGAGTTGATAGGAATAAGGGGAGATTAAAATGGATCAATGTGAATGGGTGTTGGATCAGGCTCAGCAGGTGAAGACGAAATGTGTAAGAAGGAACTGCAGATGCCAGTTTATACCGAAGAGGGACACAAAAAGCTGGAGTAACTCAGCGGGACAGGCAGCATCTTGAGAGAGAAGGAATGGGTGACCTTTTGGGTCGAGATCCTTCGGGTCTGAAGAAGGTTCTCAACCCGAAACGTCACCCACTCCTTCTCTCCAGAGATGCTGCCTGACCCGCTGAGTTACCTCAGCTTTTTGTGTCTATCATCAGCAGGTGAAGAGTTAGTTTCTATCCAGTACTGACTCTATAAAAGCCCTGTCTCATGGTGCGAGTCGACCCACGAGTGACCCCGAGTGAAAGAAAAAATCAGACTCATGGTTGTGTACGAGATTCCAAGTTTATGTTCAAGAGTTTAACCGAGTTCCCATGGGTATGTCTAAGTTTGCCATTTACTTCTCATTTCTGTGATTTACCAAGTTCCTCTCCCGAGTTACTCTTGAGCCAAGTTCCTCTCCCGAGTTACTCTTGAGCCAACATCGACTACTGACGTGTGGAAAAATTATCACATGGATAAAAACTATAAAAAGCCTCCCATGACCATGGACAGAACTGCCCCGATGATCAGCTTCTCCGTGTCTCTTATGTAGCTGCATGCTTCTCTGGGACGTCACTCGATTCTCAGATTCTGCTCAGATGAGTTCTCCACATAAATGAACGAATTGTGACAACCCATTCAATTGTTTGCAAACTCCAGCCACAGGCAACGTACCTCGTATTTTTTCCAAGGTCACCAGGAGCAAGAGGGTGATCAAGGCGGAGAAAGTGTAGGGGCCAATGGCCAGGTAGTCCAACTCGCAGGAGTACAGGTCCACCATGACGATGCCGTTGCCGTGGTGGGCTTTGGGGGAGGCGCAGGTGACATCGGTGACCAGGCGAGGGATGTAGACCGTGGTCTGATTGATCCACCACACGAACCACCTGGCGTCGCAGGTGCAGAGAAAGTGGTTGCCGCTTAGCAGCAGCTCCCGAAGGTGTTTGATGGTGCTGTACGGGAAACTGGAGGCCTGGATGGTCTTCAGATTGTTGTAGCTGAGATCCAGGTACTGCAGGGAGGTCACGTTCCGCAGGAAGTCCTTGGTCAGCTTGGAGATCTGGTTGCGGGTGAGGTTGAAGACGAGCAGGGTCTGGGTGCAGTTGGACAGCATGCGAGGCACCGTGGTCAACAGGTTGCTACCGAGGTCCAGTATCTCCAACCAGCCTAGCAGGTAAAGCCTGCCCCAGTTGAAGCTCCGCAGCTGGTTACCGCTCAGCACAAGCTCCTTGAGTAGTGGGGGCAGGTGGTCAAACACATCGTGCGGCATGAACGCGAGTCTGTTGCCCGAGAGGTTGAGGCGGCTCAGGTTGGAGAGGTTCTCAAAGAACTCAATGTACATGTAATTGCCGACGCTCCACATGTAATTCAACTGGTTGTCCCGGAACTCCAGCACGCTCAGCGAATTGCTCCTCAGCTGTGAGTCGGCTGAGGTATAGATGTCGTTCTTGCTCATGATCAGCTTGGAAAGATTGGTGAGGGTGTGGATGAAGTTGAATCTGTGCGTCAACCCTTCTATCTGGAAATAGTGGTTGTTGTTGCTGAGGTCCAGCACTTGAAGTTCCTGCAGCTCCTAAAAGGCGGACTCGTAGAGGAGGTTGATGCAGTTGTTTGAGAGGCCCAGGTAGCGCAGGTGAGGGAAAGGAACTCGGAACCATTCAGGGTTTGGCTGAGGGCATTGCAGACAGGTTGAGACACTTGATGAACGAGAGATTCTTGAACTGCGCCGGGCTGATGTAGAAGATATTGTTCCTGCTGAGATCCAAGGTGGAGCAGTGGCGGTTGCACTCGTTGTAGCTCACCGGCGAGAAAGTGACTACATGAAATCGGTGGAAGGAAATGGGCAGGCGAGGTTTCGGGTCAGGGTCCTTCTTCAGACTCCATGACCCGCTGAGTTCTTCCAGCTGTCAAATGGAGACATGGGGGACCACAGATGCTGGCATGTTGAGCGAAACACAAAGTGTTGGAGCAACTCGATGGTCTGAATGGCCAAATTATGCTCTTATGACATGAACTCACGAAGTGTCGAAGTGAGCCAGCGGGTCAGGCAGCATCTGTGGAGGGAATGGATAGGCAACGTTTCGGATCGGGTCCCTTCTTTTCGAGCCGAATAAGCGTCTGTCCATTCCCTCTGCTGATGCTGCCTGCCTGCTGAGTTACTCCAGCGCTGTGTGAGTTCCTCCAACACTTTGTGTGTGATGATTCCAGTATCTGCAGTTTCTTGTCTCTACATAAACTAGGCCTCAGCAACACTGAGTGTACTAACCGGGAGATTATGTTGCTGCTGCCAAAACAACAGTTGGCAATGTATGCACGGTAGATGTCAGATTGCGTGGGAAGCGAGGTCTCCAGGGAGCCAGATGCAAAGTGCTGGAGTAAATCCGCGGGACAGGCAGCATCTCTGGACATTTATAAAGCATTACATTTTGGAACACAAGGAACTACAGAAGCTGGTTTACAAAACAAAAAGTGCTGGAGTAAATAAACGTGTCAGGCAGTATCTGTGGAGAATATGAACAGGTGACGTTTCGGGTGAAAGAAGGGTCTAAAGTTTGAAGAAGGGTCCCGACCCGAAACGTCACCTATCCAAATTCTCCGGAGATGACTAATCTTCAACATTTCACTTCTGGCACACAGGCCAAACCCACGGTAGACTCAGGAGTCACTACGGTAAACTCACGGGCGACTACGTTCTTACAACGAGTTTAAATGTTTCAAATTTTAACTTCAAGAGTAAATTTGACTCGTGGAAATCTTTAAACATGTCTAAAATTTTTCAAGTTTTTCAAGAAACTAACAAGTTTCCCGGGTACCTGCCGTTAGCGCCACGAGTCGCTAAGTTGCGTCCACGAGTTCCGACGTTCCCGCTACGTAATTGTACGTGATTACCATGAGCTTAATTTGTTTTAAACTCGGGGTCACTCGTGGGTCGACTCGCACCGTGCGACAGGGGTTTAAAGCTCCTTTTAGGTTTTAGAATAAGTTTCTTCCTGGGTGCATCCTCCAGGTAGAGTGAGCTGATATCGAAACAGAGATAAATCAAGATATTTTAAGGATCAGTCTTGAATCCGTGCCCAGCTAAATTACCTCAGCCCAGATGGCCACAAGTCTCTGAACATTGAGTGAAATAAAAACAGCTAGAATAGTATTTTTTATCAATGAGACCTTTACTGGAATAGGATATTAGTTTTGGTTAGGTTCAGGCCAATGCATTCTTCACCAAAGATGAATAATTGGCCCAACTTAAAAGTCTGTGGTCTCACATGATGAATTTCTACTTTGAGTGATTTCCAGAAGCCTAATTACATCCAGAGCCATAATCTTAACATAAGAAATGTATGTGCACATGAGCCAGCTGTGGTAACATTCTTCTCTCTGGTTTAGAAAGTTGTGGGTTCAGGTCCCATTAGGCATAAAGCCCAGGTTGACACCTGCAGTGCAGTATCAAGGGTGCTCAACACTGTTGAAGGGTGCTCAACACTTTGTTCAAATGACATGATAAACAAATGTGTAGGACGGAGCTGCATATGCTGGTTTATACCGGACAGATACAAAGTGCTGGAGCAACTCAGCAGGTCAGGCACAGAGGGAATGCGAGAAATTAGAGAAATCAACGTTCATATCACTGGGTTGTAAGCTGCCCATGCAATATATGAGGTAATATAAACAAAGGTGGTGTCAGCCACGATCTGGGCATAAAAGAACTCGTGGTAGACAAAAAAAACTGGAGAAAGTCAGCGGGTGAGGCAGCATCGATGGAGCAAAGGAATTGGTGACGTTTCGGGTCAAGACCCTTCTTCAGACTGATGGTACTATTTTATGGAGAATAATTGACTCTGGTGTCCTGTCCAATGTTTGTCCCTTGATCAACATCAATAAATTATCACATTGAGAGAGTTTATAGTTTTCCAGTAGGCACAATGGCTGCTGCAATTACCATACTGCAACAAAGACCACGCCTCACAGCAAGGTACTTTAAAATATTTTTTGTATTCCTTTCAGAATTCTAAATATTACTCCTTGTCAATTTCCTTCCCTTCCTGAAGTCAGTGATTCCTTTCTCAGAAACATGCTCAAGCAGTTGTAATACACATGTAGTTTGAGGACGAATACATCTTCACTGATGATAGAGGAGAGAAATTACAATTTAACGAAGCCCTATCTCAAAGCCCTATCTCAATTTGACAATCACATTCTTGACTTCCTCAAGAACAGCGGCTCAGATAATTCAATAATGATTCCCAACACCGAGGCTTGAAAACAAATAACAGGCATTGCTGGTGTACATCAGTCGGCTATTGGCTCAATTGTTAAACCGACACGTGGCGCAGTGATAATGAGGGAGGGAAACTAGATCTGTGATAAAGCTCATGAATCACAAGTGTGTTAAAGGTAAAGTGTGACGGAGAAGGATTTACAGAAAGTTAAGATTAAAAAAAACCATTTCTTCTTCAAATTGATGCTTGTTTAGGAGTTAGTTTCCGAATGGGTCTGTCCCACTTACACGACTTCTCTGGTGATTGCCAGCACCCGACATAAGTCGCCGAAAATGTTCAATTTTGAAAATCCAGCGGTGGCCAGAAAGATGCTACTGAGCAGACTACTCATGACCATGCAGGCGACATCCTCGCGATATGTCACGGGGTGAAGCCTGTATGGCCGTGAGTAGTCGCCCAAAGAGTCGTACCTTGTTCTGGTCGCCGCTGGATTTTCACCGAAAAAAGTTGCTTAAGTGGGACAGGCTCATTAGTAACCTGAATATGCTAAGGAACAAGTGTAGGCTTGTTAGCGTTTGAAAACCATCACTTTTGAACCGTGAACTATGGGGGAATTCAAGTGGAAAAGTAAAGCAGTTACTATAGAGAGAGATATGTGAATTATACTGAGTAATTGATGAAGATGACTGTGAAGTGGAGTGGTATAAGATAGTGAGCATAATAATGAAAGTCTCCATACATACAAGCTGGACCACTGGAGTGCAAAAGCACGCAAACCCAAATGTTTACCGTCATTGCGGTCCACTAACTGGTCTCTACCTAAAAAGAAAGTAAAGCTTTGGAAAACAACAATCACCTCCCCACATGGTTTCAAGGCTTTACCCTATTCAGAAATGTACATATTATCATGACTAAGTTTTATGACTTCTGGCCATAGAAGAAAGAACAGCTATATTATAAATCAGTTCTTATGTGTCTGTGCAGGCAGAAAAGAGGAGAAAAGATAACTTTTTCTTCCTTTCATATCAGCCTCTTATTGGAACTGTGAGCATCGCAGAACACACTCTGTTACCAGCATCTCTGCTGAATCATAGAAACGATCATTTTGAGTCAAAGTACTTTCCATGACCAATGCAGCTGTACACCCACAGCCCACTTCACTTTATGGTGTCTTGAAACTGTATCTTACGTCACTTGTCATTTTTTCTCTTTCCCTTAGGAAATCCCAACAGTGCTGGTTCATACACATTCATATTCTGCATTCTCCACAGAACGAGATAATTACAAAGAGAACAGCATATCTATTGTTAACTGTACTTTCCCAAGTCTGAATGATGAGTTTTGGTACGTTATATCTATATTAGTTTGAATTTGCAGGGAATTCCCACAAAACCTTGAATCACAATTACTGGAACCACAATCTGAGGTTTCAAACATTATGTGCTGAAGCAAACAGGAAATTCTTTTGTCAGTAAGAGTGAATGTTTTTTTAACATCACACTTTCAGGGTGGCTGCAATTACCCGAAGATACTGCTGTGTTCAGGGGAGGAACCAGCCTGTTGGCTCTCCTTTCTCCTGTGGGGTGTCAACGAGTTGTTCACTGCCTAAAATAATTTACTACACAAGCAACCCATCACAAGGGAGCCACGATCAGAATCCTAAAATATGCAAGTCTATTCTACTGCATAATAAGGGTGGCACATTTGCACAGAGGTAGAGTTGCTGCCTTACAGAGTCAGAGACCTGGGTTCCATCCTGACTATGGGTACTGTCTGTATGGAGTTTGTACGTTCTCCCCGCGACCTGCAAGGGTTTTCATTGGGTGCTCCGGTTTCCTCCCACACTCCAAAGATGTACAGGATTTGAGGCTAATTGACTTGGTAAAATTGAAAATGGGACCTAGTGTGTATAGGACAGTTTTAGTGTGCGGGGATCGCTGGGCGGCACGTACGGTGGGCCAAGGTTCAGACTGTATCACTGTGAACTAAATATCCCAAACAATCCAACACTTCCACAATCCCATCTACAATTGTAACTTGAATGAACAGCTTTAAAACCCTTTCCTCCACTTTAATGGTGTGAATTCAAAATGGAGTGCCTGACGTCACCTGGGGGACATCCCTCAGTTGCTGTCTTCTGCTAATCCCCTTAATCCCCGTAACAGAAAAAAAATGACAATGTGACTTGAAGCATGATAAAACAGGACGGGTTCTATTACACTGTTGCGATGTCGCGGAACCCACTATTAAAAATACATTCTTCTTAAAACAGGAAGCAGAAAGCACCATGGGACCAATATTTTCTTCTCTGCGGCCTAATCTTGAAAAAGGAAAATGAGAGTCAAACAATTACAGAATGATTAGGTATTTAGCCAACCAGCTTTTTTTTAACATGAAAGGCACGATTACAAGTGTTGAGATGGTATTTGGTTGCATGTTCTTCGCAGCTAAGTTCAAATCCATCTTCACTCACTAGATAGGCACAAAATGCTGGAGTAACTCAGCGGGACAGGCAGCACCTCTGGAGAGAAGGAATGTGTGACTTTTTTCGGCTCGAGATCCCTCTTCAGGCTCAACACTTCACTCACTGCAGTATCAGCCTAAGGTGGGCAAAATGTCAACGGGATACCACTGCACTGGCCTTAGAAATCAAAGGTTTACAGAAGAAACTGGATGGGAAATCAATCAAGCCATCTTATAAGAGGGCCTGAGAGCACTTTGTTTCCCTTAATTTCAGCTGTGTGACAGATAGTGAGAGAAACTGATCTAAGGAGCAGAGGGACCAATCACTACTGAAATACGAAGTTTTATTTAATTGGTAATTCACTTTAATTCTCTTAACTGACATGTGCTTTAATTTGCACATTTATGGATAAACGGAGTATTCTAATTAACACTACAGACCTCTAGTGTGAATGAAAAACCAGACATGAAGGTTAATTGCTCTGCTGTTACCTTATTCTATTTCACTATTCTACGTCTGGGTTTTTTAGGTAATGTGCAGTAAAATCAAAAGGAAAAAGAGTTTACTACTCCACAACTGCTGTGATGTACCTTCAACTCGGGAACATTAGTTCAAATTTCATTGGAAAATAGCATTCCCATGGTTTAAAACCGGGGTCCTGTCAAGGTGCGAGCAATTCTCACTTACATCCGCAGGCTTTGCAGGTATCTTATCGACTCCTCAAGCAGAATTAGTATACAGAATGACAATGAAAAATGTGTTAATTGAGGACAAAAATGATGACTTATCTAAATAACCAAGCCTAATGAAATGTCACAGCTGTCAGCTGTGGACAGGAAGACAGCTTCTGCGGTATGGGTATAGATTTTTTTTCCTTTTCCACCCACTTTGCAGTTTCCACATCTTTTGCAAGTGACGGCAAACGCTAAAGAACAAAGCACGAGAGTGCACAAAGAAACGGAATTGAGAAAAATGCCTGTTCACCCCTTCTACAACTCTGGTGCACCTTCAACTCTGAAACATTACTTCAACTTTCACTGGAAAATAACATCCGGAGTAGCTGGTGCGAACTACATCTGGTATTCAGTAGGCACTGTGTTCATCACATGTAGCACATGCCATCATTAATACAGAAATCTCTTGTTCCTCTTACTGAATTGTGCACCCTATCAACATTCCAGAAGACATGTGCATCATTGTTTGCTGGAAGACAGTTCTGCATTTTGTTCTTTTCACAAATTTATTTTCTCCTGCTGCTATGAGTATAGAATTATTCTATTCTGTCCTTGCCTCTAGTTGGATTTTACCTTCATTCAAATTTGTCCTTATTACATGAATTAATCAGGAAAACGATGCCGCAACTTTTTTTTTGTGAGTAACACTTTAGGTTTGTAATACAGGTAAATGTAATTTATGTAATGCAGGTTAATAAAGCTAACTGCCTTCTGATATACAACACAAGTTATCTCCTGAACTGATAGGATTTAACTGATAATTGTGTGACACAAAGAGATGACCTGCTTCAACACCAAAGCACTTAAAGGAAGATACGGTCAGGCAAAGAAATGAAGCACATATCATGGGATATTCCCCATGAGAAAATTATAAGAACTGCAGGAATGTGTTTAAAGTGGCAAAGTGTAGACAGAAGATGAATATTTTTGTAGTTGGGAGAAAATGAAGATCATTTCCCAGAACAAATTCTCTGATGCATTCATCAGGTTCCACAAAGCAAAGGACGGCCACAGTGGTGCAGCGGTAGAGTTCCTGCCTTACAGCGCTTGCAGCGCCGGAGATCCAGGTTCGATCCCGACTACAGGCGCTGTCTGTATGAAGTTTGTACGTTCTCCCTGTGACTGTGTGGGTTTTCTCCGAGATCTTCAGTTTCCTCCCACACTCCAAAGACGTACAGGTATGTAGGTTAATTGGCTTGGTGTATGTATAAATTATCCCTAGTGTGTGTAGGATAGTGGTTATGTGCGGGGATCGCTGGTCGGTGTGGACTCAGTGGGCCGAAGGCCTTGTTTTCGCTCTGTATCTCTGAACTAAACTAAACAAAACAATCAGAGTCAAGCAAATGGCTGCCATGTCACCGGGTCATAACATCACACACAAAGTCTGTGCTGATAATGAATTTGGGCATTGTGACTTCATCTGGGATCTCAGCTCAACTCTCACTTCTGTGGACATTAAAAGCAAAAAGAAAATTGGCAAAATCTGTATCACCTTTGGCAAATCCATATTGAATATCTGGAATCAGCTGCATGGTCTGAACAGAAAGATGTCTGTCTATCAGGTTTGTGTCCTCAGGACCCTTTTAATATGGCTGTAAATACAACAACATGCATTTGAAGAAAAACAAGTGATTAAATGCCAAAAACATCTTTGATGTTCTAGAAAAATCCTTGGCTTCTCTTGAAACAAACAGATCACCCACAAGACTGATCATCTGAAGGGTCTCAACCCAAAACGTCGCCTATTTCCTTCGCTCCATAGATTCTGCCTCACCCGCTGAGTTTCTCCAGCAATTTAGTCTACCTTCGATTTTCCAGCATCTGCAGTTCCTTCTTAAACATCTACTGTAAGTTGTACCTTGTGGTCAAATCAAGCACTACTTTGGACTTAAAGGAAAGCCAAAGTTCAAGTCAAGCAAGCTTAAGTAATTTAGCATTCACACACAACTGGGAAAATCCTACCACAACTGCTTAGTCTGGAAAAGTCAAGGTGAAGCAGTCATGTTTGTGAGTTACTGATCATAGAAAAATGGTCCTGACAAATAGTCTTGACCCGAAACATCAAGAGTTCCTGACACCCCCCCCCTCAGGAGCATTTTGTTTTTTCCTCACAGCTGAGGTCCTGATGTGAACAATGGAGCTGAGTGTGCTCCATCTGGTTTGTGGCCAGTAGCCCTCGTGGCCATTTACATAGTAGGCTCTTCCCCCACACCATTGCCAAACACCACAAAGTATTTTATTCTGCATCCTTTCATCTGTCACGATGTTTGGATTGGCTTTACCTCAAGGTGGCTGTCGGTGTTCTGTGGTGGCGTCATCACCAGCTGGTCAGTGAAGCTGGAGAATAGAATGCAGGTACCACATGCCCCATAGATTGCTGCAACAAGGTTCAAACTTCCTGACATTACTATGTGGAAACTGTAGCTGGCAGCTCTACACAACGTGCAGGGGCGAAATACAAGACAGCATTACTGTATGCTATGAATCTGATACATGAACAAACTGATATTCTCTCAGGCCTGGACGCTGGCTCTCACAACTGTCAAGTGCCTGTAGTTACATTGTCTCTCCCTCAGAGGGCAGTCCAATAAGTTCCTTCCCAAACATCAATCAATGGATTTGAATATACTAAAGAACTCAGCATCAACAACTCTCGGATCTTAAGAGTCAAGAGTGCTTAAGCCCCTGCCCCACGATGCGAGTCCACCCAAGAGCTCTCCCGGATTAAAAAAAAAATCTAACTTGTGGTATGTACGTAGCGGGTACGTAGGACCTCGTGGATGTCTCGTCGTGGTTCGTAATGCTAACGGCAGGTACGCGGGAAAAGCGGTAACTCGTGAAGTTTTTTCAACACTGTGAAAAATGTCCAAGAGTTTCCCCGAGTACCTGCCGTTAATTACCGCGTTCCCCGAGTACCTGTTGTTCGCATTACGAGCCGCTACATCCACGAGGTCCTACGTACATTCTACGTACTTACCACAAGTTTGATTTTCTTTTTAATTCAAGAGAGCTCTTGGGTGAACTCACACATGGGACGGGCTTTAATTGTCAAATGTGCTGACATTGGAACAATGAAATGCTTACTCGCAGCAGCAGAATAGGCCTGTAAACACAATACAGAAAGATAATATGTAATAAACACAAAATCAATCAGAATTATGAACCACAAAGCTAGTGCAAAAAAAAAAAAATCAAAATTCCTTTGTCCAAAGACATTCCACAGAAATTCATACTTGAGGTTAGTTTGTGCAGTGTTGAAGATTATCAAAGATCTGCAACCCTTGCATTGATGAAATCTCTACCCATCTCAAGCGGAAGATCCTTTATCCTGTGACAACCCCAGCTCCTGAATCCTCAGCTTGAGAAGCTACCTAGATCTGCCCTGTTCATCCCTCAGAATCTCATATAAACTTCCCATTCTTTTAAACTTCAATATGGTTTGGCTAAACTTATACAATCTTTTCTCACTGGATAGCTTCCGTAATGCAATAATCCAGCCAATGAATCTACTCTCCATCGACTCCAAGGCAAATAGATCCTTCAGTACACATTCTTGCTAAACGTTTTTTGTCATTTTGGGTGCAGTAAATTGAAGGTTCATGAGGTACTGTTGAAAGACAAGTTGAAAGTATTCTATTAGAAACTCTTGACTCATGCATTGTAGAAAGCAGGGGGGTTTGGGGAGTCAGAAGGTTAGAGACTTGTTGAACAAGATTTTAAACCATTCCAAGAGCCACAGTCTGTGTGTGGCAGGTACAGTTTAGGTTCCAGCCATCGGTGAGCCAAAGGATGGTGATTGTGAGGAAATCACGGACACTGATATCATTATGTAACTTAGTTGGAAATAGGGGAGGGACAGTAAATAATTATAGAAAATGTCAAACTATTAGGGCATTGACCTACTTTCCAGTGATGGTCAAAGTCTGCAGAGTGAAGGGTGTGGTATTAAATCTATTAGTTTAAGAAGGAACTGCAGATGCTGGAAAATCGAAGGTAGACTAAAATGCTGGAGAAACTCAGCGGGTGAGGCAGCATCTATGGAGCGAAGGAAATAGGCAACGCATCTGGTCAAAACCCTTCTTCAGAATCAATAGGCAATGTTTCGGGTCGAAACCATTCTTCAGACATTTCTCCAACATTTTTGTCTACCTTAAATCTATTAGTGTTCATTGTATATGAATGACCTGAAACAGCAGAATAGTCATTCTCCAAGTTTAAAAAAAAATCCAGCATAATATCCCATTCTTCCATGATATCCAAGTCTGAAAACATATTTTATAGCTTTTATGTTAATTGTATTATTTTGAGTGGCTTTGGTTTTGAATGAAGATGCTCCTATTTAATTTCACTTCTACCATGTCCCTGTGTTCTTATTTCTCTTGGGTGCTCTTCTCATTATGCCTCTGTGCTTCTCTTTCTTTCAGATGACTTCTCTTAGATGCTTTCTTATTTTTTGATGGCAATTCCATTATGATTTTGGCTTTTTTCACCTCTCTAAGTATATTCTGATGCTTTAAAATTATTTCCATTTGGTATTAGTCATTTTAAATCTCCTCAGGAAAGCTGACCTTTTGTACCTGCTCTTAGCTGAAGCTTTTTAGAAATATGAGAGACTACAGGAGTGGATTTATTCTACTGCACCATCCTGTTTTGCTGTTTCTCCGATAGTCATGGTTGTCATTGCAGCCCACAATCCACTTATTGTTCTGTTGTCTGTTAAATTTTCTTCTACATCTGTACACTCAGATGCTTCTGGTTATTTTTTTAAGGATTACAGCAGCTCTCTCAAGCATCTGCTATGCCAGCTGAGCAGAAACTGCCACATCTGGGACCTAAGCTAAACCAGCCGAACATTAATGCAGTTCTTCCCATACAGGGTTATGGTACACCAACACACCACCCAGGAATGCTGCAGATGTAATTCAGCAGAAATGGTTAAAAAAGGAGATAAATAAAGGCATTTTAAAAAATTGAATGAAAATTTGCGGTTCAAAACTACAGAAGGCATGGCCAAAAAAAACAGCAGCAAAGGTGTGATGAATGGAATATGCTTAGCTATTTGTGCCTGTCTATGTTTTATTTTTGGATAAGGGAGTGTCATTAAAAATTCTGTCTGTCAATATATGGGCACTCCTTTCCATAATCCCCCAGAAGATAATCACAAAGTAACATATGAGTGTTAAGACATAGTGCACGAGTTTATGGATGCAATTCTCATCAAGAAAATTGATAACTGCTTATCCGGTAAGCAGTCCCTTCTGTGGAGATTAATAGGTTCAGAGAGGTCCATATAAATGCACACTTATCTCTACCATTGTGAAAGCTGTCATCTAAATTGTGAACTGCAAGTTCATTTAAAAAACGCACCTCTCCGGCTGATCCCTCAAAATGATCATACTTTTAATTACATCAGTCTTTAGCTCCATGTGACTATTGCTTGTTTGTCCAAGCCACTGTCAGTATATTATGTTGTCACATGATCTGAGTACCAACCGTGTGTTGTTCTCTCTAGGGGGTTGGGAGAGCAAAGCTCAAAGACTAAAATAATCTCCAGTAAACTTGGGTGGTTCTGTTGAATATAATTTTCCAGACTCGGTTAGGTATAGGTTTAGATTTAGATTCGGCATTTAAGGTAATTATCCATTCTGTTAGATCTATCTATCGCTGTTCGTGAAACTAATTGAGTTATTAATGGAGGCAAGTCCATTTCAAAGCTCTGCCAATAAATTACCATCCAGTTGTTGATACGACAAGTACAGAGCATGTTACTGTCAAGGTTCACACAACCCATCGTTAGTCATGAATACATAAGGATACGGAGACCTCTCCTTCATAACATCACACTTAAACCTCTCTCACAACCACAATGGGTTGTTGTTTAAATGTTGTTCTTTGTGACAAAGGCTCAATACGCTAAAATATAGACTACCCATCCATGTGAATAAAAATCCAGAATTAATCATGTGTACTGATTCAAAACAGCAGCAAAATAGTGTTAAATCACATTTCAAGTCAATCGTAAAATAAAGCCCTCCAACCTGAAATTGTTAAATCCCGTTGAATTTGGTAAAGCTCCTTGTTAGATGCCATGTACTCTCTCTCCAATAATATTTATCGGACACAATTTAATTCTCTTTGTTTCCTCCAATAGTTTGGTCCCAGGAGATGCTGGTCCTTTACTGGTTCGCTGGGCTCCCTCTGGTATATCACATTAGTTGCCTTTAATTTCAGTGCCAAGAATCGGTCTAATGTACAGAAATTGACAAAAGGTGACAGTATCACCATGCACAATCCTATCCTCTACCAAAATTTCCTCACTTTCACTTTAAGGTCAGAACACAACAGAGTAATCAGGTATGTAGCCCTGGTTAATTTTTAACTTTCTAATCCCACTGAGGCTAAATGCAATCTCTGCGCTTGCTGTAGAACTGAGATAAAATGATTCAACACAGGCAAGGATCAAACTTGCCTGATATTCAATAAACCTGTAGCTTCATCAAGTGAACTGAACAAACAAACTTCAACAATACACCAAGTAAATATACTTGGAACTTCCTGTGGAGCAGTGAGCAAAACCCCAGGTTTTAATCCTTGATCTATTAACCTGCCTGCTCACAGATATCACAAGGGTTGGTGTGGGCGAAGGGCACTGCAACTGGTCTTAGCATCCCAAGGCATTGCAAGAAAATGCTTATGCTGTAAAGTCAACTGCAGGCAGGATCACACATAACACCATTTCAGAGACGTAGCTGAAGCATAGTAATATCTCTGTAAAGTTACCCTTTCACGAGTTGGTGCCTTCAGGATAGAAGGTGGGGAAAAAAAGTATCCTGAGAAAAGGGAGTCTGAAGAAGGGTCTCGACCCGAAACGTCGCCTATCTCCTTCGCTCCTTAGATGCTGCTGCACCCGCTGAGTTTCTCCAGCTTTTTGTGTACCCTCCTGAGAAAATAGTTCCTTTACTGTCTCTACTTATTCCAGTTTTGAGATACAGTGTGAAGACAGTCCCTTTGGCCCACTGAGTCCATGCGGCCCAACAATCACTGTACACTAGTTCTATTTAATCTCAGTTTCTCACCAAGGGAATTTGCAGAACCCAATTAATCTTCAAATCTGCATGTCTTTAGAATGTGGGAGGTAACCCGAGCACCCAGAGAAAACCTAAACTCTGCACAGACAGCGCCCAGTCAGGATCAAACCCATGTCAATGGCGCCATATAGCAGCAACTCTTCCCCTGCGCCACTGTGCCTCCATGCCTAACTGATACAAACATATACTGTGTAAATATGTTTTATTCAACTTCCCAATGGATCCTAATAGGCAGATCACAATCAAGTCATTCAGATTTCTGAAAGCCTTTATCCTACACAACAACTATTTATTCACAACTGATTTCCATTTAGAATAGCTTTTTGTTTCCCAAACACCAAAGCAAAAATAGAATGTAGTGAAGAGACTGTGGCTTTCCTACTGTCATTCACTTACGCACATTAATATACATCCCACCCTTCCTTGCTCCTATTGGAAATACAACCAGCGCTTTCCTTGAAATATTTGCCTTATTCTTCTGAAGGCAGTGACCGTGCTGGAATATGGTTATTTATGTGAGAGACTTGAATGAATTGAAGCAAATTATGTTTATACTGAGCTTGAACCTGTTCTAAGTTTAAAAAGTACATGGATACAAGGAGGAAGAAGGTAAAAGTTATTTGCCTTCCATCATAGTGGGGAATGTGAGGTCGCCAAAAAACAAGATGGACGTGCTGCCTGCGCTGGTGGGGACTCGGAGGGATTTCCGCGAGTGCGGTGATCTCAGCGTTTGCGGGGACATCGCTCCATGAGAACATCCTGGAGTCTGGTGCGAGTGTGGATGGCTTTCTGACGGTTCGGGTGGACAGGGACTGCAGGGAGAATGGCAGCTGCCAGAGCAACTCTGGTCACATCACGGTGGCCCAGACATTGAACTGATGGATGTGGGTCCACTTATGCTGTGTGCCCTAGAGATTCTCACACGCCGCTGTGGCGGCTGATTATGTTTAATCTTTATGTAGTTTTGTATCATGTTGCTTTTTTGGTGCGACTGCATGGTAAATCAAGTTGCACTGTACCTCGGTTCACGTGATAAGGATCATTGAACCATTGAACATTCCAGTACTAGTCAATAGGAAACAATCAGAGGCATTTGTTGTTGGGTTTCTGGTAGTCAACCAAGGATGCTCTTCCTTTAAACGCACACCATAGTGGCAATGTTGGTTTTCTTTTGAACCTGAAGACAATGGAGCCATACACTTCAAGTTCATGCTGCAGAATGCACTCCAAAGCAGCTGCACAATCCTAAGGGGATTCAAATCCTAGGCATTCAAAATGTGAACAAAAGTGCTGCTACTGCCACAGGTTGTCAATGGCTGTGCACAACCTCACAACGTTTGGCCATCAGTCTATGAGAACAATGCCTATCTCAGCATTATTTATAAGGTATCACAGGTTCATCAACACAAATGATATGTTTGAAAGCTAAAGTTTCAATCTCTGCATTGTGGTTGACATGCCAATAACCTGCTGCAATTTTTCAACTTATGAAATAATTTGAAAACATTGCTGCTGTACCTTGAGAAGCACACTATAAAAATAGCTGATGTCCCCAGTCTTGTTATCATCCAAGTTAGTGCAGTGTTAGTCAAGCAGGAGCAGCCAATGATACCTTGTTATAAAAAAAAAATCTATGGACAAGGAATATGCAGCTTGTTCTATTCCGAGGTGATGGAACAATTCACACAGTTGTCTTCCACCTCAAAACAGAGCTAACAAAGTATTCCCAGCATTAAGAAATTTGCAGAGAAGGACTCCATTACTGTCATCCACAGTGTGATATTATTTTACTGAACTGAACAAAATGATATCCAAAAAATTACAAGAACATAATCGCATTGAGGAATTCAATTAGCCATGGTCTGAGTGGGTACACAAAACATGGACATTGAAGTAACTTTCCAGGTACAGTGCCCTCCATAATGTTTGGGACAAAGACCCATCATTTATTTATTTGCCTCTGTACTCCACAATTTGAGATTTGTAATAGAAAAAAAATCACGCGTGGTTAAAGTGCACTTTGTTAGATTTTAATTAAAGGCCATTTTTATACATTTTGGTTTCACCATGTAGAAATTGCAGCTGTGTTTATACATAGTCCCCCCATTTCAGGGCACCATAATGTTTGGGACACATGGCTTCACAGGCATGTGTAATTGCTCAGGTGTGTTTAATTGTCTCCTTAATGCAGGTATAAGAGAGCTCTCAGCGCCTAGTCCTTCCTCCAGTCTTTCCATCACCTTTGGAAACTTTTATTGCTGTTTATCAACTCGAGGACCAAAGTTGTGCCAATGAAAGTCAAAGAAGCCATTATGAGACTGAGAAACAAGAATAAAACTGTTGTGACATCAGCCAAACAGGCTTACCAAAATCAACAGTTTGGAACATCATTAAGAAGAAAGAGAGCACTGGTGAGCTTACTAATCACAAAGGGACTGGCAGGCCAAGGAAGACATCCACAGCTGATGACAGAAGAATGCTCTCTATAATAAAGAAAAAAACCCAAACACTTGTCCGACAGATCAGAAACACTCTTCAGGAGTCAGGTGTGGATTTGTCAATGATCACTGTCCGCAGAAGACTTCATGAACATAAATACAGAGGCTACACTGCAAGATGCAAACCACTGGTTAGCCGCAAAAATAGGATGGCCAGGTTAGTTTGCCAAGTCTTAAAAGAGCAACCACAGTTCTGGAAAAAGGTCTTGTGGACAGATGAGATGAAGATTAACATATCAGAGAGATGGCAAGAGCAAAGAATGGAGGAATGAAGGAACTTCCCAAGATAAAAAGCATACCACCTCATCTGTGAAACGGTGGTGGGGGTGTTATGGCCTGGGCATGTACAGCTGCTGAAGGTACTGGCTCACTTATCTTCATTGATGATACAACTGCTGATGGTAGTAGCATAATGAGTTCGTTCATTCTACAGCAAGACAATGATCCCATACATATTGCTAAAGCAACAAAGTAGTTTTTCAAAGCTAAAAAATGGTCAATTCTTGAGTGGCCATCAATCACCTGATTTGAACCCAATTGAGCATGCCTTTTATATGCTGAAGAGAAAATTAAAGGGGACTAGCCCCCAAAACAAGGCCTGGCAGAGCAACACCAGAGACGACACCCAGCAACTGGTGATGTCCATGAATAGCAGACTTCATGCAGTCATTGCTTGCAAAGGATATGCAACAAAATACTAAACATGACTACTTTCATTTACGTGACATTGCTGTGTCCAAAACATTATGGTGCCCTGAAATGGGGGGGTGGGGGGGCTATATATAAACACTGCTGTCATTTCTACATGGTGAACCGAAAATGTATAAAAATGGCCTTTATTAAAATCTGACAATGTGCACTTTAACCACATGTGATTTTTTTTTCTATTACAAATTTCAAATTGTGGAGTACAGAGGCAAATAAATAAATGATGGATCTTTGTCCCAAACATTATGGAGGGCACTGAATGTCCGCACAGAAGTCTGCAGCAACAGTTCAGTGATGTGTAATTTTGAACCATGGGTTTGTCTGCCCATTCAGACTAAACAAAATGATCCCTTGGAAATACTTTGAAGGAGAGTAGGGGAGTTTCCTCAGAGCCCTGGATAATACTGCTCATGAACAGAAATTATCAGAATATCAAGTCTCAACACATTCCTATTTACATGTCATACTGTGTTTAAAGAGGCTACTGTACATCGTTTGTCATAATAATGACCACACTTCAAAAATACTTCAGTGGCCACAAGACACCTTGAATTGCCCTGTCGTGGCGAAAGGTACCTCAGAATTGCAAGTTAGTTTCCTTCTCAGATCACAAAAATAATTCACAATAAAAAGATTTTCTGAATTACTTTACATGCGGGGGTCCACATTTTGTAAAATTATTTGTTTTCTCTGGTTGTATATTGTAATAGTGCCATTCATTCCCTTGAGGGGAGAGACTCAGATTGTCTCTTCTAACCGTACTTGCTAGAATTGTGCTTTATATTAGATCTCCCTTCTGTTGTTCTTCAAATTCTTTGAAATGCTGCTATGATCCGATAACAAATGATACTACATACATATTATTATATCACATACCCTGGACATACTATTACAATGCTGCTCAACTGAATACCATCCATATTAATATCTACTTTATTTTGATTCCTATTTATCAAATATTAAGTAGAACAGTAGTGGAAAACATTATGATGTTTTGGATGAAAGGACAAAGGTGGATGGATCAAAACATTCACTGTTGATATACTTTCATGCAGTTAAACATGCTTTTTCTCTAAAATTATCAGTCACAATAATTATTCATCCTCTGAATGGCAAAGGCTGTTTGTTGCTCATTTCCTAAGATGAAATTCAAGCAGAAGATTATAACTTATAGTCATAGAGTCATATGGAGCGGAGACAGGCCGTTCATCCCAAACTGTCCATCATGACCGAAATGCTCATCCATGCTTGTCCCATTTGCCCTTATTTCTCTAAACCTTTCCTGTGCATGTACCTATCCAAATGTTTTTTTTAATGTTGTTATTATACCTCCCTCAACTACATCATCTGGCAGCTCGTTCTATATACACACCACCATACTTTGTGAAACAGTAGTTCCTCAGGCCTGATGACCCGAGCTATAAGACGAGGTTGGGCTGGCTAGGACTTCATTACTTGGAAGGATGAAGAGTGATATTATAGCGGTGTATAAGATCAAGGAGAGAATAAATAGAGTAAATGCACAAGTGTTTTAGCCAGAGTAGCAGAATCAAGAGGACACGTGCTTAAGGTGAGAGGAAAAATATTTAATAGGAACCGGAGCAGCAACTTTTTCCACACTGAGGATGGTGGGTATATGGAACGAGCTGTCAGAGGGAGTAGTTGAGGCAGATACTATAACTACATTTAAAAGACTAGCATCTTGGTCAGCATGGGCAAGTTGGGCTGAAGGATCCATTTCCGTGCTGTCACTCGATGACTAATTATTTCCTCTCTCACCTTAAACCTATGCCCTCTAATTCCTGATTCCCCTATCCTAGAATAAAGTGTGCACATGATGGAGGGTGGCATGGTGGCGCAGTGGTAGAGTTGCTGTCTTACAGCACCAGAGACTCAGGTTCGATCCTGACTATGGGTGCTTGTCTGTACAGAGTCTGTATGTTCTCCCCGTGCTTTCTGGTTTGTAACCACACTACAGGTTTGTAGGCTAATTGGCTTGATACAATTGTAAATTGTCCCTAGTGTGTGTAGGATAGTTTAGTTTAGAGATAGAGTGTGGAAACAGGCCCTTCGGCCCACAGAGTCTGCACCGAAGAGCAATCCCCGTGCATTAACACTAACCTACATACACTAGGGACAATTTACATTTATACCAAACCAATTAACCTACAAAGCTGTACTTTGGAGTGTGGGAGAAAACCAAAGATCTCGAAGAAGACGCAGTCACAGGGAGAACGTACAAACTACATACAGACAGCACCCGTAGTCGGGATCGAACCCGGGTCTCCAGCACTGCAAGCGCTGTGAGGCAGCAGCTCTACCGCTGCGCTACCGTGCCGCCCCTTAGTGTTAGTGTGCGGAGATCACTCATCGGCGCAGACTCGGTGGGCCAAAGGGCCTGCTTCCGCGCTGTATCTCTAAACAAAACTAAACCAAAGCAACCAGCTATAATATACAAACACCGTTACTTTACAAACATGATAAGTTCCAGGAATACTTAAGGTCAGTAATTCTGCAGACAACATTTTCTAGGCAGGTTCAAATGGAAATTAACATTCAACATGATTTAAAAAATGGATCTTGTTTAGGAATCGCAAGCCCCATATTTCAGGAAATGACTTGGTACTTGGTATGGGATGGTACTTTATTTGTCACAATTACTGAGGTACAGTGAAATTCATTTTTGTATACAGTTCAGTACAAGTATCACTATACATAAGCACTTAGATACATCTTAGATAAGCATCTGTGATACTGTACAAGTGTGTAGTTGTAGTACACTGAGACAGTATACAGAATCGCCAGTCTGGCACCATTTTTACAGCATCTACACAGGAGCTGTAAATTATTTCCATATTTAAACGGGCCCAGAATGGATTCAAATGCTCTTGTCCAGTAAAGCACAATGGGCCCAGGCTTCAGTTCAATGAGTCACTCTTCAAGTCTTTTTTTAATCTTATCCTTTCAATCTTTTCCCAATCTCTCCCACAAATCTTTTTGTGAAGACTGTTGCTTACAAGTTTCATGTTGTAACTATATTGCAGGTCTCAAACCTGTAAACTACCTTCGAACAATTCAACCCTGGAGGCCATCATTGTCAAGCCAGATCTTATCCTTTCCCCCACTCCCTTATATTAAGCATCTGAAGAGTGAAAAGAACAGTTGTTTTTTTCCTTGAATGACAACACTGATTAATTGTATAGCCAACTTAGGTGCCAGCAAGCTGAAAATAGTTGGTGAGCTGCAAATTGTGCCTCTTAGTCTGTATCCATACCTATTGAGGCATGTTGCCTCATTGAAACTTTTTGCTGTGATCTTCAACATGTCAAACATCTTAATTAACCATATCCTTATCATCTCCGGAGCATTTACATGTAGAAGGGTGCTTCCTGCAAGAACAAAGCACTTTTTCCATTAGCAGTCAGAAAAGCTTGAACGATGCACTTTAAACTGATGAGGTCACCCCACCACCCACGCACATGCTGCAAGTTGGCTAACATTTTCAGAAAGGAACAAATTTCAAAATGTGACCCCGGAGTTTATTTTGCTGTGAGATTTTCACTTGGTTATGATTGCACAGTCTTTTCAAATTCTGTCTGCGCAGCTTTAAAGCTGCAGCACCAACACCTGCGTAAGGAACTCTCAATCCGTTTCATTTCCCAGCAAAAGGAATGAAAAGAAACTTAATACATTCTGGCAAGCTCACTTGACACAAGACATACATTATACTGTTCGCTATATGAAAGGAATTTGTTACAGTTTGTATTTTTGCTCTTTTTTTTAAACAAAGCAGAATGCATGCTGCGCAAAGCATTTTGCTAAATCCACATGCCAAATCGCAAAAGTAATTCGCAAAACAAAAATGATGGAGCTGAGGAAAGGAACAGAGGGAAATAAATCCTCGGCACCAAACCAAAACAAAATAACTGATAGTTGTGCAGAGGAACCTCTTCTCACAGAGAGTGGAGAATTGTCTGCTCCAGAGGTTTGTGGAGGATGGGTCATTATGGGCACTTACAGGAGAAGTCGATACATTTCTGAATGAACAGTGAATGGAGAGTTACAGAAAGTGATACAGAATAGGATGAGGCCTGCGGCATATCAGTCATGATCAAATTGAACAGGCGGACAAGCTGGAGGAGTTGCATGGCCTATTCCTGCCCGTTTTCTTATATTCTTAGCAGAAATATCATGGCATTTGATACTCTTTAAGTATTGTCTACAGTATTTTATTATTTGTATTTAAAAAGATCAACATTGAGCAACTTTTATATTTGACAAAGCACATTTAAAGATTTATAATGTATGATACATGAGCACAGCACAATCAATGAAATTAGGATATAGAAATGAATTGTACAGCATAACTCCAAATGTTGGAGTACAACCTTGCATGACAGTCAATGACTGCATCAGCCAATTTGTGGTAGGTAGAATTCAGATGCGATCATATTTTCTTATGCTACTGCTGACTTTTCACTTCCTTGAGCTCAATGTTACGAGGCTTGCAAAACACAACCTGTTTTGAATGAACTATAGATCAAACCAGACACAGTGTGTTGAAGAGCACTGTTCAATGCAAACTATGCTTGTGGAATTGAAGGATACTAACTGAAAAGTGGCAAAACGAAAGCAGGGTATGATTAAAACAATCTTCCATCCTTATCTCCCTCTAACGTGCACGTGCAATAATGTGTGTGGACTAGACTGGATACTATTCTAACAAACTGCTTCCAGGCATTTCAATGCTATGAGAGAATGTAGCATTTTCTCTGTATTTGTGCTAACCATGATAAATTGTAAACCAAGGACTCATCTATCCATTCAGGTGGACATTAAGATGTCATTCCAAAAATTGAATCATAAAATATTTGAGATTATTCATTTCCCTCAATCAACACCAAAAGGAACAGAATAAGAAGGGTCTCGACCACGATAGGTCACCCATTCCTTTTCTCCAGAGATGTTGCCTGTCCCGCTGAGTTACTCCAGTTTTTTGTGACTGTTCAGAATAATAGATATTGTATCGAATAAATTTAAGAATTTGATGGTATACAATAGCTGCCTCTCTTACCCACTATCGGACACTACAGTTCAAAAACTGCAGGTCTGAAGAAAGGTCTCGACCTGAAACGTCACCCATTCCTTCTCTCCAGAAATGCTGCCTGTCCTGCTGAGTTACTCCAGCATTTTATGTCTATCTTTAGTTTAAAGCAGCATCTGCAGTTCCTTCCTACACCAGGTTCTTTCAGATAACTTGAAATGTAATTTTCAGTAAACTAATTTATTTTAAAATACAACAGAATGAAGCAAAATTAGGGAAAACCGCCAAAGTTAATCAAACGGCAATCGAACACTAATTCCATTTTTACTGAGACTGGAAATGTCATCAGTGAAATAAAGATTTTGATCAATTACTTGCAGAACATTTCACACGGACTTATTTTATCTAATTATTTTTTGTGTGGTTGCAAAGTCTCTTTTGGAGATTGACTACACATGGGAGAGGTCGGAAGACATTACAACATGAAAGGTTGCAAGTTGTAGATTTTTCTGATTATGTAATATCCTTTCTTCTGCTGGCACAGAAATTAAGGACTTGCACTTGTATATAACTTATATAAAATGCATCTTATACTTATCCAGAAAAATATCTTAAGTTGGTAGTGATTGGTGGGCTTGGATTCATGGGAGATGGTCTTGGACGGGAGGATGCTCCTCAAACTGTAGAGCATCTTGGACAATACAGTTCACCCCCTCCATGACATACTGGTCAACCCGAGGAGCACTTTCAGCAACAAACTGGTTCCACCAAGATGCAGTACAGAACGCCACAGGAGATCCTTCATCCCTGTGGCTATAAAACTGTACAACTCCTCCACCTTCTGGGATAGACTAATTTTCCTCATATTCCTCTCCCCCCCTCCCCCCCACCGCACCCCAAATCTTTGCGTATCCCCAATCCTTTCCACTCGACACTTTAATTTGATGTTTCATGTATCTTGAGTTTTATGACTGTTGGCAGATCAATATCCCTCCTGGGATAAATAAGGTTCTGTTGTATCCCATCATGATGCAGTTTGGTGAAACACTCCACCCATTCACAGTCTGTAAAGCGTTAAAAACTAACAACTCTTGTCAGATTTGTGAAGGTGCTCTAGGATTCTAATTCAGTGACCTTATTGCTTTCCTGTGCAATACTCACTCAGAAATGTTTCACTGCAAATGAATACATACTTCCCAAATTCACAGAGGACCTGTAGACTCCCATTAGGTCTGAAGCATGTATTTATGAATAATACATCATAATTAATAATGAAAAATATATATATTCTCCCAATACTCATAATGTGTGTATGCAGCAAAAAGCAATTTTAATCTCTCTCCGCATTAAACTACAAACAACCCCATCTTCCTTCCTACCCCATATGTTAATTGATGTTGAGCTTTCTATCCTCTCCTTCAAAGCTGCCTTCACTATCCCTCTCTTCAGAAAACCAACCCTCGACCTGCCATTGCAAATTTTTGCCCTAATCTCCAGCCTCCTTTTTTCTCCAATGTCTGGGTGTGTGCTGTGACCTTCCAAATTCATGCCCACCTTACATGGTATGCCCTGTTTGATTTCACCCTCATGTATTCTCCCTGCCACACTACTAAAGGGGCTGTCCCACTGCGGCAACCTTTCAGCGACTGTCTTCGACCTTCAAGCTCGAGGATACTCGCCTGAAAAACCTCGAGCTGGATCAACCGTCAGCGATGAAACCGCGAGCTGGATCGACCGACTGCGCGCACACACACATAAACACATCGCAAAGGCGGGGGCCAGGGAAAGCGGGGGAGCGCTGTCTGAAATTCACACTCGCGATGAACACTAAGGTAAAAGACAGCTGCACAGTGTACGGTAAGTCCTTTAGAGAGCGCAGAGGGGAGGGGGGAGGGGAGAGAAGGGGAGAGAAGGGGGGGGGGGGGGGAGAAGGAGTGGAGACACTTTTAAGAAGCCAGACATCTTTTAATAAAGTTTAGCGGGCATTTAATTTTCCGTCGGTTTTCCTTGGTCCTGAAAACTCCAAAAATGAGCCAATTAAAATGCCCGGTCAGCGAAGGAGATTGCCTACGGAGATTGCCTGTAACTAAATAGCGACCCCACTCCACTGCACTACGAGTCAAAAAGAACCATGCTGACCAATCTTTACTCGCGGACCCCGTGTCGACCGTGCTGCAAGTTTGAGACGAGACAAACTCTTCTAAACTCGCAGATGAGGTCGCCGAAGTGGGACAGCCCCTTAATACAGTACTGATTAAATTCCCTGATGAGAGTTTATGCAAGTGAGACTAAAGTAATCTATCCTTTTTCCTTCTCAAGTCATTTGTAGACATTGACATAGTCCACCATACTCCTCCAAAGTATCATCACCTAGCTGGATGAAAGTGCACACATATGGTTTCATTTTTACCTCCCTGATCATAGACAGTGAAGTGTCAGTTACGAATTTCCTCCCCACTTTGCACTATTATTCTGCTGTCTTCAAAGATCTTGTATCGGCTCAGAATATAGAACAGTTCAGCATTAGAACAGGCTCTTTGGCCCACAATGTCTCTGTACCAAACACAATGCCAAGTTAAACTAACCTCTTCTCCCTGCAAATGATCGATGTCCCTCCATTCCCTGCAATCCATGTGCCTATCTAAAAGCCTCTTTAACACTATCATACCTGCTTCAAGCACCTCCCCTAGCAGTAGGTTTGAGGTACCTACCACTCATTAAAAAAAGCTTGCTCTCAATTAAACTTTCTCCCTCTTATGTTCTTGGTTGGTTCTTGGTTTCCTGGTCATCCAAAATATTCCAAATGGAATTTAAACTGTTAAAGCTATGCGCTCTCTATCTTTAATATTTCTACCCTGGATAAAAGTGTTCTGACTGTCTATCCCACCTATGTCTCTCAAAAAGTTATATATCGTTCACATTACTGTTGGGAGTATACATCAAAAATAACTTATTTGGCTGCAATGAATTCTGGTACACCCTGAAAAAGTTACATGTGCCATATAAATGTTGTCCATTGACAAACATCAAACCAGGTGAAATTTGCAAGCTGGCAGTAAGTACCATCAAGGTATCCGGTTTATATAAATCAAAATTAGGATTGCAATTCCATCACCTCAAATCTGCAGCTTGCAAACTCAATTCTTGCTGGGAGTAATCGATTTACAAACTTGTCCAGTAGTTATGAGCAGATAACAAACTGCTGGAGGATAGACACAAAAAGCTGGAGTAACTCAGCGAGGCAGGCAGCATCTCTGGAGAGAATGAATGGGCGATGTTTCAGGTCGAGACCCTTCTTCAGACTGGTTAGGATAAGGGAAACGAGTTTATCTACAGTTTAAACCAGCATCTGCAGTTCCTTCTTACAAAACTGCTGGAGGAACTCAGCTAGTCGAGACCCTGCATCAGTTATGTTGATGACTCATGGCTCTCTTGGGCTCCGAGGGATGTTTTACTGAGTGATTCCTACAAACAGTCGCCAACATGAAGATCTGTCTCTCAAAATTGTGAATATATGTGTGAAGCTTGCGATTCAACACTGGGGGGCCGGCAGATTGGAGTCTTACACATACAAAGATTCTTGTAGAAAGGCTCAGTGGTATTTTAGGAACAGTTCCTTAGCTGCCAGTAAAGCAGAGATCATCTACTGCAGCAAAAGGAGGAAATCTGGAACCTTTTTGATTTGTATTAATATGTACCTCTATTCTCTCTGCAACTGCAAGGTGCACATCTCCTCAAAAGAAAAGTTCCTGCAGATGTTAATGGTCATGTAAATTAAGATGCTATTACCAGTTTAACATGGAGAAAACCTACTGTGGTTACTATTAATGTGTGACCATGCTCAGTAACTGGTTTAATTCCTTGTCCTCACTACAGCTGCCGAGAGTACATGTTACTGTGAGCAAAATGGTCACTGCTGCCACTAGCTTTTTTATTACATGAGCCCTCTTTTGTCCTGGAATTAACTTAAATCCCCCTGTGGCTATTTGGCCATACTGCTAGAGGCAAGACTGTTTGTACTTGTGATTAACATACTGAGAACAGAGCCACTCTCGGGGCTGAGCTGGGCACCTCCAGGAGTTCTGTTATTTGTTCACTGTTGTCTTTCTTACCTAACATAAGCAAAGGATTTAGGAGTTACAATGCCGTGTTTCCTTTGATTCCTTGCGTAGCTGTGCAGCACATAAAGAATTTTCAACTACTCAACTGATAAATTTCGATCACTGGTGGGATATAGAAACCAGTTTGTGGATGATTTTATTACCCCATTTTCATATATTTGTGTCTCACTCTGTGGTCATTTGGAAAGCCCATGGAAGGGGAAAGAAAAAAATATCTGAATGGGATCATCTATGAAGCGGAATCATAAAATATGTGAATTACAGGTGAAGATCATCGTCAAGGCAAATTCTGTTATAAACTTGGAATTCCCACAAATTGAAATTCGTGTTTTACTGTTACATTGGAAATAATGGCAGACTAAAACATAAATAGGACCCACATTGAAGGTGTTTATATAATGATGTTTGCAGTCATGTTACGTTGGTTTTACCAGGTTTGAGCTGTTAACTAGTTTCCCTTAAGAAACTAGTTAACAGCATAATGCACACCAAAAGGTACTCGGGAGAGAGTGGTGCTGTCGCTGGAACCCTGCCCAAGTTGACCCAGACACCACATACTTGCCCAAAACAGCTGGCAGAACAACCAGGCTTTTTTTTCCACTTTCTGTCATTCTTTCACTTAGCGATTTGGATTATTTATTATATTGCGCACTAACAGTTTGTGGTTGCAAACATGTTTACACTGTTGACGAACACCCAGCCTACCATAAACATTTTTCTAGACATGAACAGGATGCATTTACATTAAGACCCATCTCGCAGGCCTGTGCCATGAGTGGAGTGAGCACATAAATAAATTCAGACATAAATATACTTCTTGTAAGCGGATCAGAAAATATTTACAATACCAACTTTTTTGTAGCAGGTTATTCTTTGACTTCTTCACTAGTCTTCTTCCAGCCTTCCCAATCTAACTCTTGGTAGCCGTCTCAAAAGACATAGAAGAGCAGCCAAAATGACTCTCCCTTTAAATAAGTTGTGTGCCTGTGAAGAAATATATGAACTCCTCCACCAAATTATTCCTGTCAACACAAGAGATTAAAAAAAAACTGTTGGAGAAACACAGTGGTTCAAGTAACATCAGTGGAGGCAAAGGATTGGTCATTACTATGGCAATGTTTCATAAGGTGGATGGGAACTGTGCATTTTTCCAAAGGGCATTTCATTTTATATATCTTGAATGTAACAGTATTACAGGGGAGGGTTTGGTTATTTTAGAACTAGAGGTGTTGACCAATAGGCAATAGATGCAGCATTAGGCCATTCGGTTCTTCGAGCCAGCACCACCATTCAATGTGATCATGGCTGATCACCCCCAATCAGTACCCCGTTCCTGCCTTCTCCCTATATCCCCTGACTCTGCTATTTTTAAGAGCCCTATCTAGCTCTCTCGTGAATGTATCCAGAGAACCGGCCTCCACTGCTCTCTGAGGCAGAGAATTCCACAGACTCAGAACTCTCTGTGAGAAAAAGTGTTACTTCGTCTCTAAATGGGTTACCCCTTATTCTTAAACTGTGGCCCCTGGTTCTGGACTCCCCCAACATCAGGAACATGTTTCCTGCCACAACTATAGATAAACATAGCTTGAAGAAGCTTCTGAAAAGAAAAGTAATAGATGTCTCAGCAGGCATTTTGGGGAGAATGGGATAAGATGGTGGTATATGATAAAGGAACAGGAGAGAGCAATATTTGAACATAGACACAAAATGCTGGCGTAACTCAGCTGGGACAGGCAGCATCTTTGGATAAAAGGAATGAGTGACGTTTCAGGTCAAGACCCTTCTTCAGTCTGAAGAATGTTGAGATGCTGCCTGTCCCACTGAGTTACTCCAGCATTTTGTGTCTATCTCTGGTGTAAACCAGCATCTGCAGTTCCTTCCTACGTAATATTAGATGACATACCCTGGTATTAAAGGTAATGGCTGCTGTGAAATGTCTGCAATTGCAAAAAGCACCCCTTATAAATAGGAATTGAACCTTCCAATAGTTACATTTGCCTAACAATAACAGTCCTACAGTTATAGATGATCATACATTTTTAATATAGTTGCCTCGTGTTCATCCCTGGTTAAGAACTCTAAGCAACTTCATTGGAACTACATTTTGGAAGCAGAGAATATAGTGCTGACATTTATATGCATGTTCTTCTTCTTCTTAAGCAGTCCTTCAAAATTGAAGATGACATGTTTACTCCAGTTCACAAGAGTCGAATGTGCTAGAGCATGATATGACTTATTAAGGAATGGTAAATTCCATATTCCAAACTGTCAGTGTTTCTGAGTAGTCAAATAGTGGACTATCCACATTTTTCATGTCATAATACATATAGGATATTGACTCAAAAACAGATGAGAATAGAACCCTACTTTGAACTTTCCTTGTTACAATATGGCAGATAACATGTTTACAATATCAACAATTCAACTTCATTCTGTAACCATATTCTTTTACCAAAGTATAGACATCAGTAACAGAATGATAGTGGTGGAAGCAGATTGGTAACACTTAAACAATTATATGCTTTGAAACAAAAGCTTACAGAATTAAATCAGGAAAAAATGTATCCTCAAAATCCCATGGAAAAATTATTCTCATATGTTATTGCAAATTGCAATTTCTAAAAATAGTAACTAAAACCAATGCAGACTACCAGAAAAAGATTGCACAGAATTCTCAGATTAGCCTCTGAGAAGCCTTCTCTGAAGAAGATGCGATGGACAACTCATAATATAATGTTAATGTGCTTATAGGGTTTATTTGTCTACAAAGTGCAATTCTTGTACTTAAAGCCTGTGCCATTAACAAGCCTGTTCCCCTGACATGTTTGGTTTGAATCCATGGCAACATTGCACAGGTTCAAAGTAGCATTATTGATCAGAGATTATATTGAGATTAAGATCAATAGGTTCTGTAGGAATTGTAAAATCTAAATATTAATTCATCAAAAATAATTGTTCCTATTATTGAATTTCTGGGGTATTTCAATTTAATTCCTCACGCACACAAGGTTTTATAAACACCATTCGCTCACGCGCACAAGGTTTTATAAACACCATTCGCTGATAAATTAATGAAGAGTTAGAATTAGGGATGAAAATTCAAACAGCACCTGAACCGTAAGAGGTTGAAATGAGCCAATCTGTGCTAATTTGCAAAATCCTCCAATTCTTGCATGTTTGAGTTTGGATTCACTTGTCCTTCTGTCGACTATGCTGACTTGACAGGAGAGCAGGAAGGGTGGCGCAGTGGTAGAGGTGGTTCCTTATGCCCCTGTCCCACTTAGGAAACCTGAACGGAAACCTCTGGAGACTTTGCACCCTACCCAAGGTTTCCGTGCGGTTCCCGGACGTTCCCGGAGGTTTTTGTCAGTCTCTCTAATGGTCGAAAGTGGTTTCCGTTTTAAAAATCGGTAATTTTTTAGTGGAAGCCGGTTGCGATGCTAGTTGAAGGTGGTTGCCAGAGAACAAAAACCTCCAGTAACCTCTGGGAACCTGATTCCGCCTGAAGGACCTGATTCCGCGCTGTATCTCTAAACTAAACTTAAACTGCTAACTCCAACTTGAGAATCTGATGGCGCCTGGGGTGAGTTCCTGAATATAAAATTATCAGTAGTTCTTATCTTTATTCTTTTCTCCTTTTCTACAGCCTTTCACAGGGTTGACCAAACGATTTCTCTCTAATGTGTTGGAAAGAATCGCAGATGCCGGTTTAAATCGAAGGTAGATGATACATTTGCTCATTATTTTTGCTCAAATACTCTTCACTCAGTATTAGTACAAAAAGATGTACTGTGCCAGCAGGTACTAAAAGTACTACATCTACCTATAAAAATACCAGTTTTCTCAACGTCAGAGGAAAAATGAGTAACAATCAAATATGGTAGAGGACAATCAAGTGCACAATGATTAATTTGCTTTCCCAGGTATATTTTGGTTATCTCTCAAATGCCTTCAACTAATCTATCTAATGTACAAAGATTAAACTGACTGGCTAACATAAATTAGGATTAAATCCTCGCCTTTGTGAAGGAGTGCCACAGTTCATAAAAAGATTCAAATTGGAAAATGACTGAATTCTGAATCCACCTGTGATCTTGTCTATAATGGGATACAACAATTAATATTGGCAGTGGCCATACGCCCAAGTTCCAAATCCCTGCATTGTTTGGTGGTATGAATTTGTTTTGTCTACTTACAAAAAGTGGCTGTGAAATACAGCACCAAAATTCCAGCATTCTTACCACGCACGTTACTCGCCTGCTTGGTTAATATTTTAACAGGTGCCTATTATGCATTTGCAAAATGTGAGATCCAAATATTGTTTCAGACTTTATACAAATCAGAATAAGCTCAAGCGAACCTGCATCAACATGACAAATTAGTATTTTAGCCACAGCCACAACTACGGTTTAAATGTTCATATATATCCTGTCTTGAGACAACTGGAATAGTCATTTACCTGGGCCTGGTGCAGCTCTTAGCAAATGCTACATCTGGCCAGAAGGATATTATTTTAGATCATTTCAGCTCATTGTCACCCAGGCTCCCTTCCAAGAATAGATCTGGATCCTGGCATCAGCACAGTGAAAGCTTACATTGGATAACGTGGCTATAATAGCACTGGAGTGACTAGGGCGTTCAGCCACAATAGTGGGCAGCAAGGAAGATATTAATCTTCAGGAGAACGCCCTATTGAACTCCATCTTCTGTGGATTGTAGCTTCTGAATCTGATGTGAGTACGGAGGAAAGGGGGCTGTTAGTAGGAACAACACCTGATATATTGTGGAAGTTGGGCCATCAGCTTTGCTTGGAGGCATATCTGGAGATTCAATAATGTAGAAATAAAGAGCTGCAGACGCTGGTTTATGCACAAGATAGCACAAAGCGCTGGTGTAACTCAGCGGGTCAGGGAGCATCCCAGGAGAAAAGGTATGGATGATATTTCGGGTTGGGACCTGACCCGAAACATTGCTTAAGAATGGACTGCAGATGCTGGGTAAATCTAAGGTAGACAAAAGTGTTGGAGAAACTCAGCGGGTGAGGCAGCATCTATGGAGAGAAGGAATGGGCGACGTTTCGGGTCGAGACCCTTCTTCAGACTGGTCGGGGGGAGAGAGAGTGAAAGGAAGAGGCGGAGACAGTAGGCTTGTGCGCGAGTTGGGGAGGGGGAGGGGAAGGAGGGAGAAGGCAAGGACTACCTGAAATTGGAGAAGTCAATGTTAATAACGCTGGGGTGTAAACTGCCCAAGCGAAACAGGAGGTGCTATTCCTCCAATTTGCGGTGGGACTCACTCTGGCAATGGAAGAAGCCCAGGACAGAAATGTCAGAATCGGAATGGGAGGGGGAGTTGAAGAGCTGAGCCACCGGGAGATCAGGTTGGTTAGTGCGAACTGAGCGGAGGTTTTAGGCGCCAAGCCTGCGCTTATTGCTCATCCGTTTTCTCCAGAGATGTTGTCTGACCCGCTGAGATACTCCAGCACTTTGTGTCTATCTTTGTTTCAATAATGTGATGTTCCAACCACATTTGATCTTGTTTCACAATTTGATCACAATTTCTACCTTTGTTGTTTCGGTGACAGATGCTTCACTTGCAGCAGAGAACCTTTAGTTGTGTCAGCAGCTATTTAGCAGGAAGTTCTGAAAATCAGACTTTCCACCATTGACTTCAAATATACTTCACTTTGCCTTGGAAAAGAAACCTACATAAACAAAGATTTGTACCACCCAAATTATTTCTTCTTCTCCCTACTCTCATCGGACAGAAGGCTCAGAAGATTGAAAGCACGCTCCAATCCCCTGCGTTATCAGGCTTCTGAACATTCCTTCCATAAGATAGTGTAGGGTCCAATTCACCTCTACCCCATTATGGACACTGAACTTTGTCTCTGGAACTGATGCACTACAATGCTGTGAACTATATTCTGTATTTGTATCTTCCCCTTTGCTCTATCTATTGTATTTGAGTTTGACTTAATCAGATTTATGTATAGTTTTATCTGATATGATTGGATTGCATGCAATATAAAGCTGTTCGCTTTACTTTAGTAAACGTGACAATAATAACGTAAATTGAGAAAACCAGCAGAACAGATGAAGAAGCGAAACGGCAAAGAAAAATAAAAAAATAGTATCGTTTAGTTTAGTCTGGAGCCTGCCTCCATTGGCCCATCGCATCCACACCAAACAGCGAACCCCGCACACTAACGTTACCTACACACACTAGGGACAATTTACAATTATACCAAACCAATTAACCTACAGACCTGTACATCTTTGGAATGTGGGAGGAAACCAGAGATCCTGGAGAAAACCCATGTAGGTCACGGGGAGAACATACAAATTCCATACAGACAGCACCCGTAGTCAGGATTGAACCCAGTTGTCTGGCGCCGTAAGACAGCAACTCTACCATTGCGCTGCCATGTTCTGCATTTCTAGCCCCAAACCGCCATTCACCAGTCTCCACATGTACCCAACCTGAGCACCACCCCAAGAAATAGAGCTGGGGGACCTGAAGGTGTCTATCACTTGTGGGCCCCTGACTGTATCTTCCTCCACAGCCCAAAATCACTTTGGCCAAGGTCACTGAGTGCCGGAGGAACTCAGCGGGTGAGGCAGCATATCTGGAGAATATGGACAGATGACATTTTAGGTTGGGACCCTTCTTGTCTGCTCATTTCTCTTCGAGCTTTTATCTGCAAATGTGAAAGCACGGGTTGCTTCGGTTCGTTGAAGATCGGAAGTGGAAATCAGCACTCCTGCCATTTTGCACTGAAACATTGGCGTAGGCTCTGTTTATATCATTATAGTGGATTGAACCCACAACTTTCTTCCTGGCTCTGCAATGAGCATGCGTCAACATCACACAGCAGCAGACACGAGTAATAATGAATTTAAAAAAATCCCTTTTTCTTGTATAAAAAAAATCTGAAAAGGCTACAAGAGTTGGCAGCATGGTAATGTATGACGGCCATTCACGGACACGTGCAAATATATTAATATCGACCTTTCAAACAATCTATTTGATGACTGCACAACTCATTTCCTTTACACTGATTATATTTGTGCAGAGGGACTAATTTTTACAGTTCTCAAATTTCATGCTACGTGTTCAATATTTTACTAAACTTTAAGCTTAATGCTGAGTTTTTGATATTAGCAAAATGTAATGTTTAATTTAATGGGTATAATGGCATTCTTAATTTAAAAAAAAATCCTCATTCCAGATAGGGAATTCATAATCTATCGATAAGCCGCCCCCATTTGTAAACTGCTGCAGTTTTTTTAAAGAATATTGGCAATGTTGTTAAACAGGAATATTTCTAGAATGTCGACTTAGTAAGAATGGTATGCCAGGATGGTGTATCACTTGGAAAGGATGGTATTCCCATTGTATTGTTAATCTTGGACTTCCTGATTGTTGGGAGCTATGGAGCTGCGACATGCAGTCATGTGCTGGTGTTATGGTGCATTACTAAGATAAATGATGGCTCCACGGGAAGGGATACCACACCAGCCTTCTGCATTATGCAAGGTCACTGGCAGGCCATCAATTGACCATCCATTATAATCAGGGTTTAGTGTAATCCAATAGTCTTGTGCCATAACATCCCACAGAATGTTACATGAATGCTGTCTTTGTTGGATATTACGTGGAAGATATGACTCATACCAGACACAGTCAGCATCTAAAATTCAGCAGCCAGTAAGTAAATGCTTCACTTTACTGGCTCGTTCTCTCGCCTGCTCAAAGACCTGCTCTGCCGTTGCCAGCGTCTGGAGTATAAATTGCATTATGCAAGTTTCAACAGCTTTGTGTTGATATAAGAGCTGCTAGTCACAGTTTCAGATAAACAGCTATTTTCACTACCTCAATACAACAGCAGCATTAGCTCTGAGCAATTTTCTACCAAATTTACCTGACTTTTATATTACAGATTTTTAATTCAAATAATGTTAATGACCCTCCTTGATTCTTTAAGCCTGCTCCATTTAGAGGAAACGAGGGTCGAAGAGGACCCTTTTGCACGCTTACCTGAAAGATAAGTGAATACATTGCTTAGTCACGATCATTAGCACTTTAAGGAGGGAAGGAAGCACAACATTGATGCACCTAACTACCTGCACTGTGCTCAACACAATGGCGTTTCTCATCTTAGTCTAATTTCAATATGGTGGTTAAACACAACAGGTGGAAAGCACCTGTGATTCCGAGAGTTCTGTTGACTGATGGAGTTCATGTTCTAACTGAGCATAAATAAAATGTAGATTTCCCTGTGGAAAATCAATGGCAGTTTAAAGATCCGTTCATTTCCTGAATTTGGAAGGATGAAAAGCTAACAATGTTTGCAAGAACTGGAGCAGACACAAAAGTAACCAAGTTCTCCATGATGATATTCAAAGCAAAAGGAAAGACCCTGAACTGTGTTTGGGAATGTGACATCGCTGGATGTCCATTTTTGCTATTCTACAGGCAGCTAATTGCATTTCTCCAAGGGAAACATGTGCCAGAGGTCCTAGCAGGAATGTCAGTGGTGACTGCTGTTTTGATATGGGCGAAGAGACAGAAATACTGTTAAAATAACTGTTCCAATAATGTCAGCGATATTGCTAACCTCAAGCCGACAAGCCACATGCAGTGGGGATTGGACGAAACATCAGATGATTTAAGTAAAAAGCTCTGCGGCAGTGATGCATTATTTTTATTCTGTCATAATATGAGGGTAACATTGGCCGGGACAAAAGTTACAGCCTACCCTCAATTACTACTGGGAGACATGTTGGCATTCTGTATCCAAGTTGGTTATAAAATGCTTCAGTTGTTCAGTATAATCAAACCTGAGAAACACAAAATAGTGCACAAAGGGAAGCGAAGGGTACAAGGAAAGGGAGGGAACATTCGTTTGAAGTCTTAGATCATTGTCAAAGGGCAGTTTGGCCTACACCTACTCCAATTTATCTTTTTTTTTTAAGTCAACCTCTTATGCCACTTAGTTCAGTACAGAGAAAGTACGGGTAGAGAGATTACCAGAAGTTAGTCCACACAATGATGGAGTGGAGTTTTTATTTGTGCGACATATAAATAACGAAATTGATGACATACGATCTCGAACCCGAAATATCAACATTCCTTCTCTCCAGAGATGCTGCCTGTCCCGCTGAGTTACTCTAGCTTTTTGTATCTTTCTTTGGTGTAAACCAGCGTCCGCAGTTTTTTCCCACACATCTTGTTCTTGTACCACTCATATTTAAGATCTACGCTGCCTGACTTAGAAACTGTAAATAAGCAATTCACAAACTCTTAAAGTGTGCAACATCTTTTAATGATAGCACAGGGTATTACATACATCATTAAGCTCTGGCTACATTCTTCTACTGAACTGTACCCAGGGAGGGGAAGGCGTTATGATTGATGTTAACTAGGCGGGGTTAATGGTACTGAGGTAGCTATATTATTGGTTGCATATATAAGCAATCTACATCCTTCCCCTTAGAAAATCAAAACAGATTGGTCACAACAACAGAATTAAACAAAATCGCCATAACGAACAGGTGGCTTACTAATCCGGCCCGAGCGCGTACGGATGTCTCCCCCTTCCCTCGAAAGAGCAGAAGAAACAGGAGGACGCGAGGCAGCTGGGGAACCAGGGAAGGGCAGTGGGGTGGTAGAAGCAGGAGAGTGAGAACCGCGACCGGCAACAGGGGACCCGCGCAGAGGGGAACCGGGCGCTCGATATGGGGATCGAGGCATGCAGGGAACACTGGCTGGGACAGCAGCCGGGTGCTGGTGTGAGAGTGGCGGGGCATAGGGCACCGGGGGCTGCGGCTTCGGCTCATTAACCGCAAGCAGGTGTTGTCGGCTTCTTCGGTAGATAGTTCCCTCATAGTCGACCAGGTACGAACGAGGTGTCGGCCACCCCAACCACGGTGGCCAGACGGGAGTGACCACCGGCGGTCTGCAACTGAACAACCTGTCCAGGCAAACAGAGGATCGAGTGGTCTGCACGACCGATTGTGGGAACGCCGCTGGCTGTCATGTTTCTCTTGAATGCGCCTCTGCACGGAGGCAGGCTCCAGCACTCGAGGTTGCAATTGGCGCTGAGCAATCGGGATGGTAGATCTGGTTGTTCTGGACATCAGACGCTGAGCAGGTGACCCCATGGCCGGATCCCTGGAAACATTCCTGAGATTCAGGAGATCCAAATACAAATCAGAGTTGGACAGTCTCGCCTGTTCCATCAGAAGCTTGGCGCTGCGGACGGCCCGTTCTGCAAGGCCGTTGCTCTGTGGGTACTCTGGGCTGCTGGTGAAATGCACGAAGTTCCACTTGTCGGCAAAACGTTTGAATTCTCGGCTGGTAAACTGCCTGCCGTTGTCAGTCTGCAGCCGGACAGGGGACCCAAAAGTGGAGAAGTGTTTCTGCAGCTTTCGGATCACCATCTCCGACATGAGGGATGTCAGTAAATCCACTTCGAACCAGTTTGAGTACGAGTCGACCAGGACAAGGTAGTGGTTACCACGCCACTCGAATATGTCGGCAGCCAACGAGGACCAGGCCAAGGCAGGAGCGGGCTGTTGCAGCAGGGGCTGTCGCTGCTGGTGTGGAGCAAGACTGTTGCACGTGGAGCAGGCAGAAACTCGGTCTCGGATATATTTGGCCATTCCAGCCCAGTAGAATTGGCACTGAGCGTGGGCGAGTGTTGCATCGACCCCAGGGTGTCCGCTATGGGCTGCGCAATAGTAAAAGTCAAACAGGGAGGACGGGACTACAACTTTATGTCCCTTGACGATGACGTCATTCTGGAGCACCAGTTCGTCGCGGACCAGGAAGAAAGGCTGTGTTTCAGTCGGCGCGCTGGAGCGCTTTGTTGGCCACCCTGCTTTAATCACAGAGGCAAGCCGCTGCAAAACCGGATCGGCAGCGGTGTGCTCGGCCAAAACCTGTAGCTGCTTGGTGGGAATAAAGTCAACACCCAGTACGAGCAAGTCCTCTGATTTGTAGGGGTGGCGAGCACAGGAGGTCCGCAAGGCGCGGGATAGGGTGTCCGCAATGTGCATCTCGGTGCCCTTCTTGTAGGTGATGTCGAAATCGAAACGCTGGAGCTGCAGCATCATACGCTGCAGCCTGGCAGGGGCAGATGTTAGACTCACTGGTCTGTAGTTCACAAGCTTTTCCTTGCAGCCCTTCTTAAATAGAGGCACAATATTTGCAGTCTTTTGGCACAACACCCATGATATATGATGCATGAATCTCTCAGCCAGGGCATCTGCAATTTCTTCTCCAGCTTCCTACAGTGCCCACAGATATATCTGACCCGGCTCGGGAGATTTATCTAATCCATACACAATTTCAAAGTTGCAACAGATTTCTCCTCTGTATAATGCAAACTGACAACACACATTTAACATCTCAACATCACACTTCAGCAGTGGAAAATCAATAATACTACAATGTGCAATATTAGAACTTTCAATCATCACCATGAAAAAGAATTTCTCAGTGCATACCGAATATCAAATTACTACACTCACTCAGCTGACCTCTACTAGAACAGCATTCCCCAAACCCCTTTTCTCCAAAAATACATCTGGGTTGCTTTCAACATTTTGGTTTGGGGTGACAACCAAGCAGAATGGGCTGTTCTCCCTTTTGTATAAAAGTGTGTTTCAGGTTGGATGATTGTATTCTGAACTCTTGGGCCTTGTGAATGATATAATGCACCAAGGCAAATTCCTGTATGTGGATACTTGGCCAATAAACGTATTCATTCATAATGTTACTGGAAGCTCAAGGTCATACATTGAAAAACGAAAATGGAGATGTAGGGTAAGCAGCCTGGCTAGGCTCAAACAGGTTCAGGGGACAGATGGAAACAGGTCTTGTTATCCACCTTGCTTGCACTGACCATTGAGCGCCTATTTACAATGATCCTATTTCACTCTCACTTCCCCAGTTCTCCTGCCAAGTATCTGAAATGGGGCAATTTACAGTAACCAATTCGTTTGTGGTAAAAACTGGAAGCAATGAGTACCAGCAGTCCCAATAAAATGAGAGGACTTCTTATCCAAACAGTCTGTCAATTGGAAGCCAGTGGAAAGGTTGAGAAAGGTGATTGAAGAAGATATAGCAAAAAGGATTTGAGCAAATGAATGGGAGGACATACAAGGCACTCAAATAGAATTTTATATGATATGAAAATTTCAAAGTGGAATAAAAATGACCATAAAGTAAAATATTATCCATCCTCAAGCGTTAAACAAGCGTTTGTTCTGGTCTGGTCAGCTGTACCCAAAATATGTAGATTTAAAAACACAATTCAAATCTCTGATTTGAATGTTTGAACACAGGCACACATTTTGAAAGAAGAAGAATTCACTTGTTTTTGAAATGTACTTTCTCTCTTCACATGAGTCCAACCCAAAAGTAACACCAGAAGTACTAAAAGCCTTTTTGTAATGTCCATTCCTTATTTTGACAGCAGATGTCAACAACATATTTAATTATACATTGCGTGAGCTATATGGATTGGGATTTCAAACTTAATCTAAGGTCTAAATTAGGTGATGGGTCATGCCAGTAAGAATCATAATCTGCGTGATTTCCCACAACACAGCAAATTAAATCAAGTTCCTCCGTGTGACTATTATTTGTCTTTGGCTTCCTTTCTTTCCTGTGAAAATGGATATATATGGATTTAACAAAGCTCTCATTTCCTTAAATCCTATTGTAGTCTCAGTAATGTTTGTCTTTTATACATCCCACATGTTATCTTCCTATTTTTTAATCCATTTAAACACTGTCATATTCCTTCACAATTTATGTTTCATATGTTGGCTTTTCCCATCTCCTATTACCCATTGCTGTTATTTTGTAGCTCGCACAGCCTTCCAGATTTCCAGCTTGCATTTTGTTTATTTAGGCTTTTCCTTTTCCAAAAATAAAAGAGAAAAGTAAAAACTATTCTTCTCCTATTGAAATGAAGGAAGAACCATAGATTGCATTTCCAGGTTAAAGGCAATTTTAGATAAACACAAAAGATGCACATGCTGATGCTGATTAGCTGAAGGGGGCATTGAGGCTTGCAGGTGCCTATAAATTCAAATGGCCCATTTCTGAGCTGTAAAGGCAATACCATACCCTGTCATGTAGAACATAGGACAGTACAAGAACAGGCCCTTAGGACCACCATGTCTGCACTGACCGTGATGCCAAATAAAAATAATCTCAACCACCTGCATATTGTCTATATTCCACTATTCCCTGCATGTTCGTGTGTCTGCTTTAATGCCTTAAATGTTGCTATAATATCTACTTCTATCAGCTACTTGTTCACCATGTTTCAGGTATCAACCAGTCTCTGTGTGTAAAAAAAACCTGCCTCCAAAATCTCCTTTGAACTATCCCCCTGTCAACTTAAACCAATGCTCTCTGGCATTGGACACTTCCACCTTGGGAAAAAGACTGACTATCTACCTTTACTATGCTTTATAATTTTATAAACTTATATCAGGTCTTCTCTCAGCCTCTGACACTCAAGGGAAAACCATCCTAGTTGGTCCAGCCTCTCCTTATAGATAATACACTCTAATCCTGGATATGTTACATTTATTGTAACATAATAGTTTTGTTGCTGCTTTGCACAGAAAATGTTTCATCTTTTCCCCAATAAAAACCGTTGCTATGGAAAACAATTTAAAAAAGCATAAAATTCACATGCAAAGTTGAAAAAATAAGAATGTTTAACATGCACTGCAACATCCAAAGTGAAACAGGCAGTTATGGATATCAAAAAGGAGAGAATTAAGTTTTCTTATTTAGGAAGAGATTCAATGGCTTTCTCCCAAGTTAAATACTGGGACTTCTGGTGCTTTTGAGATACATATTGGACTTGGGGTCACAGGGCACAATTTTGAATTCTGCAGATGATGCAGAACTTGAAAAGTTGAGGATGGTGTGAACAGACGTCACAGGAGGTGACTGGTCTGGTGATAGCACAGGAAATTCACTCAAAAAGATGTGGGTTTGATTTTGGTGGGAAGAATGAGCAGTGTCAGCACACACTCAATGGTATGATTTTAAAAGTTACAGAAGAAGATAGCTTTGAGAACACAGGTCAGGTATCTTAGGAAATGGCATGGCAGCTCAACAAAGCAGTAAAGGCAGGGTAGTGCAATTCTGAGGTGTAGTGCAAAAGCATACATGTGAACCTGGCAATTCAATAGATGCTGCCTGTCCCGTGAGTCACTCCAGCTTTTTGTGTCTAATTCAATAGGATCGGCAGGACCAGCTTATCGTAGCTCGATCAAGAACAATGTGCGTCATACAAGAACCTAACCTGGAGATATATTTTCATCTCAAGTTATGGCAGATCTCTTTTAGGGAGGGTTCTCCCAGGTTCTCAGAAAAAGTATTGTACCTTTTATCAGCAGTGACCTTCAGCAGTGGTGCGGCAACAACCACCGTTGGCCAAGGTCATCTCCCAATCAACTACTGCAACAGGCAATCTCAACTGCACTGCCACAAGCATAGATTCAACCAAGCCAATAGACTTGAAGACTGCAGTAACTATGCCTGCTTTCACAGTTTCCAGAAGCCAGCTGAAATTAATGTAAACCAGGTCCTGTTAAGCCTGCACCTGTAAACAGAACAATGTGGTTACTGATTCCAACCACTGTGCATTGTGGACAGGAATAGCAGACATAGACTGTTTCTGGATTTAATAATTAGTACAGAAGGGTGCAGATCAGTTGATTAATGCTCACAGGGCCTTAGGAAGATACGGCATGGACATAGATCTGACAACAACATCTGTCAACCACCCATTTACACTCGTCCTCCACTGACATATTTTTTTTTTAAATTATTACCCGATTATCTGATAAAAGTCTCTTCTGATTCTATAATTCACTCCCAAACTATGGGCAATTTACAACAACCAATTAACTGGCATGCCGTAGAGATGTGGGAGTAAACTGGAGAACCTGGAAGAAGCTCCCTTGGTCACCGGTCGTAAGCGCAAACTTCTCACAAAAAAACACTCAAGTTTATATTGAGCCTAAGTCCCTGGAGCTGTGAGGCAGAGACTCTACCAGCTGTGCTACTGAATAAGGTCTGTAGACAGGCGCTAACCCGAAACTTCACCTATTCCTTTTCTCCAGAGTTGCTGCCTGTCCCGCTGAATTACTCCAGCTTTTTGTGTCTATCTTCGGTTTCAACCAGCATCTGCAGTTCTTCCTGCACAGTCAATATTAATTGTTCAATCAAATTCCATTGAGGGTGTCGAGGATACATTTGCTGGAGTGATGGTGGTGAGGGAACTCTCAACTTGTTTTCTTCAGATCAACTCCAGCCGAGTGAGGAAAGACAAAGTGTATTTCCAAGTGAGAACTAGAAATGTGCAGTCACTCTGTTTCAATCTCTAGGTACATACAGTGCATCAGGCTTCTGTTTCTTCTCTCTGGTTTCTCTGTGCGGTCAATGCACCAATTGCTAATGTCCCCATTGAGTAGGCAATGCACAAGAGTAGGTATCGCTGACTCACTTTGCCAGTTTCTTCCCATCCTTCTTTCTCCACCAGAAAATGTGGTTCCACTCTAGAACGTTCATAACCTCTGGGCAATGTACAATTGTATCGCAATTTACGGTTTTCAAATCTCCAATAAGAAAAATGAGAACAGGCAATATTCAGAAGCAGCTGGAATGAGATAATTGGCAGATTAATCTAATCCGTAGCCTACTCTCAAACAAATAGGCATGTGGTTTACACGTGTGTGCAAAATATTCCCAGCTAAAGCCAGATTTTGTTATCAGTCCACAGTGCACTAATTCACACAGTGCTAGCATTTACAACAAGCAGAAGAACATGAGTAACTTATTTTCAGAAATCAGCAGTGTCTTACAAATATCAATTTGTGATGCCTTCCTATTTTTTTTCATCTCCTCAATGGCTGCTTCTCTAAAGCAATAGTAGCTTAGCATTTAGAACTGCAAAACACTATGAGTAACGCATGATTATTAAAGAAATGAAAATTATACAATGCAGCAACCGAACACCATTATGGTGAAGAATGAATCATTGTGGAGGAGAATTGGTTGATTTTTCTCGGTTTATGCAACCTTCCTCTCTGGTTTCCTGAAAGTGGTGATTAATGTCCTGAAGTGCCTGCTCTCCTGTGCCTTCTCCACGTGGTTATTTTATATGAACATTCACTGGACAGTAGCTCTTCTGGGTTTACGCCGTGTTGCAGGAAATGCAAAGGGAAGCCTCATCATGAGCAAAACAGAGGGCTTGCTGTGTCCCTGACTGGAGTTTCTCATTTGTTGTGCGATAATGATTCAGTGGAATGTTTTAGTGGAAATGGAAGTGGTTGGTGGTGGTGGCTGACTATTAAAATATGGAACATGTCAGTAACGATATTTGCTTGATTGGTGGTCTGTAAATACTAAGCCTAACCTCAGCACTTTTCCACAACATACCAAATGTTAGGAATGTACAAAAGCTGGTAAGCATGAGACTCATGTCATTACACACTGTCACCTCCACCCCAACTTCCTCACACTCAACAAGGCAGCAGGCAGTGAGGCTGACTTGCAAACACAATGGCTGCTTGGTCTGTGCTTTTCTCTTATTTTTACTTTCGCTCAAGGATGATAGGATTTAAAACCACAGTAAGTGAAATAGGTTACGGAGGTTTCCAGTAAAGGAACTGGTTCTCACAGCATCAACCACAGTCATTGATATTTTTAACCTCACAGCTTATGTATGGACCTGAAAAATCTATGATTTCGCAATGCATTTCTGCAATCTGTGACTATCATAAATATCTAATCAGGGTTTTCTACACCCAAGCTTTTATTATTAATCAAAAATCACAATGAGATTATTGATGGGTCATGCCCCAATAGTACCTTTGCTACACTGAAAAGCAGCATTTCTAACCTCAGCAAATAAATACCTGGAATTTAACACAATATTCACTAAACAATATCAAAGATTCATAAACTTTAAACATCTGATGACACTGGTTTTGAATTTATGGTTTTAAAATAGTGACAGGAAATTATTCTGGATGTTAAATATTCTTCGTGTCAGCAGCACACACCTTACCCAACCAAGGCAATGGAGAGATGATCTTTATCTAGGCCAGCATGAATGTTCCTTTGCAAACCAACTACAAATTCAGCACATAGATTTGATAAAAATTGTCAATCATGATAAGGAGCTAAGCTGCTAACAACATTATTAACACAAATTGTCATTATCACATTAATGTTTGAGATCCTCTGGACAGGTTGGTTGTTTTCTTTATTTGCAGTGATGACTACATTTCAAAAGTGTTCCATTATACATGTTATACAAAGCCCTTCCTGTTCTTGCTGAAGTGGTGAATGACAATGCATTGAAGAGCTTTCCAGAACACTTTTATTTCTAAATTTGCTTCCAGCATTGAATCTGGATCCAATTTTATTATAATGGCAAGATTAAATTAAAAGTCTGAAGCTGCTGGGTCAAACTCATTTCTTGCAATTCTACAGATATTCTGCAATTTGTGGAAGAAAATGCAATAATGTAGGCAGTGGATAAAATGTACAGCATCAAGTGATATTCAACTACAAAGATGAGAAAAGGCTCATGGACAGATTTCTCTTTCAGTGGTGTATTACAGATAATAATGGTTATCTCTGGACTATTAATTCAGAGGCCTTTAGTATTCCAGTACTACAGTACTCCAGACAAATATGAGTTGAAATACCACAGGGCTGTGTTAAAATTTGCATTCAGGAAGTAAGAAACTTGTATGGTTAAAAAAAGTGAGAATGTTTGTCTTTACCAAACTTGGCTGATGTGCAACTGGTTTCATTCCAGTCTTGAAGATAGGCCCAACTTGAAACATCATCTGTCCATTTCCCTCCACAGACGCTGCCTGAACTGCTCAGTTTCTCTCCTTTATACTTTGACGAGATGCTAAACTGTCTTTGGAGAAAGGAGGAGAAATTCTTCAAAGCAGACATACCTTGAGGAGAAATCTGAAGAAGGCTCGACCCAAAACGTCGCCTACTCCTTTTCTCCATAGATGTTGCCTCACCCGCTGAGTTTCTCCAGCATTGTTTGTCCTTTATACTTTGATCACTTTGATCCTCCACCCATCTGATAATCACACCACGCCCCCTCCTCTCCCCCCACCCTCACCTGTATACATCTATCATTTGCCAGGCTCTGTTCCATCCCCACCTTTTATCCACGTTTCGCCCCACTACGCCTTCAGTAGAGGAAGAGTGCTGCCCAGAAAAAGCATCTGTCCATTCCCTCCACTGATGTTACCTGACCTGCTGAGCTCCTCAAGCCTCCTGTTTTTTTGGCTTGGTTTCCTGCAGCAGCTAGAGTTTTACTATAATTTAATTCCAACATTTGTTCCCCCGCGTAAGGTGGGAATGAACAATGTATGGAAGCATTGTCACTACAGCAAACATCTCAAAAAGCACGGGGAAGCACAATCTACCAACTGGAGAAAATAGCTTAAAGACAAGAATTCCAAACGTTTATACATGTAAATATTAAATATCCTTTATCAAAGGCGGTGTGGCAGCAGAGTTGCTGCCTTACAAATCTGGGTTCGATCCGGACTACGAGTACTGTCTGTACGGAGTTTGTACGTTCTCCCCTTAACCTGCGTGACCCACTGAGTTACTCCAGTACTTTGTGTCTTCTACCAGTTAGATACGTTTATCGGTAAACATCAAAAATTGCTGACTATTTCCGCTTATTTTACAGAGGGAAAGATCTGAGTAAACTGTTCGAGCTCCTTAATCGCTAAAAGGCTTCCAAGCTCCTAAAACTAAAATTATGCTTTTGTACAAAAATGTTCATGTATCCAGAGTAACAAAATTGCATGAAGTAATGACTCATGTTGCAAGGACCATTTTGTTGCCAAAGCTGAACTTAAATTGTAGTAAAAATAATGCAGATGCTGAAAATCTAAAACAAAAACAGAAACCGGTGGAAACACTCAGCAGGTCTGGCAGTCTCGGTGGGAAAAATAAATTGAATTTCCATTTTGGGTCTGAGACCCTCACGCAGAGCTTGAAAAGGCCAAACCATACTAATGGAAAATGGGTAAGAAAACAAAAATCACAAGTGGATGACAAGCAGAATGATCAGTTCTGATGCAAGGAGAAAGAATTACCTACAGCTGGAAGACTGCAAAGTGCCCAGATGGACAATAAGATCATAGAAAACTACAGATACTGGAATCTAGAGCAAAACACCATGTGCTGGAGTAACTCAGCTGGTCGGGCAGCATCGGTAGAGGGAAAGAACAGGCGGCTTTTCAGCTCAGGACCCTTCACAGAAGGCACAGAATTAATCGCAATTAGTGAAGCAGAAGTCAGCCCAGACTCACATTTTTATCTGTATTCTACAAACCCTAATGGAAAGCGAGTGAATGCAGACATCGGATATGAAGACAATTAAAATCAAATGTGTTCTGGTAGCCTTCTAATACTCAACACAAGATTTCATGCATCAAATCTGACCAGCTGGAACAATGCTCAGTGCTGAGTATACAGGGGGAATATTCAATGTCTGCAAGGCAGAAAACTGGCAGTATTGGTTGGTCATCTGTTATATACTTGCCTGATTTTCAATTGCATTGACTTTTTACCTACTTCACGGAAAATAGAATCAAATTTCTCCATGATGCTGGACTCAAAATTCAAATCAAAAGATCCTTGATTTTTCACAAGAAACCCATTTACATTATCCTTAAAAAGTAGGGCAACCATCTTTTTGATAGCATCAGCTTTGGACTCATTTGTACATCTTTGCTCAATAAAAGTCTCATTAGCTTGATCATAATGGGGTTTGCACCTGGAAATGTGTTTTTTCTTTTGACAAAATGCAAACATACCAGATAGCAACCGTGGCCCAGCATACCCCATTCGCAAAATTCAGTACTACTGAAGTTAATTTCGGGAACGTTAGTCTTGGAAATGTGTTAACATTTACGCTAGCTCTGCCAAGACCTTTGTGTACGAGTCTGCAGACTGTTTAGTCTTGAGATAACTTGAGCCATTTTACTAAATCAAAGCTGCTAGGTAAATTAAAGTTGTTAAGAAGATATCAAACCAAATGCTTCTGATTCACTCGGCAAAAAAGTGGCTCAAGTAAAAGCCTAATGAAAAGGAAACCGAAGGTGGTGTTTTAAGAAAAAGCAGTTATGCAAAACCAAAAAGTGAAAAACGACAAAAGCACATTGGAAACACATTGGCTCATATTTAAGCATGACTTTATAGAACGAAGAGTCCCATCTGCAGTGTATGTTGCAGATTCCTTTAACAGGCACTTTAGCAGCCTTTAGTTGCAGCCACTAACTTCACACCTCAAATCACTTGATGATATCTTGAAAATGACAGTTAGGGGTATATTCTTCAAGCATTAGTCTGCTACTACAAGCCTGAGATCCATCAATGCCACAAGCACTTCAGGAAAGTTTCTAAAGAGGCCTCATTCCTGCTGCACAAATCGCTGTAAGCAGGCATTCACAGACAGAGATCTCTCTTTGCAGCAGTCCCTCCTAATACTGCTTAAAAATAAAACTCAATTACTGCGCCAATATGTAAGCACAACAGCAGCTGAGATCCAGAAGCAAAGCATACGCCCTCATCTCTGATTTTATTACAATCTTACTGTTGCTATTTTATTGTAGGCCTTTGTCAGTGCAGCTGCTCACTGTTGTTGGTGGATTCTCAAACAATTGCATTGACTTGCAAATCTGTTAGTAGATAATGCCAGTTTCAGACAATAATGCAACATTTAACGATCAGCTGAAGTGATGTACGACCCGTACTTTCACAGTTTAATATCATTTAAACCAGTGCACGCAACAGTTTCAGAGGAGGCTGCAGCCAATAAACATCTAGGATCATTGGTAGCTTGGCTATCTATTAAGGCAGGGCCTGTGGACAATCAGGTTCCGCACTGCGATCTTTGTGACGACATGGATTGTAGCCGCGGCAAGATACAAATCACGGTGCATATTTGACAGTGCACTAAATGCAAGCTGTAGGTGGCTACACCAAGTTGCTACTCTAAGTACAAGTCTCCACCAAAGCAAATCCACAGCATTCCATCAACTGCCACAGAGGGTAGTTGAGGCCAGTTCATTGGCTATATTTAACAGGGAGTTAGATGTGGCCCTTGTGGCTAAGGGGATCAGGGGGTATGGAGAGAAGGCAGGTACGGGATACTGAGTTGGATGATCAGCCATGATCATATTGAATGGCGGTGCAGGCTCGAAGGACCGAATGGACTGCTCCTGCAGCTAATTTCTATGTTTCTATCCCTCTGAGAGCTGCAATCCTTTTTTGTTTAAACCTATTTAATCGTCTAAGGCACCTAGAAGTTCTTTCATTGGGAATGGCATTGAATATTCCAATGACAAAGTGGAGATGCCTCTTTGGAACAGAATCAGCAGTGGGTTTCCTGTGGCATTGTCATCCTCATATGCTCCATGCAGTCAGCTTGGCTGAGTTGATAACGATTGTGCATCCAAGTCAGAAGTCTTGCAGCAGGTAATCTGGTCTGAACTTCTCAGCTGGTGCACTGGGTCATACTGTATATGACCAAGTTGGTGCACTTGGTCATACAAAATATATTTGCAAACTTTACCCACGGAAATATGATTCTATCCATAGAATGAAATATATAGGCAAAAGGAAGAAGAAGAAATTTAAAGCAATCAACACCACTGTAGGGAAAAAAAAACAGTAATAGGAGTAACAGGAGTAAAAGAAAAGCAATCAGAGTAAAAATCGACACGTCCACTGGACTTGCTCACCGAAGATCTCTCCTGGTCCCAGAACACTGATGCAATCATAAAGAAAGCACATCAGCGCCTCTACTTCTTGAGAAGATTACGGAGAGTCGGTATGTCAAGGAGGACTCTCTCGAACTTCTACAGGTGCACAGTAGAGTGCTTGCTGACCGGTTGCATCGTGGCTTGGAACGGCAGCCTGAGCGTCCAGGAGCAGAAAAGGCTGCAAAAAGTCGTAACCACTGCCCAGTCCATCGTCGGCTCTGATCTCCCAACCATCGAGGGGATCTATCACAGTCGCTGCCTCAAAAAGGCTGCCAGCATCATCAAGGACCCACACCATCCTGGCCACACACTCTTCTCTCCGCTGCCATCAGGTAGAAGGTACAGGAGCCTGAAATCTGCAACATCCAGGTACGGGAATAGCTGCTTCCCCACAGCCATCAGACTATTAAATCCAACTTCAAACTATGAACTATAACAGCCTATTAGACTTTATCTGTTTACTGATGTGTGTATATATTTATATTCTATGGTATATGGACACACTGATCTGATCTGTATTAATGACTACAATATTCTGTTGTGCTGCAGCAATGCAAGAATTTCATTGTCCTATCTGGGACACATGACAATAAACTCTCTTGACTCTTAACTTGACTGAATTGGTGTTCCTGCACAGATAGTGAATGCATTGGTATTTCAAGATTCCCTAAATTTTGAGAAGGATCCTGCAAATTGAAAAGATGTCAAAGCAGGTGTTCAATCTACAAAAAGGAAAGAAGGTAAAGAACCATCAGCCGGATAGACCAACCTTTGTCATAAGGAAACGATGTAATTGATTTTTGAAGGAATACAACCAGGACAAATAGCAAATCATATATGGTTAGGCAATATTGACAGGTTTTAATGAACGGGGAGCAAAGAATGACAATTTATTTTAGAATTCTTTAAGGATTTAACTGACAGTGGATAAATGGGAAATCAATTGAAGATGTATAGGAAGGAATTGCAGATGCTGGTTTACACCGATGATAGACACAAAATGCACGTGTAACTCAGCATCTCTGGAGAGAAAGAATGGGTGATGTTTCGGGTTGAATCTGAAGAAGGGTCTCCACCCGAAATGTCACCCCTTCCTCCTCTCCAGAGATGCAGTCTGACCCGCTGAATTGCTCCAGCATTTTGTATCTAAAATCAATGGAAGAAGTGTATTTTGAGGTTAGAAAAAAAGGCTAATTGTGTCTAAAAGGTTACTTATGATATGAATAGACAATTGATTAATCAACATTATGACCTAGTTTAAAATTCTGAGTTTTCTAGGCCATTTGGCTGATGATGCAAAGAGAAATGGGAGATTTTACAAAGTTTACAAAGGGATATAAATGGGTTATGAGTGGACAAAAAGGTAACAGGTTTACAAATACAACAGGGAAACAGGCCCTTCGGCCCACCGAGTCCATGTTAATTATTTATCATCCGTTCACACTAGTTCCATGTTATCCCACTCTTACCCACTCTCTACACACTAGGGGCAACTTACAAAGGCCAAATAACCTACAAACCTCCAGATCTTTGGGATATGGGAGAAAAGCAAAGCATCCAAAGGAAATGCACGTGGTCACAGGGAGAATGTGCAAACTCCACACAGACAGTAATCTGGTGGTATGAGGCAGCAGCTCTACCAGCTGTGCCACTGTGTTGCCCAGGTGTAGTATATTGGGAGAAATACATGGTTACCAACAGTGGTAGAACAACAGATTATTATTTACACAGTATATCCCATGGAAGCAGGAGGATTTGGTGAGGGTGCACCTGGAGAACTACATACAGTTTCGGTATCTGTAATTAGGAATATCAAAGTCAAAGTCAAAGTCAAAAGAGTTTATTGTCATGTGTCCCTGACAGGACAATGAAATTCTTTCTTTGCATAGCACAACAGAACATAGTAGGCATTGACTACAATTATATACTTGAATACATGCATTAATTAATAAATTAATAAAGTGCAAATAACAGATGGAGGGGTATTAATGTTCAGAGTTTTGTCCGAGCCAGGTTTAATAGCCTGATGGCTGTGGGGAAGTAGCTATTCCTTGTTATATACTTGTTTTGTATCAAATAAAGTTCACTAGATCGATTATAGACATGAAATGCTGGAGTAACTCAGCGGGACAGGCAGTATCTCTGGGGAGAAGGAATGCATAATGTTTCAGGTGGAGACCCTTTTTCAGACTGGATCGATTTCTGGGGAAGTTCCGAGGAAAGGTTGGTAAAATTGAGCTTATGGTATTTTTAGTTTAGAAAACAAGAGGTGTGCCTCTCGAGGTACAGACCCTGAAGGGGCTTGACATAGCAGGTAAACATGTTTCCCTTGATGGGGCATTACAGAACTGGTGGCTCAGTCACAGGATGGTTACCTCTTTGAGCCTGAAAAGAGGATGATTTTTTTTCTTTCAGAATGCTATCAATCTATGGTATTCTCTACCACTGAAGGATAAATATATGAATATATTCAAAGCTGAAATGGATAGATACATTGTTGGATACTTGAGTATTAAAGATTAGGTTGTTCATGTACATGACAAACATCTTATTGTATAGAAAAGCAAGTTCCAAGGGTTTCTTTTAAACTTACCCTTGTTCTAATTTCTTATGTCATTCATAATCATGTTGCTTAATACCCAAGAGGAGGTTTTGGCAATTTGAAAGCACATTAGTTTTAGTTTAGTTTACTACTGTCATATGCACTGAGGTACAGTGAAAAGCATTTGTTTGCTTGCTTTCGAATCAAAGAAAAGACTATACATTATTACAATCAAGCCATGCAAAGTGCACAAATAATGGATAATGGACACAACATTTATTGCAAGCTGGATAATTTTCAATAGCAGAGGCATTTGAGATTTTTGATTCCTTAAAGTGAAGTTTCATAACATTGGAGGGAGGCTATCATTGTACTGTTATTATGGAAAGGCAATTCGATACTACAGGCTGGTGAGCCTGATGTAAGTGCTGGGAAAGTTGTCAGAGGATGAACTGCCAGAGGAAGCTTTAGAAAGGTGATTTTCAAAAGACAATTGGACCGATATATGGATAGGAAGGGTTTGGAGGGATATGGACCAAATGCGAACAAATAGGACTAGCCCAGAATACCAACTTGGTCAACAAGGACAAGGTGAACTGAATGGCTCGTTTCCCTGTTGTGTAGCACAATCACTCTAATAACTAACAGGAATTTAGTTCACATGTACTGAGGCACTGTGAAAAGTTATTTGTTGCGTGCTAGCCAGTCAGTGGAAAGATTATACATTATTGCAATCAGTGTACAGATGTGGGATAAAGGAAATTAAATTTAATGCAAGATAAAGTCCAGTAAAGTCCTAATAAAGATACTCCAAGGGCCTCCAACAAGGTAGAGATTAGGTCAGGACCAGTGTTGTAGGAAGGAATTGCAGATGCTGGTTTAAACTGAAGATAAAGACAAAATGCTGGAGTAACTCAGCAGGATAGACAGCATCCCTGGAGATGAATGGGTGATATTTCGGATCAAGACCCTTCTTCAGACTGAGGGATCGGCCAATGACCACAGTCTGAAAAAGGGTCTCGACCAGAAACGTCACCTATTCCTTCTATCCAGAGGTCAAGACCGCTCTCTAGTTGGTGTTAGGATAACTGATGATTTTATCTGCAGAAGAGCTGACCCATAAAGAAAAAGGGACATGTGCTTAAATTATTCCAATAATCTCTACTTTTATTCTTCCTTTTCACATCCGATATCAATAGGCCTATCCAAAATAGAAATTTCTGTTGTTTGACATTAAGGTGGCACAGCGGTAGAGTTGCTGCCTTACAGCGAATGTAGCGCCAGAGACCTGGGTTCGATCCTGACTACGGGTACTGGTGCTGTCTGTACGGAGTTTGCACGTTCTCCTCTTGACCTGTGTGTGTTTCCTCCCACACTCCAAAGACGTACAGGCTTGTAGGTTAATTGGTTTGGTAAATGTAAAAAAAATTGTCCCTAGTGGGTATAGGATAACCAGAAAACATATAACCATATAACAATTACAGCACGGAAACAGGCCATCTCGGCCCTTCCAGTCCGTGCCGAATAGTGTTAACGCGCGGGGATCGCTGGTTGTCGCAGACCCGGTGGGCTGAAAGGGCCTGTTTCCACGCTGTATCTCTAAACTAAACTGTATCTCTACACATAATAGGGTAATTCAAAAGAATGAAGAATCACCGTTTCACTTTCTTAGCTTCTGAAGAAGCACAATTTGTGCTAATTCAAAATTTGTAACCTGTATTTTGACTCTCTAGCATTTACATTTCAGTTCAAGGGTTATGCACAGTTCAAACACCTGCTTAATCAATTTACTGCCTCATTTACATGTTGAATTTATTGCTTAATAATCTGTGAATGTGAATTTAACTGCCAAAATCGAGAGGCTACGGGCACTAGTGGTGTTATTGACACCTGCATGGACACGACAAAGAACACAAGAAAATAAGAGTATCAATAGGTCCCTCAGCCCCTCAAGTTCAACGAAGCAACAATCAAAATCCAATAAATAAAGGACAAAGTCATCTTGGTCATTGGATCAGCAAGTCTTTTCCCACTTTCTAGTACTGATACTACAAAATGAAACCCAACAATGGGCTTATAGGAAAGAACTGCAGATTCTGGTTTAAATCAAAGGTAGACACAAAATGCTGGAGTAACTCAGCAGGATAAGCAGCATCTCCGGAGAGAAGGAATGGGTGACGTTTCGGGTCTCGACCCGAAACGTCACCCATTCCACTAACAATAGGTGTTATGACTATCTTTGAATTTTTGTCTATCTTCGATTTAAACCAGCATCTGCAATTCTTTCCTACACAATAAGTTGCATGTTCCAAAGGGCCAAAGGGCTGCCACCACTTCAACTATCTATTCCTAACCCTGTTTATAACGACTGCTACAATGTCAGGTGGGCTTATATCACACTTACTCTCTCTTGGACTTGAGCATCTTATTTAGGCTGACCTTTCAGCCTAATACTGAAGGAATAATGGTTTCCATAATATATTTGTGCACAATATCGTACAGAGGCTCTGTTCAGATGCACAGAGAATCAAAATATTCTGGCATCCTGGCTAACATTTATTGTCCGAGTAAACATAAAGAAAACTCCCAGATTAACTGGTCACTTGTCTGATTGTTAAGTGATACTAGACCAAGGGGGACCCGTTGGGTCCCGTCCCCTCAACACGCGGTTGCGGGGACCTGCGGCGTCACAAACACACTAACCACTCCCCTCCCCACCCCCCCACACACCCAGGTAGGGGGAGGGAGGTGGATGGGGAGAGCAGAGGGTTGGGGGAGGATGGGGAGGGGTGGAGGGGGTTGGCTGGGCCAAGTAACTCGCAGCTTGGGGCTGCGTGTTGAAAATTCTGCACAGCTGACCCCGCGGAGCAAAGGCATTGTGACGTTATCAGCTCGCTTCATCAGTTAGATTTAAAAAATGTCAGATTGGTAAAAAACTCAGGAAATAATGAATCAAATTTATAGATGAGGGGATTTTTGAAATCATGAGATAAATCTCTACCGGAATATGTAAAAATGTCACCGTTACCGCGTCGGGTTTTCGAGGAGATGTGAATCAAAGAAAAAGTTCAAGTAAACAAGTAAACAAGCAAACATCACCACAGGCGAACATCCAAGATCAGAGTTTATATGATGCATTTACAAATTGGTTACTTTGTCTGCATTCACAGCCTCATCATTAGCATTAAAATGGCACTATTTAATTATTTTTTTAAAGTCTGTATGTAACTATATATTAACACATGCATCTAATACTGGGTATTTCTAGTCTGAATCAAGCAAAAAGTATTTCAACAGTGTCTCAGATCACATTGTAATTCAATTTTATGAATCACCTATTCAATTTCAAAAGTGTTGACCAAACATAATGACGAGTAATTACTGAGATTGTGCATTAATCACAGACAATACACAGCTCAATTACTTCATATAATTACCTTCTCCTCATCTGCCATTTAATCTTGGTATTATATGCATTTATTTATCCAAAATGTAATGTATGCCTTGTCATATTTTCCTAAAGGGCAGGTATTGAAAAACAATAAGTGAATAATTCTCAAATCCTATAGTATTTTGATTGTACAATCAAACTCACCATTTTATGTTGATGCCATCATAATATAAAGTGCGTAATTTGTCCTCCTTTTTCAATAAAAACATGTGGTATGTATCTCTCCTCACTCTCTGACAATGTTCTACAAGCTGCAGAGTCTGCTTAATAATGCGTTAATCATTAATATCAGAGTAATGGCCACAAGCACTTGCTCAAAACAGAATAAACTGCTTGGAGACCAGTAAAGGCAGTCATTGTGGTTTTGTATTCATGATGCTTAGCTTAGGCTGCCCGTGCACCTTTTTAAACCCATTAGTGCTGGTATGGGCATAACCATTTTGTTCAACCCCCAATGTTCTTTATCACAATTAGTCTTAAGGATTTTAACAAGGAGAAGAGTGCAGACTGGGAAATATTTAGCCAGACAGAGCACTCAGAGCATCTGCTCCAAAAACAATGCCAACTTTATTATGTTAGCGTTGACACAAAAACATGGCAGACAAAAAAACTGCTTCAAAGTCAAGTTGGATACTTTGTCATGCATCATGCAACAACAAGGGATGTATTTTCTTGCCCCTGTTATGAAATTACACAACATGGTTCTCTCAATAAGTCCTGAAAAAAATAGGATGGATACTTTGCTCCAAGTTCAATGCGCTACAAGGCAGAGGACTGATCCATAACTAACATGAAGATCGTTACCTTGTTAGCTGCTCTTGGCTGGAATAAATGAGGACAAGTAGGGCAAAGAAAAAAACAAACTGTACCTCATTCACTCAGGCAGTGTCCTGTGACCCTAGTTGCAAGAAGGGCGGCATGGTGGCGCAGCAGTAAAGTAGCTGCCTTATAACACTTGCAGCATCGCAGACCCGGGTTCGATCTAAATGGAGTGTGTACGTTCGCCCCGTGACCGCGTGGATTTCCTCCGAGACCTTCGGTTTCCTCCCACACTCGTACAGGTTTGTAGGTAAATTGCTTGGTAAATGTAAAGGTTGTCCCTAGTATGTGTAGGATAATGTTAATATACAAGGATCGCTGGTCGGCGTGGACTCGATAGGCCGAAAGGCCTGTTTCTGTGCTGTGTCTCTAGACTAAAACTAAACTAAAGTGCATTTGTATGGTATCAACCAAACTGAACTGCCCCTCTTCTGCCAAGGCTAAAACACCTGCTAATAATCATGTTTTCGGTTTAATGTAGTATAGCCACTCAGAATGATTGCGCAAGGATTGCAAACACTTTGAACCGTGCTTCAATGCCTTCAGGCGGTAGGCAAATGGAGCAAAAAAGGAACATTTTAGCCATGTACAAACTGTTTTCAGACTGCCTTTTACCGTTCTTTTTCAGATCTCTCACAAATTCATTTAATTTTCCTCTTACAAACACTAACTTAAAGTATAAAAGTTATAACATTCAGTTCATCTAGCGTTCCATTTGCTGGTGAGCTGGAGAAGCTCCAAAACAATTGGACATCTGGCAAAAAATTTAGTATAAACACGTTTACATTTTGGCACCATTTCCAGCACCCAAGTCCAACACATTAACAGCTCCTGTACTGTATTGTTCAGTTTCAAGGACTTCAGTAACTCAAAAGAACTCCATCAAGGACCAAACTTCCCTTCCCTTCCTGATTTTTTTTCTGTCACTGCAGACATTTTATTCAGCAGCTTTTTGTGAGGGAGTCTGGAGGAGATGAGACACCTGGCTGATTTAGTGCAATATCAGTAGATGACAGCTTCTAAAAGCTTTTCCAAGTAGTTGGGATAGTTTATTCCTGTAATGCTTTATTTTCCTCTTAAAACTTTGACAGTGCCTTGACATGGCAAGTTAAATCAACACCACAGATTCTTCACTCATCTTGTAGTTGAAGGATAATAAAAATGTAGGATTTTTAATGAAGAGTTCCAATCAATTAACTGCAGGGATAAGTAAAAAATTGACCTTGGGTTATAAATCCACCGTTGGCCTCAAGGTAACAAACCACAAGGACAGTATTATGCAAACACTAAAGTCGGTTGCCCCAGTGAAATCATTATTACTGAACAAATGTAGTGCAATTGAAATATAGTACAAAGGATCAAGACTCAAAAGAAGAAACCAAGATTACAATGGTCACCTACCTGTCACCTTATACAGGAAGGTGTGCAAAAGTATTTTATTGGACCAATGAATGCAACATAAAAATAAAGATATTTTGTGTGACTTACTTGCAGAATCTTACTTTATATACCTTTGTGTTATTTCTTAAATCACACACACACGAACACAGACACGCACACGAACACACACACACACACACACACACACACACACACACACACACACACACACACACACACACACACACACACACACACACACACTTGTTTATTTATTTATTGTGTGAACCACATAACTGATCATTGCATTCTCCGAGTTAAGTTCATTGGACCTTTCTCTGGCAATAGACCTTACAGAGGGGACAGAGCAAGGTAAACCAGAGCAGCATCTTCTGCAAAATAAATGTGTAGGAAGGAACTGCAGATGCTGGTTTAAACCAAAGATAAGCTGGAGTAACAGTGGGACAGGCAGCATCTCTGGAGAGAAGGAATGGGTGACGTTTCAAGTCGAGATCCTTCTGCTGACTGGTGAAGGGGAGTGACAAAAATGAGACGGTTGATGTCGCAATCTGAATGTCACAATGTCGCAATCTGAAGAAGGGTCACTACCCAAAACGTCACCCATTCCTTCTCTCCAGAGATGCTGCCTGTCCCGCAGAGTTACTCCAGCCTTTTATATAAAAGAAAATTGTGTTTCTATGGAAACCATCTTACAAAAAAAGTACATTACTAGTTTAAAAGAAAATCGCATACCGACAAGAACTTCATGCTCACAGTAAATAACAAGCCAGCTTTTCTCAATTGGCATGAGATTAGATGCACATCAGACTATCTTCTTTCTCACTGAGGAGCAGGCGAGGACTAGCCCCGCTGCAGCCCTAAATCAGTACCAAATACCCTTTCTGGAAAGTAGATGTGTGGTGTGTACAGTGATTAAGTGTTGGTAGAACCAAACTCAGCTGAGAACACCAATATATGTCACCTATCCATGTCTTCCAAAGTTGCTACCTGAAATTTGTTTTTCAGCCGTTACATTGTAATAGCTACGGCTACTTTGAGCTATTATTCCTTGGTGCACAAAAGGTATATGTATAGCAACTTTGTCAGGTGACAGGAAAATTGCTGAAAGATGAACATGCATTTGCTGCAATGAAGAGAGCATTTTAGAAAGACTCCTCAATTGTCTATAGGAGTTTGGCTGGGGAAAATAGCAGCTTTAGTGTTTTATACTATGTCAACAACTCACAGCTGGAAAAGTCCAGTGAACGTCTGGTATTGCACCAACTTCAGAACTCATAGAAACATAGAAAATAGGTGCAAGTGTGAGCCATTTGGCATTTTGAGACAGCACCGCCATTTAACATGATCATGGCTGATTATCCAAAATCAGTACCTCGTTCCTGCTTACTCCCCATATCCCTTGATTCTGTTAGCCCTAAAAGCTAACTCTCTCTTGAATACATTCAGTGAATTGGCCTCCACTCCCTTCTGTGGCACAGAATTCCACAGATTCACAACTCTCTGGGTGAAAAGTCTGGTACATCATAGTTAAGCAGCCATGCTCATTCAGAGTTTTACTCACAATCACACTGCACGGAAAGGCCTTCGTCCAAACTCATCTATGCCAACCAAGATGCTCTATTCAAGCTTACCCATTTGCACCCTGCTCAAATCCCTCTAAACTTGTCCTATCTATGTGCCTCTCCAAATGTATTTAAAATGTTGTTCTTGTACCTGCTTCAACTATTTCATCTGGCAACTCATATATTAGTCTTAAGATCATATATAACTGCAGTATGAGCTCAGCATTAAAATGTTATTCATCCATATTCGGCCTGATCAAGGTGCTTGATGGCCAATCATGGATGCGTTTGAAGCAAAACCATCAGTTTAACCAAACTTACTATTTTATAGCAGGTTTAGTACTTCAATGGATGTGTGATAAATTTGTGGTTTTATGTTGCAAGTATTCTTGATCCAATAGGCCATAGGCAGATTGCTCCGATATAGGGGCAGTCACTTGCATCAGTTCATCATTCTTTAAAAAAAAACAAGGATCTGCAGATCAGCAGGAACTCTTGTCAAGCATATTGACAAGACAAAAATAACCAAAATGACACTGCTTCTTTAAACAAGATTATTTCCAGTGCAAATAAAACATCAAATGTTTGGAGATAATAGGCAGTGAAATTGTAAAGGCTGTTCTGCTCCACATTCAGAGGTGGTAACACAAGAGATGGTGTGAAAACCTTTTTCCATGCTCTATATCTAACATTTACAAATTTGCATGCAAAGTTTTGATCAAATAATATTTTAATATCAAATCCTTCTGAAAGCAAAACTGTTCTGTAACTGCAATATTTTAACAACATTTCTGAACACCACCCTGCACTTCACAGGGTGGTGTTTCCCTTCCCTCTTATTTTACCCACATTGGTGAATTATTGAAGCACTTTCAATGTTATCATCAGGAGGAAAAGTACTACAGCAGTGAATATCCTGAGTGGAACTCACGTGCTCCATTACAGCTCACCAAATACATTGATTAGTGCGGGTATCGGAAGATATGGGGAGAAGGCAGGAGAATGGGGTAGGGAGGGAGAGATAGATCAGCCATGATTGAATGGCGGAGTAGACTTGTTGGGCCGAATGACCTAATTCTGCTCCGATCATCTATGACCTTATGACCCCAATGATAAACAAGCCAATAAAACATAATTTAATCAGAGCAACTGCAAACTGTGCAAAGAGAAGTTGCCACAAAAAAAATCTGCATGCAGAGAAAGAAAACACCTACAGTTACACAACACATTTCATGCCCTTGGGATATCCCGAAGCTTATTACAGTCAATGAATCACAGTACTTCAGAAATGAAATGTCATTCCAATACAGAAAACAATGCAGCCAATCTGTACATATCAAGAGCCCCACAAACAATAATGTGTTAATGACCAATTAATCAGTTTGAGTGATTTAGATGTGATAATTAGCAGGCCAAAAATTCCCTGCTAGTCTTTGAAATTGTAACATACAATTTTTCACTTGAGAGCTGATTAACTAAGGTTTGGAACGACCAACAATGAGGAGGAACTCCCTTTGTGCCTAGCTGATGGATCAGCCTGGATGAAATTATTGATTCTCTGTAGGAAGCTTTGAATCAGTTAACCACTGAGCCACAACTGACAAAGTGCTGGCTTTTTCTATCGTGTAACACTGAACATAGGAATTAACATGGGATGTAGATGATTCACCCAGTCAGTCAGTTAAAATTCACATCCTGTGCTTGAATCCAATGGCCTTAAACTATCCATTTTTTAAAATTTCCTCCCACCAAGACATTGCACTCCTCCTCATTTGGCACTTTGATTATTCCAGATTTTGATACCTTCACACTCTTAACTCTGCAAAGTTGTAAACCTCTCTTAAATGTACTTCCAAATCTGGCTGAGCATCAAATATTTGTGCAGTGGTATTCATCAAGCCCTTTGGGAGATTATGCTTTATGTTTGCTGTTATGCAGTTCCACTTGCTAAAGCCCAGTTTAAAATAGCAGCATTTCGCACAAATACCTTTGTCACAATCCATATAAAAGATGCCATGCATCTGACTCGGCCAACTGTGGCACGCAAACAGTAGAAATCAATTTTCTCAGGCTAAAGATATACTTCATAATTTTGTATTTCTTCCAGTTTCATCATAATGTCAGAAATAACATGGAGAGGTATATTGGGTCGAAAATTAAAACCCATCCTATATCCTGGTGACGCAACATTGGAGTTTCTGCCTTACAGTGCCAGAGACCCGGGTTTGATCCTGACTACGGGTGCTGTTTGTACGTTCTCCCCGTAACCTGCATGGGTTTTCTCCAGGTGCTCCGGTTTCCTCCCACACTCCAAAAACATACAGGTTTGTAGATTAATTGGCTTTGGTAAAATTTGCACATTGTCCCTAATGTGTTAGATAGTGCTAGTGTATGGGGATTGTTGGTCGGCCCGGGCTCAATGGGCCAAACGGCCTGTTTCCGCTTTGTATCTCCAAACTAAACCAAACCAAACCAAACCCAACTCAACGTGATCAAAATCAAACCCAACCCATACCTGCTGTGGCTTTGTAATTCTGAGACCTGAGCGCTACGCCTAGTCAGGAGCTGTTGGATAAATGGGTCTCAGATGGCAGGCTACTTCCCCGGTTTGGGGCTCCACCAGTCTCACAGGTTTCAATAGCAGCACCATGGCTGATGGGTCATCAATGTGAAACATTACCACACAATGGTGCACCTCGCAGAGCCACTGTTTCCAGGAGCTGTTCACCCTGGTTCAATCCTGACCTCAGGTGCTGTCTGTGTGCAGTTTACATCGTCTCCCTGTGACCACATGGGGTTCCTCCAGATGTTCTGGTCTCCTCCCACGTTCCACCAGGTCCTGTAGGTGGGTGGATTAAATGACCTCTGTAAACTCTCCCTAGTGTGTAGTAACTGGGTGGAATCTTGGGGGGGGCGGAGGGATGATGCGGAGCGTACAAAATAGGATTAGTGGAGCATTAGTGTAAATAGTAGACACAAAAAGCTGGAGTAACTCAACAGGACAGGCAGCATCTCTGGAGAGAAGAAATGGGTGATGTTCCGGGTCGAGACCCTTCTTCAGGTCCCGCTGAGTAATTCCAGCTATTTTGTGTCTATGTTCAGTGCAAACAAGCATCTGCAGTTCCTTCCTACACATGAGTGCAAATAGGTTGTTGATGTCGGCACAGACTCAATGGGCCTATTTCCTTCTTTCTTTTTCCATAGATGTTGCCTGGCCTGCTGAGTATTTTCAACATTTTCTGTTTATAGTAAGTGTAGGGCCGCTGCCCACAGGCTGCTGCCCTTACCCATCTTCCCAGTCCTGGTCCTTGCCATAAGTCTGGTAAAACAACAGAAAATGCTGGAAACACCCAACACATCAGGCAGCATCTGCGGCAAAAGAAGCAGTTAATGTCTCTGCTGGAATTAAAGTTCTGCTTCTGATGGAAGGTCTTCGACTCAAAGTGTTGAACTCTGCTTCTCAGTTCCCTTTGTGTAAGAGTTCCCCACCATAGATACAGCATTAACACCCAACTAGCAATGGCATCAAACAACAGGAATATAAAAGCACCTCCCACTCCCCACACTCTCCCCGGTCCAATCTGACCTGAGTCCAAGATGATATTAGTTAGTTTTAAAGCTAACCCAATCCAAACCTGACAGATACACTCAGGCCCTCTTGGGCTTGGGTTCAGTAGCTAGGCCCAAGTAGTACGCATCCTGCCAAGCAGAATCTGTGGAAATAAAAGGAAATTGGAGGCAGGACCAGTGGATGACAGTGAATACTTTTGAATAGACAGTGATCTGGCATGCAAGACCTTCAAGGGTGGCAGAAGCAAAGGGTTTAGATAATACACAATGAAAAATTCATAGATTTGCTACAAAAGACAGGGAAGTGGATCTAACCAAATAAAGAGCTGGCACAATGGGTGAAAATGCTTCGCTCCGTGCTGTATCGTCCTGTAATTTTATGACTTACATACCTACAAAGCAAGATAATTTCAAATAGTTGGCTACAGATCATGTTTCCCCACACATAATAGAATAGAAAAAGGGAATCCTGCACAATGTAAGATTTACACCATGTCTATGATTTTATTTGTTTAAATTTACAGCACAGAACAGGTGTTGAATTTTCTAAACTAATAGCATTCTTTACTGAGAAATCATTCTTGTTCTTTTCACTCTTTCACAATGTAACTGTGTTTATTTGCTGAAGTCTATTATTACCATTTAATCTATACAAATAAGAACAAACAATCCAGTTAAATATGTTTTTGTTTTTTTTTAAATAACTGTAACAGTGGATCCAACTTATCTTTAGATGTTGGTCCCGGGGAATTCTTTGGCATATTTTCGAAACCAACACAAGGTTGATGGAAAATGTTTTCATCTACTTCTTGGTGTTTAAATCAAGTAAAGGTGAGGCATTGCAATTTGGGAAGTCAAACTAAGGACTTGCACCGTGAAGGGCCCTGGGGAATGTTTTATGCAGAGCAATCTAGGAGTCCCTTGACGTGGCATCACAGATAGTTAGGGTGGTGAAGAAGGCTTTGACACTTTGGTCTTTATCAGTCTGGAACTGAATATTGATGCTGGCACATTATATCACAGTTGTACAAGATGTTGGCAAGGATGCACTTGGTGTATTGCATGTAGTTTTGGTAGTCCTTCCGCAGGAAATTTCTCATTAAGCTGGAAAGAGTGCAGAAAACATTTACAAGGATGGTACCAGCACTCAAGGGACAGTGTTACAGGGAGACGTAGGGACATTGGGGCTTTATTCCTTAGAGGGAAGGAGACCAAGGGGAAATCTTACAGAGGTGTAAAAAAAATCACGAGGCTCATAGATAGAGTGAACGTACAGTAGTTTTACCAGGGTAGAAGAATCAAGAACTAAAGGGTATTGGTTTAAGAGAGGAGGGGGAGGGGGGAGAGATTTAATTGGAACTGAAGGGGCATTTTACCCCATTTTACTCCACATAGTTAGTTGGTGCTGGGTGTATGGACAATCTGCCCGAGGAAGTGGTTAAAATCATTTGGACAGATACATGGGCAAACAGGAATAATTTCGATGGGGCATCTTGATCTGCATGGACAAGCTGGGGCAATATAAGGGCCGATTTTCATGTATGGCTGTATGACTCTATTCTTGGACAGGAAATCTCAATTTATTTTAAGTAATCTTTGTGCTCCTCACCAGCCCCAAAGTATCACTAAAGTCTATGATGCAAGAAAGGCACATGCAAGGAAACCCTCCACCAACATGGAATATCTTGCTGCAAATGAGTCAGAATATCAAAAATCAAAAGCATTCATACTTAATAAAATGGATACTTATTTGCAACCTGAGGAGTAATTAAACTCAGATCGACCTTATTCGTCACAGCTGCATCAAACAATTAAACTCTGATTGACCTTATTCATCACAACTGTCTCACAAAACAATTAAGCACTGATCACAGCCTTCAAAATTCTCCATCAAACAATTAAATTCTGACCACTCAACCTGTTCACATGATCATTGGACTTTGTAACTGCTGTACTTGAAAACGAGGACAAAGCACGGCGCTTGATAGTATATCTGTCCTAAATCAGCACGTCATATAACTTACATTCAGCAATGCCCTTAATATCAACAGATTCAAGTGCATCAGTATAAGAATCCTCATGTCAATGTATGTAACCATCTCACATAAGACCAAGAATAATCTTCAGTTAGTCAAGGACTCTATTCCTTGGAGTGCAGGAGGAATGAGGGGTAATCTTATAAAAGTGTACAAAATCGTGAGAGGAATAGATTGGTTGGATGCACAGTCTCTTGCCCAGAGTAGAGGAATCAAGAACCAGAGGACATAGGTTTAAGGTGAGGGGGGAACGATTTGATACCGAGGGGTAGCTTTTTTACACAATAGGTGATGGGTAAATGGAATAAGCTGCCTGAGGAGGTAGTTGAGGCAGATACTATTGCAACGTTTAAGAAATATTTAGACAGGTACATGGAGATGACAGGTTTAGAGGGATATTGGCCAAACGCAGGCTGGGGGAAATAGCATGGATAGCACATGTTGGTCGGTGTGGGCAAGTTGGGCTGAAGGGCCTGTTTCTACGCTGCATTCTACGCTATGAGAAAAAGCAAGTTAACAAACTGGACATAACTGATGCAAAAAAAAATCTCCAATTTGAAGTCATATGTTCTGTTCTTTTCATAGTTCCATTATAAATTTGAGTCGCTGCATTTATCGTGAATGTTAGGTAGATAGTCCTATCATTGTTAGGTTGTAACTGCACTTTTGCCAATGATGGCACGACACCACATGGGAGTGGGATTACAATGTAACAAGCTTACATGGGACATTTTCATTATAAACGTGGATTTGGGCATTTAAAATGAAAAAAAAAAATCAAATTAAATTCCTTCACACAAGAGCATGAATATAACTATTTTTTCCATTATTAAGTGCTGATCCTTCCAAGTAGTTCCAATGCTGGCATCTGCGGAAAAACACTGAGATTCTTTTTGCAAAATAGCTAAATAAAAAGAAGCAGAGAACTAACACCCCGTTGCCAAGAATGTATTCAAAAGATCATCAGGCAATGGTCTAATAACCTGTTCATCAGCAGTCAGGGGGTGGATTTTACTGGAACAACTACTCCACTGCTCATCACAGCTTCGATCGGATATGGAGGCAAACACTAAATGCTGCTGGAGGAAGTGAGTACAGCTGGCTGTGAAATTGGGCCACGTTTCGGCACTTTGGATGGAGATTGGCTTGGAATGTCATCTGTGAATTGTGAACATCTGTTTTTTCTGTGCTACTTCAACTATTTGGCAAATTAAAAAGCTTGGTACCACATGTGTTGAGCATGTACGTTGTAGGTATTCAGGAAAGATCACTGATATTGCTAACTTTGTGCCAGCCCTGCCAAATGGTGTATTAATCCAGAAGGTGCAGACAAAAGAAACAGTCTTTGCAATAGGAAACAAAACATCACTACAATCTCGAGCAGCTCAATGGGTCAGGCAGCATCAATTGAGAAAAGGAATAGGTGACATTTCGAGTCGAGACCCTTCTTCAGACTGACCCGAAACGTCACCTATTCCTTGTCTCTGGAGATGCTGCCTGACCCACTGAGTTACCCCAGTTTATCCTCAGTGGCAAAAGGAGATTTGGATGATCTCAAAATTTACGCAGGATGAGAGCGTATTGAAAGGGAATGTGCAAGTGAAAAAGATATAGATGGGGGTTTCGTCAGTGTAAACCAGCATCTGCAACTCCTTCCTACATCACTACAATCTACTTTGTCGGGAATTAATCAGCAGCCTGGTATTATAAATGTTTTCAATGGAGGGTAAAAGAAAAGCTGCCCAGTGCCTTTTCTGCGGAACAGAATGAGGTGGGCTTTATTTAAACTCCTGGATGTCTATGGAACGCCAATCAGAAATGCAGTGTGAAGAGCTAGACCGAAGTAAGGCTCATTAGAAAGACTGCAATTCATCAGACAAAGCATTAGCCACATAATTGTGTCTGCCCCACTGTTCAAGTCAAGAGTATTTAATTGTCAAATGTGCCAAAACAGAACTATTGTAGCGGCGCCTGCTGGCGCACGCAGGTATCGAACCCGGCGTTCGGAAGCCGCGGTCACGTGACTCGGGAGGGGCTGCTTGTTTTCGCGTGGTTTTGTTTTCGCGCGGCAGTTCAGCACTGACCACCGTTGTGGCCAGACGTGTCAAGAGAGCCTGTATACTGAAGAGTGAATTTTCGAATGAAGATTCATTTTAAAGTTCAGCTGTCGTTCTTGCGACCGCCAAATTGGTGACCCCGACCTGTCTAGCCGTCGTTAGACAAGAGATCATGCAGGAAGACGACGTTCCCACAGAATCGGCCGGCACGCGGCAGGGCTCACCGGCTTTCAAATTGCCATCGCTTTGGCCTGACCAACCACAGGTGTGGTTCGCCCACGTTGAGGCACAGTTTCACCTCCATCGCATCGTAGCGGACGATACTATGTACTTCCATGTGGTGGGGGCATTGCCGCAGGATTGTGCCTCGAGGCTGTTGCCCTACATCAGGGACCCACCGACCATCGGCAAATACGAGAGGTTGAAGGCCCTGCTGCTCCACGCTTACGGTCTCAGCGAAGCTGCTGCACATGGACAGTGTCGGCAATCGGCGGCCATCCACCATCATGGCAAAGATGTTAGCTCTGATGGACGGGCACCGCCCATGTCTGCTCTTTGAACATGCGTTCCGGGAGCAGATGCCCGACGAAGTCCAACTGATGCTTGCCGGAGCTGATTTCAACTACCCCAAAAACTCGCGGAGAGAGCTGACAAATTGTGGGCGCACAGACGGCGGGAAGAGTGTGCTTTCACCCGCCCCCTGGTCACGGCGCGGGTGCAACCGAGACGGCATCGGGGGGAAGAAGAAGCCCAGCCGAGCGCCGTAGAAGCATCGCCGCTGCCAGTGGTGTACAGCCAACGTCGCTGGTGTTACTGCCATCAACGATACGGACCCGAATCCCAAAGATGCCGGAGCCCCTGCTCGTACCAGGGAAATGCCTCGGCCGATCGTCCATAGAGGTGAACGTGATCGGACAAAACAAACGCCTCTACGTCCGCGATCGCCATTCAGGCCACCGTTTCCTGGTGGACTCCGGTGCAATGGCCAGCATCCTGCCTCCGAGTGCCCGAGATACTCGCGCAGGTAAGGTAGGACCCGTTCTCTCGGCTGGTAACGGGAGCGACATTCGCACTTACGGTACGCGGACCCGGGACTTTAATTTCGACTCCCGCCCGTACAGGTGGAAGTTTACTGTTGTTGACGTCGCCCAACCGATCCTGGGGGCAGATTTGTTGCGCGCGTTCTCCCTGTTAGTCGATGTGCGAGGCGGACGCATAGTCCCTGTGTCGGACCTGTGCCCTGCCAAGCCGCGCGTTCCTTCCACGCCCCTACAGTAACTCGACGAGGTAGCTGAGATCAAGCAACCTTTCGCAGCCCTGCTCGCCGATTTCCCACGGTTGTTCATGCCCAAGTTTGACGGGGCAGTGTGCCTTCATGGCGTGGTCCACCACATTCCCACTGAGGGCCCACCGGTACACGCCCGCGCTCGTCGCCACCCGCCCGATAAACTGCGCATCGCACGAGACAAGTTCCAGCTTATGGAGGACATGGGGATTGTCCGGCGGTCGGAAGCCCTTGGGCTTCACCGCTGCACATGGTGCCCAAAGCGTCCGGGGGTTGGAGACCTTGCGGTGATTACAGGCGTTTGAACGCGGTAACCACAGCAGATCGGTACCCAGTCCCGAACATCCAGGATTTCTCGGCTCATCTGGAAGGCGCAACCTTCTTCTCGAAGGTCGACCTCATTCGCGGGTATAATCAAATTCCAGTCCATCCCGATGACGTCCCAAAGACGGCCACCATCACCCCTTTCGACCTTTTCGAATGGCTCAGAATGCCTTTTAGCCTGAAGAACGCTGCTCAGGCATTGCAAAGGTTAATGGATCAGGTCGATCGGGGTTTGCCGTTCATATTCATCTACCTCAATAATATTCTGGTGGCCAGCAGCTCGCGGGCAGAGCACTTCAGACACCTCCGCCTGCTTTTCGAATGGCTGTGCAATCACAGGTTGGTGATTAACCCCGCAAAGTTCGGATTGCGTTCCATTTCTTTCTTGGGTCACAGCATTATCTGCCACGGCGCGCAGCCGCTGCCCAAGAAGGTCGACGCCATCCGTCGCTTCCCGAGGCCCCTATCTGTCAAGGGCCTGCAGGAGTTTATTGGGATGGTAAATTTCTACCACCGATTCATCCCATCAGCAGCTGCCATCATGCGGCCGTTGTTCCAATGCCTGGCCAGTAAGCCTAAGGACCTGGTCTGGTCCGAGGAGGTGGAGAAGGCGTTCGAGGGGGCTAAGACTGCATTGGCCAACGCCACTATGCTAGAACACCCGAGGGCGTCAGCCCAAACGGCCCTCACTGTGGACGCTTTCGACGTCGCGGTAGGCGCCGTCCTCGAGCAACGAGTAGGTAGTCGCTGGGTGCCGCTGGCATCTTTCAGCAGGCAGCTGCGAGCCCCCGAAGTTAAGTATACCGCTTTCGACCGGGAACTCCTTGCGCTCTACCAAGCGATCCTCCATTTCCGTTATTTCCTGGAGGGCACGCGTTCACCGCATTCACAGACCACAAGCCGCTCACGTTTGCGTTGATCACGTATCCGATCCCTGGTCTGCCAGACAGCAACGGTACCATGCCTACATTTCCTAATTCACATCTGATATTCGGTTCAATAAATAAAAAGTCCAATAAATAAAAAAGCCGACATAGTACAAAACAAAAGAAACCAATTGAAATCAAGACAGTTTGGAGTTTGACACAAAATGCTGGAGTAACTCAGCGGCACAGGCAGCATCTCTGGAGAGAAGGAATGCATAACGGGTTCACACCTTACCCTTTCATATCTCTATGTCTCCCTCTCCCCTGACTCTCAATCTGAAGACTGGTCTCGACCCAAAACGTCACCCATATTTCGGTTGAAACCAGCATGTGCAGTTTCTTCCTACGCAGTTCAGAGTTTATTTGGATATTCTGAAGATAGGTCCTCACCCTGAAGCTTGGATTCCACCTGACATGTTACGTATCTCCAGCATCACTTGGTTTATTTCAGATTTCCAGTACCTGCAAAGATTTTGCTTTACAATATCTTGGAGTTCCCTTTCAAATACACTTGTAGAAGGAAGAGCACCTTGAGGACTGTAGAAGTTCATGAAGTTCATGAGTCAGCATCTCGCCAGAGGACAAGGCTCAAATTAACCTTGTCAGAATTGCCAATGTTGCAAAATTCAAAAAGATGACAGGAAAAATGCATAGATTTTATATAATATCTAAAGCTATGGTGACATAAAAAACAGAAATATGTCCTTTGGCCCCCTAGTCCATCGAGCACCCATTTAAATGAATTGTGCACTTGTTTTATTTACCGAACTACTAGCGGAGTTAAGGGATAGGGAGAGAAGGCAGGAACGGGGTACTGATTGTGGATGATCAACCATGATCACATTGAATGGCGGGGCTGGCTCGAAGGGCCGAATGGCCTACTATTGTCCCCATTAACTTTCCCCAAATTCTATCACTGTGTCAGTGTTATCTCAAAATGTTTTGCAACCAACTATCTACCATTGAAGTTTAGTGACTGTCATATACAACAAAGCAGATTTATTTTTTATAAAACAATCTGGATTTAAAATTCTATTTCCTCAGTAAATAAGATAATACCTTAGCATAACACTCAGAGAATGTAAGGAAGCATGAGGGGGCGAGTGGGATGGGTTGGTAAGGGTTGGGGCAACATTTTGGGAAATGTGAAGATACCCCTTCAAGAGTTATGTAAACATGGCACTATTCAAAGCAATAATACCAATTTAGGCCAAATGGCCTAGTAATCCTTTACAGAGGTCAGTGCACAGGGCCTTTAACCTCCTCGCCACAATAGAAGGGCTGAGCAGTGCATTAACCCGTATACGTTTTATAGCCCTTCCCAAGAACAATTTTAATTCCCGCATAGAGTGCTGTCTACTATTCACATGAACAGATGAAATCCCCAATTAATATTTGAAACTACGTTTTCCTCATCAAAGCAAAATATTTGTTCCTGTTGTTCAAATCTCCAAACCCCAGCAGTTTTTCCACACCAATCTCACCTAAATCCATCAGCGCACATTGCAAGTGAAATCTTGCAAGTATTGTCACCTTCTCATAAGGTGCTTGTGCTCAAATGCAATTATACACGAATGACCAAAGGATTCCGATGCATAATTTGATTAATACCATTAAAAATTAAAATTGCTGAACACAGTTTATAGAAACACTGTCCGTGAATAAAATGCATGTTCATAGAAATACTGTCCATGAATAAAATGCATGTTTATAGTCATACTGTCCATTAATGAAATTAATTGGCAAATTACTTATTTGTTAATCAGGGGCTTCTCTGTTCTTCAACAGTTTCCTGCTCACAGAAGGAAAAGGTGCTGGGACTGCACATTTTAACTAATTGCTGCAACACCAACAATGACTCTCTGCCGTTAATGTGATAAAGTGTCCTCAGTGTAACCAGCGCCACCCGTCTACTAGAATACAAGTGCAAAGAAGGTCCTTCTTAGGAAAACAAAAGAGCCATTCATCCACAAACTTCTGCCATTCACTCTAACACAATCTGGCTAATTACCTACTGCTAAAATTCAGGATAGAGAGAGCTTTCATTGCACATTCAGCATAAGGAGACAAGAGGCTGGTTAATAATTCTGGTATCTATGAATTTGCTTACATCCATGGCTACATCCCACACATGTAAATATATTTTTAAAAATGTTTTGAATGAATAAGGCTTTTTACTGCACTTCAGCTACCCTGGGAAGTCCATGCCGAGTACTTAAAAACAAGTCAGTAAAAAATGTTCACCCTCGCAAAGCAGTGATACGCCACAAAATAACCGATAAATAAGAAAGATCAGAAAATTCAAAATAAAATTTTATTTTGAAATATTAACTCAATAGTATTATTGGATGCATGTAATTTACGGCAACATACGAGATTAGTGGGCAAAATTAGGACGCATGGTATTGGGGTTAGAGTGCTGACATGGATAGAGAAGTGGTTGGCAGACAGGAAACAAAGAGTTGGTATTAACGGGTCCCTTTCAGAATGGCAGGCAGTGACTAGTGGGGTACCACAAGGCTCGGTGCTGGGACCGCAGCTATTTACAATATACATCAATGATTTAGATGAAGGGATTCAAAGTAACATTAGCAAATTTGCAGATGACGCAAGGCTGGGTGGGAGTGTGAACTGTGAGGAAGATGCTATGAGAATGCAGGGTGACTTGGACAGGTTGGGTGAGTGGGCAGATGCATGGCAGATGCAGTTTTATGTGGATAAATGTGAGGTTATCCACTTTGGTAGCAAAAGCAGGAAGGCAGATTATTATCTAAATGGTGTCAAGTTGGGAAAAGAGGAAGTACAACGGGATCTGGGGGTCCTTGTTCATCAGTCAATGAAAGGAAGCATGCAGGTACAGCAGGCAGTGAAGAAAGCAAATGGCATGTTGGCTTTCATAACAAGAGGAATTGAGTATAGGAGCAAAGAGGTCCTTCTGCAGTTGTACAGGGCCCTAGTGAGACCACACCTGTAGTATTGTGTGCAGATTTGGTCCCCTAATTTGAGGAAGGGCATTCTTGCTATTGAGGGAGTTCAGCGTAGGTTCACAAGGTTAACTCCCGGATGGCAGGACTGTCATATGCTGAGAGAATGGAGCGGTTGGGCTTGTATACTCTGGAATTTAGAAGGATTAGAGGGGATCTTATTGAAACATATAAGATTATTAAGGGTTTGGACACACTGGAGGCAGGAAACGTGTTCCCGTTGTTGGGGGGTTCCAGAACCAGGGGCCACAGTTTAAGAATAAGGGATAAGGCATTTAGAACGGAGATAAGGAAACACTTTTTCACACAGAGAGTTGTGAGTATGTGGAATTCTCTGCCTCGGAGGGCGGTGGAGGCCGGTTCTCTGGATATTTTCAAGAGAAAGCGTGATAGGGCTCTTAAAGATAGCAGAGTCATGGGATATGGGGAAAAGGCAGGCATGGGGTACTGATTGTGGATGATCATCCATGATCACAGTAAATGGCGGAGTAGGCCGAATGACCTACTCATGCACTTTTGTCTATTGTCTATTGTCTATCTTTCCACTGACCATCATTTTTGCAGGAATTAAATCAGAAAATGTTGAAAATGCTCGGCAGAGAAATCGTTGTTTCTGTCCCAGGACATTAATCAGAACTGGATGTTCGTCAGTTTTGAAGAACGGTTTCAGACCTCAAATGTTAGCTGTTTCTCCTTCCACAGAAGCTGTCTGACCTGCTGAGTTTTTCCTGAGATTTCTGGATTTAGTTTAGATTAGTTTAGAGATACAGCGAGGAAACAGGCCCTTCGGCCCACTGAGTACATGCCGACTAGTGATCCCCGCACATTAACACTATCTTACACACACTAGGGAAAATTTACAATTATACAAAGCCTATTAACCTACAAACATGTACGTCTTTGGAGTGTGGGAGGTGACCGGATATCCCGGAGAAAACCCACGCGGGTCACTGGGGGAACATACAAATTCTGTACAGACAAGCACCTATAGTCAAGATCAAACATGGATCTCTGGTGCTGTAAGGCTATACCACCGTGTACCGCTATACCACCGTGCTGCCCATATAATTCAGATTTCCAGAATCTGTATTTTTCTTTTATTGTCATTTTCACAGTTGTTCCATGGCCCTGCACTGTCAAGTAAGGCAAGAATGAACAAGGAATTCTCCACCATCAGAGGAAAGGACAATTGTACCCAGAAATGGAATATCACATTTCTGTGTGACATTAACCTGAGCCAGAACAACAGTGAAGTGACAAGAGGCTGCCTCAGATTTGAACTCAGATTTGGTTCATGGGCAAGTGCTCATCTATTGTAACTTCCCTCGCTTCATGTAATCAGTTTGAAAAGCGTGGTAAGAGCTGAGTTTGTGCAATGTCCCTTCCAACTAGTTACGTTATGAAATGAGCCACTCAGAGGAAAATATTTCAAATTAGTTCAAAGGCATGAAAAGCAAAATGAACATTTATTTTAAACGTTTAAGGCTAATAAGGAGACCATGCCTAGAACGAGTCAGAGCAGTAAGAGTGGGAAGTGTCCATTGATTGCACCTACTGCCAGAGAAACCGAACCACTGGACCACCCTAACACCAGTGGCTTGGACTAGATGACATTTACTGGTTCGTACAGGGTCTGACCCTTACAACATAACATTTGCTAATCAGTAATTAAGACCCAACATTTGTATATTGACACAGAAACCTACAACACATAAAATTAAGTGATGAGCCTAAGTGGGGGATAATGGATAAAAGGGCAGAATCTATATATCCAAATGTTTGGCACAAAAATGTCACAGTGCAATAACACATGCATTAGGAGCCAAATTGTCACAGCATGCCCTAGGTTCAGAAGGTCCAAATAAGTTAAACTGCACTTTTATGTAGGTTCACAGAACTCAGACCCTGCAAAGTTTGTTTCAATCTTATTAAATGTCTCATGTCAAGCTTTGTGTTTTCCACACTCTGTTTAAATCATGGCAGTTTATACTGTTTCACCAAGCAAAATTGACATCAGACTGCGTTTGTTTTATTAAGTTGAAACATGTTAACCGTACACACGCAGAAGAAAGGAAGATCACAAGGAAATGAGGAACCAGGTTACATGTTACTGAATCTTACTGAATCACAATCAAAAAGTAAAATACTGATAAAAATATTTATCTATGTTAATAAATTTGTACAGTTCCTGTGTACTCGCAATTGTTATATTTTTGTCACACATTTTCAATCTATCTTCATGTTTCTATGTCCATATTTAGAATATAAACACTTGCATCTGATTCGTCAATGTGGTCACAAGATTGCACTATCTGTTTGCATTAATTTTCCAAAAAAGATTTTCTAAACTGCCATTTTCCCCCTCAATAACTGAAATTTCCATTATACGTATTTGTTGAAGATTTGTTCAACCTTAACTTTTTTTTAAATGTGTATTTCACAATAATATGACTGCTTGTGCAATCTGTATTTGTTTTGAAGCTTTTAATGGCTTCATCAAAGATTTGACATGAAGGCTTCAGTTTCTATATTTTCACTCAGTACTTAACCTTGTGATCTGAACTTTGATCAGGCAGTCTGAGCATAGCTATTGGCTCAATATTTCCAGAAAGCAGCACTTAGCTCTAGTAAGGAAAATATTCCGCAGCTTTTCTCAGCTTTGCGTTCAAAATATCAAGAAAGTAACAGAGAGAATATTTAAATTGTTTCAATGGAGTATAATACACTGCGGTTCTTGTGGAAAAAGAGGAAGTGAGTTAGTAAAAATAACAATGTTTTTATGACCACTGCTGCATTGTTTTGAGTTTAAAGACAGTATTTAAAAACAGATTTTACCATGAGTAAATAAAGCAAAATAGACTATGATTAGAGACAGAGAATGCTGGAAAGACTCGTAATAGATCTCGTAATACCTACGACTATGAAGTTGGCTATTTCGCCCAAAGGGTGGTGAGTGTATGGAACAAGCTGCCAGAGGAGATAGTTGAGGCTGGGCCTATCCAACGTTTAAAAAACAGATATAGACAGGATCATGGATAGGAAAGGTTTTGAGGGATATGGACCAAACGCAGGCAGGTGGGACTAGTGTAGCTGGGATATGTTGGCCAGTGTGGGCAAGTTGGGCCGAAGGGCCTGTTTCCACACTGAATGACGCTATGACTCTATTCAGCTCACTTAATCTATGCTGGCCCACGGTGTGCCACACATTTATTTCCGAGTCACCCATTCCCTCCCACAGACCAATCAATTCCCCACCTACTCTTCTGTTGCCCATGCCTGTAGTGGATGCAATTAACAGTGGCCAGATGACCGACCAGTACGTATTTGTGATGTGTTTGGAAACAAGAGCACCTGAGGAAACCCACACTGTCACAGAGCGTGCAAATTCCATACTGTCAGCATCAGAATAGAACAAAGGTTGCTCGGATGGTGCCGCAGCAGCACTAACCGCTGCACCACACTGCAGCCCACAAAGATAGCTTGGCAATGAAGAGTGAAGGAGTGATAGATAAGAAGGTGAATGGTTGAGGGAATCTGACGAGAGAAAAATAATAATTGGTTGAAGCTACTCAAGACCATATCTTTTCCAGAATTGAACACAAAATAAGTCCATCTTTGCAGTTGCCTACCTGCTGGTCTGTCCACACAATACCAAAAGAATGGGAAGCAAGTTAAGGCAAAGTGATAGTAAAGAGACGTAGAATCAGAAGAGGTAACACCAACATAATTAGCAATTTTCTCAATATTGTTCAACTCTACGGAAGGTTAACTGGTATTGGCATTGGTATGGATTTATTATTGTCATGTGTAGCAAGATAGAGTTTAAAACATGTGTTTGCATGCTATACAAATTAAAACAGATAATACAGTACATTAATATAACCAAGCTTTTCACCAGTAGATGAGGTAAAGTAATGAGAAAAATATCAGAGTGCAGAATATAATCTTCAGCATTGTAGCATCTCAATGTTTGCAACAAGATAGGAAGGGATATTGGGACTGCACCCTAGTTCATGGGAGAAATGTTCTTACGTCTGATAACAGAGAATGTATTTCCAAACCCAGTGGTACATTCTTTTGAGCTTCTGCATCTACTGTCTGATGGGAGCGGGAAGAAGAGGAAATGACCGAGGTGAAAAACCCTTGATTATATTGGCTGTTTTCCTGAAGAAGCGAGAAGTGTGGATGGAGTCAGTGGTGGAGAGTCCGGCCTGTGTGTTGGACTGGGCTACATACACAACTCTCCGCAATTCCTCGTTGTCCTGGGCAGAGCTGTTCCCAAACTAAGCTGTGATGCTACCCAATAAAATGTTTTCTACCGTGCCAAATAACTTAAGCTGAAGATTTTTGGTTTTATAAGGCCAATTAACATACTCCATACAAGACTGTCTCGTGGTCATCTCAGTAGGCAGCACTGTTTGTTGACAACGCTGACCTTTTAATTTCAAACAAACTACTGCTTGCAATGTTCATTAGAATAGGTTTTCTAAAGATTTTCAGAATCAGAATCAGAATCAGACTTTATTCGCCAAGTATGTTTTACAATATACAAGGAATTTCATTCGTATTTGAAATTAATGCTTACTTAATCCACATAATTTTACAAGTCCCGAATAGTCCATAACAGTAAACCCAATGGGACCTACATACCTACAAGTATTTGCAGTACCTGTAATTTTAATTTGGCACTCTATCTTTACCCCAGAAACATTCAACAAAATATTTTCAGAAAACGTATTCAGGAAAAAAAAGTGTTTCTGCAGAAAGGAAACGGTCTTCCTGTTTCTCCCTGTCAACATTCACACCCCTTTTTTTTGTCTCCATTGCTACAGCACACAAATACTATCAAAAGTAAATTCACCAAATGTTTCAGAGTCATGCATTTAATCTGTTTTTATCATTTTAATTTACAAGTACAAAGAGCATAATTTCAAATAAGCTGCTATTATATTAAGATTTATCAATGTTATATTCCTGGCTAAAAGCAAGAAATTTGCAACGTTATGTGCGGAAATACAGGAGATTCTATTGTTATAAATTTTTGATCTATCCAGGTTATAGCAGAAGCAGCTTAAAGATAAAACTCCCCAACATTCATGGACCAGAACAATGCAAAGCCAATGATTTGCATTCATGTGAGGACTGGGCAGCCTGAAGCACAACACCCAATCCAATTACATGTGAAGCTTAACCAGATTGTGGTAGACGGGTGTAGAGTGCTAACAAGACACGAGACAAGGAGGCAGGGACAGTGGAATCTGCCTTGCTGACTACATGATCTCTGTGATACCTGGCAGACAAAAAGGAGAGGGGAAAACAAACAAGTACAGAACATTAAAGTAGCTAAAGGAAATCCAATGCATCACAAAGAGTTTAAAAAATGACTCAGTTCAGCCCCAACCCTGCTGCTCCTCCAGCTGAAGGAGCTGTCCCTGCTGTCAACTGGCTCACTGAAAGATCGGTGGGGAAAGGTTGAAAGAAAAATACGTGCTGGAAATACTCAGCAGGGCATGCAGCACGGAAGAGCTACGGTGCAAGGCCATCTTGTCACACACCCAATCTTTGGAACACAGAAAAGTACAGCGCAGGAATAGGCCCTTCGACCCACAATATCTGTGCCGACCATTCAGCATTTTTGTCTACCTTGATTTTTCCAGCATCTGCAGTTCTTTCTTAAGCACCTGAAGTTCTGTGATTTTCAATTATTTGAGAAGGTGAGGGTGAGCTTAAATTAGCGCAGTCCTTTGCACAGAATATATTAGAGAAAATGCCAATATTGTGTGTTCTGTGTGCAGCATGTTATCAGGATTTTACCTTTGCATTTCCCCACAATGAACTCTATGTGTGTATAAATTCTTTATGAAACAAAGTGTATGAATCTTCAATGAACCTGCATCCTTCAGGCCATTTCCAGTGTTTGCTAAGGGAGCTATATGCATTAACCAGCATATCTTAATACTGACACAGATCAGTCTCTGCAAGCTGCTTACTCTGGAAGAACTGCTGAATTGAACCAAGAATAAGGTTAGGCTTATAAATAAAAAAGTGGAACTTTTACAGCAATTCCAAGTGATATTCTATAAGACTGTTATAAGGTAATCTTCCTCCTTTTTGGCTTGTCTGCAACCCAGGATAAGTTGGCCACACAATCTCCTTTGCATCCAAACAGACTGGGTGTGTGTGCTTGTGCATGTCTATTCCTATCTATGCTGGCAGAGGAAGAGAACCATCTGCAATGACGTCTCCATCTCTTTCCAGAATAGCAATTGTGGGTCATCCTGCCTGCAACCAAGGACACATTCATTCCAGTCTTATCCCAAATCACTCAAAACACAGCATCGGTATGTTAAAGACATTCAGGTTGAACTCACAATCATCTAATACGAAGGTTTTGGTCATCATCCCTAATATTTCTTAATGCAAAGCACTCATATTTTGTTTGATATTATTCCTGTGAAATGCTCTGGAAGGCTTTGCCACCTTATGTTCCTTTGGACAAAGGACATTAATTGTCACGTACACCAATTGGTGTAGTGAAATTTGAGTTGCCATTTGCAGCACATCAATAAAAATAAAACACAACATTACAGAAGAATTTAACATTAAACATAAAAACATCCCCCCACAATGGTTCCCACTGTGAGGGAAGGCAGCAAAGTCCAGTCCTCTTCCTCTTGCTCACCCCTGATTCTAGCTGATTCTAATGGCACAATGAAAAAAACTAAAGTACACTCTGAGGCAGCATTAATTATCTTTTTTATATTAATGGTGAACTGCCATCAGGTACTCAAGATAAAAGACACCAGATTTGAGAAACTATTTGCATCAATTTTTTGTGCAAATTGGACACACAATTTTTTTAAAATTAAACCATATGGCAAATCAGCAAATGAGATATGTCTAAGACTTTCTGTAACACCTCTGATGTTTTGGTTACTGCATCTGTCAGCCTCAGGTTTGTATTCATCAGTATATTTCTACAAGTTTCACTGGGTGTTTCATAAATTACAACAGCCCCTCAAAATTATTCCTGCAGTTACATGCTCTGATCTCAGCCAGCTTGCTCAGGTCTGTCTTGCAGTGGCATGAGACATCTTTAATGAATGAATGAATGAATGAATACGTTTATTGGCCAAGTATATTCACATATAAGGAATTTGTGGCATGGAACTTGATGATTGTGACGAGATGTCGGGGATGGGCAGATATACATAAGACATAATTTCTACATCTCGCCACTACCTCTTCACCATTCCAATGCCTCTAATTCACTACTGTGTGCCTAATTGCTTTCTAAGACAGAGAAAATGGTTAGGAGGGAGAGATAGATCAGCCATGATTAAATTGCAGAGTAGACTTGATGGGCCGAATGGCCCAATTCTACTCCTATCACTTATGACCTTATGAATTCTGAAAATCTGTTGTTGGTTTCTGGCGAAAACTGCAGCCATTGAGTGGCTGTTGCTTTCTTTCCTTTCTGTTTTCTTCTATGTCCCTGCTTCTCTTTACCTTTTCAAACTTCTCAATTCCCATGTCCAGCGATAGGTCTTTGCTCCAATTATGAATTCTTGCTGGTCCCAGATTAATTTCCTTCCCCATTGGTTGGCCAACCTACAACAACCTCATCATCAGCAGCTCTGGGTTTCCCTCCCTAAACCTCTCCCTGTATCATGTTTAAGACACTTTGTAAAAGTACAAAACGGCCTGTCCCACTTGCCGATTTTTTCGGCGACTGCCGGCATCATTGGCTGATGTTTCAGGTCACCGAAAAATTCACGGCGTGACGCGGTGGTGGTGTTTTTTCAAGTGCTGCAACATTTTGTGTCGCCGCTGGATTTTGAAATGTTCAAAATCTTTTGGCGACACTGATATGACACCAGTAGTCGCCGAAAAAATCGGCAAGTGGGACAGGCCCTAAAGGCTTTGGATACTATTCCAATATTTCCTTAGGAAGGCTGGTGTCAGACTGGTTTACTAAACACTGCTAAGAATCACCTTGTTTTACCACATTAAAGGTGAATTGTAATGGCTGTGGTGATTGTTATGTAATTAACATTAAGTCAACTGTTTTCTCACCTCACCCGGAATACTATTCCATTAGGTGTCACCCTAGAGATAGGAATGGAACTAGAATTGGCTACCTGCTCCAATTATCTCATGCCCTTTAACACTGCTTCTTGTGGTATAAGCTTTCTTTTAGCTGTGCATTCCCAAATATATAACATTGTCAAAATGATGTTCGCTTGTTCTTCGAAACACCTCTGTGAGTGACGCCCAAACAGAACATAAACAAAACATCCTGATGCCTTTGAAGTAAAGTGCTGTTCTTTTTCAGAGCAACTGTCTGAGAACGATGGTTCTGTTTATCTTCAATAAACAGATGTGCTTAGCTTTTATTTCACATATGACCACACTCAGTGAAGATTTTCTCTAATGGCTGTTGTTGGAAAAATTAAGCATCAACCTCCTCATATAAATGTTTACATTTTTATATCCTAACGATGTGATATCCTGAGCACATATGGATGCGCACTTTAACTATGAGCCTTAAGGGCCTGTCCCACCAGCAAGCGATTGCCTGCGTCTAGCGCGACCAAACATGGTCGCTTGAGGTGTACGGCCTCGCGGGGCCGGTCCCACTTCAATCGGCGGAGGCGTATGGAGTTATGCGGGGCTGGTCACGACATCGCGCGGGGCTCCAAAAATCTTGCACTGTCCGAATATACCGCGCGGCAACGGCCTGTCGGCCCGCAGGCGCATTGAGGGCGTACGCAGTGTCTCGGCGTGCATACGCAGCGGCTTGACGTCGTACGCAGCGTCTTGACGATGTACGCCTAGCGCGTGGCGTTGCGGAATGACGTCACGGCCCGGCGTGCCGTTGCGTAATGACGCCATCGCCCGATGCCGTGCGACGTCCAAATTCAGTCGGCCCGCCTCCTGCCCAGCTGATTGGTGAGTATGATGTCGGGACCAGCCCCACAGAACTCCATACGCCTCTGCGGTTCGAATTGGGACTGGCCCCGCGAGGCTGCACGCCTCAAGCGACCACATTTGGTCGCGCTAGACGCATGCAATCGCGTGCTGGTGGGACAGGTCCTTTAACATATGAGACCAATGGAGGACATCAAAGCCAAGCACTCATACATGTCCTTAACAGAAACTGTATTGAGATGATCCCATTCATCCAAGATTAAACAGCCTCCGGAAAAGACACATAAACCTAACCTCAACTGAAGTACAGGTCCTATAACAAACTAACACCTCTCATTTTAGGTAGCAACCTATGTTTTTTTTTACTTTTTGGTTAAAAACACACTAAAATGCCTTGCCATTCCTTTTTACTTTTTATGCTATAAAATACAAATATTAACCCACCTCACAGAGGTCTTATCAAACTAGGCACGATCAAAAACATACCAGAAGGGGTTAATTTTAAGAAGAACCATAAAAGAGGAAACGGAAACTGAGAACAGAGAGTTTAAGGGAATGAGTCTCAGAGGATGTGGTAGAAAGAGATGAGGGGCACAAGTGATGGATGGAGTAGGATGATAGGATAAAATGTACAGCTTTCAACCCAGCAGTATAAATATTGATTTCTCTCATCAAGTAGCCCTTGCTCCCCTCTCTCTCCATCCCTCCCCCATCCCAGTCATCGTACTAGTTTCACTAGTCTTGTTGACAATAGACAATAGGTGCAGGAGTAGGCCATTCGGCCCTTCAAGCCAGCACCGCCATTCAATGTTATTATGGCTGATCATCCCCAATGTTGTTGAGTTTCACAGTTTGTATAACTTGTTATCATTTTCCCCAAGCCAACAATGGACCATTGTGAGCTCCACCTTTCCTCGAGCATCATTGTTTTTTGCATACCTTTCATTCATTTCTTCTTTGTACCTTCTACATCTCTCATTTCTCTCTCCCCTTATTCTCAGTCTGAAGAAGGGTCTCGACCCAAAACGTTACCTCTTCCTTTTCTTCAGAAATGCTGCCTGACCAGCTGAGTTATTTCAGCTTTTTGTGTCTATCTTCCATGAAAAAAGGAGAGCTGGATGATCTCAAAGTTTACTTAGGATAGGAGCGTTTAGAAAGGGAATGTGCAAGTGAAAAAGATACGGATGGGATTTCTGCATCAGAGTGGCTTCGTCAAGGCTGAGGCCAGAAGTGGCCGATAACACAGCAGTGACAAGATTTTACTGAAGAGGGTGTGAGATTAGATGCTCAATTTGAGTGCTGCAGTTCAACTAGTCTTAAAAAAGGACATTTCCCTAAAGGAGCCCCTCAAAACCTGGTTAACAGAAAAGCAGCCAAAGAGCCCAGAAATACGGAGAGATTCCACTGCGAGATAATTGACTTGAACCGAGTCACTGCTGTGGTGGACGATGAGCAATTTTGTTGAAGTCTATCCACTGAGTCATTCGCCACAAAACCAGTAGTTATAAGGAATAGTAATGCTGGCTAATCTTACCAGAAGCTTTAAATGCATAGTCACCTCCCATTATTTTGGACTTCTTTCCTGGGACTCCTTGTCTGAAATTTCCAACCAAGTTTCCTGCTGTCTAATAGCACTGAAAGTACTCTTGAAGTGACTACCAATATTTGATTGTGAGCAAGAACCACAGATGGCAGGACTAAAGTAATCTGGTCATTACTCCCAGTCAGCGTACATTCAATCTTCAGCAAAGTAATGACAGCTTCAGTCATCAACAGTGCTATCAAGTGGTTCTGATTCTGGAACTCCTTGTCCAAAGCTATTATGGCACTAGTACACCAGAAGGTTTGGAGTTGTTCCTCAAAGAGCCTCCAACCTAACCTTCTCAAGGACTATTCAGGATGCGTAACAAATTCTGGACTCGCCTGTGACACCCATATCCCCAAAAATAAATATGATTAAAAAAATAATTGATCCACCCTCATACCTCTCCATTTGTCGACCCCATCATCGTCCACCAGTACCTCTCCATTCTCATCCATCATTTTACTAGTCTGATCCTTTTCTCTCCACAAATGGCCAAAGGCATACCTGCAAGTGATCTGCAAATACTGTTGGTATATCCAAGATTCTATTCTGGGCCTGCTCCTACATCTTACTGTTGCATTTCAGCATGTGGGTGTCACCAGGAAACCCACCCTTAACCTGTCCTATGAAGGAATGAAGAAGGAATGGGTGATGTGTCAGGGTGATGTCACCCATTCCTTCTCTCCAGAGATGCTGCCTGTCCCGCTGAGTTACTCCAGCTTTTTGTGACTATCTTCGGATTAAACCTGCATCTGCAGTTCCTTCCTACACAGTTCCAAAGTGAACCAAGCATTATTCCTTTGGCTGAAGTCACATCTGGAATGGAATCTTGAAATGTGCTGGTTTTACAGGCTCTTTAATCAATAGGTCAATCTACTCAACCACTGGGAGAATAATAAACATTATTCTTTCAATAAAAACTTGAAATGCAAAATATCAGGTTAGTAATTACCATAAAACTGCCTAAAACAGGAAATGAAATTTCAAATGCTGCTTCCTGATTGGATTGTGCATGGAATTCTGAACTCCAGAGAAGTGTTAGGAGTTATCAGTTTAAATCTCGACGATCATTTATTCATTTTATATGGTACTTGTATTAATTTACATGAGGCTCTAAAATTCCACGGCGTTTCAATGACTTGCACTGGCTGGCTCCCTATCCTCTAACAATCTAACTTTAATTGAAATTCATTCCATAGTCGCCCTCCTTTTGTAGTCACCTCCAGAATTCTGATATTCTTATGTAATATCAACTCTCACTCTGCTTTTCTACCATCTCACCACCTCCTCAAAGCTCAGCACCTCCAGGCAGGTGAGGTGATAAGATCTTCCACTTGCTTGACTTTTAATTTGATGACAAACCTTTGGTCTTCCTGCTCTTTAGAACTCTCACCTCTGAATAATTTTATCTTTCCACTTTTCTTTGACTGATAGGCCTATTGAACGTCAATTTTTCCATTTCTTCCTCTAACGTCACCATCAAATCATTTTTAATCCCTCCATAACGTGCCGTAGCATGCATTTCTATGCTAAAGATACCCCAAAAGCAAGATGTACTTGCAAGATTACATTACAGTTGTAGATTGAATATTCAACATCGAATACTGCATATGGTTCAAACCCTGTTTGTAATCTTTACATTTAACCTATCCTTACCTGGATCACTCATGTAGAAACATGAAACTTCAGGTGCTAGTTTACAACAAAAAAGTGCTTTAGTGCTGGAGTAGTGCTACCGTTGACTGTTAGCTAAAGTTGGAGGTTTCAATATTCATACTGTCGGGTTGTAAGCTACCAAAGCAGAACATGATGTGCTGTCATCTTGTACTCGCATGTCTGGACGAACAACTTTTGCAATTGCAGTGTTAAATTGTGCGGGAGCGCAGTGAACTGGTATTTTTCTCCTGTGTCCTATTGGAATATGACAGGTTATTCAGCTGGTTTCTGCAGTTTTACTGCCAGCCTCGCTTAATACTGCAGGAACCTACTGCCATGTTTGCAAGTTATTTCTACCAATAATACTTGGCTCATTACCTGCCCACCTGTGCCGACAAAGCTGGGCTATGTTTTCACGTTCGTTCAGATGTCTTAAATACTCTTCTGCTGCCTTACGACTTTCACAATGTTTTCTTTTCTTTTCTTTCGTTTAGTTTAGTTTAGAGATACAGTAGGGAAACAGGCCTTGTGGCCCACTCCAACCATCAATCACCCATTCACACTAGTTCCATGTTATCCCATGTTCTCATCCACTCCCTCCATGTGAGGGGTAAGGTGCATTGTAAACATAGGCTGACTTTGATTTTCAGTATTGATGCACCGTTTGAAACAGATGTTAAACTGAGACCTTTGTCCTCCCTCAGGTGGACTTGAAACATCCCATGATGTAACTGAAGTGACCTTTGATGTTCTGGCTGTTATATATTTCAATGAAAATCGTAAAACAGATTTTTTTTGTTCGTAGTGGCTTGCTGATTGCATTTCCTACATTGCAACATGATTAAATGTTACAGAACTCCATTAGTTGTGAAGCACTTTGGGATGTTCAGAAAGGGATGTGAATAATACCATAAAAATGCAAGACTTTTCATGTTTTACCACTGGCTTATGGTCCAATTCATGTTGCATTTCAAACCAGTAACTCATATACCAATTTAATTCAGTGTGCTTCCTCACATAGTGTCCTCCTTTAAATCTAGCTCTAAATGTGAATGAGTGCTATCTCTCTAAAATCATTGCGAAATGGTGACATATTGTTAGTTTGAGAAGAGGTGGAAAGAAGTAGTCAAGAGTAGTCAAGAGTGTTTTGTTGCCATATGTGATGAGAACTGATTATCAGTTGGGAAACACAGGCAAGTACATGTGTGACAGATTACATTCAGTTTGATAATCAAACAGAATGAGCATTTTAAACAGGGGGATTGAGGAGACTAAGGGAGGGTGGGCATGTGTGGATGGAATACCTGGAGAGAATGGAGACAGGGGAATCAAAATCTTTGGAGGGATTGGGTGGGAAAGATTGAAAAAATGATCCAATTTTCCCATTTTCAGGGCCATAGGTGCGAGGAGGAGATGTGAGGACAGATCAGAGGATGGCTTTCATGCTCCTCCTGGGCTGCAAGCAGTTCTAGAATTAAACCATTTCATTCCAAAAGTCCTTCCCTCCATTACGTTGTCAGGTTCCCAGAGACTTTTGTGATGGAACAATTCAATGCTATATGCTGAAGAGAGGTCCCGACCTGAAAGGTCACCTATCCATGTGCTCCAGAAATGCTGCCTGACCCACTGAGTTACCTTAGCACTTTGTGTCTTCTTTTGTAAACCAGCATCTGCAGTTTCTTGTATTTAAATAATGACAGCCATTACATTAAAAAATGTCCCATGACTTTCACCCATAATTTTAAGAGTGAGAAGAAGGGTCTCGATCTGAAACGTCAGGCATTCCTCTCCAGAGATGCTGCCTGCCCCGCTGCGTTACTCTAGCATTTTGTGTCGGTCTTCGATTTTAACTAGCATCTGCAGTTCCTTCCTACACATTTTAAGTGACGTTTTTTATGAAAATTCTTTATTTGGATACCATCAAATGATTAGATTTAGTCAACAGTTTTTAATATGTAAGAGGTTCCAATGATTTTTTTAGAGGGGCATTTTCTATATTTTGCATGGAACGAGTTAAATCTTCAGGATCCCATTTACCAGTTCTATTCTACCCACAGGAAGTATTGTACCTAGAAGCAGCTTAAATTTCTACACACAACTCATTCAGATGTAGCATCCAATGGTCCAAGTCACAAGCATCATGTTGTATCTTGATAGGTATCAAAGTCTTAAAACATGCATGTTAATTTGAAGATAGATACTAAAAGCTGGAGTAACTAAGCGGGACAGGCAGCATCTCTGGAGAGAAAGAATGGGTAACGTTTCGGTTCGAGAACCTTCTTCAGACTCCTACGCATGTTGATTTGAAAGCTAATTCAAATGAAAAGAAAATCTACTACATGTACTTCAATAGGAAAATCAATTAATTCTTCGAACTTTAAATCTTGTCAGGTGGAGCTCCAATCTATCAGTGTGATTCACTTGTCCAAACTCCTAAAGCTCAGCAGCTTCTGAATGTGTTGTCCACAGTGCTGTCATATTCTGATGTTGCCACTCCTTCAACTCTCTTCACACAGCCTCCGGAAACTGTCTCGCAGCTCCTGGTTTACAGCTTGGTCCACAAAGTGTTTCCAATTTCCCAATCCCTTGTGTTTTTCCCATTTCCTCTTGGTTTCCGCCAGTGCATTGCCACTCAATCACTTCTGCTTAACTAGCCTGAATATCCTCAATGGCAACTCTATGGGTGTATTAAAACCAGATTTTTTTATACACAGGGGAAACATCTGTATGGAAATCTTCACAAATCACAAACACAATTTTGACTTGGACTTTACTTAACTGTCCGTTTATGCACTTGTCCTTTCAAACAGAAAGAAAATGCAAGAAAGTAAAAATGTCAGAAAACACTAAAGACCAGAATGCACACATGAAAAGATGCTCACAATTCCTATTCGTATTCCTGCTCTGTTGGTCAAAATGCCAAAGAACAGTATATTTATAAATGGGAAGGCCAGAGTTAAAAAAATGCTTCGGAAAGACATGTAGCTATAAATAACAACAATAACTCTAATATTAACTAAAGTAATGGTACGCTGTTATATTTCCAAATCACCATTTACTTCAGGCACATCTGAATTATATTCTTTGGTTGCTTTAAAGTTCTGCCGATCTTACATTTCCCACGATCCCCTCCACCTTTGATTCTTTGTGATTCAAAGAAAATATGATGCAAAAATTGTGGTCATGAAAATTACACACTTTTTAAAGTATATTTGTATTTGCTTTACATCATCATTTTATCAATTTGCTGAAGCAATCAAGGGGCTTTTAAAGTGCAATTTAAAGCATGGAAATTGGTGAGAAAGTGAAGTGGGCTCGACAGACCAAATAGAAAGCTGCATTACTAAGTTTCAGAGCTGCACTCAGCTGGAGGAGAAAGCTCTAAATGTTGACATTCCATAGCTGCCTGAGAATAGGATCAATTTCCCATGGAGCCTCTTTCCTTGCCCTGTACAAGGAAAGGATAAAGAATACCTCTAACTCTGTCACGCCTCTTAGAACAGCCACCAGCCTAGCAGTTGGAAACAAAGTAATTGAATGATACCACCAGACAACTCACTTTTACAATTAAAGATCTGTTCCCTTTTCTTGCAAGAATATTTGCTTTTATGAGAGCTGGCATCCTTTCTTCTCACTGCCTAAACGTTCATCCTCATGCAGGTTCCTCTACCAGGCAACTCTCTTGCTGGCAACCCCTTCTCTTGTCAGTGGTATTGCTACAGTTGACTGCGCTGCTTCTTTCCGGGAGCTGTCAGTGTTACAAATGGGAAGAGAGATTGCCACCTCTCACAATCAACATAGAATTCCTATTGTCCCTTTCCTTGCTCCTTATCTCAGTTAATGCTTCACACCAGACTTTGTTGAAGAGCTAGTATGAAACAGGTACAGTGGACCAATTGGCCACCTCTGCTTCAGTCATAGCATTTCAAGAAACATGGTGCAGTAGAAAATTTAGCTGAACATACAGATAGCAAGACAAAGTAATCTGAATGTCAGGATTGGTACATCTTTAAATATAGATTAAATTGTCCATTAATCTTTCTGGTTTATTGACAGCGTCCAGAATACACTTCCTGTTTCAATCGTGTTTCGATCGGCCAACGCGGGAGCTTCGACCGCCCGGACTCAGGGGCTCCGATCGTCCAACGCGGGAGCTTGGATCCCCCCGATGGGGAGCTTGGATCGCCCCGACGCGGGAGCTTGGATCGCCCCGATGGGGAGCTTGGATCCCCCCGATGGGGAGCTTGGATCCCCCCGATGGGGAGCTTGGATCCCCCCGATGGGGAGCTTGGATCCCCCCGATGGGGAGCTTGGATCCCCCCGATGGGGAGCTTGGATCGCCCCCGATGGGGAGCTTGGATCGCCCCGACGTGGGATCGCTTGGATCGCCCCCGACGTGGGGAGCTTGGATCGCCCCGATTGGATCCCCGGGTGCTTGGATCGCCCCGACGGGGGAGCTTTGATCCCCCGATGGGGAGCTTTCCCCCCGATGGGGAGGATCGCCCCGATGGGGAGCTTGGATCGCCCCGATGGGGAGCTGGGGAGTTGGATCGCCCCGATGGGGAACTTGGATCTCTTGGATCCCCCGATGGGGAGCTTGGATCTATCTTGGATCGCCCCCCCGATGGGGTTTGGATCGCCCGATGGGGAACTTGGATCCCCGATGGGGAACTTGGATCGCCCGATGGTGGATCCCCCCGATGGGGAACCCCCCGATGGGGAACTTGGATCCAGACAGGAGCTTGGATCACCCCGACACGGGAGCTTGGATCACCCCGATGGGGAGCTTGGATCACCCCGGGGCTTGGATCGATGCCCCGATCGCCCTGACTGCGGATGGTTGGACTACCCCAACCGCAGGAGAATAAAAGAGGAAGGAGATTGGACTTTATTGCCTTCCATCACAGTGAGGAACGTGGGAATCCTCTGTGGTGGATGTTTATGTTAACTTTTATGTAGTTGTGTGTCTTGTTGCTTTTTTTTTAGTATGGCTGTGTGGTAATTCAAATTTCACTGTACCTTAATTGGTACATGTAACAATAAACTGACCTTGAAACCTTGCTTGATGACATTTTACGTGCTGGGTTTTCTGCACTTTCAAGGCTACTTGACAGAAGCAGGCAGGAACCTCATTTGGATATCAAGGTTTAATTATTTGGATCCTGCCGTGATTTTTAGGTGCCATTTATACAATAATGCCTTGTGCTGGAACCACTTGTGTTCCGGATGGCAACAAGTGATTTAATATATTGTTAAAGAAGGAACTGCAGATGCTGGAGAATCGAGGGTACACAAAAGGCTGGAGAAACTCAGCGGGTGCAGCAGCATCTAAGGAGCGAAGGAGATAGGCGGTTTCGGGTCGAGACCCTTCTTCAGACTGATCAGGGATCAGGGAAACGAGAGATATAGACGGTGGTGTGGAGAGATAAAGAACAATTGAATGAAAGATATGCAAAAAAGTATCGATGATATAGGGAACAAGCCATTGTAAGCTGTTTGTGGTGTGAAAATGAGAAGCTAGTGCGACTAGGGTGGGGGAGGGAGATAGAGAGAGAGGGAATGCCAGGGCCCGAGGGCTGAGGGAGAGGTGGGAAGGGGAGGAGACAGCAAGGGTTAACAGAATTGAGAAAATTCAAAGTTCAAGCCCAGAGGATGCAGACTCCCCAAGCGGAATATGAGGTGCTGTTCCTCCAACTTGCGGTGTTGCTCACTCTGGCCATGGAGGAGGCCCAGGACCGAGAGGTCGGATACGGAATGGGAGGGGGAGTTGAAGTGTTGAGCCACCGGGAGGTTGGCTTGGTTATTGCGGACCGAGCGGAGGTGTTCGGCGAAACATCGTAAGCCTCCGCTTGGTCTCACCGATATAGATCATCTGGCATCTGGAGCAGCGGATGCAGTAGATGAGGTTGGAGGAGGTGCAGGTGAACCTCTGTCGGACCTGGAAGGACTGCTTGGGTCCCTGAAAGAGTGGAGGGAGGAGGTGAAGGGACAAGTGTAGCATTTCTTGCGGTTGCAAGGTAAAGTGCCCGGGGAAGGGGTAGAGCGGGAGGGAAGGGAAGAATTGACAAGGGAGTTGCGGAGGGAGCGGTCTTTGCGCAAGGCAGACAGGGAGGGGGAGATGGGAAGATGTGGCGAGTGGAGGGGTCACATTGGAGGTGGCGAAACTGGCAGAGGACTATGTGTTGTATTTGCCGGCTGGTGGGGTGAAAGGGGAGGACCAGGGGGACTCTGCCCTGTTTGCGAGTGGGGGAATGGGGAGAGAGGGCAGTGTTGCGGGGTATGGTGGAGACCCTGGTACGAGCCTCATCTATAGTGGGGGAGGGGAATCCCCGTTCTCTGAAGAATGAGGCCATTTGTGATGACCTGGTGTGGAACACCTCATCCTGGGAGCAGATGGGGCGTAGACGGAGGAATTGGGAATAGGGGATGGAGTCCTTACAGGAAGCAGGGTGGGAGGAAGAGTAGTCCAGGCAGCTATGGGAGTCAGTTGGTTTGTAGTGGATGTCGGTCAGGAGTGTATCTCCTGCAATAGAGATGGTGAGACAATTTAATATTGTCTCTAGTGTGTGTACACTGGTGTTAATGTGCGGGGATCACTTGTCGGCAAGAACTCGGTGGGCCGAAGGGCCTGTTTCCGCGCTAAACTAAACTATACTAAATGCGGCCGTTGTCAGTTGTGGCTTTGATGTAACTGAAGCAGCAAGGAATCTTGCACTACAATCAACACTACCTCTCAACTGATAGGTCAAGAGGGAGTAACAATTGTTCGATATTTTCCACAGCTACGTTTACAAATACAGCAGAACAGGATTTTCTCAAAGTTTCATGCTGTGCTATGGAACATTTGAATTCTGTTCGATATGTTGTTTTGTCTCTATTACTTTTATTTAATTTAATAACAATTTAAAGACAATTAAAGGCTACAACACTGATTTAATTTAACCTAAAATTGAACCAGGTTTCCTTCTTTTCTTTGATCCTTGCCCAAGGTTGTTGACTCCTTGCTGAGACCTGATCTCAGTTGGTGAGAGCTTTCTGGCACCTAGTCCTATTGGCCATATTCTAAGCTATATGTGTTGGGAGGCACTTCAATTATACCAAACTCAACAAATATTATAATTCATTCCAATAAACATAAAAGTGTTATGTTAATTCATTTTTTAAAGCACCTTGTCAGGCTTGGGCACAAATGTTTAAGGAATAAACATACATGTCCAAAAATGAGATAGGAAAACATAGATGTTTTCTTTTCAGTGCAATATGGCTGAAAATATATTTAATTTGAGGTACACTGTGTTTGAGATCACTTCTGGTCAACTCACACTCATTTTGCAGGGAAACATGGACATCTTGGTCTTAGAGCTAAATCACCGAATCAAATTGTCCACATTATGTTAAACGATGAACGTTTCTTTGACCTTCTAAAACATCCGCCCACCCCAACAAGATTCTACTGATCATCAGCCCATTAAACCCATTCCATCCTCTACCACAACCCCAGACCATGCCATCCTTGATAACTGCATTGGTGCTACCTCCTGCACCCACACACAACTCACTGACTCCATCCATTTCAACACTAACTTCCATCCGGCACTCAAATACACAATTTCTGACATTTCCCTACCATTTCTTGACCTCACTGTCTCCATCGCAGATGATAGACTACTGACCAACATCCACTATAAACCCACTGACTCCCATGGCTATCTGGACTACACTTCTTCTCACTCTGCTTCCTTTTAGGACTCCATCCCCTACTCCCAATTCCTCCGACTACGCCGCATCTGCCCCCAGGATGAGGTGTTCCACACCAGGGCATCGGAGAGGGCATCCCCTCTTCTACTATAGATGAGGCTCTCACCAAGGTCTCTTCTATACCCCTTAAACATGCCATCCTTTTGTCTGTGTTGCTGCTTGGTTAAATTAAAAAAAAAGCCCAAGGCCACCCCCAATGGGTCATGCAGCACGTACTTAGAGTTAAATGGAATTAGTTTTTCAGAATTATGACCAGAGTTGGGAAAATTTAAAAGAGGAGTAGGGGATAAGTGGGAGGAGTGGGAAGAAATAATCGAATGGCCATAGTAGTTTGGAGACAAAGAGAAAATAGATGATGACTGAGATAGCGTATCAAAAGCTGATTAACAACCTCTAACCTGGATAAGTAAGGTATAGAAGAAGAACAGGAAAAGAAAACAAAAACTCCCATTACAAGCTCACTAATCTCCACAGCTATCCTGACTGCACTTTCTAGTACTTTCTAGTCCATGCTCCTAGTTTCTCTGATTTTGAATCATCCCTTCTGAAAGCCATTCATACTTATGGTTTCCAATGGTTCAATGAATAAGCTTCTGGTGTGATGTCATTAAATGTTATGCACAAGTCAAATAAAACAGGCGTTGGAAAGTATTATCAATGGGTGAATCATTATCCGTTCCCCAAAGATTGAGAGCATAAAAACGAAACGTGCTTTAGGTCACGAGATAATGAACGATTATAGCAGAGGAAGTAAGAAACTGAAGTCTTCTTCTTAGGAAGTCCACCTGGATCACTGATGACTTGCTTCCATGTCTAAAGAGCAGGAGAAGCCTCTTTGCACATTAGTACAATATGGATTTAAATGAGTATGCAGTTGGCCAATGGCAAAAAAATCTAAGTTGATAAGAGACCCAGGTTCTGTTGCACAGATTTGGAAAATACACCCATATGTGGATACACACACACTCTACATGTCCATGCCAAACAAAAGTCTTTCAATTCTTGAGTCCAATCCAAAATCCAGTTTCATTTGGCAGTGGCAACAAGTTTAGCAAATGTACTTAACATGTTCAAAATGGTTTTCCTTTCCTTCGCTTCTTTGATTTCAAGCAGAAGTCTATAAATAGTTCAAGGAACTGCTGAAATGTCACTTCCCAACAAATGATAGGTATTTTCTGACACACTCTACAGTCCCAGATTTACTGGTCTTGACAGAGTTTGTGCAGATAAGCAAAATTAAAATTCACAGGATGCACCATTTTATCCCTTAGACTGCACTTCAATGTTGTGGGTGACCAGTGCTCATTTAATGTATTAAACCTCATTATCAAACAGCAACTTAAAGGGCCACAGAAAGCCAAATGAAAATTTAGAACAATGAAGATTTGTGCAACATTGTAACTACATATTGCAAGTGGTTTAATTTAGTTTGGTTTAGAGATACAGCACAGAAACAGGGCATTCAGCCCACCAGGTCCGCACCTACCAGCGATCCCCGAACATTAACACTATCCTACACACACTAAGGACAATTTTTACATTTACCAAGGCAATTAACCTACAAACCTGTACATCTTGAGTGTGGGAGGAAACCAAAGATCTCGGAGAAAACCCACGCAGGTCACGGGGAGAAGGTACAAACTCTGTCGACAG